>OV928036.1:5539318-6153409 GCA_931315375.2 Opisthograptis luteolata
TTCGTATTGTCCCTGAACCAGTTCGCTAATAGTTTCGCAAGCGACCTGGATACCGACGCGGCCAGATGGATAAAATACAACAGAGGCCTAAAGTTTCCATTCACCTTGCCTCAAGCTTCGTGCACTAAACACATTTCGTGCAACTACGGCAAAATCAATATTCCCGATTGTTATGTACAACATCCATTTGGCACCAATGGCTGCCTACTAAATGTAGGCTCAATATATTGCCCATAGCTTTGAAATATACACATAAGTAGGTAGGTGGTTATATACAATCTAAATAAAAGCAATCGTACCAAACGTCCTTGCTAACTGACTACTGACTGAAGTCGGCACCTATATTACACCTATCAAGCTCTGTTAGGTTCCAGTTACTTTTCCGAGTGAAATAATTACTGACTCATTCAATGTGAATGGGAAGTGTCTTACTAATATCGTTGACTGATGTTACATCTAGCCAGAATGATTGAAAGTGCCCCCTTTACTAGGCTTTGCTTCAGTTAGTTTTATGCGGAATTTATTGCCTTACAAACTATTTTACGTTCGCAGTAGGCGTCGCGTCGTTGTGCTTGATTGGTTTCTATTGACACACACCATACCTGTTACTCTACTAAGTTAGGTACAAGCTTCTAAGCCGCTATCAATAAGCAAGATGCTTGAGAAATCTTAACGAGGTGTAGAGTAATTGCAAAACAAGCTCATAGCCTCATTTCGTAAATGAACATAACATAGTTGAACGATATAAGAGCTTACGTTGTAAAAGCAATAAGCACCTGAAATAACTGCTCGTTCCTAGATAACAAACAGCATGTCAAGGCAACCAGTGGTTGTAAATAATGCTCCCCCACCTTGAGTGCGACGATAGGTTTACTTACGACAACTGGCGACAATACCGTATTATAATTTTATAGTTACTACACAAAATTGTATTATTTCTATCAACTTGTCGCTGAGAAAACACGAAAACCTATGTTCTTATCGTATTCATTTTTTGTGTTTACATCTTTGAAGGATACTCATGATAAAAGATGAATTTTGTTGTTAATATTATTGTCATTAGTTGAGAACTTCAGAGGGTATTGGGTTTAACAGAAACGAAGTCTCGGCTGATTGGTTGGTCATGATTGGTTATTGTCATAAGATGCTTCCAGACTTCACACATTAAACATTCCCTCTTCTAGTAGATCTAGGCATGTAGACCTACTAAACTTATAGCCAGTTTGATCTACAAGTTTTACGTAATCGTGTACCTCCAGTGGCATTACGTACCTATTTATATGGTTGTAATCATTACGAAGAAGGCGTAGGAGACGGTTATGGAAAGTCGGTCTACGTAATGCAACGAATCCTTCGAGGAACTCGAAAATAAAGCTCCGGTATGGCCCGCCGTAGTAATGAGCAGTTTCAAACCGTAAGCATAACACGTTAGAATTGTGTTCTGTTTACATGATCGTTATTGCGATTATTTGGCGCGGTCCTCTGTATTCTGGTCGAACCGGTTCCTCGCCCGAGACTTGAACTGGACCTGCTGCCGCTCGCCAAATGAGTGGCGAGCGCGCCTACGCCACATTAATATAGGGAGTGGAATATATTTCAAGATAAAACCTAACAATAATTGCTAACAATAATACTGTTCCTGTCTTCCATGGCCATGCTAACGGTGAAATAGATCAGATGCTTGTTGTAGTAGATAGTCAGGTATTAAAAGACTGACATAAAGACGGTAACAAATCGCACAGGCGCGGCCGCCATCAAGATTATTGAGGGTAGTGCCTAAAGGTCACACCTAAAGGTAATTTGAGAATAGTCTAATTAGGTGGGGCACTTTGTGGACCCACCCGTGCATTGCAAACCGCTTACTTAGGCTTTTGTTTCCGGAGGGGAGGGTACTAACTAGATCAAACAAATTAATGTTGGCGTTTACAAATTCTAACAACACTGATGACTGATGAGTCATGTTGAAAGTCACCTTTACTTCGGAAATCCGTAATGACGAATATTTATAACCACTGTAAAAAAATGACAGATGATAAGTGTGCCACGCTACGAGTCATAAGATTGAGAATAATTTGTATTGTAGACTCTTAATTGTGTCATCGATTAAATTAAAGTATGTATTATACATTATAGTGTTTGTACAATCCTTATAATATATATATATACATGTGCTTTCTTGTCTACACCAACCTAAGCAGTTCATTATTACAGAAGAAACCTAAAACAGACAGGGTACCAACACAATTTTATATTAGTCGTTTTACGATTCAGCAAGTGCTCCTACCAACCTTTCTCTGTTAAATAATTAATGATGCTTTACAAAAGTAAGTACGTACTTAACAAAATGATGCAATTGAAAAAAACGTTAAAGGCATTTTAAAAAGTTTTAAGAGGGCACACAAATTTCAAAACGTTCCCACACAGTTGGTTTGGTACGAATCGGCACGGCTTGTTAGCGAGGCCCTGAGAAAATAGCATGGAGCGCTGCGAGTCTGCATGAGGTCTGATGGATGTAAAGCGCCGTGCAATTAATTAAAAGGCGATGGTTCAATTATGACTGATCCGGTGCGCAAGAGCTCAGCGATAAATGCCGTTGTTAAAACTGTGCATCGCGCTCACGTACGCAATACTATGTTCATACATTCATCGTAAAATTGGAGCTTGCAAAATGTGGAACGAGCTTATTCCACAAGTCTTTCCGCAGTGCTAGAAGTTGCAGTCTTTCATGCTGGGTGTGAAAAAAGTTTATAAGGTTTGGCAACGCATCGGCAACGCCCCTAGTGTTGCATAGGCGACGTCGTATGTCTATAGGCTACGGTGACTGCCTATCATCAGACAAGCTGAAAGGAATCTTTTGTCTTGGTATGGATATTTTATGAGGATGGATGAAAATCGAATAACTAAGAAAGTGATGAATAAGAATGTTGATTGATGGAAGCGAAGAGAAAGACCTAAGAAAAGGGGGATGGATTGTGTAAGGGCAGATATGAATGAAACAAACAGGGGACAGTGGAAGAAAACGATGTACTGTAGGCACACCCCAAATAAATGTGACCAGGGCAAGAAAATGATGATCTAAACATTTCGTGACGAATTCATTCTCAATCTGTCATCATTATCACGCCCAAGCTATCATTGTTCAAAACTTTACATCCACCTTAAGGTCTCCTGAATCAGTGTTTCACGATGTAAAGTTACCTGTAATCTACCTTTGCTATCATTACCTAGTAGTAATTAAAATAATCGTGCATTAATACGGATATTTAACACTGCCATGAACATACCTAAGCATTTCTACAAATAGTGTTATGTAACCCCTCTATAATAATCTGAGAATGAGACTGCGTGCCCGTCGAATTTTTTTGAAATTTATGTGTCGTGTGAAAGTTTTGTATTTTCACCAACTTACTATTCATGCGGGTTGGACGGCGAGCTTGGTGAATTATAAGTTTAAAATTATAAGACAAGCTATAAAAATATTGCTTTTATATTTAAATACATACCATTTTAATAGTTCATTTAAACTTTTCGGAAATGATATAGTTATCAGTGATTTTAGTTATTATAAATGAAAAAGAATATCATCTCCAGTAATCGTAGCTTCTACTCACAGCCAGAACTAATATCGAACCTTAAAATACTATCAAGGTATCCTGAATCTCTGAATCTGAATCTGGCTTTGTCTTCGTCTACCCATAAGTCGAAAATGCTAATGTCCTTACCGACATTGAATGCTTACCACCAGGCGGGCCTTTTGCGCATTCTGTATAATTTGTTAAAAAATGTTTGACTGTGAATGAATCAGATGAAATTGCATCATAATGCTTTGATAGCGGAACTCAGTTTGGGGACGTAAACAAAAGCAATTTTGTTTGTTGCACAATCGTTATAGTAACGTATCGCCCACCCGACCAGGAAGTTTTAACGACTTGGGTTAATCATACTGGGTTGTTCGCAGTTAGAGTGTCTTCGTTCTATCTTACGACCCCGTTGAACTGTCTTCTCGTAAGACGGATCGTATTGCTTCCCTGAACTCACCGTACCGTACCTGATGGCTATTTGCGGTAACGAATGCACTCGTACAATTTTAACATGAATAACTTCTAAGGATATTTTAACTGTTTAAAATAGTTAACGTTACGGTCATAATCGTAACGCAGAATGGCAGGCGCGCTGGAAAAGTAGTGATAAAATGTGGTTATTGGCCGAGTAGCGTGCTGTGTTGAGATAAATCTGTACGTATATCGTGGAATCGCCGGATTTCTCTGCACGGCGCTTGTCGGCGTGGTGGCTGGTACTGGGCAGACGCGGAAGGGTGCCTTTCATCGATTCAATAGCCATCACGTTAGCCAGATCTCTGGTTTACATAAGCCATCTATTTCACTGTTCAAGTTCGAGGTTATTCAAGAAAGTGAAGTGCAAATAGTAATACTACGGTCTTCAAACGTATTCAGATTCAGGACCACGGTTTCTCAATTTACCCGGTTTCATAGCCAGATGCTACACGGCTACCATACTTGATTGTTACTTCTATCGGAACCGTATAATCGTTGGTTCTGTGGTGGATATTTCGCACGGAGCGCTTTGCTTCTACATTCATCATGCATACCGCTAAAGAGTGCAACAGATTGCTATAATTTGGGAATTTCAAGGCAAGAGTGAACAAGCACCTTCAAGGTATGCTTATTGCTTGCTCCACAGACGACCGCATCATCGCATGGCAACGGGCATAAAAAACTTCATTGGCTCAGAGGCCCAGGCTAAGACGTACCATTAAACCGTGAAAAATCACCATTGCTTCTTAAAAATGGTTATGATTTTGATAAAAAGCTGCTAAAGATATCTAAACGCCATTTTAGCTTGTGGATCAATATCTAGCCAAAACAAAGATGTCAAGTAGAGGCAAGCTATACCGGTCTGCGGCCTTGGTCGCATTTTTTGTGCAAATTATGACGTAGAACTGTTAGCACACATTAACTTCATTGGTAATTTGGCATATTGACAGTTCCCATGATGAACAAACTTTTCCAGTCATCTTGTACGATCATCGCGAAACAGTTTTTCTCGTTCAATTAAACTTGCTAATTTGTTGTCTGTTTTTGTTTCAGGTGAGTAACAGTTACGTAATACGTTGCACTGCAAGTTCCTCATAAGGTAAACATACGCTTATCGTACTATGTGCGATTTGTAAATCAATTTCAATGCCAGTCGTGAATTGGTAAGTAAGGAATTTTGTATAAAATATGTAATTGAATATTTTGTACTGCTAATAACTCAATATACTGCTAGCTGGTTTATTTTCGAATAAAATCTGTTTCAGATAAGTACAAAACTATGTCCGTTAGAAATATCAATGTTTGTTTATTAAACAGACTGTTATCGGTCTAGATAAGCATCGACATTGGAAGTCAAAACATTGGACGATAAGTAGTTTTGACCTGACCCAAATATTGGAAATAGTATTTTAGCTATATATGGAGAATTCTGGGTTTATTTTAATAATTTTGTTTATTACTTATTTCTATAAAACACTCATTCAATTTCCATTAGTCACTTTTCCCTATAGGTTAATAAATAATAATATCAAGGTACTTTGCGGCTTTCTTGGAATTGTGATTTATTCTGAGTAGGTTACAAACGATTCTAGTGTGAAACAAGCTTGCATCTAAAATCTCTGATGCCGTTAAATATTTTGCAGATTCATAATTGCTTCTATCTGATATCCCACAGAATATATTGCAGATATCTGCAATTTAGCCGCATGTCAAGTCAAAATACGATAACTTTCTAAAATAGGATTATTGTTTATGTAATCTTTTATTATTATCTCTGATGGTTTACTGTTATCAAACGTGTTAAATTTACAGAACACCCTAATGCTAACTTCACTGATACTTATCTCGATAAAAATCGTGAGAACTTTTGATTAGATAAAACTCGTTAACTTTTCGGATAGTCTCCACCTTCAAATCTTTACTTAACGTTTCTATTTGTGTACATACACATTAGTTTTACGTGAGACTCAGTATGAAGTATTTTCGCTTAGTCTTCGATGTTGCAAGAGCTTAAACACAGACGACCGGTTTAGCATCGTTGTTAGGCAAGAAAAGCGCATCGATATTGATTTCACTTGCATCTTCATAGCCATTCAGTATCAGACAGTCAGTACTCGGTACACAAGTCTCCTTTGCATCATAATAGTCAAACCAATAGTCATACCTACAATCATTTTCTGCATCATCTACACACCTGCTTTTATTTCTTGTAGCATTTTATCAGGCTCTCGGTTTCGTTTCAATCGGGTCTTTATCCTGAGTATACCTTTAGCGATGTGAGTATTTTTAATATTGTATGTGTATCAAACATCCACATATTTTGAGCCAAGGCCATCTTAAACACAGTACATAAGTACTTGATACACACATATTGTGACTGTTGATTCGTACTCGCACTATACGAACGGCAGCTGTACTGTGAAGATAATATCTTCATACCGCGGCTCATAACGAATGCCTTTGAGTACGACGATCTTATCCGACGTGTCGGTTGCACAATATTGTAGTTCTGTGTTAATCTTAGCAGTTTAATGTATGAAAATATATTGCTATTCTATATGGATCTGAACGTTAAGTGTATGTATTCTGGAAAATACATCAAAAGGAAAGAAACAAAAGTGGTCGTATATTAATTTGTTATAATACATAAACTTTCTCTAGTACCGATGGAATTTTGCTTACGATGTCAAGGTGTGGATTGAATAAAGGTCAGTAGAATTTTGGGCCTACCTTTTGGTCCATTGAAACTGAATTAATCTACCATTTTTTACCAATAAAACTTTACGCCCAAATGCTGATAATTTGATTCTCTGCATTAACCTATGTTGTTAGACGGGTTCTCACTGGTTAGTGGTTGGTTAACATGTGGTGGTTATACTTGCGAGCGAAAGTGCCGAAGCGAAGGTGCGTCGTCGTCGCAGCGAGCCGGAGCTCTAGGCCAAGTAGGGCTGGCGACTCCAAAAACTGGAAATCTTAAATTGGAAATACAGCCAGCATAATTATTTTCAAAAACATCGTTTTTTTTCACAACAACATTAAGAATTTAAGACATGCCAAAATTCCTAAGTTGTATGTACACATCAAGATTTTTGTCTCATTTTTTAAATTCTTGTTTAACATCTTTATCTTTCTTTGGTCCTGTTTGTGCGACGCGACGTCTTGTAATAATTGAAGGTGTTTAAAATGAAAGTCAAGACAACACTGGATGTAAGCCACTTGCTTGCACTACAGTACTCGTGTATGATGTGTGTATCTGATGTTTCGCTCCACCTCCTTTCCACTCGGCGCTGCAACGGTTACACTTGAGTCGCTCTCGTGGAATTTCTCATATTTATGATTGCATACGAGGTCGCCTTCGCATCAAACTTAGCCAGCTCTCATTTTACATGCTAAGCATTATTAGTTTTGAACTTGTACAAAAACAATGTCATGTTATTAACACCCCCCTAAAAATCCTGATGTTTTACAATATTTAACAACATTTTTAAAACACTTTTTTCCGTCATGTTCCATAGTAGGGGAGCCCAAGAGGGGATTTTGGGATTTACTCGAGCGCGTCAGATTAATATAAGGGAGGATACCTCACATATTGATAAGTACCTCCACAAAACATGAGGCCCATATATAAGGCCGCCCGTGAAGGATACAGGATCAGATTAGTAAAAAAAAATTGACCATCAGAAATTCTCGAGCGCGTCAGATTAAGGTAGGGTGAGTTAATTACATCCTAAAAAGTGTATATTCCACTAATCTGACAATTTGAGAGTGACGTAAAAAAAGGGGAGGGCAACAAAGTTGTAAAAAAAAAACGTCATCTCGACATTCTCGAGCGTAGCTAAATTTTTTTTTATTTTGAAGGAAATAATTCAAGAATAATGAAAAATATATAATCTGACGATTTCCGCAAGCCGAAATATCAAAAATTCGTCGATAAAGTTAAATGCGTGCAGCTGCGTGATGCCTACATTTCCTTAAACATTAAATTGTTTTAAGCTTTTTTTTAAGTAATTTTTTTATAAATTCATGTTGTATTCTACTAAAAAAGCATACACTTATTTATTTGCATGCTATTTCCTGAGCTTGAAAGTGGTTTTTTTGGAATAACTTTTAACCGGCTTTATCGATCAACTTCAAAAACTAATCCGCCTTTGAGCTTGAAAAACCACGTCGATCAACCGCTTTTGACCAGCTTGGTGGCGACCAAGCTGGTCAAAAGCGGTTGATTCGTTCGAGAGATATCGTGAACGAAAGAAACCCGAAAAAGTGTTTTTTCGGGATTACTCCGAAATTTGTGGCTCGATCAATTAAAATTGCAAAATTACTTAAGAGGATGATAAAACTGCTTCGAGTTGCGCCAACCGCGTGAAAATTGGTTGATCCATTCAAAAGTTATTGCGGTTTGAAAATTCCAAAAATCGTGTTCTATGAAACTTCTATCAGACTTTCGAGCTGGGAGAGCTCAAATGCATAGAAATATTATTTCTTTGAACTCAGCGAGCTCAAAATATCACATAAATTATATTTTGAGCTCAGAAATGTCATAGGTACAATTTTAAGCACCCAGGAATGGAATTAGCGGGAAGTTGCAGGGATGGCCTTTAAGGTGAACCGTTTTTCTAATTTTTTTTTGTCAGATCAGGCAAATCCCTCTAGATAATCGTCAGATTATGAGACAGTACGTTTAGAACATAAAGATGAACCATATATATCTTAATCTGACGCGCTTGAGTATTTCAAAATGGCGAATTTTTTTTGCACATTATGAAAATGGCCGCGAGTTTGCGTCCCATCGAAATCGTCAGATTAGTGAATGAGAGCTTTTTTTTGGTGCACTTAACACTCCCTTAGAAAATCTGACGCGCTCGATTAATTTTTTTTTTTTTTCATTTTCTACCCTTTAATACAACCACCCCCATCATGCAAACGATCAGATTAACATACGTACATTATTAAAAATACGTAGGACATTGATGCTATCAATATCTGACGCGCTCGAGGATGTCCATGCAACAGTTTTTTTTTACATATTTAAAAATCTATAGCCGCTTCCCCCACCGATGTAAAGGTATATATCATATAACATTTTTTTCTTCTTATCATCTAAGCTTTGCATCCCAATAGGTCTCTACGACGCTCGAGTAAATCCACATTTAGCATCATGGGCTCCCCTACCACCATGTTCGATTTAGTGAAAGGTTTCGTCTTCAGACGTTCATTGTGAAGATATTGTACACACGGCAATAAAATCAATCACACTTCGTGACGTCGAGTTTTGCGTTTTCTAGTTGAGTAATGTTAACTTCACAGACGAATACTTTCTGCAACGTATCTCTTTCTTTTTGTCACCATCTTCAAGTTTATACTTATTCAGTAGAGTTATCAGTTCTTTCATGAACAATGCCATGTGCGAGTGGCGAGTATGGGAATTCCTCGTACGGTAATGATTTTATTATGATTGTGCGCATTCCGCGTGAGAACCAAGAATTTGCCTTAAACGAACATCGTTACTTGCTACCTGTACTGGTATTCAGTTCGGTTATCAAGTTTGTATTCTTTAATAGTTTGAGTGCGCCTATATATATAACAGTACAAGTCTATTGAAGCGAGATTACATTCAAGGTTCAATTGTGAATGGAAATTATAGGAAACTACGTAAGGTGTCATTAACTTTCATGGAACTAGACATTGCATTTAACGCAAGGCATCACTTTGAGTCACCTTATGCATTGTAGATTTAAAAACTATTAGAACATAACAAATACCATTCATTAAAAAAATGTAGTGCAGGTTGCAAGTTGCAACTGGTGAATGCGTCACCTGCTACATTGTGTTGTTTTGTGATTTACACGATTGAATAGATTACATGAGAGTTGATGCAGCAGCCGCCTTGTGTATACAAACTATTTCAATAGTTGTAGTTTGTGCGTTCTCTCGCTTTTTATAAATATGATTCAGAGAACTGTTAGGTAACAGTTTCCAAAACGTCAACTATGCTGCTACTAATTTTCAACTGAACAGTATATTTTCATTCTGAATGCATGTATTTTCCGGTCGCTAAAAATATCAATGTCGACATTTTCTCTTGCTGCGTAATTTGATTGGAATGAAGATATTTCTGTTGTTAAAAATAGGAACTCGAGTATGCCACTTGAAATTCTTTCAAAGAAATCCACCTAATGCACTTTTCGTTGAAGGGTGTATTATTCATCCTAGTCGTTAATCCATTATGATTATTATAGCACGTTCGTTGACGGATATGTGGTCGCGTGCTCAAATCGAGTACGTGTGCCTTGCGTCCCCTCGGTCGAAATTTAACCACATGGTCGTGTATTTTTGGGTAGAAACGACACTTTCTCTAATGTCTAATGTAACTCTAACATAGAATGCTGCCAATTGCCTAAATGTTTCTATTTGTGACACGAGCTACCCGTTAAATAAGCTCCACGCTTTTAAATTGGTTTGTTTACTCTCGCGTCTTTCAATGCCAGAGCAACCTGCTCTGTACTCTGTACACATTTAGTCCATAATGTTATTGTGAACACCGTCCATCGATTGGGTTAACGTACTCTTGCTCATCCCGCCAGATTCTTCCTGGTTATATTCGGATGTTAAATCCTGGCATTTCTTTTAACTTCATACAATGACCAGACAAATACGTTTCGATTTATGCTCGCCCGGTTGTTCGATTTTTTAGTCAATATCATAATAATTTGTACAAAGAAACAGCTTTTTAAAATTTGTAGGTTATACATTTTTCAATCTATTACTTGCGCCGCTTTCGCTGTAACGAATTTTAATTGTTTACCTAATGAATGGCTTTACACGTTTATATTTCTTTGATTAGTTTCGCAGCTGGTTGTGATCAATTGAAATTCCAAAAATGTTATGCCTGTTCAATCATTGAAGAATGGGCGCCCGCCGAAACCAGAAATAGCCGTCCGAAGTGGGTTTTCGGCAAATGCTGACGTCAACCTCTTGGGCCATTTGGACAATGTTTCGAACTTCCATATTATATTGAATAGATACAAATTATAAAGAATCGATTGTTTTTGTTCTTTATTGAAGGTTGAACAAGTGGTTGCCCTTTTAAAATGGTAAATCTATTAGCATCCTATAAAAAACATGTCAGCCTGTGTTGTATGCATGTTTTTAGTACACGTTTTTCTATATCGTCTGCAAAGTCTGAAGTAAATATTTACTTCAGAAGACGCATGTGCTGGGAGTTATTACGATACGACTGATAGCCGACGAGCGAATACACCTGCGGTCGATCCCCCTGACCGGTCTCGCGTCCGTTCTACTGTGAAATTATGCACATCTGCTATTCAAAACCATCGGGTTACCACGTTTTTCAATGGTTGTAATTTTAACTACTCGCTGTTGTCTGTTTTATCTATATTTCTATACCTACCCATAAAACTTTTCTTACTATTTGTTTTTATTACGAGAGAGATAAGCTATGTTTACGCCGAAAACATCTACAAAATTAAAAAAATTAGGCTCAACCTAATTCAAATGCCAATCTTACTTTTTTAGATAATATAGTTTTGTGAGTTAACTGGGTCAGTAGCTGTTTGACAGACAATTTTCTCGAGTCCTGTTTTATTGCGGTTGAGCAGGCCATCATCTTTTTTTTATTCAAGTGTTGGTTTGTACAGACGACCACCGGTCAAAGCACGGTTGATTGACCGCGGTCGGGAGGATAATCTCCGTAACTGCAAGCCTCGTATTTGAATTGAACTCACGAACAGTGGCCTTTTGTCAAGGATCGCCATGCAGTGGTACGGGCGCCAGTCTGACGCATGCTGCTTCATCCACTGGCTCCGTTTCAAGTATTACTAAATCAGTGTCCATAACAACATTATACTGACTCTAAATGGTAAGAACATAGTTGCAATGACTCCTTTTTTTACATAAATACTGGTTATGCTGCCATAATGCCTCCTGCCCGTAAGTGGATTCTTCTCAGCATTATTGCTGGCTTGTTTTATTGATGATCAATCGCTTGGTCCTAACATTGTTTTCGAGATCTTTAATCTGTGTTTATTCTGCATGCAGTTAATGAGGTTCAAGCAAACATCGTTAAAGATCATGTTCTCGAAATCGGATCATACACACACGTTTACTTTCCAACAGTGCGCTTGCATTTTTCCACGAGAAAGCGGAAACGCGCGTGTCTCAACAATGGCTCGAGGCTCGTGCTGAACCACATTCTGTAACCATTGTATATTATTCTAAGAACGGAGACAAACAGCACATTATGCTACGACGTTTGACTCCAGGAGTACTGGTTATTGTAACTCAAAATAAACGTCGCTCCAAAAACATACTGCCATAACTCAAACAATGCCAAATCGAAATCCTTACTTGAACCGATGACGCAAACTCTTCAACTGCTTGGCTGGGAATCGATGCCGACACATTAAAAACATACAGTATTTGTTCAACAATGCGATTCAATTGAGAGCTTTGAGAAAATATATATGATAGGTTTCGTTAATCGTAAACGAGAAATACTCTATGCACTCAAGCATACATTTTACCTGCACCCTTCTCGTAACTTAAGGGTAGCGATATCTTGGGGATACTAATCCAATCACAGATCCCTCCAAAGGGTGTTTCTGTTCGCCTTCATTTATTTACACGTCGTATCAATAGTATCGTATCGTAAGGAAGGTGTACGTACATATTATACAACTTTTTTAGTTGTGTGTGTACCAAAGTGGCGTTGTGACAGTCCAATTAAGCCTCCGTGTCACCTACGCAAAGCAAAGTCGTAGTCAAAAATTGCTTGCTTGATTTACCTATGATTTGTGATCATGTAAATATAATACCTGTTCACGGGATCTCTATATTACATTAAAATTTTATGTTAAAACTATATTTTACCGTGCACTATTGTGAGTGCACGTAATATGAACTTAATAGCAGGAAACAAGCCCTTTGTGTTTCAACAATGATCAATGGAATGACAAAAAAGTTTTTTAGTATCCAGGCCTGGCACAACGGCACAATGCGCCCGCGGCCGTCTTCGTAAGGCTTCCCACGTACCTCCGCTATATCTGGGCTGGGTACGATATATTGTTGATTGTTGATGATAGTTATTATATCAGCATGTAAATGACAAGTACTTTCGGTCCCTGCAAAACTTTTGACTGTACTTTTGAACTGGACGGAAATTTCAATTTTCGACCATGTTTGTTTTGGGCTCTAAGACATTGTTTTCTACTCATGTTTTTAAAATACTTCTGCGTATTTGGTGAAACCTGCAGTGGTCCTTGTGAGCCAGTCTGGTCTAGTGATAGTAAATTGCAACGGTGTACATTGTGCTGGTGATCAATAAATAAAATAAATGAACTTTACCATCCTCGACCACATTGTCATTGAACATCACATGAAATAAATGCTACAAAAACAAAACTGTAAACTGGTTGATAAACATTTGCACTCACCATCGATATAAATACAAAAAACTGGGAAAATTTTAAGCAAAAGAAACAACAATGCGTCAAACTTGCTCGTTTTCGCACACAGTTTTGGTGTGTTTACGTCTGAGTTCTGACATGTGAGAATATCATTGGCTAATGAACAAGCAAAACAATAAACGCAACAAAATACTTGTAAGACGTTAAAATTGACTGTTCCTTATGTAATAGCATAGTTTGCTTGGCACAATTCTGGCACAAGGTGTTGCAGCTCGGTGATCTCGTGTACCACTTTCACAACTTAACTGTTTTGTTACGAAGGTCTTGTCCATGTACGCGGCACGATTCGCCTATAAAAATCTACAAAATCGTATCTTTATATTTTTTTTTTGTGTTGACATGGACATGCTGATGCGGTCACTGTATCTCAGACGGTGTTACATAAAATATATCAAATTTCTATATCATCGTCGTTGATGAGAGACTGTCCTCGCGGCGCTTTCTACTGGAGCAAGAGCAGCTTTCCAAGACTTTACTCAGTGACGATGAGACGTCCCTTGTTAAGTCACGTATATGGTCACGTGTCTCTGTTATCGATGTAGCTTGAGAAAGTCACTGTTGCATAGCCATCGCTTTTCACTCCGTGAGTAGAGCACATTTACAAGTAGCAATATGCAGTCGAATATAAAAAGCTTAAACATCAACTTGTTTGTAAAAACCTTCTACCTACCGTACGTACAACGTATACTACCTTCGGTTATACGGGCTATTTCGTTGATGGAAAAAGATGATGACGATGATCCATCTGTTGACACTACTAGTACCTAATCATTTTACTTGCGGCTACAACTACAACATCCCATGCAATAAAATCCCCTAATTATATCATTTTGTGCGACTTACGACGCGATGAAGCGTTTTTATGGCTTCATCGTGGACATTATAACAGCACTTTGATGTCAGAGCGCTATGAAATATTTCCAATTTTTACAGAACTACTGAATAAGATTTTTATTAGCTAACTTTAATATACCTACACAAAAGTACATTTAAACGTACTACACTTAAATTTATTACAACAAACAATGCGTTGTGAATAATTCACTTTTTCTTTTTTCTATTACATAAACGTGTTACAAACAAAAATTTGTAGGAAGTACCTATCAAAAGTGACGAAACTACAAATTTGTACGTGCTCAGTAGATTTATTTCAGAGTTCGTGGTAGGTAGCTGGTACTGGTAGCTGTAGCTACCTGCCTGACAGTATTTATCGTCGAGTTTTATAAAGCACGTTTCGCACAGCTACTCGCGCAAACATTTACAAGAAAAACGTAATTTTAAACTTTGTAATCGTATCCATTTCTTTGTAGTGTTGTTGGTTGCGGCCAGGGATTACGTACTAAAGCAGATTGCATTCCATCTTCAACTACACGAATGATTTATTTATTAGCTTACCTTTGCTGTTAGAAATACAATCTATGTTATTATTTATTATCACCTTTTTACTGCAAATAGTTAACGTTATTTAGGTATTTGATGAAGATGAAAGTGAAATTGGCTTGCAAACTGGTATTGTCAGACTTTGTCGTTTATCGATACCTACAACAGAAACACTACTAGGCTTTAAACTCGAGGAATTCAAGATGTTTCCGAGCCCGCCCCATACATTGGAACCTGACATTTGGCTCATTTGGAACCGACATTTGGACGTAATAAGTCGTACCGTTACTAAGCGATGATAGACCATGAATCCCTCCCTGTTACGGTTCGCTTTTAGTATTAGTACAATTTATACTTATTTTTGTCTGGTGGATAGTCTGGTCGAGGACGGGCGGGCGTCGGTGTCGCGCCGTTGAGTCACTCAGGGTGACGCAGGCAGGGGTGCTCACCCCGTGACGTCACGTGACTCACGCCCGTCGAATATAGAATCGGGCCTCGGGGCAAGGGACAAGGACTGCTTGAATTAGACTGTACGTGTGCACTTTGAACGGAAATCGATGCATTTTATTGACTCGCGCACACACAACATGTGACCAATATTGTGTGAAACTGTGGAACTCAATAAAATTATTGATGGAGTACTTTTTGACATGAAAACTTACGTTTGATTCTTTAAATGGTACATTAGAATATATATCGAAGCATAAGCTGATGGGCTGGGCACGCCATGACATAATCTCTTAGGAATGAATGATACCATAAATTTAAATATTCCACGTAGGATTATTCTCAAGGCCATTGTATTTTTTCAACACGAAATGTCTTATTTTTATTTAGCCCACTCATTTATGTTCT
Source organism: Opisthograptis luteolata (assembly GCA_931315375.2). Lineage (NCBI taxonomy): Eukaryota > Metazoa > Arthropoda > Insecta > Lepidoptera > Geometridae > Opisthograptis > Opisthograptis luteolata. Next base: position 5,555,094 of record OV928036.1, read on the forward strand.
CTGATATTTTTATCAATAGCGGTGGTGGCCGAAGGGTAACACGTGCACCTTACAAGGCGCCGATACCTAGTTTGAATCCTCAGCCTCACTCCAATGAATATTATGTGCGAATTTTCCATTATTCAAAACCGTAAAGGAAAACATCGTGAAACTGGCATGTTCAAAAGTCACAATATTCAAAGGGCATGCGACATCTACAATACTTACTAGGCCAGCGTTATATGTACATTCAGCGACAAAAATAGCTGGTCATACTGATGTTACGTGATGATTCGGTCGAAGGTTCGTGTTTAAAATGATAAAGAACATCGGAAAATTTGCTATTGTTCAGCGACTTTTGTCGTTGACTGTACTATCTCTCTCTGAGAGAAGGTTTTTGTCCCAGTAGTGGATAGAATATTATTACGTATATTGTAACAATTATTTAGTTCCCTCATACACTAGTATGAACCAAAAAGAACCTAGAGTTACCTGTTGTGTTCTCATTTTGTCTAATGACTACAATTATCTCATTTACTGTAGTCAGTGCCATTAGACTTGTTTCTTAAATTAGTATTCTAATTATGAAACGATTAACCTCATCATCAGTCGTCATCAACATGATGGGTGCATCATGTTAGTTCAAGTGTTGTATGACAAGTATACTACATTCGATTTTCGTATTAGTTCTGCTTAGCTTATCTGCATCGTGATATATATATGTATATATATAAATCTTTGAATGAAAGACAAAAAAATCTGTTTCCAGTAAAATTGCAGTGCAGTGCATTGCCATGTAGGACTTTAAATTATTTAAGTTCATATTTCTAGGTGGGACTGAACTATAACGGGCAAGCGTGACGCTTATCATCAGGGGAGTGATTAGCTTGTCACGTCACAAAGCAGCAAAAAAAAATGGAATAAAAAATTACCAGCATGTTGCTAAATAATACACGTAACTTAGAACTTATCGTATCTATATAGGTACGGTAGGTATGTAAATTATGTCGCCCGCACTGGACTACGTTTTATTATGTAAGTTCAGTTACCCACGTACAGTGAGAGTTAAACCTGAAAAGTATTAATATTATAGGTTTTCTGACTAAACTGTTTAAACTCTAAACTGGTGACGATCTAGGGTAGGCTATTGCAAAGGTTTGGATGGATGTAAAACGTAGTAAAATTGTACTCCGAGATAAGCTTGGGCGAAGTGGCTCAAATCGTAGGATATCGAAATGATATATTATGTATTAAGTAATACTGAAGCAGTCGCTCAAGGGCATCAAAGTGTCAGGAAACGGACAAGTTCTAAGAAAAACCGTTAAAATGCTACAGATATTTTAACGTATTTTCTCAGAGAAGAGCAATAGAGAGGGCAGACGTTGACGTTTATTCCTAGGAGAAAGGACTAAAGTAAATACAGCTATCGGGTGATAGCGTTGACCTTGTACAATCATTTGCAATGATATAATTACCGTAGATAAGGTATCATTACATGATCTCTTGAGCCCGTATCAACGGTAACAAAGTTCCTCCAACTATTATTTCCTCGTTATCAATCAGAATCACAACTCGGAACGTACGAGTATGCTAGCAAAATAGATGTTTTTTTTTTTTTTTTTATAAGAGATAGGTAAGCATTTGACCCCTGATGGTAAGTGATGACGAGGCCGAAGATGGAGCATGCTTACCTAGAAGATACCTATTCACTCTTGACTTGAAGGCTCCCAAGTTATACTTATCGGGAAACAAAGACGCTGGCAATGTGTTCCGCTCCTTCGCCGTTCGCATTATAAATGTGGAAGTGAAACGTTTTGTGCGGATTGGGGGATTGAGTATTAAATTCTGGATACCAGCTGGGCTCAAGGAAAACTCCTCTTTTTTATTGTTATCCTATCCACAACCTTGGGCATTCCGTAAGGCGTTCTGAGACGTTTTCCTTGTATTTTCAGCAAACATTTTGCTAATTAAAATTACGCACCCGGAAAAGAAGAGTGTAGTACTGTAGGTGTCAGAATTCAGATATCGATCGGTTGTTGTGGAACAATTTGTTAATTCTGTAATGAATGCTATCAGCGTATCGTAATCTTATCGGGTAAGCGGGGCGAGGTATTGTTGTCTCAACATGTTGGCAATGACTAATGAGTGCTAATCAGCTATAGGACGTAGCCAGGGCGTTCCTCCGAAGTGATTCATCCATCGACCGCGAGTCCATCGAAACGATCCTTCGTCCGCCGACACCGTGTTCCGGTATGACTCCTCCGACTGCATCGCACCAATTTGCCTGTACACATGTGAAATTGCACATTGACGTGAGAAAGGTCATATGAATTGAATAACCCTCAATCGATGCATATTTTGTACGAGACTATATAGAAGCTCGTAAATTATCTTGTTATACGATACCGCAATTAATGGTCGTGTCGTGTGGTGTGGCTGACGCTTGACTTGACATTGGCATTCAACTGAGACGTTGATGTTCTTAGAACGCAAGGTCATTTACTATACCTGCCTGCAATTATAATTAAAGCTAACAACATGAAGTGCAAATAGTCTTTTATTAGTCAGTTTAGATATTTTACTGTTAACGTTTTCAATAGAATATTAAAATTATTAAAAATTGAAAATTTTGCACTCATGCGTATATCCTTTCTCGGTCGTCACGACTGTTAGGTAGGTTAGTAGACCATACTATTATACTCGAAAGCATGCCAAAATTATGAAGGCTGTAACTGTATCTACAAAATTAAATAGTACGCCAAAAGTATAGTACAGTAAAAATAAAACATGGATTATCATGGCATAACAATACTAAAAATACTAAACAGATATTTTATCTTGGCTTAGAAAACACACGTGGATAGTAGTTTTATTAGTTGCTTGTATTTTGGTACATAAATTACATTCAGACTTTTGTTCACAGAACATTTCTCATTCTCACCCTAGATGCTACGAGACCTCAATCTTATTATTCATGTTTCTAGATAAATAGTTCAAAATGTTGCACTGTTTATCCAAAATGTGTTTAAAATAAAATTAAAATACATCGAAATTTAACGGAGTCGTGCAAAAATCAATATGGTGTAGGTACAAAATTTTGCGGCCTTACCCAGATACACTACCTTAAATTAACCCTTGCATCTCCGACTACCACAATTGTGGTACCAACTCGAACTAACCGCGAATCTCCGACTACCACAATTGTGGTTCGCCGAGCGCCTCTTAAGAGGCGCTGCGGTACTCAACGGTACTTAAAATTTCAAAGTGTCTTATTCTCTTTGGAAACTCTACTAATCGATTGTGAATGAACAAATGGTTGTTTTAAACATCTGTAGTCGCAAGGTTTCGGAGAAAAATAAAAAAATATCGTCTCTCGAAGTTCACATTGTCTGTGTTCCGCCGTACATAAAAAACGAATGGCCTTGTAAGCGGTCGTAAACATATTTTTTGTTCGGAAAGGTGCATTTGTGTTCATTTCAATGAGTTTAGAGCTTCATTGTTATTGAGAAATGACTTAGTTTACCGAAAAGTGACGATTTTAAATATTTTTTTCGATTTTTTTGGAAAAAGGCCAAATTTTATAGTTTTTATGGAATTTTATCTACCTGCAGAGACATTTTGCTGTTTTACATGAAATATTTTGCGTGTGTGGGTAAGTAAAACATACTATTCTTGTTTTTGAATGTTGTATCTACATGAGGGTATAAACAAATCTTAGTAACACGCTAAAATACATTCACAAATAAATCATAAAAATCGGCTTACGGCGGGCGCGCGGCGGGCGCGCGGGGGGTTCTTAGTCGAATGTTTGCGAGTGAAAATGTCGAATTATTAGTATGAAAACATGAATATTTTTATATTACCAAAATTAAAAACCATATTATACTAAATGAAATGGTATAAAAAAAATGAAACAAAAATTTTGTTTTTTATTTTATTATTATTTATTTACAAAACGGCAGTTATTTCAAAGTACCTTCGAAACAATGGGCTGTTATAAACTAAATAAACATTCATATGTTTTTGTTTATATTTCTACAGAACGAGTAGTTCACTAGCTTCCAAGAATAGTACCTGGAACAAAGCAAAACATAAACAAACAGCTCTCAGAGACATAAGTGTTTTGGGGTCAAGTGCCCGCGCACTTGAGAACTGAAGGTCACGTGAAGGTCAAGTGGTATATCGGTGATGGCCGCGAATTTTGATGATGGCGATGATCGGGGAAACAAGGGTTAAACGAATGTTAGGAAATCACGTGCGAAGTCCCCTGCCAAACACAGACTGTTCACAGCTCTGAATGTGTTGACAGAGCCCTCTATAATATGCCATGCTACCAACACCTTGGCGAGTTCACTGACTCGCATGAAATGAGTGCCAAAATTATGTACACACTCCTGTGTTATGTCGTTATGTTATGAAATGAATCATTTAGGTATCCTAACGTGCTTATGTTGAGAACAGAACAGAGCATCGTGAACATTTTTAATTATTTTTTTTAAATATCGGTAGGTATGTGCTACAACATTGAGTAGAACATTGATTTAATGATGTAACAATGAAATTTTCCAAACTAACCGTTGTTATGAGACCAATCGGCTTCACCCTTGCCACCGTCTCATTCTTCTGTGGTCTCGCTTTGTTTTAAATTGTCATATGTGTGCGTGCGTATATGATTGTAATAATTGGTCAAGGTAAAACCGGGAGCTACCACGTTGTAGTCTCGCTAGTCGCGGGCCGCATACTAATGATGGTCCGCACGTTGCGTGTGCGCATTCCTTTCCTCGGGCGTCGTTCGCAACGACCACCTTTAAAACGATCACGCATCGAGTTAAGTTAAAATACTTCTAGATAATGTATGCCATGTATCTCAAGGTTAGTCCAGCTTTTCAAGTGAAACCGGTTAAAAATAGCACGCTCTCAGAGGCTTATAAAACTGTATGCTGCATCTCATCGGCCGCCCCTAGTTTAGCGGATGAAGTTGATGTCTCCGCAAATAGCTCCAGTTTTAATAATCCGCGAAGTAATAGCACGTTAAAAGGGCCGTATAATGTAGGTTCGGAGTTGTCAGGATCCAGTTCTCCCACGTCCAGGCCTCTTACCGCGTCGACTCGCGATATTGCTTCAGCTGGCGGGTTAACGAACCGCCTAACAACACTATCCCACAAGGCCCATTGTAATTTTTTGCCTAACACTATTAAATTAAACATTCAAAAGAATCTAAACGGTTAATTCATGTATCACGCATATCGATGTACGTACATATCTAGTAATATCACAAGCTTCTTTAATATCTGTTCTGTTATCAAACTATTCCCATGAAATCAATTATTAAATTATCATCTTGATGATATTATTGAGAATGATGATGTGCATTCGTTTTTATATGGATTGTCGAAATTGTATTACTAAAAGGAGACATAATTCATAGACGACGCTCAATTACAACAAAAGTAAAACCTGTACATAAGTATGACAGGCTTTTAATCGAAACGGTACATAAGTAGGTCTCGAAAAAGCCGTTAATTACCTTTGACCACCAATAGAAATTGTAGAGCCTCATTTCGCTGGGAATGATCATACATACCATACTTTTTCATATCAGATGTTCACGTTAAGCAATTATTACTTCGTAAATTCTATGTAATCAAATAAATCATAAGACGCCCATTATTATATTCCGATTTCGCCTTGGGGCGGCATTCGTGTTTTATAATTATTATGGAGCCCATCTTTAAATTCAGTCATTTGAAAATATGTTAACTTACCTACTTTTTTTATACTGATGTGTCCAATACTGTGAATTCCCTTCATATTTGTTTGTCTCTTCGCTTTGTTGTGCGTCACTCATAAGTTCTAACTTTACCTACCGTACGTGATCCCAGTATTAATTAAATTACTTGGTAAATCGCCGAGTTCTTTTCAAATCTAGACGTTAGTGATGACGACATCACGTCTAAAATTATTCCATTCACATTGCCATACGATGTGCGTGGCTACAAAAGGATCGTTGGCGTTGCACTAGTTGGTGCCACGCATTCAATTAATTGTGTTAAATAGTTGCTACATATCATCACGTCCAGCCCGAATACACTCGTTTACTTTTCAAAGCAATGTTGAATTGTGTTGTCGATTGATATCACAAACAACAAAGTGATTTGAATAGTTTCTAATGTTTATATATCTTATTCGGCTTTTAGTCCTCATTTCTTAATGCTTAAGCATCAAGCGCCAATAAAATAAGGCCAAGGCCTTATTCATCGATGGATTCGTGGGTTGATAAGATCAATACAATTCAATACGTAATCCGTTTAAGTTCCATTTGCTGAGCATCATTCCAACATCAATGCTATGTAATGCAGATACATTCCTCTTAAGTTTTATCATTTCTGGGGGTTAACAAGTAAGATGTATGTTTATGTCCAATTAAGGTCGCTTTGTAAGTGTTTGAATAAGCACGGGTCTTGTTTGATGCGTCTAAATTAATAGCTAAAAGAATATGAGACGGTAACATCTCCTAGGCTGCTGATTGCGGAGGCAGCTCCAGTTCGTTGCCCCTTACTCACCTCGGAAACAGTCAAGGGCGGCTAATGGGAGCGTCTCGATGTCGTCGTATCCCATTCCGCAATTCTTGTTTCATCTTTATAACCTGAATTCCAATGTCGACTCGAGGCAGAGGAACTGGGAAAAGTTACAATGTTTCGCTATCCTATACTGTGCTGGGCCGTCAACTTTGTTCGTTCAATTTGCTACTGTTACCATTAATGCTAAGAGCAATCAGTCTGGGACAGATTGTATCGAGATAATTAGGTCGAATTTGAAAACTTCTCATGGTATAAGGCTATGTAAAGTGCATATTATACATTATTTAAATGTGTTTGAAAGAATTTACTATTCGTTTATCGACTTGGTTCGTCAGTTTCCCGCTCAGATGACCTCGTATCGCCAGCCGTTTCCTCTCTACTTTATGATGATTACTTAACTTACTACTATAATGATTTTGTACATATAAAGTAATAATTATAATAATTTGTATATTTAACAAGTCATTAATATAGAACGTTTCTCTTTGTTCGCAGGATCAGTATGATAACTTAGCCACACACACGCACAGAGGAATTGAGTTCTTAGACAAGTATGGTAATTTCGTTAAAGAAAGGTGCGCTATAGAATTGGAATATGCAGGAAAACTCAGGTAAATATAATTTATGCTTTCAATCATCATAATTAGCCTATCACGTTCCCACCGCCGCGCTGCTGGGACTCTGATCTGACCTTCTCTCTGAGAGAGTATGGGCCGTATACCACGCGGGCCCAGTGCGGGTTGGCAGATGTCGCGTGCCCATCAATGTTGTGGTTCTTGGACATGCCGGTTTCCTCACGATGTTTTCTTTCACCGTTTTGAGCGATGGTAAATCCGCACATAACCTATTGAGTCACAGGTGTGGGGCCGAGAGGATTCGAACTCGGTGTCGACGCGACGCCTTGTAAGGCCGCGATTACAGTTCAGCCACCATCGCTCATGCTTTCAATAATCTTACCGAATGTAGCCTATCTTAAAGCCGGAGAAAGACATCAAGTTTCTGTTACTCAATCAATGACTAATAACACTAGATTTTTTAAAGTAAAATTACGGTGTTCTTTACGTTGCCACTCGAGTAGAATTTAGAGCCAATGTTATTTATTAGCAGCTTTGCTAAAAACTAAAGATTTTATTCTGTTACACGTGTAAATCACCGAAAACATCGTAAAAATTTATTTATATCAGTGAATCCTTTTGGATGTTTCTACTCTAAGTACGAGAATAACTAATTTATTTAAATCATTTAATTTGAGAAATTTGTTTATGGAGCCTACAAGGATAACTGCCACTACGGCTACTTGTTTAGATAATATTTTTACAGATGTGAATGTAATTAGTCAAAGTGTAATAAGTAAATTAGATTCAGACCATTGTGGTCAATTAATTACAATTAAAAATAAAATAAAAATTAATGGAAAAAAATCTGTCACATATGTACCAGAGACCGTTGATCGGATGGAGAAAATAAAATTAAAGCTGATCGATGAACTTCCTTTTTTACCGGATCGTAGAAATGCTGATGATTTATACAACTCTTTTTTCAGCGTATTTAGCAAAGCTTTCAACACGATATTTACTCCAAAAACGATCATGGTTTCTGATAGACCTAATTTTACGGAGTGGGCTACAGTTGGTATTCACAAAAGCAGGCAAAAGCTGTACGATCTCTACAGTGAAAAACAATATAATACTAGTAATGAGTTTAAAGAAACTGTAAAAACATACTCAAAAATTTTTAAGACGGTCTGTCACATTGCAAAGTCTCGTTATATAAGTTCTAAGCTTAAAAATAGTAATGACAAAATTAAAGCAACTTGGAAAATTATAAATAGTGAGACTGGCAAAGTCAGGTCTCAAGCTAATAATTACAACCTAAATATTGGCGATACCAGTGTCAAGACTGACATTGAAGTAGCTAAAGCATTTGAAACCTTTTTCACTGACATTCCAGTCTCTACTACTAAGTTCTTAAACTCATCGCACACCATTGCAGAATCTATGTTAAAAACAAATGTACCAGAGTGCGAAATTCCTTTTCAATTTGACTATGTTAGTTGCAAAGATGTAGTAAAAGCTTTTAATATGATTAATGTCAAGAAAACTACTGACCTCTGGGGTATATCCGTGACCGTTGTTAAGCCATTAATTGAAATGATTGCACCCGAATTAGCCCTAATATTTAACAAATGTATTGACGACGGCGTGTTTCCTGATCTGATGAAACATAGTAAGATAACACCCTTGTTTAAATCGGGTACAACGACTGACCCTACTAACTTTAGACCAATATCAGTATTACCAACATTTAGTAAAATATTCGAAAAACTTATTCTAAATCAATTGCAAAGACATTTCTCAGCAAACAAATTACTTAATCAAAAACAGTTTGGCTTTACGCGTGGTCGCTCTACTACTGATGCTGGTGTCGAGTTATTAACTCACATCTATGATGCCTGGGAGGAGTCACGGGACGCTCTAGGCGTGTTCTGTGACTTGTCCAAGGCATTTGATTGTGTTCACCACGAGACACTGATCAGGAAGCTCCGGCACTATGGTATTCGAGGTGTTCCTCTGGACCTTGTAACCTCATACCTTAGTGATAGGATTCAGAGAGTTGACGTGAACGGGAAGCGATCCTCGGGGTCAGTAGTCACAATGGGAGTTCCGCAGGGTTCAATACTCGGACCTTTTCTGTTTTTAGTTTACATCAATGATTTGCCCAGCCTTGTTAGTGACAATCACGAAATAGTATTGTTTGCTGATGATACGTCGCTTTTATTTAAGTTAAAGCGACAACATAACATTTCTGACGACGTGAACAATGCTCTCTCCAAAGTTACAGACTGGTTTGATGCGAACAATTTGATGTTAAATGGAAAAAAGACAAAATGCTTGAGATTTGTGCTGCCCAATGTTAAAGAAGTACCAACAAATGTAAAAATTAAGGACGAAGAATTGGACCTTGTCAAGACTACAGTATTCTTAGGCATAACTTTAGATCACAAATTGCAATGGGGTCCACATATTGTCAGTCTATCGAGCAGACTTAGCTCTGCAGCATATGCTGTAAAGAAGATCCGTCACCTTACTGACGTTGATACAGCCAGACTAGTCTATTTCAGCTATTTTCACAGCATTATGTCCTATGGAATATTGCTGTGGGGAAACGCTGCTGATATTAACACCATATTTGTATTGCAGAAGAGAGCTGTTCGTGCGATTTATAACATGGGCCCCAGAGAATCTTTAAGAATTAAGTTTAAAGAAACCAAAATAATGACAGTTATTTGTCAATATATTTATGAAAATGTAATGTACATACGGAAAAATTTAAATAGCTTCAAAAAGAGAAGTGATTATCACAATTTTAATACTAGAAACAAAGATAAAATTGCTGTACCCACCACTAGGCTCCATAAAGTTAGCAACTCGTTCAAAGGTCAATGTGTACGCTTTTTCAACAAAATCCCAAGTGAAATTCAAGACTTGTCTATAACAAAATTTCAAATTCGTATAAAGAGAAATCTCATTAGTAAAGCTTATTATAAAATATCGGACTATCTAGATGACAAACAAGCTTGGGATTGTAGTTAATCTATCTATCTTTCTTTCTATCTATCTATTCTCCCTATTTCCCCTATTCTAACCATTTTCGGTAAACAGCCAAAACATTCATGCTCACGAAAGTGACTTTGCTTGCAGCGGCGTCATGTGTCGGGTCGCCCTCTTCCCTCTCATATGGTCGAGGAGAGCGATGGCTGGCACATGCGTCAACTCGTGAACGGGTGCTGCTTGTGGGGTCTGGTCTGCTTTGGTTGTGATCCCGCAACTCGTTAATATTCATGTTCCCATATCCCAATGTGTACAACCAAACAAGAGAAATCTTATTATTAGTAAAGCTAAATAAAAAATATCGGACTATTAGATGACAAAAAAAAAAAGCTTGGGATTTTAGTGAACTTGCTCCAATTCAATCAATTAGTAATAAGAATAAAATTGTCAATGTGATCGCGCCAAAAAAATTACCTGCCGGGCGTTTCTTGCCTGTTCTTTTGCCGGCGTAAGGAGGTTGGAACAGGCGTAGCTAGTTTTAAGTTGACGTTTTAAAGTGATCACAATGTATCCTATTGAATAAACATATTTTTGATTTTGATTTTGATTTTACAGAATTAGTTTTCGTTTTCTATTAAATATATCGGTGCTACCTACTCAAAATAATATAATACTTTATTTAAATAGTTTTAAACTGTTATGCAAGATTGCTAAATTTATTCAATGACAAGTTGCTGCACATTTTCTTTTATTTTAGATAATATTATGACATCGAACAGGTTTTGTTAATGAGCAACTTTTGCTTTCTCTGCAGGAGGCTGGTCAAAAATTATCAACCAAAAAAGAAAGACGAAGATGAATATCAGTAAGTACTTATAGATGTATTATTTAATAACTCCATCCAGAAAAACCTAATAAAAATATAAACCTAAAACTGATCACGATATAACACAATTATTTCCAAAGAAACAACGTAATTGCCATATTAATTAAAGCAGTCATCACAATTTAACTGTCAATTTTATATCAGGTAGTAAAACATCTGCTGAAACAAAAAAACGCAAAGGCATTTAACGATTTATAATGTAAAAATAGCTGATTGAAGGCTCGCGCACAATATTAGAACAGGCTGCGCCGCGCCCGCAACGCATTCCCAAATCTCTTTCAAAAATTAAATTACCTAAAGAGATTGTACCTCTACATGCACATTTTTCGATGTTTTACGGTGCGGCCCGTCCCTGTAGTGTACGTAAGCCTAAATAAATGTACGTCATTATTTCTAGGTACACAGTATGCAGAGCATTCAAACAGTTGCTGCAAGAGTTGGGCGATTTCGCGGGACAGCGTGAGGTTGTCGCCGAGAATCTACAGTCGAACGTTGTCCGAGAGTTGCATCTGCTCGCCAAAGAGTTGCGAGATGAAAGAAAGGTAAGGAATATAAATACTATTATTTATCAAATCCAGGATCAAGACAGTTAATAGACAGTTAGAACCGAATTCGCATCACCATATTTAAACTTATACGCTCACTGCGCTTGCGCTTCCACCCGCATGGATTACAGTTTATCGCGTTTCTAAAGTTTATATGTCCTTACCCATTTTTAAAACTATCTCCATATCAAATTTCATCATGATCTGTTCAGTGGTTTAGGCGTGAAATGATAACAATCATGCATAGTGACAGAGCGAGCTACTCTCGCATTTATATTTTGGTACCATGGATCATTAAAGCTTGCACAACAATAGCTCGAAGTGGGTGTAAAGTGTGAAAAAGTTTTACTAGCTTCTGCCTCTTCTTTTGCTTTATCTGTTGAGCATCGCTTTTCAGTTGTTTAAAACGTAGAAAATCCGAAGCATAGTAAATCCGCAGTTTAAAAATGCGTGCGCACAAGCGTAAGTATGTTGAAAGTGAATAATTTATGAACTGCAGTATAGTCGTTATTGCAATCCACGCGGAGTTTGCCTCTCGCGTTAACGTCGCGCTTTCATCGAATGTGCAGAGTAGATCGATCCAGCGCACCGTCCGTCGACCGCATCCGCTGTTAATATAATATCGTTTCACCGGCGCGTGTATTGAACCCAATTCTTCAATGCTGTTTCTAAAATTATGTTGTTATACTTTCAGCAACATTTAAACGAAGGCGCTAAACAGATGGGCGTGTTGAACTCTTCGATAGGTGCGCTAGAGCGAGCGCGGCGAGCGTACGAGCGCGCCGCCAGGGAATCCGAACGAGCTCTCGAGACCTTCCAAAAGGCAGACGCCGATCTCAATCTGAGGTGATTATCTAATGCTCCACTTTCAATAACAGCTGACCTATTAATATCTAAATACATATACGAGATAGGGTGTCACGAATCGCTCCATGATTGCAAATTGTTCGTTTAGCCCAATTGTCTTGTTTATGTCATCGCAAGAAGGTCTTTGCCTTTTTGATTAATGTTAACGTCATGTGGTGTCGGTTTCATTCACAACTATTTTACATTCCGTCTTCATTTAATTAGAACATTGTGATTTGTGTAGGTTTCGACAATGGAATACGAGGAAGACCATCGTTGAATACAAAGCCGCATTCCATAGCAGGTCGACCATTTGCCGTTTCCATCTAGCTTTTTTAGGTGATAGTATTACAAATGCATCTATGAGAAGTAAATCTTTAGTCATGTCTTTAAGGAATACATTTAATCAGATAACCCACCCTATTTATTTATTCGCTGCATCTCTGTATATATGACATTTCCTTTGAAGATAAATATAAAAATATGATGATATAGATAAAAAAGACATGGTAAAAATGTTTGTTCTATCAAATTGACAATTACTTTCATATCTATTTAAATGTTGCAGTCGAGCGGAGGTGGAAAAACAAAAAGCAAACATGAAACTGCGGAGTCAAGCGTGCGAAGACGCCAAGCACGAGTACACGGAACAGTTGAGGAAGACGAACGAGGCGCAGCGGCAGCACTACGAGCAGCGGCTACCGCACGTCTTCAAACAGTTACAGGTAACCACTGCACGTCTCCAAACATGTACAGGTAACCGCTGCACGTCTCCAAACATATACAGGTAACAGCTGCACGCCTCCAAACATGTACAGGTAACCGCCGCACGTCTCCAAACATGTACAGGTAACCGCTGCACGTCTCCAAACATGTACAGGTAACCGCTGCACGTCTCCAAACATGTACAGGTAACCGCTGCACGTCTCCAAACATGTACAGGTAACCGCTGCACGTCTCCAAACATGTTCAGGTAACCGCTGTACGTCTCCAAACAGGTACAGGTCGCCGCTGCACGTCTCCAAACAGTTACAGGTAACAGTAACTACTGTATATCTCCAAACAGGCACAGGTAACTACTACTGAACAGCTCTAAGCAGGTACAGGTAATCACTACATCGCCAAACAGCTACAAATAACCACTGCGTCTTCAAAAACGGGTAACTTACTGCACGTTTCCAAACAGTAACAGGTATTACAGGTGACCACTGCACGTCTCCAAACAGTTTCAGGTAATCGTGCATGTCTCCATATATCAAACAACAATTAACACGGCGTGTGATGTCAATTTTATTGACACGTGTAATGAGTTACTTACTCGGTACTTCCCGAAGATAGAAAATTAATAGAAGTAAGCTATGTATGAAAATGTCGTACATAAACAGCTTGTTTAACCACACACAACATATACATACATATTTTACATGTAAAATAGGTACTAAAATGAATAGTCATAGACTTATCTGACTGCCTACTGCCACGAGCGTTTGTCTTTGTCCTTCTACTTAAGTTAATTCAAGTCCATCAATCGCCTCGCAATATTATGTTAAAACGTAATTTCTCATAAGTTTGTTTATAAACAGATGATTCATAACCGTTCAGACCAGAATTGACTAGATTTAAAAGTGAAAATATAGCAACGAAATAATTTATCTCAGTTTACGGTTACGGATTATGCGTTTAACTCAGTTTGACACATCATTATAGCAAACTAGCGATGCCCCGTGGTTTCACGCGCGTGAAGATTTCCACAACGTGTATTTTTGAGCCGACTAAAAAAATGGAGTTGGTTGTTAATTCAAATACTACTTTATGTATTATTTTTCCGGGAAACAAAGCCGATGTCATTTTCCGGTCCATAAACTATCTTCTTTTCTGCGTGAAAGAAGGACAAACCAACAAAAAACACACTTGCGATAGCAGGCATGAAATGCCATCAAAGATTAACTTTTTATTGTGAGTTCTTTTTAATCGTATTACGTAAAGTGTACACTCAAGATTTTAACACAGACTTGTACGAATTTTTGAAGTGTAAACCCTCTCCGCGTTTGTATTATGTATGGTTGAATCATGGGAACTTTGGTACTTAAATCTACAACAAATGTTGCCTATGAATGCTCCAAATGCACTTTGGCTATGTGCCAGCTAGGTCAAATGGGAACGCATATTTTTAAAGCGGCTCCTATTTTAGTTAACTTGATGAATTCCCTCCCCCCTCTCCGTCTGTCTCTACTCTCGTTAGTGCTCTACCATGGGCGTACCGAAGGGAGACTAACCCTTGAGGCGGAACCCTGCAATTTACCGCGTTTTAAAAAATATAATACAATAGTATTCAATATCCAGCCATAAATACCCGAGGTGTGAAGTTTATACAAACACTCGAATTATTATTAAACAGGGGTTCTAACGAAAGGGGAGAGCATTCCCTAGACATTAGAATACACATTTTTGTATGTTGGTAGGCACATATTTATAAAGAATTGGTACAGGTACTTCGAACATGTTCGGTTTGAAGGGTATGAATGCCGGTAAAATTATAAGCGCAACAAGGTGACAAATGCAAGTCATAGGCGAAGGCCACGTCCAAGAAGGACGCGACCTACGAGGTAAGGTAGACGTTGTGTGGCTCATTGCTGCTTGTTCCATTCACTAATTGGTCTTACCAATAAACCTTCCAGTTTGATAGTCTACTCGTTTAGGGTTTGGTTTGGATTTCTCGCGGCCACCAATCGTTTAGTGATACACGCGAGATTATTAAGACAAATTGATTCGTGCTTGAACAAATTTAATCAATCGGACAGTTAGCTACGACACTAGACTACTATCGTTACTCTAGGATTAGAGTTTGACAATCGAACAGAGATATATTCATGCACAGCTCATTCTGTTATTCGGTTCTTAATCGATATATTTTTTTGATTGCAGGACTTGGATGAGAAACGAATAAAGAACATAAAAAACTTTATGCTGAATTCAGTGGACGTAGAAAGAAAAGTATTCCCTATTTTAATGCAATGCCTTGACGGAATGGAGCACGCAGCGAATAGTATTAATGAAAAAGAAGTGAGTATTAAAATTAATTCGAACATACATTAAAATTATAATATTTTGGTTACCAGCGGTGAATACGAACATACTTGCTCGACTGGGTCGGCTAGATACCTATCCGATTACTTCGTAATATTAGGAACAAAAACGTTTCGTGTATACCTACTTCAAAATCGAACGAATGAATAATTTATGAATTATTCAACTAACCGGTTTTTAATATAAGCGTCACAAAAAATTTTCGTTTTTGATACTCATTCATTAGAAAAGATGATTTGACTTTGAAAACAAGTGAAATCTGGACAATGGTTTTGAAAGTGACCCAAAGAGTGTGTATGTGACCTTCTTTTGCTCACTAAAGTAGTGTGCGCGAAACCAGCCGCCTTCTTGGTCCCTTTTTGAGTATTTTATTTTAAAAAATTGCTTCATTTTTTTTGGAACCATTACTACACTGTAATAAAAGATGAGAATGCATACATACAAGAGTTTTGAGGCCTTCTCCGTAAATTTGCTATCGATTGAAATCCTAAAGTATATCCCGAAAGTCACAGAATCTTTCAGTGTACCCTGGTGCTAATTTTTGCCGCTTTAGAATTGTTAAAATGGCCATATTAATTTTTAACTCTATTTCCAGGACACAAAATTAGTGATAGACAGGTATAAATCGGGTTTTGTCCCCCCTGAAGACTTCCAATTTGAGGCTGCCTCTGGTGGCGACACCACCGACTCGACGACTAAGCACCACAACACAGTCAACCACCTGACGGCGGCGAGAGGGACAGTCTCAGGCAAGAGGGAGAAGAAACGAACAGGCCTACTGGCGATATTCAGCTCGAATAAGGTGAGCTGGACATCTAGTGTACATTATATTTATAAACATATTGTGATATGTTTGCTGGGTTTGGTTCAAGAGATGTTCTTGGCAAAAAGTTCACATATTTTCGTCATCTCATGTCATGTCGTCAATCAGTTTATTGTTTTTTAAGCAATGAGCGTGAAACGACCATGCCGTTTGCCTGATGGTAAGCGTCACAGTTCAATCAATGGAAAATACACATAAGTAAATGTTTTATGGAAACCATCTCTGGTCTGAAGACTCAGAATGTCTTTGAATTGTTATAAAAAAGACAAAACTCTCTGTGGATGAGATTTTTATAACTTCAGTACTGGATTTCCCTTTAGGTCGCATTCGATGACTAAAATGTTCATTCGTGGAAATACTGAGCCCATTGACGTACTTTATGACTGAGACAGATATATAAGCAACTATTGAACCGGAATTGGGTCATGGCCGCAGCCCAGCATGTCTGTGTGTAATATTCTTTCGCGAACAGACAAATCGATGTTTGTTTGGGGCTAGTAAATCACAAAAATAATAGACAAATCGTGACCTGGCTTTACGAAAATTTGTTTCTTTTTTGCCCAGCTTCGTTCAGCGTGAATATAATATTAACTATGTCAGGGGTATATCATCGCTTGGGGTTGGTTTGATGCTTTCCATTTCATAATCGGGAACAAAACGGTAAATCGTGTCGTGTCGTGAAGTCGTGACTGAATAGTCACACAGCTTCATTTCTTTTTCTTATATACTCGTCTAACTTCTTGCACACTCATATGGGACTTATAAAAACGTGGTATAAACGGTTTTGAAACGGGTTTTATACGAGTTTCTAACGTTTTTCGACGTGATCAGTGGCTTTAATTTAATTGACCCCTCGGTGTCAAGATTAGTTTTATCGAAGTGTGAAGTCATATGAATGTGGATGATTAGTTATTTGCTAGATTTTATTTTAAAATCCTGTTTTAAGTAAATCATGATTAATGTATCCAGTCTTATCTCTTTATTAGCATTTTATTGGTTAATCGGCTGTCTGCTTGAAGTTTACATTCTACCAATTTAAGTAAATTTATATATATTATAAGCATGGTGAATGGGATTGTTTATTATTTACATTACGTTATACGAGATCTACATACATTATATACCTGTAGTATTTAATTTTTTTTTGCTTTATTTCGTATATTATTTAAACAACTGCCGTATGGTCTTGGCTTAATACGTTATGTTGTATGAATCAATTACTGTTTACAATGAAAATAGCATAACTACGCCACAGTATTACAAGTAAACAGTGGGGTGACATCGTAGATTCGACCTGATTTGAGTCAAGCTCACGCCTGCACGCTGTGTCTACAACTAAAGTAGATGACTACGGGGTATTGATATGGCATGAATTTAGTAGCAATAAGAACATTGTGACGTAGGACTATAATGTCATCATCATATTATTTTAACGTTTACACTATTGGGACGCAGACCTTTTTTCAGAAAGTATTAACCGCGCGGGGTCCAGTGTGGTATGTTGCGGTTGTGGTTGCGGTTAGACAAGCCGGTTTCCTCGATGTTTTCCTTAACCGTTTTGAGCGATGGAAAATTCGCATAATAACTTGACAAAGTTGCATGGCCGCGTCGGTTTCGAACTCTGTATCCGCGCCTTGTAAGGCACACGTGCTAGTTACCTTTCGGCCACCATCGCAATCTGCGATCCTTCTTTTATAATATTTTGTCCTTGGTTTTTTCATTATCTTAGTCAAAATTGTAATTAAGTATCGAGAAGCGTTATGGATAAGGTTCGCATAACCACATATCTTAAACTGTGAGTAATTGAGTTTTACATAGTGACTCCACTGTTTAAACATTGACTATACGCCAGTTATATACTTTATTTGTGTATGTCAGAGGTACTAATTTGTTTTTATATTTCAACTCCCCGTTCGATCCTCACCTAACAATGGGTACAATTGATATAATATTGGCTGTCGACGGCGTTCACGAAAAATGTAAGTTAACCCGAGGTGGTAGGGGAGGTTACCAAGCATGACTCATTTCTGTTACTTATGAAAATACAATTTTATTTATTTTTATGACGACTAATGAACATATAACACAATTTTATGGCTTTACTTGTAAACGTTGTTTCCAGCACGTGTTTGTAAATACATACATTGAACTTCTTTATTGAAAAATCACAACACACAATCAATTCAGTATTCTTATCACTCAAACGCTGATACTATGAAAGGTTGCTGTTACCGCGACACTACGAAGTACGAACTACGTCTTAATTGATCAGATTTTGCGCTACCGCTATGAATTTAGCAAAAATGTTAATCTCGTTTTATGCGATGTTCAAAAAAGTTGTTTATTTACTGCTCAATGGTCTGTTATTATAATTGAACATGAGGTTGTAATATGGAGATTTGAGATATATCAAGCGGCTTTCTAATAGCACCATAAAGCGCGCACCATTATTTCATAACACTGAATAAACTACCATTCATAATCATCATGAATTGTATCAATATTGGCGTAAAATCAAACGCGCTACAAGCGTCTCATTTAAATTCATTTTTTATCCATCAAATACTGCGTAAGGAACATTTTGCGAATTTGTCAGCGCAGACCGTAAGCCACACGTCTTCACTCAGCTGACCAGTAGTGCGATTCTAATTCACTCGGAAAGATTCCGTGTCGGATGTCAGTTTCGCTTCACGGAAACGTTTTCCGAGAGCAAATAGGTGGCGGAAACTTTTCCGTGATTGAACAGCTGGTTTGTCAAATTAAATGTCATTTACCGAATTCAGATTAATGTATCGCGTCTAAATTCTCGGCGAAACTTTCCGAATACGTGGTCGGAAGAGTTTCCGAGTGAATTAGAATCGCACTGCTGAATCAAAAGTTACATAGGCCTATTATTATAATTGTGATTGTCATTACCACAACTGAACGTTCACGAGTAGAGCCGCTCACCGAACACAAACCGCCAATTATTATTTTAATTTTTCGCCTTGGACTCTCCTCTAAGCGGTGTTGTCTAAATCCTTGTTTAATTTGTATCTGTTTGCTTCCCGTCTCCGCCGCCTAACGCTTTGGCGCAGAAGATTGTCGAGGCGTGCAACTCGATCAAGGTCAGTGTAGCGAGACGAGGTTTATTGATGTTTCTGTAAACTGTTCGCTGAGTCACTTTGCTGACAGTAATTAGGTTTTTGGAGCACGTACCGGTAGAGTAACACATCGATACGTGCAATGAATGACGCGCACAATGCAATGAATGACACACACTGCGGAAAAAGAGAACATTTCATAAAGTTTTTCGATTCACTACCCATACTAAATACCTATTTGTCTTTTTTTATCTATTATTTCTCTCTCCTTTTTTATAGTGTTATTATTTTTTGGCTATGGAAAATTTTAAGAGCTGTGGATTAACTAAAAAAGATAAGAAAAATAAACCAATAAAAAATAAGATTAATAATAAATGAATTATGTTAACTTGAAGGAATAAAACGCGAGTTTAATACATTTACAGAATCATCTATAAACCGTCCGCGTGTTTGGCTTTGCTTCACCTAACAACTACCATGCTTGCACGGCCTACCATGTTTTCAATTTCAGCGCACTCCAACGGCTTACCTACTTTTGTAATGCGATAATTAATGTACTGTGTGATTTATATTATAATACAATCTTTATTTCTTATCTGTTTTTGTATACTTATTTTTACATCTTACAGGGTAGTGTTTGACGACAAGTCACCTAATATTAAACGACGATGTAACTGACGGCCTGGTTCCTGATACAGTTTTCACTAGTTTGGAAACCAGAAGTTTTAATGTTTATGCCCATAAATGCTTTGATTATTTGATTTATGTTTACCTGAATGTACATATTGTCACTTCACTGGGCATTTTGAAGGATAACATTATTTATCAGCGGTGCAATGTTTTATTCTGCAAATAAACCAACGTTGGCATTACCAAATGTGAAAGTCGAATAGATTATCGTGAAAATATTTACTGCCGCTATAAATAGATAACATTAAATACCAACAGATTACAGCCATAGATTATTCTAAAAATAGTCAAATTTGTTGGCCTTATCGCTATATTATTTTGTAGTCCTTATTGTTAATTCCTATTTAATTTTATACTCTAAAATGCAAAGCTGTTATTGCAGAGAAATGTTTTGAGTTTTGGTGATCGGGTGTTGTTTGAGAATGGTTGTTGTACTTACCTATACTGTTACACATTGTGTAAAAGCTATAAATGGTTTATTTAAATTTCAGAATAATATGTCGTTGGACGGAAAGGAGGATTATTCAGACTTGCCACCGAACCAAAAGAAAAAGAAATTACAAGCTAAAGTTCTAGAGTTAAGTAAACAGGTGAGTAACGTTTCAACTAAGTTGGTCTTCAATGTAGAGTTGAAAAGAATAAACGCTCGTTCCACATTTGTTTGAGATAACATAATATCATCATATAGAGGTAAAACTTACTGTAAGTATGTAACGGCTAATTTTTGAAACTACTGATGCGATTGTGAAAATTCTTTCACTGTTAGGAAGCTACATCTCTTGTTTTATCGTGACGAAAATTCCATGTGGGTAAAACCGTGGAGACAAAAGTGTATAGGGCAGAACAAAACCGAGTGGTAACACCAACATTTTCAAAACCACCTTATATTTCATCCAGAATCCCTTAAAACTTACCACACACAAGACTAACTAAAAAAACTAATTAAAAATTAATCAGTTAAAAATGGTTTTTATTTTTCAGGTGGCACAGGAACAAGCAGCTATGGAAGGCCTAATGAAAATGAAAGGTGTATACGAAACCAATCCCGCGTTAGGCGACCCTATGACTGTTGAAGGTACCCCACACAACAAATTATAAAAAAAACCATACCTATATGTCCTATATTCTTCTTATTTCAGTGTGATTAGATCACCGGCGTTTCGATCCTGCACTTTATTTTGCTGATCAATCACTTTCAAGATAGGTGTGTTAAGAGTTCTTAAGGGTCGGAAACGCTCCTAGTCTTGCAAATGTTCATAGGTGACGGTGACCGCTCACCGTCAGGCGGGCCGTCTGCTTCTTTGCCACTCTTTTACATAAAACAATAGAAATGCTTTAATTAATAATAAATATAGCTATGATGGCTCAGTGGTAGTGACGTCGGCTTGCGATCTGTAGAGCGTGAGCGTGAGCTTACGGTGAAGAAAAACATCGAGATGAAACCATAGCTTGGTAGTAGGGTATTTTCTAGGACTCGCCTGGCTAGCTACCACCCTCATGTTAAGAAACTCGCCAAGCACCTATCGGTGTGTTACGGTAGCCTCACTGAGCCAGTACCCTGTTCAGGTGAGTAGTAAAAATAAGAATAACCCGATCTTTTCTCGTACAGGCCAATTAAACGAGTGCTGCGACAAGCTTAAGAAGCTGCGAGCGCAGTTGAACAAATACGAGGAGTTGTTAGCGGAAGCTAACAGCCAAGTGAGTGCGCCCACGCTGCACCCGCCCGCGCGAACCAATGGCGCGCCGCCACCGCAGGCCACCAGGTACGGTGATACAGGGAAAAATATTCTCTCAAAGGCAATTCATAAAATTGTTCCATAAAATTCGATAGATGGCGTTGATACGTGAAGCAAGCAAGCATCCGAGCAAGGTTCATAAAAAAACTTTCGTTTATCAAATTTTTTGGTCATGGTAAATGAGCAATTGTAAATATATAATCTGAATCTCGGAAACGGGTCCAACAATTTTCATGAAATATTATTATATTATGCGGGGTTTCGGGGGCTATAAACCGAACTAGCTAGGTTTCATTTGTAGAAAACGTTGTCAATTTCTAAACATAAACTGAACAATTATCCTGACATATATTGGCGACTAGTAAAACTATTATTTTTTTGCTACTCGACAATAGATGGCGTTGTTCACCAACACTAAACAAATTTTCTAAAAACACGATTTACAATAAAAAAAACCGAGCAAAAAGCTTTGTCATCCAGATGTTGTGATATTACACGTACATATCGTCCTTGCAGCATCGGTTCTAACAACAGCGAGTCGCTGTCCCGGTCGGCGTCCGAGTCTTCCGTGAGCACGGGCACCGGCACCAACGTAGTGACGGCGCGCGCGGCCGGCGGCTCGCCAGAGTCGGGGCTGGGCGGCGAGCTGGCGGCCGCGCACCACGACCACGCGAACGGGGACCACGACCACGACCATGAAAACGAGCACGAGCAGGAGTCCGACTTCGACAACTTCTACTACTGCGAGCCGGATCTGCAGCCCGTTGGATACTGCAAGGCGCTCTACGCCTTTGAAGGTAATTTTTAATCGACCACCGGCACTAACGTTGTGAAACCGCGCGCGGTTGGTCGGGGCTAGGTGGCGAACTGGCGGCCGCGCACCACGACCACGCGATCGGGGACCACGACCACGACAACGAGCACGAGCAGGTGTCCGACTTCGACAACTTCTACTACTGCGAACCGGATCTGCAGCCTGTTGGATACTGCAAGGTTTTTTGTTTTCACACGCTTTTTGTATTTAGCCGCCAGTGTCAAGAATATTTTTTTTTTGTAAATTATTATGATGTGTGAGTTGTGTGACCCAGCTATAAGTCGTGCCAAGCACGGTAGTCCCATTTGTGGCACTTTACATAAATTTGATAAGTAGTACAGACTTTTCGGAATAACTAGAAGTCACTTTTAACAACTATTTTTTTTTGTGCCACTACTTCACTTAAACACAATGGGGACTATCCTCTCTGGCCCTGCTCGTAGCTAGGTCATCAGCTTCATCATTAATATTTGATACATTTAATACTTGATTCTGGGAAATGCATTACCCAGCGAAGCCATAACGGACAAAAAACACTCCTTTTTATTAACAATGACAACCACAGTTATAACAACGCAAACAAGGCACAGTCGCTCAGAGCGCCATCTGCAAACAGCTTTACGTGTGGCTCGCCATTGCTATGTTACAAATGCCGTGTATCAATAAAAAGTTTTGATCGTTTGTTGCAGGGATAGGCAGCGGGTCGACGATGCGCATGGAGTGCGGCGAGCGGCTGCTGGTGCTGGAGACGGACGCGGGAGACGGGTGGACGCGCGTGCGGCGCCACCACACGCGCGAGGAGGGCTTCGTGCCCACCACCTACATCGCAACCACGCTCTACGCGGACGCGCTCAACAACTGACGCGGTATGTATAACAGGTACAATTTAGAACGCGACTGTACCGTCAGAAGTCTGCGGCTCGTCGTATCGGGGCGGGGGACGGAATACGCCGGCTAGCCAACCGGCGCTACGCACGCGCACCCTTCGTCCCTCTAGCCCCCTGTGACACCTAATGTTTGACTTCTGCGCAATGACGTCGAGCGCTTGAGTTTCGTGCCGCTAGTTATACTAGCTACTGCCTTAGAGACACCTTGGGAGCTATGGATACATGCCAGCTTTGCGACGAAAAGCCTTGTTGATTTTTGTGTCAAGAGCCAGCGAGCTCAGCCATCGTTATTTCTAACTAATATTTTTTCCTTGCAAAGCTGGCAGGTAGGCAGGTATATTAACTGCTTTTTTTTTTAAATGTACATATAATATAGTACAGAAATGCCAAAAAATTCAAAGATTTGTAAAGTACTGCCCCATATAAGTTTACATTGCTCCCGTGCGAAGTCGGTGCGGGTCGCAAGTAATTAAATGAGTCCGTAATAATGTGGCGGGTATGCTCTCTTGTATGAATGTAGTGTAATCGTCCGTTAACTTTTGTTTCAGATGGACCGCTGGCATAGACGTAAGCGCTGTTCTGCGGGTGTAATTAAGTTGAAGTGCCGACTGACCTGATGAGATTCGCGGTGTGAGTGCGTGCGACCTGCAGACTCCCTGCAATCGCGCCTTAACGCCGCCTCTAACTCGGACATTATATACGCATCTTGGGACGCCACACGATGTGATTCGTGCGGGAATGAAAAACGAAGAGCGAGTACTAACAATTATTAGTTAAATTCTTGCTTTACAAATGTTGCTCCTAAAACACTAGATATGTTGAAAGTTTTCAATATATGTATCAGAAGCCCGTCCACTTTTATGGTCTGGTTGGCAAGTTGGCAAGCCCTTGTCATGTGAGCATTCCCCCTGTTTTATTAGAAAAATTTTCAGTACAAGATGTTCACACCACGGAATGGGTTTCAAGAAATACGTGATTTTAAACTGTTTTCCGTTTTGCCTATTCTTCTATCCCGCGCGAAACACAGGCGTTAGATGTTGTAGGGCTAATACTGAAGTGTTCTTGCGGCCTACTAGTATATATATGTTTATACACTTATATATATAGTAAACACATATTTTGCTAAGTTATCATATCAGAACGAGTATGATAGCATTATTTTTTTTATCGAGTATTCGTTATTCAGGCCATTAATGAACAAAATGGAAAATTCATATTAACATTCCATGATCTAATTTATTGTGTATATTGTTGGTTATATGACATACATATTTTTCATGTATGATTTATACCGTAAAATAACTTTAATTGTAATATTATGTAACTTGTCTAGATCTTCATTGTGCCAGCAGTTTTTTTACGTTGTTAAGACTTTCGTACTTATGATACTTAGTTGTTATCTTGCTCTTATGTGATTGTGCCGTTTATATGTTTACTAAATTAAATTAAAAGTGACGTAGCTAGGACGGGGCGTCCAGCGCTACTCTTGGAGGGAGGGCCGTGAATATTGATTATAGAATGTAATTTAATCGTATTTCGCTGCTCGCTTTATCGCTGAGATTCTTATTACATATTAGTAATAATCATTATATTTTTTATTTTATACTAAATAAATTTAGGGGTACATAGGTACAGCTGCCGTCATTCGCCAGTCCCTAGCTACAAAACACAACACCAGATGGTATTCGAAATAACATTATTAGTACATGCATAATGAATAATATGATGTAAACTTTACAAATATCTCAAATTGAAATTGTACCTACTGCGTATACACGACTCTACGTTATTAACAATGGAATTATAGATCCAGTTACACGTAATGTATTATAAATAAATCTGTAGTTATTGAATTTATGTAGTAAATGCTAGCTAAATTTCTTGACTAGCCAATGCTATTTTTGAGACGTTGCTGTATGCCGGAATTGCGTAACCACAATGTATTTATATATATATATATATATAGGTGGAGATGGATGAATGTATGGAAATGATTTTCTTATAAAAATAAACTATATTGAGGACTAATGTTTGTTTCATTTTTTTTCTTATATACAATTTTCCATATTATGTTCAAGGCAGTTTAAAAACACAGGATATCTACAGGACAGGATATCTAGCGAAGATATCCTGCCGGTATAATGAATGGTTTTTACAGTTGCTTGTTAACCTATAGTTTCTAAACTACAAATTGAGTACCTAATTGCTCAATATGTTCGAGGTCGCTACGCTCTCATTTTGTGATTATTTTCTGATTATTTGTTATTATTTACTAGACCATTTAAGGAATAATGGTTCCAAATTTAAAGTTTCTACGTTTAAAATGGTTTCGGTTGTATCGTGATTGTGTAAAATCTGTTCTTTTATATAGATTATTATGACTAACTTTAGTTATTTTGCTCTATGTCGTACTGAGAATATAAAGTCAAATTTCTCTTCAAATAACTCATTTGAAGTGCTTGATTTCCTCTTAGTATTAAAAGTTTTAAAAATTAAATAGTTTAGAAGATATTATAATGACCAGGCCGGTTTTTACTATGTCATTTTTGTAGAGCGTAGCAAATGTATAAATTTACGGCACTGCGTCCACTATCCGAATCTACAAGATCATATAAACAAGGTGTCAGTGACTCTGGTTGTGCTAAATTAGAGCATTAAAAACTAGGATTATGCAATCAATATCAAGGTTACAAATCAGAGAAAGAGAAAATGGATTTGCGAAACTTTCCTTATAATGAGCCATCAAAATGCGAAATGTGTCAGGCGTTCGATAACAATATTGTAAAATTATACAGAAACCGAGAACCGAAATTGTGTAATAAGTATAGGTGTATTTTTATGCCTTCTAGAAGCGGACTGTTAATGTCCAGGGAAAAGTTATTTCACAAAATTTAATAGAACAAAACAATAAAGAAAAAATATGTAACGAGAATAGCTACATATATGTAGGTACTTCATTCGTTTTTTGTAAAATTGACTTGTAATTTATTGGTAACTTTTACCCGGTCATTGAAATATGTCCCTCAAAGCTACTTATTTCTCAATCGGCGCCTGTTTACTTTTGCAAGATCCTTACAAGGTTGCCTTTCTAATTACGAGTACTCGGGAGTAATGGCCTCACAAGGCTTTGCTCGTCTAATTATATGGCTGGTCGTGAACCGCGGGTAATGAATAGAATTTGCATTTTTACGTAGTTAGCATACATGCATCACGGCCATGCTGTTAGTGGATGGGATACCTACCTACCTATGTATATTCCTCCGTTGCTTTTCTATTCATACGGCTAAACAACGCAAGATTTCATTCTTATGGCAGCGTGTATTTTGAAGCAATATCTTGGTTTTCAATGAAGAACATGTGTTAGAAGTTTGAATTTAACACGAGAGATGGCAGCACAAGGAATCAAAGGAGCATCTACCTTCCAAATCTAAGTGCGTGTCCATGAATGGAGAGGTATATAATTATATGTATGATAGTGATAGCTAGGATATCTAGTAAGAGATGATAGGTCATAAAGATCATAGGCCCAGGCAAATATTTGTTGCTAATTTAACTAGAACGTCAAGAAGGCCCGAATAGCAGATTCATTAACGTACATTAGGAGAGCATAATAATGCCATGTCCAGCAGTGTACCTACTGAAAACTGATACAGGCTAGTTAGGATGATGATCATAATGGATTATTACCTACGTGTAATTATGATCACTGCACCACAACAATCAGTAATTGCACAATAAAATTATAATGATCAAAAACATGCTTGAACCTACCACAATATAACTTTAAGTTTGCATGAGACGTGCCTTCATTGCGTTTGCTGCTCCATTGGCCGAGTGCACCGCCTTCCGCGTCTAGCCACGCAACCGTTACATAATGCACTTCTACAACTACAATATCTTCTTACAAAGCAAACACATTACCTGCTCTTCCCACTCTGCTTCACGCTCCGTCAGGAGCTAGTGACCAATGTATAAAGTTTGAAGCGAAGGCAACGGTGTTAAGTTTGAAGTGGTAGACGTCGCAAGTTCCAAGCTAAACGAGTTTTGCGGGAGCTGTGGGTACGCTATCCAGAGGTCGGGATTGTGTAAACATTAAAATGCTTTTCCTGCTTTGGCTGGAATAACGATGTTTCGTAATAGTCCTGTGTAGCTCTGAGATAAATAGCTTTAAATTAGCTACTAAGCCAAGAACGATGTGGCTGTAGGAGGCTATCAAATATAAATATTTACAGTACTTACAAAGAGCTTTTTAACGTTAAACGTTAAATGTTTCGATAGGTATTAACACATTGGTGTCGATTCGGTTTTGCATTCTCTAAAACTAAACTAAGTTTGACAGATCTAATGGTATTGCTGTCTAACCACTGAAGTAATATAGTTTAAAAAACTAAAAAAAACACTTTAAAACGCACTCAAAAATATAAAATAATGAAATTGACTTGTATTAGTTATGATATAATGGTTAATTCAAAAAGTGAGGAGCGCTTTTTGGTTGTGTGTACTTTTATTTACCTAGTAAAAGAAGCGCTCCACACTTTTTGAATTAACCATTATATCGTAACTAATACAAGTCAATTTCATTATTTTATATTTTTGAGTGCGTTTTAAAGTGTTTTTTTAGTTTTTTAAACTATATATTTTTATTTTTTTACTTTTTAGTCTTTTGTTACCAAGTCCTATCTATCGGACTCATCAAAAGGAATCATATGAGCCCAAACTCGAGGGGTTTACTAGTAGCCACTGCAGAGATCTCCTACCCACCTTCTGGCTGCATCATCAGACCCTCGTCACCAAGTTCAATCTATTGGACTCATCAAGACGAATCATATGAGCCCAAACACGAGGGGTTTACTAGTAGCCACTGCAGAGTTCCTCTACCCACCTTCCGGTTGCATCATCAGACCCTCGTCACCAAGTTTAATATATTGGACTCATCAAGACGATTCATATGAGCCCAAACACGAGGGGTTTACTAGTAGCCACTGCAGAGATGCCCTACCCACCTTCCGGTTGCATCATCAGACCCTCGTCACCAAGTCCAATCTATTGTACTCATCAAGACGATTCATATGAGCCCAAACACGAGGGGTTTACTAGTAGCCAGCGAAGAGATGCCCTACCCACCTTCCGATTGCATCATCAGATCAGGTCGATGATACCAAATTATTGCATTGTCACCGAGACAAAGTTTCAAGTCGATACGATAATTAGAAGTGGGTGAAAATTGAGTTCTAAGATTTGATTACATTGTTAGTTAGTTAGTTAGTTAGTTGGTTAGTTAGTTAGTTAGTTAGTTAGTTAGTTAGTTAGTTACAAGTCAAGCTAATAAAAGTGTTTTAATAAAAAAAGGACAGCATTACTTTTAGACCTGTAAAACTAAGTTGAGTTTTAGAGAATGCAAAACCGAATCGACACCATTGTATACCTACATTGTAAAAAATATAAGACTTGGAAGAACCATAAAACGGTATCTGGTTCATTTCTTTCATAAATAAATAAAACATTGAAGTAAATCTTAGTTTGATATGAGATGGTAATATGTAAGTAAGTACTATAACTGTACAGTGTACAGGCTAAGCTAACAACTCTCTTTAACTCGTGCATGGCTAATGACTGTGCTGTCTCTATACCTTGAAGAGAAAGCAGAGTAGAGCAATATTATTTGCGTAGGTTCTGTTAGTCAATAAGCTGTACCGATACGAGTATCTACTTAAATCCCAATTTATTTAGTTTAGGTATTATTGTAAAATAAATAAAATATATCACAATAAATTGTACCTATACCTACTTATCAATAAGTCTTCCATCTTTGACGAAGGCTTTCAATAGAATCTTGATTGTGCCTCAATAATCTTCTGAATCCCAGACAGTTTGGAGGTAGCTATTCTCGTATCTTAGTCATGTTTTCCTTTTACATATTGTGTGCTTCTGCGGACAAGACTACCGGAAACAAGGGGATTAAGGGGATTTTCCGTGCCAAAATGTTTTGTACACCTGGGCTTGCTTCACGTGCCACTATTAAAGAGATAATTAAATATGGTAATAAGAACGAGGAATAAATCCGTACCTAGGTACCATAAGCAAAAATTGTCAGCCCCTAATTTAATAGAGTTTAAATAATTATCGAAACATTGTAACTTAATTTTTTTGTAGCTGAATGGATAAAAATACTGTGAACTACATTTCAATTAATGCCAACAAAAACACAAAAGCAATGAAACTGAATAGATGCCATGACAGGGTTGCTTGCTTCACAATAACAGAATTCGGTGCGTACCTATATGTACATAGGCTTACAAAATTCATTAACAAAATAGTTCCAAAAGTAAACGATTCGTAAAATAGTACGATTTATATTTTGCAAGCGATGAGATGAAAACGTCGCCAGGTCGGCGTAATTTAGGAATAGAAATACGTTTCTGCTCTCGGTGGGGAATACTAAGAGGCTGTAATTTGTCAGCCCCTAAATATTGGGCGCTGGCGTCATCATCGCGCTTCTTTGTTATTCTAGGCTCACCCGCTTCCAGTTAATGAAACTGGAGTGGCGTTCAATTAATTTAATTGCAAATAAAGGGTGGTTGGAGTAGCGCGATTTATCTGTAATTGAACGACATGAGTTATGTGACTTTACAAGCTAGACTCATTTAGCGTGGAGATGACTGCAGTTAGGTATAGCGTAGGTATTACTATGTATACCTAGCTATTATAGCTCTACCAACCGGCACGTACGAGAGTGCGTAATGCCACAGTGTAATGCTTTTGCGTGGCTGTTTGACATGCGGTTAAACGACCCCTCTAAATGAAACCGCGCATGTGATTGTGGAGCTTCTACTTGTTTCTTTTTATTAGAATAATAATGTTATTATGCAGTAGCAAGTAGGTATTCAGTATTTTTAGGTGTAGGTATTTTATTAAGAAACATTCAGCAACTGCATCGTGGCTGTTTAGTTGCAAATTAAGCTGTTTGCCCCACCTATACCAATTAGTTGTAAAGCCTAGCTCATACTAAATTTAATAAGATGTATTTTGTTGTATTTTGTTTGTTTTATTCAAAGAATTTTCTTACATTGCTCATAATTACACTGGACTAACCACCTTAGGCTCCTTTTTATATACCAGAAAAGGGTTCCACTGAAGTTACGCGAACATCGCGGTATATAATGACATCGAAAAACCCCCCTTGATACACACCTAAGTATACTTATCTAAGAAAAGAGTGTGAAAAGTTTTTGCGTAGA
This sequence comes from Opisthograptis luteolata, assembly GCA_931315375.2. Taxonomy (NCBI): domain Eukaryota; kingdom Metazoa; phylum Arthropoda; class Insecta; order Lepidoptera; family Geometridae; genus Opisthograptis; species Opisthograptis luteolata. Next base: position 5,585,840 of record OV928036.1, read on the forward strand.
CTCGTTGACATAATAAGCGGTAAATGCTGAGCCGATCTGATGTAACTTGTAACTCTTGTAAGTGATATTAATTTGATTGCACACTTTCAAGCCGGCTGGTGGTGGGTGATGGCTGCGCGCAGTGTCCGCCACGCCGTCGTCTCCGGCGCAGCACGAAACCCGTCCGCTCTCCACAGGGCACCGCGAATCTAACCAATACCCATACACTAGGTACAGTTCACTGGATTACCCTGAAAGGAAGAACGGCTACCGTTGTGACAATCATTACGAAGTGCGGTGCTTTTGTTTGAAAATAACGAATTGCTTCACGTTATTGGATCTTACTATTTTGTGATTGAGGTTTGTATTTTTGTCTAATCTTGTTTTTATAGTAGGTTTGTTTTTACGTTGGAAGTATGGATTTCTAAAAGCTGACAACTATTTTGTGAGCTAGTAGGTATGTTAACTAAGTAACTGAAGGTTTATGCCGATAGGTAGATGGAAAATTGTTATTGGACAAAGTAAAATATTTGCATTTCAGATGTTTTTTAAAACACTTTTATTAGCTTGACTTGTAACTAACTAACTAACAAACTAACTAACTAACTAATTACAACTATGACCTCTGACTAAATATGGAATGGGTGTTAGTGAAAAAATTCTGTAGTACTTATTTTGTACTTTCTTTTTGTAGTTGGATGAGAAGAGCCGAAGACCGGGCTCAGTGGCGTACCTTGGGAGAGGCCTATGTCCAGCAGTGGACTGATACGGGCTGATGATGATGATGATGATGATGATGACTTACATTTTACTAGCTGTTCCCCGCGGTTTCACCCGCGTGGGCTACAGTTTATCGCGATTAAAAATATTCTATGTCCTTCCTCAGGATTCAAACTATCTCCGTACCAAGTTTCATTTAAATCGGTTCAGTAGTTTAGGCGTGAAAGAGTAACGGACAGACAGCAAGAGTGACTTTCGCATTTATAATGAGTAAGGGATTTTTATTCAAGAAGTTGTTACAGGTTCATTATAAAGACTACTATACGTTGATTGTAAGTACACACTGGTATTTACAATCATTTAAATTTTGCAATTCATTTAATGAATTTAACGGCCCAAAAATGCGATAATTATTCCTTTGTGTCTAGCCTTGTGACGAATTCTACTTACCGTTGCCATAAACGCCTATGTGTATGGTCTATATTGTGATCCAAAACAAGCCCTACACTAATTGACCTAATAATTAAACTAAATAGGTCTGTATATACGTACCATTGGGTAGGTACTGTTAATTTATACCTACGAGTGGATGAACATCATGTCTTGCTACACAGGTGGGTAATCCGCAAAATTGTGTAATCTGAACTGACTGCTTCTACTAAAGTTGTTAAACGTCTGAGTGCCTGTTTGCCTAATGGACCCTTGCCTACAACTTGACAACTAACCAGTCTGTAGGTAGGTCGCTCTCGTTACTTATCTACGCTTTGGCAGGCTCGCGTTTTCGTATAGGTATCGGCGCCAAAAATGGAATAGGGTAAAATTCATCAGAATATCCCGAAGATTCTTTAAGTTTAGCAATTCGTTACTACAAGCTCACGTAATAACGAATAATTTCGGCATTATACTACTAAAAATTCACATGCGTAAATAATAGCAGGTCTTTATAATAACCGAGTTAATCATAGCAGCGGAATTCAAGCAACAACCAATGCAATAAGTTGCGTAAAGTGGAACAAAAAACTGGTCCCGCATTGCCGCTCCATTTCAGACGATACACATTTCAGTGAAACTTGGAAAATACACTCGCACCACCGACCTCGGGTTAGGAAACGACCCTTTGCAATACGTGTGTATATATCCGCTCGTGTTTCGTCAAACGTCGATATTAATATTTCAAAAGGCCTCGACCGCGACACATTATAGGGGACCATCTTCGGTAGACGCCTGCGATCGAACACGACTGTGAACTTTCACCGTTTGTTAGTTTTGCCTCCGACTGAGATGTCAAGTTGCGTCACACTATGCCATTAACAAGGTGCTCTTTTACGTAAGTTCGAAGTAATTTTTGCTGCGGATCAGTAAGAGAAAAGCTACGGTTTAATTAAAATTTTCATTGAAACGTTTGTAGCGAGGCGAGGGCGTCGGAGAAACGAGTTGGAGGACGTCGGAGAAAGGCTGGGTTCGGGTGAGCAATTGACCCCATTAGCCGTCCATCTTCGTCGATTGAGGCCATGAATCACGATATAGCGTTCGTGAGATAACAGGTTCAAGCTGTGGTTCCGTCTTCTGAAGTCCCGCTCAGACTCACTGACACAGACTGTGGCCCAGTTCCTTTTCAATTCCACCCCGTCACCCCGTCAGTCTCACGTGCACTTAAGTTTGACTAATGAGATTGACGTGCCACAATGACACCACGGATAAAACACTGTGAGTGTGATTTGTTTTGTTATTGTACCGTGTCGAAACAAATGCTGGGAAAAAAGCGTGTTTTGCGAACTTAGAACAGTAAGTCACGCAATCACTCCACATCATCCACATTTGACATTTCCTCGTCCAAAAACACTATAAATTAGGTAGATTATGTAAACTGTGAACTTATTATGTAGGTACCTACCTATTAACTTTAATGGTGTAAAGAGAGATTAATCATCTGATATCTCATCGTGATGACCGTAGTGCATTGCCGTTCCGCACGGGATTTTGAACTGCTGAAATTAGAAATTAGTTACCTACGTAAAAATATATAATCAAAACTCTACTTTCATCATACAACTGTGGTTTTGTAGCGTTTAAATGCCAATTAATGTACCTATTTGTTGAATCAATTCAGTTGACATGTTATTGTATTATCTACTAATGTGGTACACGTACGCAGACGGTATTGTTGTATATACCATATGGTAGACATACTCGTACGTGCCTTTGATTATTCCACGTCTACCTACCTACATCCAGCAATTTAGAGGGACCAGATGAATGATAAATTCATTTTCGTCTGGGGAAATTCTGTGGATCTACGTAGGTCGCAGTTTTATCCAAAATATTCATGCATTACCTTTGACTAACCTTTTGTATCTCGGGTACTGTTTACGTTTGTAATTTACCATAATGAGAAACATGTCGCAGATACCAACCGTAGAGTAAACTTTGACTCTGAAGACAACCTATGAACTGCAATTTTTAGCTCAACTATGTTAGTAACAAGAAAACCAACAAAAGTTATAAAAACCATAAATTTGCGTTCAACGATAGGTATCTAAATAATAATTAGTCCAAGCCAGATAATAGTGATAGAGAAAAATTTATACATAATTATGTTGAATATGTATAGAAATGTACCTATAATATTCTAGGATTTTACAACACATACATTATTATCACATCACACTTAAATAATATTGTAATAGCGACAGTTTGTGAGTGTCATCATCTTCATAATCAGCCCATTTCAGTCCACTGCTGGGGCCTCTCCCAAAGCACGCTACTGAGCCCGATCTTCGGCTCGTCTCATCCAACTGCTGCCAGCCATTTACATAGGTACTTGTGAGTGAGTATGTTTGATACATCTTCACGCTAAAACGGCTTACCAGATGAAACTTAGAATAGAGGTACCTTATACTCTAGATTAATACAAAGATTACTTTGCATTTCGGAAAAGATGCATGCGAGATAACAAAAAACCGTGAGGTGTATTTTGCTAGTATTGCATAAGGTATCATATCATAATAATTATGTACATTGTTTCAGGCGTAGGTACCAAAAAACAATACATCGCCTTCGTGAACGCTAGTTTATTACTAAGACAATCTTGTCGCTAAATAGCTGGCTAAATAACAAATCTTGCGTCCCCTTGTCAAGTTAATGAGTCGTGTCGGTCATCCGAGGGTACAAGCGAACGTAATCGAGTTATTTGGCACCCTCGTTATCGCACCCCGCAGGTGCTTAGGGGCTTGCGTCACCCAGATAACTATATTTCGTATCACAGAATGGTCAACAACTGTTGCTGGGTGGGACTAGATGAAAGGATTTATAAGTATAAATCGGATATTTTGTCGTCGTGGACTATCTTTGAAGAAATCTTATGTTAAAATATCGGACTATTTTTAGATGATAAAAAAGCTTGAGTGAAATTGCTCCGATTCAATCAATTAGTAGTAAGAATAAAATTGAAAATGTGATCGCGCCCAAAAATTACCTGCCGGGCGTCTCTTGCCTGTTCTTTCGGCGTAAGGAGGTTGGAACAGGCGTAGCTAGTCTTAAGTTTGACGTTTTAATGAAGAAAGAAGAGAAAGAAAAGAAAAGAAAGAATTCTTTGATTTGATTTTTGGTAGCGTTTGACCATAAGTAACATGATGTTAAGTGCGCAAAAAAGCTTTTTGAGCGCAAATCGGAACACAGCTTTTGTATCGATCTGACATCAATGGAATACATTTTATATTAGTCGATGTTGTATATAGGAAGGGTTTTCTTTCAGTAGTTCTTGTTTGGGTAGCCTCTACTTCTGTTGTAGATACCTACCATGCTCTGTTACCAAGCAATGTATCATTCATAGAACTTTTCCACCAGTCCACTCACGAAGTTCACAAAGGGATTCCCTTTTCTTACAAAGTTTCTTAAAGTTTTCACAGTAGCTCTTTTAAGTAGATAGTAAATACAATAAACATCTAAAAGGTTTGCACATACGCACTGTAAAAGCTTTCGAATAGGGTAACAATGAAGATTATAAGGACACACATACTAGGGTCAATTCTAGATAGATTTTTAAAAACACGTATTATTAGTGCTAAATATATCCTGAAACTCCGCCATCCTCAAAGAACAATCATAATATCCGGGAAAAAAGCGACAGATGTTGACCCTAATTGCGAAAGGAAACGAGAAACGCATGTGTGCTTCTCTTGTGTGATAAAGGCCTCGCAGGAAATTCAATTTTTTCGTCGTATGTACTGAAAGTGTTGTGTTTTTCATGCTGAATGTTCTCGTATTATGTATTTGCACACGTTTCCCCTAATATGGCCCTGCATGTACAAACTGTACAAAGTAAGACTGAAATGCTGTCCTTTTTATAAACACTGCGTAGGTTCTGGTAGCTAATAGATATCAATAAACTATTATAGAGTAAGATATTCTAATTATAAACCTTTCCACTGTAAGCAGTTGTCTGAAAAACTGTAGAGACTGTGAACTGTGTAAGGTAAGGCCACTTATCGGATATAATGTTAATTCTGTGTATGTATAGAGTGTAAGATCCACATAAAACACGGTACAAGCCTCTAACGTTGTAATAGGTATTTACAACGGACCAAAATGATGTCCATAAAATTGGAACCATTAAGTGCAAATTCACTTTGCGAGCCAGAGGGACCGAACCTAAAGTTATGTACACCGTGCGCTGCAGAGACAACTCGATTTAATTAAACCACCCTGAAATATGTATGCGATATATTTTGCCTAATGTACATTGTACAATCAACGACAAAAGTCGCTGAACAATAACACATTTTCCAATTACCCTCATTATATTAAACACCAACCTTTGACAGCAAAATCATTTTAAATCAGGTGTGTTATGTTGGGGTCAAAACGCTACCTTGCAAAATATAAAAAAACAATTATAGCTGATCTAATAGATACGCATTTGGAAATATAGTATGATCAGCTACTTTTGTCCCTGACTGTACACGTATTCCGTCGAATGGTAGGATATCTACAATTTTAATTTTCCGCAGCGTCCGCTGCTTATTCAATCAAAACTCAATGGCGTTTCCGTTATTATCGCACGCCAATTTTAATTTAAAACGCGAAGAGTCAGTCATGCTTTGTGAATTGTTGGTGATTTTATCTGTAGCTAAATTGACTATTGACGACATGGTAAATTGTTTAATGTAATATTTAATGATAACCTACTGTTTAAATACGTCCCAATGAATGGTTTGTGAATGTTAAATTACTTTTATAAACCGTCTAGTAATTTATTGACCTATGATATTTAAGAACTTAGAAGACCGAAGACTATTAATTTGTTTAAGTTAAGCCATCTGTAAAATATGTCACTTTCGCTTTCCAGTCACCTTAGCAGGTAATTTATGTTCCAAAGCGTCTGCTATTCTTGTATTATCGTAATAAAGCTATTTCCATACTTTACTAGAAAATTTTGATCATTTTCATTAATATTTGAGTTTTACTAAGTGCTACGCTCGCGTATTCAGACATCGTGTTTAACGATATACGAATTACGAATGCGCAAAGCTTTTGAAATTTTTTGATATTCCATTATTCAAATCAATCATTTTATTTTTGCTGACCGAAATACCGATTTGTTATTTTTTCTGACCGGCCAAAAGACCTATAACAACTATGTCATTTGTAGAAGCTCGTTAACAACCAGAACAGAACTATTGAGTACGACAATGATGGTGTTCGGTTATTGCCAATTAGTGGGTATCACGGCGAGTTGACACGGGTTGTGCCTGCAGGTGACGAATAGCTCCAAAATTCAGCTGTCACCACCACAAATCGTAGATGTTAGTGCCATCTCCATAATAGAGCGGTTTTGTCGGTTTCCAACCGCATCACGTTCAGCGAATCATTTCTGTGCTATCGCATCACATTTGCGGTTTTCATTTTGGATAAATGGGCCACTATTTTTTTTATTATGAAGGCTTACCTACCTACTTACTCAATTGTTATTTTCTTCCTGAAAATGACGATGTAACTTCGACCATAAAAGTACACATAAATGTATATTACCTACTCTACTATCACCGACCCCAATTTCGCAATGCTTGTTTGTTTTGTTAGAGAATGCGTTATTTTACTATCAATTTCATTATTATAGGTTTTGTTAGGTTCATTGCGTTCCTTTAGGGCCTAATCGATTTGGTGCTGACTTTTTATAGGTTTGAAAGGTCACTATTTTTATTATTTACTCAACAGCATACATATGTCTACAAACAGACCATTATGCATCAAATAATTGAATTTGTTTTCAACATTGAAAATCTATCTCGTTTTTAGCTCGTTTCAATTTTGAGGCCAGTAAATATTTAGATATTAGACAATGAAAGAAAACCTACCTATGTACCTATTGAAGCAATTAATACATTAGGTGCCGGCTTACTTACTAGAAAATATCAAAAGAGAGGCTTGCGCATGCCAAAATAATAGAAAGTTGGTTAGCGAGCGAGTCCAAACACTTAGAGTAAAGATTAATGCAAAATCCTCACACTTACCAATACTCGCACTTATATAAATACGAAAGTGTGTTTGTTTATTGATTTGTCCTTCTCACGCAGCAACGGAGCAAGTGATTTTTTGTTTGCAATAAGTATGTATCTTAGGTATAAATGGCACGGTTCCTATGAAAAATCTCGTGGGTTAAACGGAACAGCTGGTACTAAAATAAGTTTGTTAAACTAGCTTTGCCTGTAAATCAAATTATACCTAGTTAGTAAACCAGGCATGCAGCCTTCTTGGGTGGCATGCCAAAAGACAAAAGGCTGCTTGCCAAGCACTTACTTACCTAGCCGGCGAACTCAGTGAATCCACAACGCGATTACACAGTATCTGCAAGCAAGGCTGTCAGAGGCCGAGGGGGATCGCACGGGGTTGATAAACCCTTCACTGTGCCATTATATTAACGCAGTATCCGTAGCCATCAAATGGTTGACAGCTCTGTTTGAAGACCTTTAAAATGTAAAAATACGGATTAAATGACGTGTTTTTTTTTGCAATTGTGTAAAAAATGTATTAAGATGAATTATTTTTCTCCATAGTTTGATAGGTGATGTTAGTGTATTTATTGAACAACGCTAATGCTCTTGCGTAACGCTAAGAGTGACGCTTACCATCGAGCGAGCGATTTGCTCTTCTCGTCATTCAGTCGCATAAAAAAATGCAACTGTACGAGTAAATTATATTTATAGCGTATTAATAATGTTTTTATCAATTATGTACCTCTAATACCTCTATGCCTAACTACATATTAGAAAGGTATTCCCAAACCTGCCTTATTGTGTCACAAGCAAAAAAATTTATTGTATAACTCAAACCAAATTCATTTAAATTTGAGAACAGACGCATTGAGGTCATAATGACTCTAGCTAGAGTAGACCTCATTATTTCAAATTACCAAATTACACATTTTCCCACATTTTAAAATAAATTATTATCTAACAACGTTAATACAGCCTACTTCTATACTTATATAATGTATAGTGATGAAATTATTTAAACATTTTTACCTATATAACTGCTTGTGGAATAACCTTTTAAATTAATGAATCGTAATAAACGTAACCGCAAAAGGTGGCGAGATATTCATATTATTATAACATGCTGCGAGCTGAGACATATACTATGTTATGGTTTAACACACAATTAATTAATGAATGTAATATTATCTTAGCTATCCAGCCCATGCATCCGGCACGGAATTATACAAACGTTAGAAACGAAAATTAGAAACTCTTAATGGGAATTCACGCTGGGGTGACTGATTTAGGGTTGAATGATAATGTAATCTGATAAACTATTGTAGGCATCTACCTGCAGACAAGAAGAGAGCAAGAAATGTTCCAAGCCCTGTAATCTCATGTTCGCCGTTCGGTCGTACGGAGTTTATATTATGTCTAATTCCTTTCGGTTTCCGACTCGCTTTTGTTCGTGTTGTTAATCAATGCTCACCATTTGTTTTAAAGCCATTGTTCTTGACGCTTTTATTCGATCCGTACTTTATTGAGACCTTTTTCTAAATTGAGCTGTTCGCGTTTAACTTTTCCATTGTTAAGTGGTGTACAGCTACAGCGCGGCGAGAATATAATGGGCCTATTAATTTTATGCAAAGCGAGGGTACCTGATGCTAATTCACCGCTATTACGTGTGTATGAGAGCTTATTAGTACGTATAGGTTCGGTCTTTGTAGCCTTATCATCGCCCTCTCCGGTGCGCTGTGTAGGGGTGCTTATTTCTGCGAAGCTTTTAGCATCGTTAGAGATAATGCATCTATTCGCACGTAATGAAGGAAATCTAGCGGAGGAATTGAATCGCTGTTGAAAGCCTATTCGGGGGGAAATTCTATTTTATGTTACAGCCACCGTTAAAGTAATTGTGCCGGTATAATTTTCTCGTTCGCTTTAAAGAAATCTAACAACTGCGGAACTTAAAAAATACCGCTGTACACCGATATTTCCACTAAGGTTACCTGGACACGTTTGTACAAGCGGAATTTATTGGAAATTTTCATTTTTCGTAAAATGAAAAACGTTTGCGGGATTACGTTAATTGGTTTCACCGTAAAATGTCCACGAAAATACCGCGATATGACCAAAATTGGAAAATTGGATTAAAAAGTCAGTTTGCCACGATAAAAGGTTTGTGTTTGTCACAGGGCTTAAAAATAATGCGTAGGTTCCTACGCTAAAGGCAGTCACGTTGAAAAACAACAATTTTCTATTTCACTTCTTTGTGCCATTTTCTTTGTTTCCCTGTTTACTTTGTTCTTGCCCTTCAATCTTCGGACTATAGGGGAAAATTCCGAGGAAGGAACAAATTTTCACTGACTTGTACTTTTAATCATGAATTGAACAACGGAAATGTTTTCACTGGTTAAACAACCAGACAACGTTAGCTACTGAGATACATTTTATATTAATTGTATCAACTGAAATAAATTCAAAATGAAAAAAAATAATGCAATTTTTGTTCATACACCGAAAATTAAAATTCCGCTCCAATCTGAATCCATCGCTTAGGCGGTCGCATCTGCATTTGTAACTCATGAATTAATATTTAATTACTCAAATGTGGTCGTTCATAATAGTGGATTAAAAGCTTAGCATATCACTAAATTAGGCATCCAAAATTTACAATGTCATCATGTAATTAAACTTTCACTCATTTGTTTCAGGTACTTAAAATGGTTAACTAGAGGACGTTATCAGTTTACACATTCTAGATAACACAGACATGACGAGGGCAAGTGGTTACAGGACGATGTTGGTGGTGTTACTGTTGGTGGTAGTGAGTGTGGTGAGTGGGAATGTGAACTCGACGGTGGAGGAAGGTGGATCAAGGATGGCGTGGATGAAGGCACTGTTTGACCACCACGGCTGGACGGAGTACGTTAGTAATGGGCGTCTGACGTTGCAGCAGCAGTGCCGGGAAGACTTAAAGACGTACCTGACAGCTTTGAATCGAGGAAAACTTTGGGCCTCCAGAAGTAAGTTTCCTTATTTTTCGTAACAATTATTTTGATTTACCTTTACTCTAGAATACATTTTTGGACGCAGTTAAAATACTGTTGTTCATTCAATAGAGAATTCAGTGATCAAGTCATTGATTCAGTAGTCGATCTTGCGACTGAATGTGGAGATTAACACACACATAAACAATTCATTTAAATTTGTACTCGAATGAAACATAACTTTTCCAATATACTGTTTTAAATTACCATGGTCAAAAACATACCGTGAGACCGTGAGTTTTGTGTGTCGAGATTTCAATCGAGTTGCGAGTGACTTGTGTGAAAATGGTAATGTCATCGTAAACAAAAAACGTGCGAGGAAGCGGGTAGATACTAGATAGATACGTCTGCCCGTTATAACATCAACAATCCTACCCGCAGAAACTTTTAGTATTCTCGTGATCATGGCGCTTGCAACAGTGCCGAAATATCGAGAACTCAAACAAAAACAAATACATGGTAATTATCCCGTTATAAAACCTAATTCTAATAACTTTTCCATTTCCACACATTATTATCAAACATTATTTTACTGTTGAATTTAATATGAAAACAAAAACAAACAGTACTTCATATCACGACGCTGCTGCTTTAATGTATCTTTTACGAGTAGATAAAACTAGGTACCGGAACGTATTGCCATGCTCTCATAATATATTAAACTACCACGCGGCTGCGATTATTACATTATGGTATGGCTGTTAAATTTACTTACGTGATGTTACGTAACGCGAGACGCAAAAATTCAATGAGAATTATTAAGAGCCCCAGGCGATGGATGTTGCCGGCTTGTCTGAATCTGGAGTGTGCAAGTGGGTCAGTGGTTGCACACTATCCATAGGTACTTACTAATATTATAATGAAGTGTTTGTTCATTTGTTGTTTTGTTGGATGCAGGGAGTAAACCACTGTACCGATTTCAAAAATCGTTCACTTATAGAAGGGTGTACATTGTGCTTAAATGTCATTTTACAGCAAAGCAGTTTTCAGTAAGGAATCACTATATTTGTAAATCAAGTCAGAGAAAAATTAGAAAACTGGCTGCTTTATAAGCTTACACTAGCCAAACGGTTTGATGTATATAATGCCTAAATTTAAGCTTCCAGTATAAGCATAGTAAAGGAGTAGTAGTTCAGCTTCATATAAATCGGCCGTCGCCGGTTTGAATGTGTGCGTGAGTAGCGGCACCGTGTACGCACGCACTTTTCACGCACACAATCACATAAACGAAAGGAGGCGGCCGGGGCCGCGCCATGCACTCAGTACGGAATGCGCCGCCTATGCGTCACCGCAAGAGTAGACAATTTTTTTTTTCAATTCACTCGTCGAGCGGCCTTAGCTAACCTACTGTTCTTTATATACTGTACTGTATAAGTCTACAAAAAGGGTAGTTTTTACATTTTAACTACCTACCGGTTGTCAAAATCTTTACCTAAGCTTTTGTACGAAGCCGGGTTGGGTCGCTAGTAGATATATAAAAAGCGCTTACTTGCAGTCGGTAAATTATATCATTAGCACATATCTACCTAAAAGCTAACCAAGTGCTAGAGGATGCCGTTATCCCGGAAAACAAAAAACTTCACAAAAACGGGAACACTTCAGCTGTGAAAATATTTGTCTTTGAACCCGTACGAAGGCGGGCGGGTGATTGCCAATAGGCTGTCTACAAAGTATAAATTTATTTCATTTTTATTATTTATTTACCATGTACTTTTTAATTTGTTGACGTTGACGACCGATGTGGCGCAATGGGCGGATAGCCGACTGTGAAGCGTGAGGTCGCGGGTTCGATTCCCGCTACAGAACAAATATTTGTGCATTGAAAAAAAAAAGCGCAAGTATTTGTTCTGTGTCTGGGTGTTGTGGATCCCCGATCCTCGTAGTTTCTGATACCCCCTAGATACAGGGAAAACCTAGTTAGGGTTCAGAGCCTATGTATGTGATTGTGCGGGCATTATTATTATTATTATTATTAACTGCATGTGAACTAAACTAGTAAAAAAAAATACCCTTCACGACAGTCAGACGCGATTTGGACAAATAAAAATAGTGAGAACATAACATAACATAACATAACATTAACATTGATAACATTATAATAAATATAACAGTAACTATTTATATTATATTTATCCGCTACAAATGTTTCTATAGCGAGGTGCTCGATCATATATACGCTCGTAGATAATTGCTGGATAGCCTACAATATTTTCCACAATACTGTCGCACTCCCTACTACTTTACAAATTACATTTCTTGCTTATTTTCTACTGGATTTAACGTGACTGGAACATGTTTGCTGTTTATTTAGTATGAGCGAGGTGTCACTTTTATATATGTTTATAGCGACAGAGCAGAATTTGCGAGCATCCTCTTCATCTCAGAGATACCTTACATTTTAAAATTTGTAGTCAATAAACGTTTTTACATAGCTTTAGTTCATTGACTGATTTATTATGATTGGACCTGTAGGTAAATACTATAACTTCATTCCAAGTTTGCATAATACAATTACGAGTACTAGCTGCACCCCATGGTTCAATCTGTGATCTTCCTATTATCCCACAGCAACATTTTCCGGGATGAAAAGCATACGTGTTAATCCAATAAGCTATCTCTATTCCAAATTTCATCTAAATCCGTTCAGCCGTTTGAGTGTGAAGGAATAACAAACATACACGCTCACTCACTCACAAACCTTCTCGTTTATAATGTTAGTGTGAAATGTGACAACAATTTTAGATATTATTGGATACTAAACTACAACAAAAGCAAATTAAAGAACAACGCAAACAACAATGATAGCTTAAGCTTAGCTTTTGTTAAAAAAGCTTTACAAACTAACCATTTTTACTAAATGAATTCTCAGCATTGAAATTAAAAGTGGCGATTAAATAATGTAAGTCCGAAAAAAGACTTACCGTCCCCAGGCGTCCAAGTTTTTAAGTTCACTAAATAAACAACTACCTATTTAAAGTCCACCCTTTTTTGTTAGTAGAGTAAAATTTAATTAATCAAAATGATTTTGACTTTGATTTAGCGTTTTGCTAGGCTACTTAACATTTCAAGCATGTTGTAACACAAAGCTTGAACTTCACCTGTGATAAGAGGTGTTTAATGCCAAAGTTTGCTTGAGATCAGATTCGTAGACAAACAAGGCTTTTAACAGCCCGAAACCCTTTGATAGATATATAGTCGTACCTAACTACTCCGAAATTCCCTCGTAGAAGCGCTGGTGTATATGTATAAATCCTATTTGATAAGTAGGTAGTTATTAAAACCATCGCGCAACGATGATCGTATTATTGATACCTATTATAATGACCCCGCGAAACTTGATTCTTACAGCGGGCATGTTCGGGACATTATATCTCGGAAAGGTTCTTGGGAAGTGGTCCGAGGTAAATGAAGCTAAATGAGTGCGCTTAGATGAATGAATTGCGGCGGTAGGGCTAAGCGGCCCACTCAGGAACCGCTGAACAATAAAGTTGGATTTTCGTGTTATTTATGATACTGTCGTAAGCTGCAGAAGGTATTCTTGCTACGCTTTTAGTTCCTCCTGCTAGATACTTCGCTCTGCTACTTACCTACTTTTATAGATGCTAATGATATTATTGCTTGTAAGTGGATAAGTTACTGCAGAGTCCTTGCTTAATACTGACATTGCACACGCAAGTGCCTTTTCACAATCAACCAGTGGTAGTTATGTCGGCTTACTTATATATACTTACTATGCAGCTTGAATTGCAAACAATATATTGTTTTTTTTATTATCACGTATTATGTATATGACCTCTTACTAAAATTCTCTGTATCTCGGGGATCAGAAAATACATAGATCGGTGATCCACAACACCCGGACACGAAACAAACTTTTACGCTGGCTTTTCCAAATATTTGTCTTGGTAGGAATAGTACTATAATCGTTTGACCACAGTGTCAGCGATAAGTGATGACGAGGTAAATTAAACACTTGCTTGCCTAGAAGAAAATTACTATTTACTATTGAATACCTACCACATTATTTCACACCCATGAAAGAAAGACACTGACTGGCTGTCCCAATCTTGCACCATTTGCATATTTATAGCTCTCGATCAGGTACGGCCACGTTTCAAAAACTAGGAGTCAGCGCGAATCCTTTCGACCCGCTTTGCGGTGAAAACACACGTTTGACTCTTCGAAGCATTAAACTTAACCAGATTGGCATTGCTCCAATCGGCAACTGCTTGCAAGACTAAGTTTATGCGACTCACAATGGATTCTCTGAGAGAGCGTCTGGATTTGTGATCTCCGGTAGCGCTGAATTTATACTAGTGGCACTGGAGGCTAGTTCCCACGGCGGCAAATTAGGGGCCAGTTTTTTTTGCCTTATCTAATCTATATATGTTTATAAATGAAAAGGAATGTATGTATTTTTTTCATTATTCAAAATTGTGAAAAAAGCTCCTGTGTCTAATTTTTTTGCAATAACATTTGCACATAATTATGCAATAAAAATCGCGGTATCGCATTAATTTGTAGAAAACTCACACTAGGCCTACAGGTGTGTTGTTATTTACTTCTTACAGGGTAGCGTTTAACAACAAGTCACCTTATGTTAAGGGATGATGTGTAGTTGAAGGTGGCACAACTCGCCACGCTACACCTGGATTGGGAACTGGCTCTCAAGTGGGCCTGCCGGAATACCCTGATAGGTGCTTGGCGATAAATTCTTAACTTGAGGGTTGATGACTGATTGATTGATTGATTGATTTTATTTCAAAAGCAGACCCTTTAGAGAATAAATTCTCTCTGCTTATTTATTTACTCATTATACAATGTTACTACTGAAATATAGCTTCAATTTTGAACAAATATTTACCTAAGTATTTCTTGTGAATTTTGTTCTAATGGCAATAAATTGGTAATGTGATGGAAATCGTAAATGGTTTAAAAAACTGAATACAAAATTGGAATATTATCGGTTTTCTGCCTCAGTCTCCATCGTTATTTCTTGTTTGTCTGCGAAAAGCTCAGGGATCTCAGGTGTCTCACGTGTCCTGTCTCCTTACCTTGGAATTAAATTTTTAATTATTTGTTTTGTGGACGTCAAAATGTTTTCTGTTTTTTTTTCGCCAGACCTGTGAACTGGATTTAATTAATGTATTAATTAATACGAAATTAAAGCCTGAACGTTAATCAGCATTGTTTAGCAATTTTGAAGCGTAGTTTTAAATGCTGTTGTTTTAATTAATGTTTTTACTGCACTGTATGTAACAAACAAGAATCATTTACAAAACAACAACACACTGAACCCCTTTGTTCCGGCCCCTTTATTAAGCCCCATTTGAAAGCCAGTTTGCAATCCAGGTGAAACGTGGCGCCACCTCCGGCCACATTATTACCTAACATCAAAACTGTGGTCAAACGCTAGCTTGTAAGTAAAAAAAACGTCCTTTTCTTTCGTGTCAAAATATTTCTACACTTTCATGAAAATGTCACATATATTTAAATTATTATATCCCTGTCTCCTTGTCCTAAACTTCCGGAACATTTTCGCGGCTTCCACAATTTGACAAGGGACAACAGAATCATTTCTCACGTGATAAACTATTCCATTTTTCGTAACGTTACGGGTCATAAATCACAGGGGTCGCAGACGCGAGTTCATTGTTTGAGAGGCGCACCTGTTCGCTTTTACCAAATTCCCCACCTTTTCCTGAACGCTGGCAACCCTGTTTAGCTATGACATAGGTCACGGAGGTTCTTCTTCGGTTGCCCTCGGGGTTCTCAGAGCCTTTGACAGTCGTATATTATTGGGACAACAGCGGGAAACCGAGTTTGCCTTGCCTTTCCGACGGAGCTTTTAAGTGATTTATTACCACATGGGGTATGGGCACGAAAATCGCTAACATGAAACAATGTTTGTAAAATACGTTTTTATGGGCTCTTCTGTAGCCTAATTACACTGAAAGCTTTTAGGGAAATTGAAGGTATATTGGATTAATTTAGTTAACATTTTTAAGGCATGTTTTTATTTTAAAACGAAAACATTAATACAATTAATTGTTATTGTACTATGGATTTATACTATAACTTACAACGAGGTGCTTTTAAAAAAACACAGAACCGATTTTTTTTCCGGTAACGTTATCCTTGTTTTAGCTCTTCTACCCAATATTTTTTATGCATTGAAATTAATTAATGCGTTTTTTTTGTGTATTTATGAGTGTCCATATTTTTGCATGACAACGTTCTCACGGGATAACTGACGTCAGAGGGAAAACTGGTAAAAAATGTAACGAAATTGGGTTGATTTAGAGATTTGTTTATCTTTACTTTCCTTCAGAATGTTTGCAAACTCAATCCATTCTTTATTGAAGCTAAGGTTAGTTTGTTTAAGAGCTCTGCAATTGTAGGGAACGGTTAGGGGACCACTCAAAGTTGCCCTATGTCAACTTATTTAAACTTTCTGCTTCAAACATTTGTTACGACTTACGAGTTACCTCTGTTTACTCAGTCGGTCGAAATGACGATAAACGCTTTATAAATAATTATAACACAAAAATCTTAACGATTTTGTACAAGAAGTGTAAACTGGGTGAATTTATCGCTGAAAGCGATCTCATCCAGACAATTTATGGGTAGTGAGTGTTTGCCGAAGTGTTAACAGATAGGGAGGTACAATGTCATTACTAAACCTCCATATAATCAACTTCAACTCAGGCGAAGCTGTGGGACAGGTCGCTAGACTCGCTAGTGCTATTTATTACAAGCTAGCTGCGCCCCACAGTTTCCATTATCCCACATGAACAGTTTTCTGGGATATAAAGTAGTTTAAGTGTTAGTCTAGAAGATAAGCTATATTCATTCTAATTTTTTTTCTTTTTTTACTAATTACAGGGTAGCGTTTGACCACAAGTCACCTGATGTTGATTGACGATATGGTCGAAGATGGCGCCACACTACACCTGGACTGGGAACTGGCTCTCAAGTGAGGCTGCCGGAACACACCGATAGGTGCTTGGCGACAGATTCTTAACATGAGGGTGGTAGCTAGCCAGGCAAGTACTAGAAAATACCCTACCACCAAGCTATGGTTTCATCACGATGTTTTTCTTCACCGAAAGCTCACGCTCATTGTAGGATTCGAACCCACGTCCTACGGATCGCAAGCCAACCTCAGTGCCACTGAGCCATCATCGCTATATACTTGAATGCTTTGAGCCATTTCAGCCATTTCATTTCATTTCATATGTTACAAACATACACATTTACTGAGTTTACTGATTCACAAACTTTTGCAATTATAATATTCGTGTGATTGGTGTGATGCGTCATGATCACGCTTTTATTTATTTTGTTTGCTACAAAATTACATTCAATATAACTTTGCGCTCACTTGTAAAAGTCTTAGTAATAATATGATTCAACGCACTTTATATAATAAGCAATATTTTGTAATCACACGTTCTACTTAAGTTAATTAATTTGAGCCTATTGTTAGCCTAGTTAAAATCACTAATTACGTCTGCAGTGTACAGGTACATAATTAATAAAAATGATATGTAATCCTGTTTAGGGTATGATGGGACTGGCTTGCCTAATTGGAAAAAAGTCCTTAAATTAAATTTAGATATTAAAAAAAAAATGATTACTCCATCCACAAGTTACAACAATACAACCTGATAAGCACCTTATCTTTTAACTTTTATAACCTCATCTTCAAGTTTAAAATATTATTTGGACACTATCACGGATGTTTTCTATATTGTCTATATTTGGTCTTAACGCTCGTAACTTCTATAACCATAGTATTATTGCATCTATACGAAAGAACCGCTTAGATAAAATACTACTTGATCGCGTTGCGAAAATATCGATCAGTTTATAGCGTATGCCTTCAAGCGCTCGACACACAGGGGCCGAGTAGCGGAGCGGGAATTGTAATGTTCGATTTTGTATAAAACATGCCACTCGTGATTCGGGCCGCGCTCCGGCCTTCGTTGAAGAGTGCTTTAGAGCAGAAAATAAAGGTGAGTAGACAGGAACAATTGTTTCATACCCAGTAGGCAACCATGGAGTATTTGTTCCTTAACTATTAGATCCCCGGTAAACCTACCGAAGATCAAATTTTCTATGACACTAATATCTTCAGAATAGTGTAGCTATTTTAGTAAGCTACCATTACACTACCTGTAGTGTGAAAACAGGAGAGTGAAAATTCTTATAGTATTACTGGTAGTATCAGGGAGGATAAACGGAATCGGAGCCGAGACGTGGACACTCACGATACGTCTAGTCCATAAATTTAAAGTCGCTCAGCGGGCTATGGAAAGGGCTATGCTCGGAGTTTCTCTTAAGGATCGAATCAGGAATGAAGTGATCCGACAGAGAACGAAGGTAACCGACATAGCCTATAGGATCAGCAAGCTGAAGTGGCAATGGGCTGGACATATTAGCCGAAGAACCGATAATCGTTGGGGCAAACGTGTTCTTGAGTGGAGACCGCGGCTCGGCAAACGTAGTGTAGGACGCCCTCCGGCTAGGTGGAGCGACGACATACGCAAAATGGCTGGCAGCGGTTGGATGAGAGAAGCCGAAGATCGGGCTCGATGGCGTACTTTGGGAGAGGCCTATGTCCAGCAGTGGACTGAAACAGGCTGATTATGATGATGATGATGATGAAACGGAATTCTTCTTTATAAACAAAAATCGCAGTCTACCGCAGTGCACTTTCAAACTCGGATTATTATATTTGAAATGATCAAACTTAAATCAGTGTTTAGGTTTGCATCCAATCGAAGCGATATTTGTCCGTTATCAGTCGTACATTAGTTGGAGACTCCAACTTAGGTACGAATTCGTAAGTCACTGTTTCCTATAGTCATAGCTCAATGTAATTTATATCCCCGACCTTTGTCGCGAGTCCTCGACAACCCACCGAACCTTACTTCGCAATTATTCTCGAGAAAAGGCAAACGAGAGCACACTTCATGGAAAATTACACTTTTTCATTTACGTACACACCATTTTTAGGTCAGCGGCGATGAAGAAAGATTTAAGCAGTTTGTTTTTACATTTGGGACTGGAAAAAAAAGTATTTACGTACCCTATTTTTCATGTAGAGATTCTTTTTTTTCTTGTTAAAAAGTGGCAGACCATCAGTCTGTTGTCTGTTGTTGATCACAATCACCTGTGTTTTGTTTTAAATACTTATTTAAGGGTATCGTTGTACCTACCAGATGTCACGTGATGTTAAGTGACAGTCTGGTCGAAGGTGACCACCTCATCAATTAACATCAGATAACTTGTGGTCAAATACTACTGTTAGAAGGAGATATAAAATTACTTGTGAAAGCTTTTATTAATGTGATGTATTGTTGTTAAATCACTTAAATCTAATAGATCTTGGGAAAAAACGCGATCTAGTTGTTTACCCAAAGGAAGCACCCATGTAACGGACAATTTAATTAAAAACACAGCGACGGATGATGGTAGTTTATTAATTTGCATTTGCAATAATAAACTCTGCTAATGAAATGCAAAAACGTCTATTTCTATGTAAACATAGTCTCTTGAAAAGATGGAGTGCTTTCTTTGTTATAGGGACTGCAGTCATTTAGCTTTTAGCATATCTTTAGAGAGATTTTAAACTTGAGTTATTTGGCCCCGAGATGGTTCTGTTTTTCTACTTTTGACGGTTTTGTGAATATAAGGGAATACTGAACTGTAATCTTGACGCTGCAAGCTTGACGCTTAATACTTATCACCAGGCGAGCGATTTGTTCCTCTCCTCACTCAGTTGCATATATAAGCAATACCTATACGGGCACTCCTTATTCATTAAAAAATCGTAAAAAACTTATCTCTGACTGTCAAAAGCTATGTTTTGTTGTACAGTCAACGACAAAAGTCGCTGAACAATCACACTTTTTCTATTATCCTCATCATCTACAATAATAATTACTGATTTGAAACACATTTGGAAAATCGAGAACGATCAACTACTTTTGTCGCTGACTGTACTTAAAATCCCGTGGTAGACATCTCCGGGGTCGTCTGTGAGGCACAGCTAGTCCATAAACTAAAATTTAATATAATAAATGCAATACTCTCTCAATCTTTCTGTCTGTTTGCTTCTTTTTCATGCTTAAACCACGAAACAGATTTTGATGAAATTAAGTATATAGATAGATAGATAACGCTTGGATTCACCACAACAACAGAAAAATAGAAAAACATAAAAGGAAAGAGCGAAGACCTTAGAGTGATTTCTACCAGATAACCTTCGGATGGACAGAAGTAGATAGAGAAACCCTCAGGGGTGTTGTGTTGTTATAGATAGTTTAAATCCTGGGAAAAGATACTTTTAATGGTAATAAAATATAGCGGAACCGCAGGGCACAGTCTTATATAAGATCCTGGTAATTTTCGCAGAATTCAGTACAGACATCCGTTTCGCGATCAGTGTTTATTCACTTTCCTTCTTCTTATCCGTTATCCTTACATCACTCAGAAATTCAAGGCTACGGAAACCGGTTCGCTTCACAACTTTCCAAAGTATTCTACTTATGCCATGGAGCTGGTGATTACATCACACCCTGTTGCTGGAACTAGTTGACCACTTGTGAATGAAAATATAATGGGCTAGTTGACAGTTTATTTATCAGTATATATATTATGTATGTATGTAAAAGTTGCTTAATGGTTAGTAAAAATGTTCCCTCCTTCCACTTGGCTTTTATGTCGAAACAAAAAAAGACGGAAAAGTCGTTTTTGTATGTATATCATCACGTGATCGCGTGTTTTATGCAAAGTGTTGTCTTTTCTAATGACCTATAATAAAATCTACATGAGTATTGAGTGGAAACCGCGACTCGCCAAACGTAGTACAGGGCGTCCTCCGGCTAGGTGGGGCGACGATATACCTACACGCAAAGTGGCTGGCAGCGGTTGGATGAGAATACCCAAAAGTCGGGCTCAGGGGCGTACTTTATAGAGGCATAATTATGTCCAGTTGCGGACTGATACAAGCTGATTATGATAATGATAAAATAACATCTACTTACATTAAAATAATAACAGTATTTCGCGGTGGATAAGAGTTATAAGAGATGATGTTTGTAATATGTTTACTTGTTTAAATCTAGGTTAATCCGTCTAAGTGGACAGTGTTAGTAATTTAAACTTGTAGCATGTAAGTACCTTTTCCCTGTCTTCAGCAAAATTACTGATTTGCCCCAGGATTAGGAGCAAGTGCACTGTCACACCAGGATTTCGCCATTAAAGTTCTGGCTAGCAGCTGCCAGCCAGCTAGGCGCTTACCATCACGCCAGCTTTTTCATTATTTGTATAAAAACCTATAAAATGTGTTACATAAAACACGAATAGAGGTCAAAGCTAAAAAGTATTGATTACCTAAGTTTGACTGACGGCAAGCAGGATTTATGCGCACGCGTTGATGTCTTTTGTTGGGTAAATTAGGTTCAATTTATTGTTGCCAGTGTTATAAATCACACTAATATTCTAATAGTGAAAGTTTATCAGTGAGTTTGTATCATTATTACTTCTTTACATTGAAACGGCTCGTTGGATTTGGGTAAAATTTGTAAACGATATAGCTTATAATCTGGGTTTATATTTAGAATACTTTTTATCTTGGAAAAGGGCTAGAGAACAGAAAAACGACAGGTGCGACCGCGGAGCGCGGTTAGTTAGTAACTGTATACATGTATTGTCATTTCATTCATCATCATCAGCTTATTAAATTCTCACTGCTGGGACACAGGCCAATTCTCAGAGAGAGTATGAGCCAAAATCAACATGCAGGGCGGTGCGTGTTGACAGATAGGCCGAAGATAATAAAAATGTACGGGAATGACATATTTCAACTTTAAGTCACGTGGTCAGAACAAAGATCTACAATGACGAATGACGATCGATACATCCCATACAAAATGCATTATGATTTATGACAAGCTCAAACAAAACGTCACAAGGCCTAATAGGAATAATAAACGTATGCATCTTGGCTAGGCCCCCGCTATCATCGCTTCAGATGGGTGGCGCTGACGGTATACGGTTTCAATAACTTATCTATCCACGGTTTACCGTACTAGAGATAGAAATTTGACATTACTTATACGGAGCTAGAGTCCAATTTCTATCGCCAGTAGGGGGGCAAACCGTGGATAGATGGATTATTGAAACGGGCCGATAGTCATTTATCAGGGTTTTGAAACATTCGTTCGTATTTATAGTGTTCTTTGAGTTAAGAGCAACTACATGCGGTATTATCCTTACATATTTTTTATAATTTGATTATAACTACGTCATCGCTAAACCTCTCAACGTTGCAAACTTCGAGAAGATGAATTGTTTCCGAGAGCGGGGCGGGCGCCTCGTTACAAGGCGGGCGCGTGTCACTGCATAGTCGCTAGCTAATGCCTGAATAATGAAAACTGTTATTCCATCAGCCACAGGACAGACATTTTGAGGACGCAATCTATTTATAAAAAAAACCCTAAAGAATTACACGAACGATTACTTACACGACTTTAATTTTTAAGGTTTTAAATCATTGCATTATTTTATGTGAAGCTTCACATGGTTTGTATATCTAACCACATTTTCAAGTAATAAATGATGATGACGATGATGAGAGACCTAGCTATAAGCCAGTAACGATCGTCCCCAGAAGAGTCACTTTTAAGAACTTCATTTGAATTTCCTACATTTGTACACGTTAAAAAACACATAATGGTTAATAAATAATCCACCAATATCACAGATAATCATAATTTTTGGAATTAGAAATAAAATTGTTGTGAAAGCACATACATTGAAATAATTACCATTATTTAGTAATAATGTTGCATAAGTTGCTTTAACATAAACCGTGAACTTAAGTAGATTTTTTGCAATCCTCACATTATTGAAGTTACTTTCGTTTTGCGTCGGAAAGAGTGACAGAAAGCTAAAAGCTGTGAACATCGTAATGCAAAGCGGCAGTTTGTCTGAGGCTTTCATATGGCAGTAGGTTGCAAATTTGCAAAAGTACGGCGGTGATACGCCCATGACATGAGTCATTTCGGGTTAAAATTACGCTAACGCGTTTTTTCTGTTTGTTCCCAAATAAACTTTGATATTAGCTCACACATATTGCCAGATAATTCTTTGCCCCCGTCGAAGAGTATATATTAATAGTAATAGAGAGCAAAAGGTTATGAGCATCGTAATGCAAATTGGCAGTTTGTCTGGCTTTCATATGGCAGCATCTTGGAATAAATAACAATAACATTAGCGCACCCATACCCCCCGCACTAGAATTTCCTCCGTCACGGTGGCGTAGCAACATAACACGCCAAATACATCGAAAAACCATGCAAGTAAGTTTGCAAAATATTGTGTGGAAACAGTGAAGAAACGCGAGTCATTTCAGGTGGCCTGGTCGCCTCTTGAGCGTGTCCCCACTTAACTTTACTACACTATGCACGGAGGACGCTCTCGCTCTTGGCGCCTTTTTACCCTTGGATAATTATATTCTAAAATCAGCACAGCTTGGAAAATGAGTCACTTTCTGTCATAAAGACTAATACAAACATAATATACGAGTACGAACCGGAAGACGTTCTTTAGGTAGGTCTGCCACGTTAGGTGGACCGACGACACATTATAAGAGTCGCGGAGAGCCGAAGGATGCAATTAATGGCTAATTGCCGTTAATGGTGGCACTTCTTCCGGCTGATGATGATGATGACGATGTTGAATATATGAAAGTTAAAGATACCTACTCCTGAGAGATCGAAGTGTTTATAAAAGTACTTAAATAGTAAGTTTTGCTAGTGAAAAATATAACCATGAGGTGCGGTGGGTTTCAAACATCGTGCATAATATGTACAAACGCACAAGTTAAATAAAATCTTATAAAAGGCAAGATTACTTGTAGCGGAACAGGTGTTTTGCTGCTTCAACGTAATATACATGTGCAATTTGTGTTTGCAAAGTAGTTAGTAAATATAATGCGCATAAGGAATATGCTACAACTTTTATGAGATGGTCCAGCCGCTATGTAAGTATGCCTAATTTAAAAACTAATATAATATCACACTCAATTTTATAAATGTGAAAGTTTGAGAGTGAGTGAAATAAGTATTTGTGTATGTTGCTTCTTCACGCTGAAATGGCTAAGCAGATTATTAAATTGAGTAATATTTGGATAGAGCTCTTTCACACATATGTTACTTTTTATCCCGAAAAAGGGTTTCTACGAGGTAGCGGGGCGCTGCTAGTCTTTCATAAATAATTTATCCAATTTCTGCTTAAATTCCTGTCTGATTCACAAAACGTCTCCGTGAGCTAATGCCTGAATAATGCAAACTGCTATTCCATCACGGTCCTCGGCTCTTCAGAAGCCTTATACTGAGGAAATTAGGTTTTGATGTAAGCAAAAATCCAAGGCAGAGAAAATTATTTTATGATTTTCGATCAACTAACGATAACGTAAAAGTCGAGTACTAATCATCGTGTAAAAATATATTAGGTAAATATTTGCAGCATTAAGATGATTTTTATATTTTACAAGTCGATTTCATCTCTATAAGTGTTGAGAATGCAAATAGCTATGAATTCTTCTGAAGCATGCAAAAGCATATGAAACGTATTTATATATCTATGATTTAGGTTATGTAGAACCAACTATTACTCTTTTTGCAATACGAGTACATTGCATTTGCATTGCAACTATGTCAACCAGGCTAGTGATGATGGTTTCATTGTATTTTTTCCCAGGGTCCGCAATCGATGGATTGCATTTTAACCATTATTTAAACAGACAAATTTTGGCCAGTTGATTGTTTTATTCATCTTTTGCCATAATAACTGTATTACAGATTAAAAATAGTTACCGCTTACACTGTGTAATAGGCATCATTCTTTCTAACGTTACAACGTTGCAAACTCTGCAGCTTTTTGTCATCATAATAATTAAGTGCATCAAGTATGAGAAATTCTACTAATACTATCCTATCTTATCCTACTAATATGATAAATTCGAAAGTTTGTGTGTGTGTGAATGTTTGTTACCACGTATCACAGTTCACAGTACATTTTGATAAGATTTGGAACAGAGATAGCTTATAACCTGGATTAACACATAGGCTACTTATAATCATATTATTTTTAATAAGGTTCCTGCGGGATAAAGGGAGAACGTGGGCGAAACCGCAGGGCACAGCTAATAGGTTTTAAAACTGAATACAACCGGCTAAGTAGTCAGTCAGTCAGTCATATAGTTAGAGATATCCTGCAGCTAAGTTCTCGAGCATGATTATTTTGCTGCTCGCAATGGCCTGTGACATAACGCGCCACGAGCCGTGCCATTGCGCAAACTTGCGCATAACGAGTAAATCGCAAATTTCATAAGTAACCCGTGAAAGTAAGCGATTCATTTCACTCACACGCACCGCGATCACACAGTGTAATCCAGTGTTTCATCTTCTTAATAATGGCAACGTTCCACACGTGCTAAATTGTACATTAAGGTTGGCGTTACGTGCATGTGACGCTTGTTGCTTGCGTCGTTTATAAAATATATAAGTACAGTATACAGTAGCGGTAAAACCGGTGTGTAGCGGCAGTCCCACTTGAAAGCAATTTCTCAATCCGGGTCTAGCGTGGTGCCACCTTCGACCACATCGTCACTTAACATCAGGCGACTTGTGGTCAAAGGTCATTCTGTATAACGTGAAAAATCAACAAAATAATTCTCAAGTTAATGTACACTTCTTTAAGATGGATATAATCTTTTAAAACTGCGTGAGTTTAGGTACTGTCACTATACACTATGCGCCGTAATTGCTATAGCATGAACCAACAGCCATGTTGACCGACACTTTCTTGCTGAACAAGCTTCGCCGGTGACATAATCTCAGTTGATCTTAGATGGATAGATCCGCTTAACGCGTTGCGGTAGTTAAGAGCTAAATGTTACTTTCTATAAAGGTATTTTTCTCTGTGACATTTTTCGCGTACATTTAAGTGAATCCATTAAATTTACACAACAAATGATATGGATACATACGAGAAATTATTTGACTTGCATTAAATAAATAGCTTTTCCCCGCGTGAAGATTTCCGCAAAAACCGAGCATTTTTCGTGAAAAAAAGTAGCCTGTCACTTTCCGGCCCATAAACTGTGCTGATCGTTGATCCGTTGCTGCGTAAAAGAAGGACAAACCAACATACTTTTGGATTTATATAAGTAATACTGGCTTTACCCTGCGGTTTCACTCGCGTGGTTTATCGCAATGAAAAATACCCTTACTTAGGGTTCCAACTATCTCCATACCAAATCTCAGTAAGATCGGTTCAGCAGTTGAGGCAAAAAAGGTGATAGACAAACATACATACAAACAGACAGAGTTACCTTCGCATTTGTAATATTAGTATGGATGGATACAAGGAGTAAAGGTGAGATATATATAGCGGTCAAATTGAAAGCCCTTTCCGATATTCAGTCAGTCGGACAATAGAGCTCTGATGTCACCCTTTCACGTCTACCGTTATTGTACATAATACAACACGTGTCTGTCCAATTTCCCACAGCGAAATTCAGTACACCTAGCATTCAATTAAGGTTATCTATGTCATAACAACAACTGGATCAATGCAGACAGTAATGCAGGCGCGGATACAGGATTTCGCTTAGAGGGGGCAATATTTACGAAAGCGAGGAGCAACTATAATCTACTCAATCTATAGAAACCAAATTATTCGTACGCATGTTCCTTCCATCATTCTTTTGTTGCGCTAAAGCCTGGAGCCTGGAGCTCAATTTCTGAGTCGTTCAATCAAACTTCGCGATGTTATTTTTACCAGTAATTTCGAGTAAAACACACTTGATCGATCGGTGTAATCTACTTAGGTAGTGAAGAGTTAATAACGATTCTTGGAAACGGGTATCTATGTGGTCGAAGGTTACGCTCCGCCTGGTAGTTTGGTCGTGAGTCAGACGGGGGTTGGGGGCAATTGCGCCCATTTTCCCTTCACCCTGCATTCGTGCCTGCAGTTGTGGTATTAGGACACGCAGTAATATGATGATATGCCCCGGTTTCAGGTGTTGCGAACCTGGCATACTCTGATTGCGGTAATATAGCAACAGTGTAATGTAAACTTATCAACGTTGGTTGATGTGCGTGTACGTTAATGTGTAAATGCTGTCACGCTTGGGAGATCGTGTCGTTAGAGGCAATAACGACATTTGACAAAAATTATGGAAAATTACATAAAAACTTGGTCTTCAAGTACAGGAGTCAGAGTTATCACTGCATAACGATCGCTGCTTAGTAAAACTTAAATAATTGACAGGGTTACAGGATACTAAGAATAACTGGCTACGCCCCGCGGGTTTGCTGTTAATCTTTTTTCTAGACAGGTAAAAATAGTAGTCTATGTGTTAAATTAGAGTACCTACTTATCAGTTACTAGCTGTCCCCTGCGGTTACATCCCCTATTTTATCCCCTTGGGGGTTAGTTAATCAAAATCTTTTCTTAGCGGATGCCTACGTCATAACATCTACCTGCCAAATTTCAGCCCGATCCGTTCAGTGGTTTGCGCTGTGCGTTGAGAGATCACTATGTCAGTCAGTCACCTTTGAGTTATATATATTTAGATATCCATTCTACATTTCAGTAAAATCCGTTGAGTGTAATGGCTAGAACAAGTAACAAACGCTCACGAACTTTGGCTTTTATAATATCAGTGTGACCAGTAACAGTTGGCAATATATCCACAACTTCTTAGAACATGATGCTATACGTGTATCTACATCTACAATTGACAGCTTTGTACTTATTGGTTTTGTAGTGAGGTTGTATTTTCTTACACTCTGTCTCTTTTAGATATTTATGTCTACACTGTGGATTTGATAACTCTCTGAGAATCTGTGTTATTAAATTCTACATAAATATTAACGCTTGCTATAATGCTGTGACACTCGCACACTGGGCTGGTTTTTATGTTAATTTCTTATGGTATATATTATGAAGGTTCTACGTATTTAAAAAATAATAATTTTAACGAATTTTATGTTTTACTTTAGTTCTATTCAGACCCTATTCGTATAATCAAAATATCATTTTGTAAACCACATTATAAATAGAGGTTTTCGAGAAAAGCTATTTTTAACTCTATGTTCATTCACACTTCTGAGATTAATTTTGTCTCGGTACGGCACTAGCCTTTTCCAATTTACTCCCGGATTGCGTGTTTTGCACTTCACAAGTTGCATCAATCGCAAAGCATTGACGTGGACGATGCCACTCGAAGGAAATTGCTCAATAAACATTTCAAAACAATTAAAATGAAGCTAGTATATTACCAATATTGCGGTAAAAGCCAAGTGTGGCAACGTTGTGAAGCAATTTAAATGCATGAAAGCAAAATCAGAGATTGTTTAACACATCTACACATCATATCATCAGATTTCATTTCATTAGACAGTCGAATGTTTCTAATCAACAATGAATACAAACATCGATTCATCGTCTTCGTTTTATCAGCATCTTCGGTGACGCAATAAAAGAAAGCTGCACAATTATTAACGTAGTACGAAAAACCGCGACTGGCTGAGAACTAGTTCGTAAGTTGGTAATCATTGCGTAATTTTAGCAAGAAAAGTACTCAAGCAAGTGTAAAATTGACCGCGATGTGGGACGTTGACCGACCATGACTGCGAAGTGCAGGCGGCATACTTGACGCACAGCGTATGTATTCTAGCTCGGAAAAATTCTAGCTTATTAAAATCCGAGATGCACTAGCTTTATAATAGAATAGTATATATATCTTGTCTTCTTGCAATTCATTTTAATTGAATAGCTCCTAGTTTTATAAGGCGGTAGAATTTATGGTAGATAATTTTCGCAATGTCTACGTAAATGCAACGCAGAACTTGGGATGCAATTTGACATTTTTGTGCTTATAAATCATGTCCGTCACATGTTGAACTTTAAGGCCCAATTGCACCACCGATTCAAATATCAATACGAAATTCACCTGGCAAATCGTATGGAAAATTTAGTTACATCCAGATAAAATTTATTTATTTGATATAAATATAACAAAAGTAAATACTATAACAATGAACTAAAAAACATAAACTAATAATTACAATATATTATTAAAAGGAGTCCCTTTAGGCAAGGTTCCGAAGATACTGGCAGCAGATTTAAACAAGGTTTAACGTGTTGTGCAAGCCTGCCTAAATATCACTGCTAAGAATTTATTGTCTCCCAAACAAAACAACGTCTACGAAATCCAGTTTTATGTCCTCGTCCACCTAACCTATATAACGCTAAATTGTAAATGTAACAGACGTTGATAAGGGTTTCAAAAATATGTGTAACGCGCGACCTTTGTAGGTATTCTTTAGATATGCGCATTTTTAATGCTCGTTAGAAAAAAACTAGCCAAAAAACATACGAAAAACCTCGAGTTATTTTCGCATAAGGCACGTTTCGTTTCGTTTCTCTCTTTTTATACGAAACTGAGAAAATTACATTTAACTCGAACACGGGCGTTTGGCCCTCCCTTGTAATTTAATTTTCATCATTCATTGTACCATGTTTTGTGAAAGTTATTTATAAATCTTTTCCTTCTTTCATGTTCCACAATACATTGTTCTTTACCATTAAAGGTGTTTACGTTTATTATTTACATTAAAAACTCCCTTGGCACAATTTAACTGCGCCGTTAAGATCATTCCGAAAAAAATATGAAAGCGTGGAGAGTAAAGAGCAAAAACTCGCGAACACAAATTGATTTAACGTCGCAGCGCCTTCCGTGCATAATTTAGTATCATCTCGTCTGTTTTACTACCACCCTTGTACCTACCAACAGTACAAAAACGTTTTATTTAGCGACATCAATCCTTTTCCCGTAAAACAGAGGGCGGCGTTACATCTGCGCTGTGCTTCTACGATATGTATTGTATACCTATATACTACGTAATGTAGGTAGTTACCACGGCTATAGGCGCTTTGTAGTTCCGTGAGAGTATAAATAAACGCATATTGTCTCGGGTTTGTAGTTTGTACATTCTAGGTTGCGGGTTTTATAAACAGACAATTGTTGGAATTATTTTCTACACAGCTGCCCAATGTAGCGAAGAATGTTACCAAGAGGCCTCTTCTCGAGGGGTAATATTTCAAAGAATTAATAACTGGGGGTGATAAATCAGAGTAAGTGCAGCTCTGGTGGTCTCGACATTCCGAGAGAGGCCGGCGCCCAAGGCGACGGAACCGTAGCGCAGAAACCGAGTGTGGAGAACGTGGAAAATATCCAACTAACTAGGTTAAAAAGCTATCGCGAAGCCGCAGTTTGCAGAATACAAATGCAGTCCCAGCAAGTGGATACTTTTCACCCTATATTGGTTTCACATTCACATGAAAATTGCTTTTGTGTTTAGTTTTCTGCTAGTCACTGAACAGCCACAGCGTGACTAAAGAGTTTCTTTAGCGAAGTGATTGTCGTAAAGTTTGAAATATAATGTTCCTGAAAGCTTCTTTGAAATACTTAATGACACAGAATTAGATATTATGCTCACCCATTCTAGAAGAATAAAAAGTCTTAGGCTCGATAGCCTGCCTAGTATTATCACTTAAGTACCTACTACGTACCTATTCCCGTATGGAAATACTATACCTATAGTTAGATAGTGATTAAAATAATAAATACTCAGTTATTTAGAGAGCGACTTCCTTTCCACTTTAAATTATCATATTTATCTTGTCTCCGTGCTTCCTGCCAGATGTACGAAATTTTCCAGAAACAAGTTAGTTGCAAAATTAGTAACGAGTTTTAATTTCAATGCAAAAATACATCATTTCATATAGGTACTCTACTAAAAATATTTATACCATTACATAACTTGGCTTTTGCATCCGTGACTTATCACTTTTGATGACCTAAATCCTGATAACTTTTGAGAAATGCTGCGTCAATATCATAAATAATGACATTCATAATTCATAGCATTTCTATTACGTAGGTGTGATTTGCGAAAAATAATGATCAATTGATACATTGTCAGTGAACAGATTTTATCTCATGTACTATATGTGATTGACTGGTAGCAAAAGCTTTAGAATTAAGTTCACCATGTGTACTCATAGTACAATATAGAAATAAAATAACCATTAGAACGTATTATAAGATAAAACATTTTTGAGACAGAAAAAACGCTTCTATTGCTATTTTTGTGAGTTCAAATAAAAGTAAAGATAAAAAAAACATTTATTTATTAAATGGATACATAATAACATTAAATAACAAAGTACAGACAGAATTCAAACCAAAAAAACAGAAAATAATGCTGTGAGTTGTGTTAAACAGAGGGATTACTCGTAGGTCCCGGAGGTCCGATAAACGAAACTTGGATGTCGTTAAGCTGTCATTAACGTCATTCTTCTTTCGTTCGTAGGATTTCCGAGTAGGGGCTCACTTCCCGACTCAGCACATGCTAAGGCCATAAACCTTGGCTCTGATTTTCTGAAGGAAATAGGTACCCACACCCTTAATTGCTACCAGGCGCGGATTCAGGTTCCAGGTTTTTATATCTTACAAGAAAATATAGAAAACGATACTGCAGTTGCTGTCGAGAAAAACACTTGGATTTGAAAAGAGAAAAAAAAATGCTTAGGTCAGGAGAATTGGACCCATTGCCCCACCACCCTGCGTCCGTGCCTGATTTTTACCACTTGCCACACAACAGCAAAAATTGCTTCCACAGTAAAGTAACCGTTTTTCCTTTTCCTCTTTCCAGTGTACGACGCGTCAGGCCAGTACAGCTCTAACGTTCTGTTCGGGAGTGAGTACTGGCTGGGGTCAATGAACGCCTGCAAGGACCTGCAGCTGGCGGAGTACCACTCACAGATCTCACCCTTCGCCACCACCTTCTACGTGGCCAAGATCAACCTCACAGTCGATAATGACCACCTGCCTCAAGTAAACTTGTTTTCTTTTACTATTGAATTAAAACAATAGAACGCAAATTGATGATTTGTCACTAACCAAGTGACAAATCATCAATTTGCGCCAATACTGTAAGCTACAAATTATGGATGGATGAATGTATGCATATGTTTTTAGTAGTACCTACATAATCGAATTTCTATGGGCCTGTCAGTCCAGCTATAAAGTGCAGTGCAGTGTGTGTGTATTCTAAAAGTCAGTAATATACGTTCATTACTTTTGCGCAATACGGTACCTCAATTTAATAATTTATTTAATACATTAGGTGTAAAATTACATATAATAGGCATAGAATTCACACAAGGCACTTTTTAATTTAATTACTAATGTTAAGGATTGGTTAATATGTATGTATGTATTAACAAGGTTGGAAACGCATCAATCTTCGCAATCAATGGTACTTTAAGACTACGAAATCCACGCACAAGCATGTAGGTTGAGTGGTTTTGTCATATTGACTAACCGCACTCAATTCTTACAATGTACGCCACTTTTATGAGCAAATTTCAAATCAAATAAACAATGTTCATTTCAGAATGTTTTTGCTCTTTCAGGCTTTAGTCTGCTGCAATAGAGCGGCACACGTTCCAAAAATGTATCAACTTACTTCATTTAAGTATACGACAGCGCAGTTTAATATAAAAGTTCCGAGAAAGCTCTTCTACACATGTCTTTCTATCACTTACGAAACAAAATACCGATCGACCGATGTAAAGAAAATTGTCTTTTCAATTTGTGAATTACCCTTCGTATTTCATCTCTATTGTAAACACGGTCGGGCGTCAAAATAAATTGGCTAACAAATTTTTCACAATCACAAGAATGGCTGCAGAAAAACCAGAGATTTATTATCGATGACGGACCTATTACATTTTGAGGAAAACTGAGCGTGATTTATTGGAAAAGGGAAAGGGACACAAATTGATGGCCGCCGGAATTTATGCATGTTGATGTTGCTTTATCAGCTTACGTACGTGGCGGAATGGGAAACTGAGTTACCTAGTATCTACTATGCAAACTGTGACCTAACGCAAATTTCGCCACTTCATATTGTGCTAAGCTTTAATGGTAGCAAAGCAAACTAGTTCCGTGAATAGAAGTGATTTTAAGTGTCTTTTAAACCCCGAAGTAAACAGAGGGGTGTTATAAGTTTAACATGTGTGTCTGTGTGTCTGTCTGTTGCATCGTTTAGAGCTTCCAAACGGATAAACCGATTTTGATTTAGTTTTTTTTATTTGAAAGGTTGGGTTTGTTTGTTATTGTTTTTTTTTAATTTTAATTTAGATTATTTTGTTAATTAATGTGTTTTATAAATACCGTTATAGTCGTTATTTAAAATATTCAACCAGTGAATTCCTGACAGTAAAAAAACGTATAAACGCGAACAAAGTGAACGAGGTGAAGCAGCAGTGAGCAGTGACTGTGACTGCGTTATTTATCGCCCAATTCTTTGTCAGCATTTCACCGCAATGCAGTTTTCAACTATTGGACACAGTCAAATTAAGTAGCTCATATTCAAATTAAGTTGTTAATCACGCAATATTGTAAAATAAATAATTGTAAAATGTATATAAGTCGTTAAAAGTTGTATATTTTAGCTCTCCCTTTCCTTCTCTATTCCAACCATCTACTGTAAACAACTAAAGCAGTCATGCTCACGAAAGTGACTTTGCTTGCAGCGGCGTCGTGTGTCGGGTCGCCCTCTTCCCTCTAATATGGTCGAGGAGAGCGATGGCTGGCACATGCGTCAACTCGTGAACGGGTGCTGCTTGTGGGGTCTGGTCTGTTTTAGTTGTAATCCCGTAACTAATAATTGTTAAAATGTTTTTCCTGCATGTTTTAATTGTATAATGTTCATGTTTCCATATCCCAATGTGCACAACCTCTTAGTTTTAAATTAGCTCATTTTAGTATAATTTAATTAAATTTAAACGCGGAATAACCGAATTATTTTATAAGAAAATGTATTGACAATAGTACGGGCCTCGAGCCTGTAGTGAAAAACTTAATCAATAAAAAAAAAAAAAAAAAAAAAATCTCGCAATATTTATTTGTAATTATATTAATTTAATTTAAGTTATTCAGTTGGCGTGTTACTCATTTAACGTGTATAAGTCCAAACTAGCTCAATATCTCACTGCAGATTACTCTTTAATAGATAAATAGACGCGTATGTGGGTAGTAAAATTACCAACGACGAATTTATTATATTTTATTTTACCATTTTGTTTCTCAAGTAAGTGACGTTTGCCTTATCTATATCTTATATATAAAAATCAATTGCTGTTCGTTAGTCTCGCTAAAACTCGAGAACGGCTGGACCGATTTGGATAATTTTGATCTTGAAATATTTGTGGTAGTTCAGGGAAGGTTTAAAAGGTGACTTATTAGCGATACAAAGTTCGCCGGGTCAGCTAGTTGAGAATAAATTCTTTAAACCTAGTTGTTAGTTTGTTTAGTGTAGTTTGTGAATACTTATTATTTGTAATTACACATGTTTTTTGCTAAACAGCTTGATCATAATTTATGATAATGTAACTGTCAACTGTCAATTACAAAAACCCATACCTTTTTCATCTCTCAGGGTAGCTTTTGACCACAAGTCACCTGATGTTAAGTGATGATGTGGTCGAAGGTGACACCACGCTACTCCTGGGAAACGGCTCTCAAGTGATGCTGCCCGACACACCTATACTTCCTAAGTGCTTGACAACTCTTGGTATTGTCAATGCGTCGGAGTAATAAAAACTTAGTTTTGTAGCAAATATTTAGCTTCGTAGCACCAAAGGTGACTCAAAAAGGGACACCTTGGTATATCTAGATGGCTCGTATTACTCAAACCTATCCTTTAGGACACTATGTATGAATTCATAGCTCTACGGAACCACATCAAAGCCAGAGTGGCGTAATAATCTTGTAACGTAATCAATAGCAAGCGTGAAGTGAACTAGTCCATGATACGTGTATGAATCTTCTCAAGTGTACTATTTCCTGTTATATAACTGTGTACAAACCCATGATTCATTAATTCTCTCATACATTTACATGGTTTAGATAACACCCATTTTACTTGCTTTTATCTCCTACTAACGAAAAAAAAAAACGAAAGTTTGTGTGTGTATGCAAATATTTGTTACCACGTATCACCGTAACTACTAAACCAATTTTGATGAAATTTGGAATGGAGATAGCTTAATTATACGCTGGGTTAACACATACATATTATATCCCGGAAAAACGTTCCTGCGGGAAAACGGGAAGACGCGGGGCGCAACTAGTCATAACTTAAGCTCAACGTCTCGTCTCTCTCGCTTAGTCACCCCGAATGATCCCATTTTCCACGCGTCAAATGTAAGACGTCTGACAATGACAGCGCGGGAACTCGTCAAACCACAGATAAACGAAAGATTGCGTTCTAAAACTTCTAACAACCGTTATATTTTCTGTTTGTAGAGCAGGTTGATGCTGGTGGGCGAGTGTGTGCCGGCGCGGTGCTCGGCGGACGACCTGACGGCACTGCTGGCCGCTACGGAGGCCTCAGCGGCAGAACAGGCCTCAGCTGCTGGCCTCGCCGCCTCCATCCGGACTGTCCACGTGCGCCAGGTGCCTGGCGGCTACGACATCTATAAGGACCCCAAGGTTCACATACTGGGGTGAGTTATTAGTATTACAGACCATAAAGCCAAGCTTATTATAAAGAATGATGATGGCCAAACGGTAACGCGTGCGCCTTACATCTTTTACAAGGCGCCGATACCGATTTTGAACCCACTCGGCCCCGCACCTATGTACGAATTTCTCATCTCTCAAAACGGTGAAAAAAACCATCGTGAAGAAACCGGCATGTCCAAGAACCACAACATTTAAGAGTATGCGACATACTCTGTCTCTCTCTCTCTCTTTCTCTCTCTGAGAGAAGGCCAAAGTCCCAGCAGTAGAAGTGTAAGAGGCTGATGATAGGCAAGTTTATTCCTGTATAATGTGACATTCCTCTTCTCTCGGGTTAGCTAATGCGGAACTCTAGGAGTATGTCAGAGATTTCAGGCTGCCCTAAGGCCCCTGGCATGGATTTGCAATTGATACAGCCGGGACTGACAGCTTAACGTGCCCGCCGAAGCACGGTAGGGCTTAGTTGAAAATGCCACTAAATGGTCACCCATCGAAGTGATGGCCGTGTTGCCTGGTTGATCTAGTACCACCGAAAGGATCAGCTATGCCACGAGCTCACAATACTATTATGAAACATGATAATTCAATGGCAACAGATTGAAGCTAAGAAGAGTCGCTTTTCAAGAAAACGTTGTGGTTTTTCTATCCATATGAACAAAGACTTTCTCAAAGAGTTACCGAAAAATAGATTTACGTTGAACCTTATCGATTGGACTTTTTTTTCAATATTCAACACATGAAAAGCTCAATCAAAGTTTACCAAATTTCCGCAATGGTAAAATTGAGATTATGATTTGTAGAGATAATAAAAGAGAGTATGCCAACATATTGTTTACTGGCCTGACCACATTTCACTGGCACAACTTTTAGCATAATTGATTTTACACATCACCTTTCGTATATACCGGCTTACCATTGCACCTTAGTAAAAAGTAGTAGTTCAGCTTCATACAAATCGGCCGCCGCCGGTTTGAATGTGTGCGAGAGTAGCGGCACCGTGTACGCACGCACTTTTCACGCACACAATCCAAACAAACGGGGCCGCGGACGTGGCCGCGGTCTTCCACTCAGTACGGAACTCGTTGAGCGGCCTTAGCTAGCCTACTGTTCTTACTTTACTGTGATTGCACGTCAAGCGGTCGTTATTCATTCCCACATGACATGGTGAGTGACGTGATTGCGAGTAATGGTCTGCCGTGAGGCTGTGGTGTCTGTACGACCGAAGTGAGTTACAGCCCGTCGCTATTTTGATTTGTGCATGGATTTGTGGCATTCTGGAATCGTATCAACTGTCCCGTACGGAGGTCTCTTCCGTGTGTTGAATTTGATATACGGGAGGTCGTTAAGCTAATTTAGTTTATCATCCCCATAATGTATATAACCTTATAACACACAGGTCTATAAAATATCTTCTTTACCAACAAAACAAAAAAGTACTGTATTTAGTGTTGCGATTTCATATTCTGTGCGACATTAAAATCTAAGTATTTTTTATAACCTTTTCTAAAGATTTAACCATAACTATGTTAGGTTAGATACTTAAGTATATCTTGTAAATAAGATTAATTATCTCTTAGCTCGGTAAACAGAAGATAGATTTATGCGGCCAAAATGTTGATCTTTGTTAAAAATTATTGAATAAATACTCGTACGATACAATAATTGAAACTGTCTAAATAAACCCTGTCATGATTAACTCGTGTGTGTTTAGGACTTTAATTCGTTGTTTTTTGCGGTTCTCTACGGCCGTAACTCATCATTAGTATCAAATATTGAGGGGGTTAGTAAACATTTGCCAGTCACCCTGCGCTCACCGGCAACACGGGCGCGGTAACCCAAATACGCTGCGGGACCTATAATCTCATTGTTTCACACACAATCGATGTGATTTATGGCTTAGCCAACATCATTAATAGAACGTAATAATTGGCAAATATACGCAGGACAGAGCGTTGATTGCGGTGGAATCGTTATTGCAGAATTAAAACGTGAGCAAGCTTTTAATTGTATTGCTAAATTGATACACTCGTTAATTTGACAGATTTTAGTATATTTTTACCGGCCATTGATTGATTGATTATGTTTTATAGCTGCGTAGTTTTCTTTCTTATTGCTATGGAGAAAAAAATATTTTAAACATCGTTTTTTAACATCGACTGCGTACTTTCGTGTCTTTGACCTTTCAAAGCGGGACACAAAAGGGCATACACATAAAACATTTTTTTTAATTCGGTCGCTTTACAAAACGGTCCTTTAAAATGTCAAGTGTCGTTGGCTCTTTATGAAACGATGTTTTGTAGTTAAAGTTTACACATTAGCTTCGTTTCAAAAGGCTTCAGCTAATATTCCACTTAGGTTTTTATATTATCCACTTTGTTGTAACTCGCAATTAGAGGTCACAAGCGAAACCAAGAAGCGGGTTGCTAGTTATACCTACATCAGTTTTGTCCCTTTATCGCTATAATAACGTCCTCTGCACTAACATCGTATATTATCTCGTATACCAAGTAATAACATTAATTTAATACATTTATCTCTAGCACACAGTCCCTTCTTAGTCCTGAATGTTTATATAACGCCTCAGCTAATAGGAAATCACCTAAAACTTCTAACGTGACTTTCAGTTTCCAACTCCATCCATTAACATACAAATAATCACCGCCATTTCATAAGCTTCGCAGCTTTATAATATAGAAAATGGGCTTTTTGAATCTACTTCGCCTTACCTTAATCTCGGTAGGATTTTCACAGTGAAATAAAAATCCCTAGATTTTAAGGTAAGCGGCTTAATTTATAAGGCGCTATAAAATAGTCTTACTTTATGTACTTTACGAAGAAAAACGGTCATTAGGCGATTCCAATTCTTTATCTCTTAAAAAAAGTTCTATTTAAATTTACTTGGGTAAATAGATGCATCAGAAAGTATATAGATCTATGTAGATATAACTGCTAGAAAAAAATGGGGGAGACCTTTGCCCAGCAGCAGGGACAGTATAGGTTAAAAATAAACTGCTACAGCAACAATTACTTTACAGACTAATGTCACGAGTTTTAAATGTATTTTTTTATACTTCTTATGAAGTAAAATAAATGTTTCATTCATCAGATATTGAGGCAAAGGTGACGCCAAGCTACGCTTAGTTTGTAAACTAGTTGTCAAAGGAGTTTGCCGTAAGACGCGTATATTGGGGCTACATTAAATTAATTAGTTCGTAAATGCTGACTATCTACTAAACTTATCAAAGCAGAACTGAAGTTGCGAAAGATGATCTAAATAGATAACATTCATACATACGATGAAGTAGCTGTAAAGACCTTTGCATAAATGGCTGATTGTAAAGAGTTTTTCGATCAACAGCGACTTATGAAAGTTGTTTCTTCTGACTTCTAATTACTCGCTATAAAAAATGAAAATCATCGTAAATTTCGGAGGTGGCAGCTGAAAATTAATAAAGTTGAAAATAACGGCTAAAGCTCCGCAGGTCGCCTCGTAGCCTGCGCCGACGAGATTAAACACCAATTTTATGCGAAAACTAAGAAACTTCCGGAACGAGTGGGTAGTTCTTATAATAACAGTGGATTAGCATAATAAAGATGTGGAACTTTCAGTGTTAATCTTGTCTTTCAAGATGAACTCTATTTCCTGTCATCTAACTTATGATTTGGGTATTTCAGGGACACCTTGAAAGACAGTTCCCAATCCAGGTATAGCATGGTGTCACACCACATCGTCACTTAACATCTGGTGACTTGTGATTAAACGCTACCCTGAAATAAAAAGGAAATAAAACAAACTACTGCTGTCTAGTAATCCCTACTTATATTATAAATGCGAAAGTAACTCTATCTGTCTGTCTGTCTATCTGTCTTGCTTTCACGCTACAGACCCGATTTAAACGAAATTTTGTGCGGAGATAGTTTGAAACCTGAAGAAGGACATAGGATACTTTTTCTCGCGATAAACTGTAGCCCACGCAAGTGACACCGCTGGTAACAGCGAGTGTTAGATATATATTACCAGCTTGTGGGTACTTGGTAAATAAATAACAATGGATTGTAAGGGAGGAGCAGTCAGGCAACATTGTGTAAATATTTATTAGGTACGTACTACGTACACCGTCGAGTCCGTCGACCGCATTATCGCTTGGCATCAGGTGAATAGCGTAGGTATATTTGCAATAAAATAATACCAACGATACATTATTAAATCCGTTCCAAAATTTAAAAACCTGAAATCCGTATCGGGAGGTATCTAATTGTCATATAGATTAACTGAAAGCACACGACAGAAATTATTACTCTGTGTTTCTATCAAGTAAGTAAGGTATTAATGAAAATATTTTGCGAATGAAATGTCCATCAATTTAGCTGCTATGGAATCCCTACTAAAAAAGTAACTTTTCTGTCTCGCTTTCACGCCTAAACTATTGGTACGGAGATTGTTTCCCTGAGGAAGGATATAGGATACCTTTTATCGCGATAAACTGTAGCTCACGCGGGTGAAACTGCGGGGAACAGCTAGTACTCTATATATCAAACTCTCTCGTATTATAAGGGAACAACACTTCGACTGTCTGATAGCCTTATTAAGAGATAAATGTTTTTTTACAGATCAGCAACGATCATCGTGGCGGCACTCATGGTGGCAGCATCCTTGTACGAAGGCTACCTGGAGCGGAAGTACCGCATCGAGCACGACAAAGACCTGGAAGTGGCTCACGAGAACCATAAGAAACCTGTTGGTACTCCTGTTCATGTTAACTCTTTGAATCATTTTCATTTCTCGGTTCATTATCATCCGTTCGTTTTATTTTCACTCATCGGTGCCTTTTCATTATTTGAAATTCATTTACTTATCTCTTTCTTCGTTATTTCCAATGAGACTTAATTCATTCGCTTTTTCAGCTTTTCTTTTTATTCGATTGGGTTTAGTTTTTATCTTTCGCTCATTTTTGCTATTACATTGATATTTATTCACTTCCATAACTGTCGTCACTTAAGTAATAACTTCACTAAGTGTTCTTCAATATAATCAGCATCTTAAGCATCATTTTATAATCACAGTTTCACCAAGGACTGCTAAATTTAACAGTACGTTGTTTATCAACCCTTCACTGGGAGAGCATGGTAGATTACTCATAATCTCTCACTGAGAGAAGTCCCTAATAACAATAGTGACAATTTTGAAGGTGATGATACAATAATTACAACGCAGTAATTTCGCTGGGTACAATTTTAAGCCCTTAAATTTGGAATACAGTAGGTATACATAACGCTTGCGACAGAATAACTGGCAGGGTGACGAACTTACTTACACAAGAGTCTGGGTTTATTTCGTCTCTTTTATTCTCACATTCCTTCAACACTGCGGTTTTTATTTTGAAAGCACAAATCCTTTGTGCAATTCGGTCACACCGCAATATATTACACAGAGTAGGTAGTGGAGGCACTAGAGGTTGCAAAGCTTTTTTAGCAGGAATATGTTATCCACTCGTAGTAGACAAGCGGCTATTTTTCGCCACCAACATTCGTTGTATAGGTACAGTCAGCCGCAAAAGTAGCTGATCATACTCGATTT
This sequence comes from Opisthograptis luteolata, assembly GCA_931315375.2. NCBI lineage: Eukaryota > Metazoa > Arthropoda > Insecta > Lepidoptera > Geometridae > Opisthograptis > Opisthograptis luteolata. Next base: position 5,627,324 of record OV928036.1, read on the forward strand.
TCCGAATGACTATTAGATCAGTAATGTTTGTTTTTAAAACACTTTTTTTCTTACAACTTACAAGGTAGTGTTTGACCATAACATAACGCACCTGATGTTAAGGGATGATTCGGTTGAAGGTTGGTCATTAAGGTAATAAAGAAAATCGGAAATTTCGTTATTGCTCAGCGAATTATATAAAACATTACATTACGTATATTATTTATTTATACCTACATCTAGAGTGATGGACGTGTGATTTGAAATGAATGTAAAACTATAAACCTGGTGTTGTTTACGCTTCAATGTTGTGTAAAACATTCCTTGCGGTGTAAGAGCTTTACTCACTTATCTACACTTCTATGTACTTTCGCTAGCTGTTTCCCGTAGTTTCATCCGAGTGAAACAAGTGAAAAGCCTGTCAAGTATAGCCATGACAGCTCAGTGGTAGTGACGTCGACTTACAACGCGCAGTTTGCGGGTTTGAATCTTACAATGAGCTTGAGCTTTCGGTGAAGGAAGGAAACCATAGCCTGGTAGTTAGGCTTTTTCTAGTGTTACCATCCTCAAGTTAAGAATCTGATGAACTTCACTTGAAAGCCAATTTCCTGTCTAGGCGTAGCGTGATGCCACTTTCGATCATTTCGTCGATTAATATCTGGTGACTTGTGGTCAAAAAATAACCCTGTAAGGAATAAAACAGAAAAAGAAACAAGTTCAATTCATTAGTTTTGAGTTATGCAAAACAAAGCAAACAGACAAAGTTCCTACGCTTACTGCTGTATTATTTATGTGTGTGAACACAGCGTGGAAGGGGTTGCGGTTTTGCGTAGTGCGAAGAAAAACGCTTTCCTCTTAACGTTGCGATACACTCAATTGTAATCTCAGCATATTGTTTCACAAATGTTACATGCATGAGGTTATTTTCCTGTTTCTCCCTTTTCCAAAAGAAAAAAGCGATTTACATAAATGTTAAAACATGTTCGCGGAGTTCTTACCATACGTAAGGTGAATTCGGAAGTGACTGGAAAAGTTGTTTGTACAAATTGAAATTATGTATGTCAAATTACCATCGTACATAGATTACCATTACGTAGGTATAGGTAAACAAATTAGTATTTACAAAAGCATTCGATGTCACAGCAAACTCGATCGTAGGTATATTCATTACCTAGTTTGAGGTAGTTAGAAAATATCTCGCCACTAATTGTCATTATCTACTTGCATTGGAAGACGGGAAGGTAGCCCAATTACACCTTTTGGGATGCGGGCATATCTATCTCCGAGTGTGTCAAATAAATGTAAAAATAATAAGTAATCTAATACTTTTAAACACACATACAAATTCTTATATAAGCTCCTTTGATGTAAATATAATTATACATATTAAACTAGCAAACCTAATTCACACACGTTGTACAAGTACTATAAAGACTCAAAGAATATATTCTCAACACGATAAATATATTTGTTTGATCAAAAATAAATTAAACCTAGAGGTCCAATCTTCCAATTTCCCTCCTAATCTATTCATTTTACATACCCCAGAGCATTTTTTACCGATTTCAAACGCACAGACAGTATATCTGAAGTAGGTATTTTGCGCACAAAAGACTTCAAAGGAGATATGAAGGAGATCATACCCGTTTATCATAATACGAAATCTCTCAGGCTGATGAATTACGCGAATGTACGGGTAATTGAAAATCGGTGAACCGACTAACTGGGACACCACAACACACGGACACAAAGCGTAAAAAACTAAAAACTCAAGTCGTTAGCCGTCTAACTCAAGTCATAGTGATCATTATGATACTTGTCACTAACGCAAGGCACAGATAGATACAGACATAGGTAAAGAATTATCGATTAGTACTCGTAGCTTTTCTTTATTTTCTTGAAGCTAAGAATTTTGATATCTGACTTTGTAGACGATATTAAACTAAATTATGATAAATACATGCAAATTACACGTTTTTTTAAAGTACGAATATAAAAGTCAAATCTTGTATGTTTGTCTTTTGTTCACGCTAACGAGGCTCGGTACCGATTTTATATATAATATGTTCGTCGGAAAACGGGAAAACTGCAAGTGTAAAACCACGGGGCAGTTCGCTAGTAGATGTTAGATAGGTACTCGCAATACCTACGCACCTACGCTAAGTAGACAACCGTTTTGGATGGATGAAATATTATGATTTAATAGATAGATAGATGACGCTTTATTGTTTCACCACAACAACAGAAAATAGAACAACATAAATGCTGTGCTTTGAATATTAACTAAAGAGAATAACAAGCCCTAAACTCAACGTAGTACGAGTATATACGCACCCTCCTATCGAAATTTCAATATTCCATTTATCTGGCTCTTGGATTTACCGTGGTGTACCATCGGCCTAGATTCCGATGGTGGATTGCGCCGGATTATTTGGCAGTAGACTGGGAAACAAGACGATATTCTCGTGTTGTTGTTTGCTTTCATTTCGCTACAATTGTTCTGTGTACGTTGACATTGTTTCAAGCTCCATTGAAAAACAAGTTATGTTTTTGTTACGGGCTTTCCTTAACATGATTCAATTTCGAATTGATTGGTTCACTTGACATTAATTTTGAAGGTAAACAATAGAATTCTGTTGTTGTTAGTTCATGTAAAACTTGTATTATAATGTTTATTAGTGTAGGTACCCTATGTAGTTTGTGGAATCATTATCATAAATAGCTTGTTAAAATCTTTGGTACAATAGATGGACAGCCGACTGTAAAGCCTGAGGTCACGGGTTTAATGCCCGCTATGGATGCGGCAAAAAAGCATAACTAGAGCTACATAGTTTCTGATACCCTCAATGCAGGGAATTCTAGTTACGGATGAGAGCTCTGTATGTGATTGTAGGGGCGTTTATTTAGATTCATTTCTCTAAAATGTCTTATGAAGCAACAATATCTCTAGCGTAGGCCACGAGACAACCAGCTAATTACTAGCTATACGCTTCTAAAATTCTGTTATCTTTTGGACAGGCACACCCATTTACCATTACATTTCGATATAAATTCAAATATTCGGGTCTCCTGTGAACATAGATTGCGATTGCGTTAAATCGGATTATTATCCGTAGACCAACATATTTGTGAATTATGGATTTCATACCCGTGTCTGGCAATGGCTGCTCATAAACAAAACAATAATGACGAAGATGACTTTATAATGAACTTTGTTTTTAAAGCTTTTAAAAAAGCGCGGCGTGTAATTAATCATTTTGAAAAGGGCTATTTATCACTGAATCACGGCATTTGTTGTTAATGGCTGGCGAGATACATTTGAAAGATAAAAACATCTGCTAGTAGTATTAAGTGTTATAGGTATTGGAAAATGGATGTTTAAGTTGAATAAAAGTACCTTCAATGATACTTTGCTAGGGCTTAAAAAATTAACACACGCACGATAATGACGCAACAGTGAACAGTGGCAATATTCTAAAACATTGACGCACTTACTAGGTTCTCACTAGGCTGGACCAATATTTACGAATCATAGCTAAGAACCACCGCAAGGAAACTGGCTTTCAAATGAAAAAAACCGCATCGAAATTGGTACATCCGTTTGAGAGCTACGATGCCATAGACACACACACAGACAGACAGATATCGACGTCGAACTTATAACACTCCACTTTTTACGTCGGGGGTTAACACTGACACTGTTCAACCTGTGTGAAGTCAAATAGTATTTATGCTCCAACGAATGAATGGAATGTGTGCGAGGGCGGCATCCGGTGCGCTCGTAGGCCGAATGGCGCGATGCAGTAGCTTTACGCTACGAGTGCTACGAGCGCCGCGGATTGAAAATACATATATCACGGCGACATGCTAGCATATAAATCACGAATATAAAAAATGTTTGGAGCAGTAACGCGGTCGTCTTTTTTTTCACGACATGTAATGTAATCGTATCTAATGTCAAAATATGAAATGATTTGAAGATCTTATAAAATTTACTAACATAGTTATAGTCTTTCATTGTTTTGCTACTAACACTTGGGCCATGTTGCCAAAATAAAGAAATTTATTATTATTATTATTATAAAAACGATGTGGATCCAGAATACTTAGTCAGAACTAGTAATAGTGACATGCAAATATTTTGTACATAATAATTAAGAATAATAAGAATAAGAATAAGAATCATTTATTTGCAACAAATTACACAAAATACAAAGCAAAACAATATGCAATAAGTAATAGCTACAAAAGATGTATTGTTGCAAACCGGCCTCAACTCAGCGTTGTGCTGCTCGTTGGACCAGCGCTGGTCTTCCGTTGAAGCCGCTTTTGATGATATTAATAATCTCAGTTACATACACCATACCATATTATTGTTAAATGGTTAAAATATCATAATTGGAAGCCGAATTGTACTAATAGTAAATCATTTTAGTCAATATGAATAAAATGTCAGAGAATATTTAAAATAACATTATTCAATAAGTTCAGTTATCGTATAAAATACATTTCGGGTCAACCATAATTCAAGTTTCCATGCAAATCTATTTTTAGGCAATTCTTTAATGTCATTAGGCAAGGCATTGTAAATACGTCTGTAACGTAGAAGTTGTATTTCTCATCGTTGATTGGGAGTATCATTAACGCAATCTATATTTCTAGGCTAACGGCGCGCTGCCCGATGGGAAGCAATCCGATAATGGCGACAAGGAGCTTCGACGGGAAACTTGCGGTAAGCACTTTGTATAAAATTTTACTTGCCTACTGGGTCTTTTTAATAAACTACAAGCTGCGCCTTTTGCTTCTCTACCTGCAGGTATTCCACTGCGCGTGCCTCAGATTTAAGATCGTTAATTTACTTGAAGACGTTTTCTTGTATTTTTAGTTGTGAAGGAGCAACAGAACAAAAATAATTTCAGAGCTTAAACATTTGTGAAGATAGCTTATTATTATCATACCTACCGATAGCCTTCAGCAATAGGCATAAAAGGCCGTATATGTTTATAAATCGATGGAACCTTGGTTTTATGGTAGCTGTTCGTTCTGCATTCGAAATTCTTCTAAACTTGATAAAGTTTGGTAGTTTGGACCCCGAAGAAGGACATTGAATACTTTCTATCGTGATAAACTGTAGTATGGTGAAACGGCAGGGAACAGCTAGGTGTAATTTATGTTCCAACTGGTTTTATAACGACGGCACTTCGGTTTGCATAGCGTATTGGTGACAAAAACAACCTGAAACATACGATACATAAACAAAACCAAATCGAATCAAAATCCAATGATATGTGACATATGACTAGAAAACAACAATTTACACAAAAAGACACATCTAAAAAGATCGAATTCTTACGAGCAAGTAAAACATAACACTTCTACTGCAAGTGCTTTTGAAGCTCTTGTTTTTGTTTTTGAGTGCTTCCTAAAATTTTATGACTAACATAAAAGTAAAGATAATTTTATGCAAGTGCGGTTAGGGGTAAAATTAACTTAGAAATAAACGTTTACAGCTTCACAATTCGACTTCGTAAATACTTAGTTATGGATTCGTAATGTAGCCATAGAAACAGAGTTTTTTCAGTTTTAGGATTTTAGGTAAATGTTATGTTTAATCTATGGCACAAATCACATAGGCTAAGGAGGCTGGAGAATTACCTAATTTCAAATTTTCATAAACACATGGAACTTTTTAAAATTTCAAACAATTCAAATTGTAAATACTTTGAAATTATGTAACAAAAATTTGATCCCATAGAAAATCGTCCATAGGAATTCAAACCTATTTTTTTATCATAATATGTTTATTTTTTATGATGGAAATGATTGACTTACTAGATCAAAAGTAATAAATCAACGAAGTTACTGTCTCAGAGTTTCTTAACAAGGCACAGTATTTTGACTAGAAATCTAGGTCAGCCAAGTTAGCAAACTCTAATAAACTATAACAAATACGCACTGTTATAAAAATGCGAAAGAGTTTTTGTTGGTTAGTCCTTCATTCACATAGCAAAATGGAGCAACGGCTTTTTGAATAGATAAAGATAAACCGTTATATGGGCTGAAAGTGACAGCTACTTTTTATCTCATAAATATGCAAAGCTCTTCTGAGAATTGTCACGCGGGTGAAAACGCGGAGCACAGCTAGTAACGAAAACTGTCAACTCGAATAATTATCTGTGTTCACCCAAATCTGTGTCTGTGTTTCTAAATCCGAATTTTACGTCTAGGTTAAAATCAGCATAACTAAGTTAGATATTGTATAAGTTGGGCCAATAATAGCTAACTGAGCAAAGCTGAGTCTTTTTTTTGTCTTGTGATTGTTATACAGGGTTGTAACAAATGAAACATGTATAACATAAAATGAATAGTTATAGTAGAAATGAAAAAAGGACACATTTCTTGAAGCATTTTTAAGAGAACATCAAGACAATTAAAAAATGTTTTTCGCATTATGCGAGGTATATTTTCCCAGCAATAATTCAAGATAAGAGTAATTTAAGCAAACTTATTTCGCTAATTCTCTTGCAAAAGCACTGTCATCTATCTTCATGTTTGAGGGGTTTTGGATAAACGACTCTACTCGAGCTGGAGTAGGCTGTTTCAAAAGCTATGTTTACACCGATTCCTGGGCACTACACGGCAGGGGAGATTGCGGTAACAGAGAGGCTCTTAATGCTCAGATAATGCCTCTACGGACAGATCGGTATGCCCCAAATCCCCGCTGATAGTTTAATGTAAACAAGGGCGCTATTGATGTAGTGCGGATATGTTGGAGACTAGTGTCTGTCCGCCATTTTGCTCACGTGGTAAGGGAATCCGAGAATGTTACCTTGGATTGTGGCTGAAGTTTAGAGGAACTGACCTGGTCATCATCATAACGTCGAATTGGAATAAATAATACCCTTCCAAATAGCGTGAAATATAAAAAAGACAGGCAAGTTTTTTATGGAAATATTGCAAACCAGCGATCGACGATTTTGTACGGATGGGCAAAGATCTTGACAATCGGAAGTTTTGTCAAAACCGTTAAAAACTCGTTAAATATGAAAGCTAGATATTTAATGCCGTTAATTTTTCGAAGATCTACTAGAAGCTTACATTTCTTTTGTACTTACATCACATCAAAGCTTAACGAACCATTCAGATAGCGTATATGTATGTATAAGCTGATAAAGCAGCCAGTGTCTTATTTTTCTCAGACTTTTTAATATCTTACTGAAACTGAGTGATTACTTACTGAAAACTCTACTTTATCAGAATAAAACACAGCCTATATAGGATAATATAGCACTAAAAAAAACACACCTACCTATTAGCGAAAGCAATTTCGGAATCAGATTAGTAATTTAGGATATTCCTCTCTACGTACAAACAAACGTTATAACATTTTTAATATTAGTTTATATGTACAGATTTTTTGACCTTTACAGTTTTATTATATACATAGATTGAGGATTTATTGTGTTGGGTGAACAAAGGTGAATCAAGTGACTTGACCGAGTTTCTGATTTCGCTGTTGCGAACTTAACACTTATGTACTTACGGACTTTTAGATTTGTGGAGTGTTCGCTCCACACGCGTTTTATTACCTACAAGTTTCGTTATTGGATTTTCAAGTAGAGGCTCTGATTTATTTAAAGTCTCCTGACAAAAGAATTTTTTAATGAAACACGCCTTTACATTTCTCGATGCGAACGAGATTCTCGAGCTATATTGGCTGAACGGTAACGTGTGCACCTTTGCATACAGTGCCGGATTAACAACGTAGCAATAGTATTAATTACTATGGGCCTCGCGCGAAAGGGGCCCCTGCATCTTTAAACCCACTCATCTCTACCTGAGCGTAGTTTTTTGAGTGAAACTTATTAAGATTGGTATATTGAATTTAGGTACTTGATGTCACCAAGAATTTTCTACGGGCCTCGCGCTTGTTAATCCGGCACTGTTTACATACATATCATCTCGGTCTGAAAAAAATATGTGTAGATTTGCGTTCAAAACTGTAAAGGAAAACATCGTAAAAACCGGTATGTCCAAAAACGCGATATAGCTAGCAACCCGTACTGGGCCAGTGTGAAAGATGCGCCCATACTCTCTTTCTCAGAGAGAAGGGTCCCAACAGTGGGAACTTACAGGGATGACGATGATAATGATGGTGTCTGTAGTCTCTTTTCTCATAGAAAATATGATGTTCATCAGTGAAAAAGGACACAGACTGATAATAATTATAAAAAAATCCGATCGGAACAAATACGTGAGCTTTTTTCAACTTACAGATGTTTATCCTGTATCGAAATGTCATGATCGTAGTTGGATTTTCGCCCATTGCTCCACCTCAGTCGTTTAGTGGCAAAAATAGTAGTTTGTTACACAAGGGATGAAAGTTACCTATTTAGTACGCTAGTGCGCTAATAGTTTAAGTTTCTAAATATGTCTTTCACCCGAGGCTAACACTGCTTTTCGAATAGCCGCTTTCCTGCCTATTTTCTTTTTCTGTGGCATTCTACCAGCCAGTATCTATTAATTACAATTTTACGCCGCAATTTAAAAGAGTGGCTGTATAAAATGTTACCCAGCTGCCCAGTTTTCCATGGCCACCGAGTTTTTAACTTTTCGTCCCTAGTGATAAAAAGTGCTGTTTTCATCCCTGTAATTAGGTAACTTCAAGCGTACTTTCCGAGTATGAGAAATGAAAATACTATTTAACTATTTAAGTAATTAAATGTTTGTTACCCAGATGTGTGGTCAGAGCTGCTGCTGTCATTCTCGGTTCTGTCCAACGGCAGAACTATCCTCAGCACGGATCGACCTAACGATGGCGCTCTCACCTGTCTTCACGGAATGAGGTAACTTTGCTAACGCACAGTCATCAAATTTTTTTTCAAGTGTTGCTAGAAAATTAGTAAATATAGTTACAATAACCACAACCACAACATTCAAGGGCATGAGACATCTACCAACCCGCGCTTGGCCAGCGTGGTGGATTACGGCCCATACTCTCTCTCTGACAGAAGGCCAGATTCCCAGCAGAGGGGCCGTAAAAAGCTGATGATGACGTGTAACAAAAATGTTATGTAACACTACACGTACATTTTTTTTTAGAAAATTCTTTATTTTGAATTTCTTGCTTTGAGCAGCATCTTTCAGCTGGACCCTAGAGCTTCACGACAAGTATACGGTAAAGTTTCAGTTTGATTTACATAATATATGGCTTGATTTCTTTATTAAATTACTAAAGTAGAACTAAAAGCTAATCTAATGAAAGCTATATAAACGATATCTGCCAAACAGTTTATGGAACTATCATATTTAGGTACAGTCAGTGACGAAAGTAGCTGATCGTTCTCGATTTTCCAAATGTGTTTCAAATCAGTAATTATTATTGTTTTTTTTTGTATTGGTACATGGTATCATTTTGACCACAACATAACACACCTGATTTTAGGTCATGTTGAGGTCAAAAATTGGTGTGGTGTATAAGATGATGAGGATAATAGAAAAAGTGTGATTGTTCAGCGACTTTTGTCGTTGACTGTACTAGTCCCTGGTCGATATAAGTAGTTTCCCCTTCCGTAGGTATCTATAATCTATAATGCTCCAAAGTTGCGCCCGCCTTATGTTATATTCATTCAAGTAGTTTGAATGATAGGAAAGTAACGTTGCTATATACGGGTACTTATTCAAACATAGATTTATAGGAAGCTTCCAAAGCAATGAAAGATTATCAACAAACGATTTTTTCTGTTCGTGGATTTGAAGGCATTATATCGTGGACGTTTTGAATTGTAAGTACGTACTTACTGTAACATATTACCTTAATATGGGAAGGAGCTTGTCATGAATTCATAACTTCTTCATGCTTGATATAGGTATTGTAAGCAATGAGATGTTATAACTAACTACCTACAACTATTGGCTCAGTATATATATTTTTTTACTTGTCACAGGGTAGCAATTGACCACCAGTCACCTGATGTTAAGTGACGATGTTGTCGAAGATGCTGCTACGCTACACCTGGATTGGAAACTGGCTCTCAAGTGCGGGGCTGCCAGAACACACCGATAGGATTTATGATAAATTCACATCCACCTCTGTTTTCTGGTGAATATTTCAATGCAAATAACATTTTACGGTTCAGGTTCATGTCAGTGATATGGGTGATAATGGTGCATACCTACCTGACCATATTCTACGTGGCTGACAACAAAACTATGAGGGTCATCACGGAGCGCAACTTCTTTTACCAGTCAGTTGGCAATGCCTCCTACTGCGTAGATACTTTCTTTGTCATCAGGTAAGTTGTCAGCAAATTTAAGCAACATTCAAGGACATGCGACATCTAACAACCCGTAATAGGCCCGCGTGGTAGATTACGGGCCATACTCTCTCTGAGAGAAGGCCAGAGTCCCAGCAGTGGGAACGTAATAGTCTCATGATGCAAGCTTACTAACATGGCCAATATACTATGTAGGTATAATATTCCTAGTAGCGATGTAGTAGTAGAGTAGTAGGTACTTTAGTAGCGATGATGGCTGAACGCAAAAACGCGTGCGCGCCATACAAGGCGTCGATGCCGAATTCAAATCTCATTTCGGCCATGGTTAATGGTTATGAGCGAATTCGCTGTCGCTCAAAAGCGTTATAGGAAAACATTGTGAGGAAACCGCCGTGTCCAAGAACCAATATGTGCGTTCAAAGGCATGCGATATCTACCAGCAGCAGCGTGGTAGATTATGGCCCGTACGCTCTCTAGGAGGACTGTGTCGCAGCAGAGGGGACGTTATAGGCTGATGATGGTACTTTAGAGGTATTGCGGCATTGTATAGTAGGTCACAAATAGGCATTAAAATGAAAATTCTCGACTTTTCTACCATCTTATTAATTTATACCAAGCAGAAGTCTACACAAATATTTTCTTCGCTCAAATTGTTCTGTCAGAATGTTTTAATTTGCCGAAACTCTGTCAAAGAGAAAGGAACTTTGTTTTCACAAGTAGAATGATATTATTCATTTCTTTTGAAGATTAGGTAAAAAGTCGAATACGTGAAACTTTTTATCTGGTTGCAGTAAAGTTTTCCCTCTTGCGGTTCAGATTAATCTAATCTAGGCATTTTTTGGTTTCTTTTCGGATTCACTCGTTCCAATCCAATTTGTAGCTTAATTTGTTTGATAAGCATTTTATACGGATATATCAAAACAAATATTTTGGGTATGTAACTGTGACAGTCATCAGCTCAGCGCAGTTTAAAACAGATGTTACGTAAGAGAGTCAAATGAACATGGCAAAACTCTAAGGGATCTTAGTTTAAAATGGTTTACTACTTAAAGCAGAGTTAATTTAAATTGGCTTGATAAAATTATGTAACTGACAGGTAGCATCTCAAATAAGACTCATCGTACTATTTACTGCTAGACATTTCTACGCTTCAATAAATTTTAATGAACTTACTTTATTAATTTTGTTTAATGGAAAACTTAATTGTACTGACAAGTAGTACCTACCTACGTTTCTAATTTGATTAGGTATACAAATATTTATTTCAGAAAATGATTTATATCTAATTAAAGAGAGTTGGATGACATAGGAAACAAAATACCTATAAGTAGACTTGTCTCCGACTTCTCTGGTAAGGTAAAGATTGTAACCAAGTTATCATTTACATAGTTAACTTCTTTACAGCGGCATCCTTGTCACGGTCCTCTTCTTGAGGACAGAAGAAAAGAAAGTCCAAAAGCGAGAACAGAACAAACAAGACATGAACAAGAACATCAACGGCTACACCAACTCCGCACTGTCGATATCAGCTATCAGCCAGCAGTCATTCAAAGAGGATCTTCTCGAGAACCCTAAAAGGAATATTTACAACAAGGCCGAGTTCCTCCTGATGATAAAGGACTTCTTTATTTTACTATCTTACCGTATAGTGCGACTCACGCCGGCATACGCCTTCGTGATAGGTACGCCCGACTTCTTTTATTTTATCTCTATTTTACGAGTATATATCTGGTTACCTTCATGATCTATGCAGACTCGAGAGATTTCGTCTAGTTTTATCTTTTGTAAGTATATTTCACTTTACGAAACTACTTATAAGCTCAATCAAATTAGAAACCACCAGTATCACAGCAACTATCGGCAACGAATATATTTTTGTTATGCATAAAGTCGTTGATGTACAAAATAAAAAAAAGATAGACAACTGTCACGAAAGATTTTTGACAGCTTTTCCAGCGTTGATTGGCCGACGTCAAACTGTGACACACAACAAATTACGATGTCCGCTCAGCGTAAGCGCTTTCGCTACACCAGTTTTAACTTTTATCACATTTATATGATGAAACGAGTTGCATTGCATGACACTAATGCTGCCAAAATATCGCGCAGGTCGCGAAACTGGTTTGATTTGCATGCATGTTGAAACTTAATGAAGTTATTATCTGTTTGCATATGAAACTATCAGTGAAACTAATTTTGCATAACTACGTAGTTTAGTACCTAATGTAATTTTAGCCCAAGAATCAGAGACTAAAAGCTGTGGTGTAAACGTTTGGCCACAAGTCGCCTGATGTTAAGTCACTATGATTATACATGTACATGACACTTTGCACGTTAATATCCTCGACCATATCCTCAAAATATTCCACCAATACTTTTGTTAATTTCTAATCTTTTCCCATAGGTCTAAACGAAATAGCGTTGAGGTGGACTCACGACCACTCAGTGTTTGAGCCAGCTATATTCGACCACATCACCTGCGACAAGTACTGGTGGAGGAATCTACTCTACATCAACAATTTGTTCCCTCAGAGGGAAATGTGCATGGTGTGGTCTTGGTACATGGCCAATGACACGCAATTTTACGTCGTGGGAATTATTCTGCTCTTGATCTCTGTTAAGTGAGTATTAATTAGCCAATGGCGTCGATCCTAGTGTGCATCCTCAGAAACTGACCTAAATTTGACAGGTCTAAAAGTAGGCGGTAAGTAGGTGGTAGATTGTAGCAAGTGTCCTTTTCTTACTTCCTCGGTTAGGAAAGGGAACATTACTTTTATATCCGTCACCTTTAGTTTAGTTAGTCAATTCAAATGTAAGGTAATGCCTTCTTTAATAGGACAGTGTGAGCTGTTTTTCAGTTGTTTTGTGTTGAGTATTTCTTCTTCTTTTGTATGAGCTAGTGGCCAACTCTGAAATTCTATGTTATAATTCATTATTACCTCTATCACACCTCAATGTGTAACCAAGTACAATATAACACCTCTCCAAAATCATAAATCAAATTCGCATATCCCCGTAAATCTACGTGACCTACGCGAGTATCACGTAAGAACGTACGAAACGTACGTAGATCAGAGTTTCACGACATCAATTTACCAAATTGCCTGCCTACAAGCGTCTTTTTAGAGACCTAGATTTCTATTTTATAACAAAAAAGCACATTTGCTCCACAATATACCTACAATGGTCGCTAGGCCTCTGCTTCGTTTCAGGTCAATTTTACCTGAATAGAGACTAAACTCGCACCTTTGTCTGAAATAAATTAAACATATTACTTTTATCTAAGTGTCAAGAAGATTTTCACGCTATTGTTACGGCTCAAAGCATTAAAATTTAGAGATAAACAGAAGGCTTTTCAGTAAAGTTCGTTGGTTTTAATCCACTTTCATTTAACTTAGTTTTGACAAGTATATAACAGGCTTGAACTTAGTTCTAAATTCATCTATTTATTCCCCAGGCACCCGAAATTCGCAATGACATCACTGGGATTTGTTATGCTGAGCTCCTGGGCCACTACTATTTATATATCAGTGTGGCATCAATACAAGGCAAGAATACAGGAGCCTTTCGAAATGTTCGATCCACTGTATGATAAACCATGGTCTAGGATCGGGCCTTACTTAGTCGGTAAGTGCACTTCTGCTGTTCTTTTTCGTAGTATCCGATATCTCAATGGGCGAACAGCTGACTGCAAAGCGGAAGGTCACGGGTTCGATTCCCGCAACTGGGCAAATATTTATGCATTGAAAAATAAAGCAAACATTTGTTTCGTGTCTTTGGTTGATACCTACTCTAGATACAGGAAATCCTTTAGAGTCTGAGCTACGTACATTTGTGATTGTGTGGGCGTTATACCTACATTCCAATGAAAGTAGGGGCTGAAAATGCGCGACAAATTAAAAAAATATCAGCATGGCAACAGGAAACCCCATAACAATTTGATACTTTACTTTTGTTTTTGCTCACTGCTGCTTGACAGTTGCAAAATGAGAATTTAACACTATACATAAACAATTTTGTTTATGTTTCAATACGGCGCCTTTCCTTTTAAATTTAAAAATCATGCAAAACATCTGGCGCATGTAGTCCACTTTTCGTCTTTGCATCCATTTTTAAACGTTACACTTATATAACAAAATCACAACACATCATGCCAATATACCGACAACCGCCACCTTGTTTTGAAATACATTGTCATTCAAAACTTTGCAAATAATTCGAGCTACCTTTGTTAGCCAGACTTAAACACGGTCGTATTACTATTCCATCACAGCATACAGTGGTGAAACAGCAATCTTTACTGACAAAGAAAACGGCTTGGACCAAAACATGTTTGGATCACCCTAAATTATGACTTTTATCACTTACAAAAAGTTATTTGAATAGACAAATTAGTTACCAATGTCGAACGTGGAATACATACAAAAAGCCTATTACGGCCACAGCGTGACCAAAATTGGCGGAATAATCGTGTCTAAAAGAATATATCAGAAAACTTCTGACATCATGTAGCCCCACACAATAAAGTTAGCAGGCAGGCAGTGCTGTCTAAATAAGTATTTCTGAGCAACAGCTGAGCATAGTAGATACATTACTTTTATTCAGATTTGCTGTTTGGCAGAAGTTTTGACATGATTGAGTAGGAAAGTATTGCATCAGAACTTATTAGGTTAATGTACAAATAAATAAACCTATATACGAAAAAACCTGCTTGGCCGTTCGCCTGCTGGTAAAACTACGCCAACAAATTTTTTTTTTTTTTATAATTCCCGCTCAATCACATACATAGCTCTGATCCCTCATTTAGTATAATTTAATTAAATTTAAACGCGGAATAACCGAATTATTTTATAAGAAAATGTATTGACAATAGTACGGGCCTCGAGCCTGTAGTGAAAAACTTAATCAATAAAAAAAAAAAAAAAAAAAAAAAAGCTCTGATCCCTAACTAGGTTTCCCTGTATCTAGGGTATCAGAAACTACGAGGATCGGGGATCCACAACACCCAGACACAGAACAAATACTTGCGCTTTTTTTTTTCAATGCAGAACATTATTGTCCTGTAGCGGGAATCGAACCCGCGACCTCACGCTTCACAGTCGGCTATCCGCCCATTGCGCCACATGGGTCGTCATCGTCGTCAATTGCAGAGCCATCCTGAATTTCTCTTAGCAAAGTGTAGTTGGTACTTTGCAAAGAAGATACTGCTTTGAGTCCTCCACTCAGAAACACATTTTTAATTCACGTATCGACCCTTCGTGGATGAAATGTAGGAAAAGCCAATTTGACCAAAATCGACTCTTATTGCTGTTTACTCAGTTTCAGAAACTCGTATCAATCTGAATTTGAAGCTTTGATGATTAATGTCAACAAAACAAAAGTAATAAAAGCCAGTAATTAAAACTTAACTGGCAATTAGTTGTATCATTTTTTTTTAAGAATTATTAAAATTAATTGAAATAGTTTTCTGTGTTATTATCGATTTCAGCTATGGCGATTTTTTTGAGTTACTTTACCTATAATGGGATTTTTAATATTCTGAATATGGACCTAAAGTTTTCTAAGACTATAGCAGTGCCAGCATGTAGGTAGGTTTAATATATTAAACAAATCGTAATAAAAAAAGTCTACCTATCTAATGTAAATCTAGATGAGGTCACATAGAAGCGAGTTTTCTTTCGTTCAACTTATATAACAATTCCTCATTGCTTACAATATCAATGAATCAAAACAAACAAACGTAATAGTATTTTAGGATTCAGGACGCTAGGCCATGCGATATATATCTATAGCATTATTCGGATGTCGTTGGGAGCAAAAGTCCCGAGTTTAGTTCGTGTCTTCGAAATTGGAATTGCGTGTAATCCATGAGAATCGGGTCCCCGCTGCTTTATCGATTCCTACGAAAGCTCTATTCGCATTGGAGTTTGTCCCTTTCGCCGGCCACCGGACGTAAAACCGGACGATAAAATCGAACGGCCCTACGATTCGATATCTTCATGCGGTCGACATTGACACCCGGCACGAGTCCTCTGTAAGCTTATAAAAAAGTGATGTGGGTACTTATTCAATTTTAAGCCTTGTTCACATTGCTCTCTGAATTATTTCATCCGAAGTCCAACATAGTAAATACTGTTTTTCCTAGACATTCTAGGTTTTAAATTCGCGTATCGATGAAAATAAATATCACAAAGGCATTAAGCTATATATTTATTTATAAAAATAAAATAATAAGCACGTCCTAGCGTCTTTACGGTTCAATAAAGCGAACACAAATGAAGTGTAGAACTAACTTGGCACGTGCTAACTTTTGTAAATAGAACCAATGCACCATTGTCGCTTTTTTAAGAGTCTGGTGAAGAATAAATAAACACAACCCACAAAAGCTTGATAATTTTAGTTCATATCGACCAAAACATAACTAGCATAGCATAATAGACTCTGTCTAAAGTTATGACGCGTTCCGTTCGTTCACGCAAATAAAGCGAGATAGACTCCAATGCCTGACTGCTTATTGTTCAGCTTGTTTCGGTAATATGCGAAATATATGAAACAATACATGGTCGGTTATAAGTGAAAAAAAATATGAAATGAAAATACATTTATTACTGGCACATACAATATCGCAAAAATTAAGGACAAGAACAAAAAGTAACAATCACACATAAAACAGGTACGACATTGCGCGATGTCTGAAATAGGTACAGCAGGTTCAGCATACAACTGAGGCTGTACATCAGCCTTTCAGCCGGAACCCACTTCATGACATCAAGAAGGTTGCTTTGTAAAAAACAAAATAAAACACAAAAACTAGGTACACCTTTATACAAAACATTTGGACAATATAGTTATTACCTACATAGCGTCGTATGGGTTGTCGAATTTAGGAGCGTAGTCAGCGCAAAATCGTTCGTGGTACTAAACTACCAGAATTACGGAAAAAAGTAATCGCCTATGTTCACCGCTACATTTTGGACAATGCGATTACACGTTTCAACTTTCAACCGCATAGCTCTGACCTTTTTACATGCAATTTTTTTTCATATATTTTTATTTTTTTTCAGGGATGATAGTCGGATGGTATCTTCAGAAAACAAAATGCCAAACTAAGTTACCCTACTGGGTAGTGGCATTGGGTTGGCCTTGTGCTTTGGCTGTCATGGGAAGCCTCATCTTCAGCATGGTCAACGGCCACTTTGAAGTGTGGCCAACGGCGTTTTACATCAGTGTTGGACACACAGGTAAGGAAAAAAGAAACTGAATCTTGTAAACAATAAATATTTTGAAACCTTTTTATCCAGTTTCACAAACGCTCTTTTGCTAACTGGCCCAAATAATCCGAATTCCGGAATGATTCAATAATCAAAGGAATATCAAAAAAAATATCTTCTTTACTGCTTTGGCAAGCAGAAGCATTGAACCTTAAAAATGTGAAGTGGTCGGCCGTGCCCTGCGGCCCTGTTCCGCGCGATTAATCACCCAGAACACTTTCCTTATGGGCTATCGACGCCCTTACCAGTAAGAAAGTATTGTTATCGCCCCTAAATCCCTGCCTTAAGGACTTCCTTATTGATTGCAAAATACTCGTACTAGTAACTCCGCGCAAGTGGTCTAGAGAGATCTATTTCGCCAGTGTGAGCTGTTTGCGGGGCGAGAAGAAACGATCTTTGGGATGGAACTTTGGGGAAAACGTGAACTTTTATCTGTATAAATACTACTCAAGAATATTTAGTTTTTTTTTTTCTATAAATACACAATGATGGGTACACACACATATATTTGTTCCTTTGTAAGATACGGAAACGGAAAGTAAAAGTTACGATTTTGCTTGTCTTCATTGCTTTATTGTTCGAAGTTCTCTCGCTCCCTTAATAAAAGCGATTACTTAGACGAATTCTATTTAAATATTCAGATCAAATTCTGTTTACTAAATGATTAGTTCAAGTGGGGTCTTAATAGACGATCAAAACTAACGCAACTCTAAGCTTAAGAGCTTTCACTCATTGCCTTTTCTTCTACTTACAGGGTAGCATTTGACCACAGTCATCTAGTGTTAAGTGACGATGTAGTCAAAGATGGCACCACGCTCCACCTGGACTGGGAACTGGCTCTCAAGTGAGACTGCCAGAAAATATCGATAAAAGAGACATACACAGGCAGATGACGACAGATTCTTCTTCGTCTTTTTGTAGCTTGGGGCTGCGCGGTGGCGTGGGTGGCGATATCTTGCTGCAGCGGATACGGAGGGCTGGTGAACTCCGCGTTGTCGTACCGGGGTCTGCTGCCACTCAGCCGGCTCACGTACTGCGCGTACCTGGTGCACCCTACCATCATGATGTACACCTCCTTCCTGCTCGACGGTCCCTATCACATGCAGAACTCGACCGTGGTGAGTACAGAGACGTTATACTGCTACTGGGGGCAGACCTGGTACTCCCCACAATCAGGATGTATTAACATCTCCTTCCTGATCAGGTCGAATCTGATTGAAATTACGTTTATTTGGTAGGATACATGTGATCACTTGTTCCAGCGTCTTTCGGTGTTAAAGAACAGGCAAGAAACGCTCGGCCGGTAATTTTGTGGGTGTGATCACATTTACAATTTATTCTCATTAAATTTATCAATGGAGGTATAAGTACACAAGTATAAGCACTTTTCAATGCCACAAGTACAGTGGACAATATTGTGTTATAACACTTTGACTACAATACAATACTTTATCTATCATATACTTTACTACACTATACTACCTATTAATAAAACGAAGAAGACTTATTTACTTAAATAAAGTTACGAAGAAAATAGACTTTGTAAAGAATAAGTGTAACTGATCGATACTGAAAAGGTCCTATCCATCAGTGCCATGGTAAAATATACTAAAACTTTGTTTTTCAATAATTCATCCCT
This sequence comes from Opisthograptis luteolata, assembly GCA_931315375.2. Lineage (NCBI taxonomy): Eukaryota > Metazoa > Arthropoda > Insecta > Lepidoptera > Geometridae > Opisthograptis > Opisthograptis luteolata. The sequence goes on from OV928036.1 coordinate 5,646,490, forward strand.
GTTACATTGTTGACGATAATATTAGGTAGATAAATGATTGTAAACTCGAGTTTCTACAAATAACTTTTACTAAAAACTTACGAGTTAAAATCAAATCAGTCCCAATCAAGTGCAGGCTCACCTTTCTTTCAAAGAGTTATATGTCTAAACAAATCAAAAACCAGGAGAACCATATTATATATGTAGTAGGTATCACCCTGATTTTTTATTTGTTTTTAAACTTGGTTGTTCATATAACGTACCAAAAACCTGTACCTACCTAATTCATACCTGCCATAAATAAACATATTATTCAGGCTTGGGCTCAACATGAAATATTTATGAAATTCGCAAATAAATGCTACTAGTTTATTCGAGCATATTATATTTCACTCACCAGTATCCACTTTTCCCAGTCCGTTTTCTCACTTAATCCTTTCACTTTGCTTAATCTTCTGAGTCCCTATGGTCACTCTGATTTTATACTTGACAAATATTTATTCTACATTAAACTGTTTTAACTAAAAATGTTTACTTTAAATGAAATTATTATTTATGTGAGATTATGACGTACTTATAAATTACTAGCTGTTCCCTGCGGTTTCACCCGCGTGGGCTACAGTTTATCGCGATAAAAAGTATCCTATGTCCTTCCCCGGGGCTCAAATTATCTCTATACCAAATTTCATTTAAATCGGTTCAGTAGTTTAGGCACGAAAGCGTATATATTCCGTATACTCCAAAATTATTCCCACACTTCGGTGAGGGGTCACCACGTTACCTGCTGTAGGTACCCAGTATCCTATTTTAATTCTAAGTAAATTTTTCTTGGACCGCACGTTTGAACCGCGCAGTTAAAGATCTTCCTGGTCCGCGACCGTACTTTACCTATTTCATAGATTCTCCCGGTACCCCCCCTCACTCACCGCGTTTCCCGCTGTGCTGCGGTGCGGCGGGATTATTTTTCTACTACTACTTACATTTTTAAACTCGTGATATCTTTTGAATGGAATGTCCAAATTGAATGATTTAAAAAGTTGTATAAAGGTATTGAAGCAGTTTTGAATAAGAAGTAATTTATTTTGATAAGGATTAATACCAAGATACAAATAAAGAGCCTTTTCTAGCGGCGCAATTAAAAATTAAATTTTTAAAATAAAAGATCTCTTATTGCGGCATACCTATAATAGTTAGACATATGCTCTTGCGGACTTTTTTGTAGATCTTAATAGGACCTACAAACCCGTCATACATTGTTTTGTTCTAGTGTCCATAGTTTTTGCAGCGCACGCAAAAATAGATTTTCGATTTCACACCTTGGGTTGCAAAATAGCAATTTTCTTACGGATCCCTAATTTTATTGGAAATAAAATATAACCTAAAGCCTTCCTCGATAAATGGACTATCCAACACTGAAAGAATTTTTCAAATCGGACCAGTAGTTCCTGAGATTAGCGCGTTCAAACAAACAAACAAACAAACAAACTCTGCAGCTTTATAATATTAGTATAGATTAGCGCGTAACCGCTGATAATATGACGAAGTTTAACTTTTCGAAGGTTAACTCCACTTTGCAGATTCTTAGCTAGATCAAAAGTTAAGAACCCTCAGTGCGGGTGCTTACTGATTGTTTAATTAGATGGTATAAATATTATAAAACATATAGACATTTTGTTTTTTTTTTATCAGAGAACCAACAGAAATGGTGGTAGGTATAGGTAGTAGATAGGTTCTTAATAACAACTAATACTTTTTGTGAATAATGACATTATGTATGTATATTAGTTGCCTTCAATAAATCTTCCAGTGACAGGGGCAATGCTATCTAAAATCGCCAGCCGGGGCAAAAATGCAAATATAAGCAAAAGATAAAAGCACTTTCAACGTCGTCGCTTATACTCATGCTAAGTACCTATCTACCATTTATCAAGCAATAATTATAAGATACAGTAGCATGAGTAATAGCTAGGGATAGAGCGTTTTTTTAAAATTATTTGAATCCATAATTGAACTCGGGATGCAACGTAATTCGACAAATATCTATTTGACTAGAACAAACGCAAAAGAAAATTGCAGTTAATTACTTTTTTCGGTAGACGGATTTATATGCAACTGGTGTTTCAGATTTTTCGAGAAATACTTCACAATTTTACTTCAACGTACGTGAATCGAAAAACTATTGTTCTGAATTTCAACGGCATACAAATATTTTTAGATTTCCTCTTCCGCATTGCAAACGGCAGTATTACTTTATCTTACGTTACGTATTCAGAAGTCACTCAAAAGTTTGATTGGAGAGGACACAAGAGGCTCTTGTGAATGAAAACTTTGATCTGCAACTTTTAGCGACACGATTTATTTTCGCCTCATACCGGCTTTTGAGTGTTGTGATTTTTCTTCATTCTTAGAGTAAATTAAATGTAGGTATATACAGAAAAAATCTCATTTTTATTTCGCACAATACACAGAGTTGTAACATTTATGATCTACGCTAGCTTTTATTATGAAACATAATACGTCTGCCAATCTCACAAAAGTACACGGAGAAAAAAGACCTTCTGAAATACCGTTTTCCTTCTGAGTCAATAGGGAAGGACTTGTGATTCAGAAAGAAAACTAATATAAAATAAGGAAGGAATCGGTCTTGGAAGGTAAAGACTCAGAAGGAAAGTCAGAATTTTTTTCTCGGTGTGGAAGAGTAAATAACGAAAAAGAAGTAGATTTTGACTATTCATCTCAGTTTAGTAAGTAAAGTATAATAATGCTAGCTTCGCCTCACGATTTTTCCGCTATCCTGAAGGAACCTTTCTCCGGGATGAAAAAAAGTCTATAACCTATGTGTTCAACCTATCTCCATTTCAAATTTTACAGGAATAAATTACAAGTATAAACTCACAAACTAACTAATTTTAAGATTAAATTAAAGCGATTAGTGTGTGTAAAAACATCTGGAGAATCTACACTGAGAAAAAAATTCTGACTTTCCTTCTGAGTCTTCTGACCTTCCAAGACCGTTTCCTTCCTTATTTTGTATTAGTTTTCCTTCCGAATCACAAATCCTTCCCTTTTGACTCAGAAGGAAAACGGTATTTCGGAAGGTCTTTTTTCTCCGTGTATAAGAAGTACCGCTTTTGCTCTGGTATAATATTAGATGCTTACATCACCTAGTCACCACCTGCAAGATCTACTTTGAGAACGGCTCCTCCACCAAATGTACAAAGCTGAGCTTCCACTGAATATTTATTACTAGATAATATATCATTTGTCAAGAACCAAGATAGGAGTTTACCAAGATAGTTTATAATGGTTAGAAACACTAACTTTGGTAAATCTACACCTACAATGTTGTTAATATTGCAAACCCCACAATTCATTCGCTTCCAAATTGAATTCCTTCTCTACCCGCTGTAATAGCTGTGACATTAGACAAACCTATGTTCTTAGACTAGCAAATTCCAAACGAGTACGAGATAAATAAAACTTTTACACGCTTTTCGAAACATGTTCGCCCGTAAGCTACCCTTATAAATAACTACTGATGGGACAGAAGAATATACTTACACTAAAACTGGGTTGATCGAGTGGATACTAGATGTTAGGTATCTGTTATATATTATGTGGTATGACAAGCAGGATATACATCTTTTTAATACCTAATGGATGTTGTATCTCTGCTTATATACACATTTTCTTTATCCGAACCTTTCTTTGAGGGTGCTTGAAAATGTTCACAAAGCTTTATTGAAGAGGACCGAATGGATATTATTTTCGGAGTATGGTAGTATTATTCTATACACTTCAACAACAAAAGTCGATTGTGTCACCGATGCCTCATATTTATTCAGTTTGTCAATAGATACTACTCTTCCTTATACCGCATGAGCTACACACATTTATATCATTAGTTTCGAATTCTGCAATGAGATTGAGATTGAGCTTGAGCTTTTCGTATTAATAAAACTGTAGCTCGGTGGTATATAGGACGTTTTCAAGTGATCATCTATTTAACAGCTAACCTACAATTTAAGAATCTGTCATGTCATGCCTATATTAACATTGTAGGTATATTCCAAAATGTACCTACATCAACCAGTTTTCTTTCGATTGTCTCGTACATTATGCATAATGAACAATGCGCAATGAGTGCACGCCTCCGAATGAAACTAAAACATTTTAGTTCATTTTTGTTACATTGTCCGTGCGCTGAACTTACGACAGAAGCCTCGTTATTCTGAATAGCCTGCAAACAATAGCCTTGAAGTTGCATCGTCAATCAAAGGCCACCCGTAACGTAATGAAAGCCTTGTACGTCCCGAGTTCCAGTCGGTCCAACGAACTTTATTATACTGAAGAGCTTGGAACAGATGAAAAACTGCTGCACAAAGTGCACAGCGGAAATTCACAGTTCAATAATGTTCTGCAAACAGTTTATGGGTTAATAGCTGTGTCTCGCGGATTCACCCACGTGGATATTCCCACAGTTACCGTGCATTTTGCGGGATAAACAGTAGCTCATGCCATTCTCCGGTCCATAAACTCTACCGCTATGCAAAGAATCACGTCGATACATTATATTATTGCTCCGCTGTTGTGAAAGGAGGACAAATTAATAACTATAACAAACACAGTTTTGCTCTAAGTGTAAGGATTTAGGTTACCAAAATATCAAAGTATCGGGCTTTGAATATAAATGTTAGTTAGGTCTTTGCAGGATTGCAAAACTAAACGTTTGTCTATTGCAATTTATTTAATAAATTATGTTAAAAGAACTTAGTTTTTTATGAAATGGAACTTCTGCTTTATCCGGATGAATCGGTTCTATTACCCCTCAAATCTGGCTGTAAAGAAGGTTTAGTGAAAGTTATGCCCCGGTCACAGTCCAGTAACTATATCATCGTTACGCGAAATTTTTAACAATTATGTAGTGGCCCTAAAAACTTACCCACTATATTTTAAAAGAAAATATCAACTAGTTTCTATCCATGAAGCCGAAAAAACAGATAGAAATACTTCACGTCATAAACATTGGTCAACCTATAGTTTTATATTATGTTACCTCATCATAAATTGAGAACAATCATTTTTATATGATTTCAGATCGCCATATACGCAGGGTATGCAGTGCTGGCTTTCTTAGCATCATTCGCCATCTCGATCGCATTCGAGGCCCCAGCGGTCAGGTTAATCAAGATAGCAAGCGGTGGTGGCTGCCGGAAAAGGAGCAGCCAAAGAACCCAACCCCCAAAACCAAAGCAGATCTATGTCGAAAATTGAATACCTATATTTTCGTGAAACGTGTAAATACTGTATCGTGGTTCCACAGCTGACCATCACGTTCTGAGCTAAATTATACTGCCTAATCAAGCAATGAACCCTCCCATAAAAACAAAACGGACAGTAACTTTATTAAAAACTAGCTGGAGCCCGGCGCGTTGCAGCCGCAGAAAAAAAATATTGTTGAAATATTGTTTGTTTGGAAGAGTTCATTTGCTGTTACGATACGCGTGCCTCTACTTTTAGTTAATTGTCTATGTCAATATATAACTTTCACTCAAGTGCAAGCAATAAGTTGGTAAAGATTGTTCGCAATCGGCTGAAAAGTATGGCAACGAATCAAATACGAACAAACAAAAATTGATTATACTATTATAAATTGTGTATATATTGCATAATTATTTTTAGTTCAAATAACTTCGTAATCCTATTGGACGAAATCACAAAATGGTCGACTAAGGTGGTTATAAAGATATTAAAGTAATAAACTAAAAATACATAGAATAAATACTATAAGTTTGAAGGCCAAAGAAACTGGCTGAAGCTTTTATAGTAAACATTATTACAGTTCTCGTTTTGACGTATTTACCTACGTTGAGAGCATAAAGCAGCGAACGAAGAGTTTTGTCCGTAGAGATGGACTGTATAAATATGTAATCTAAGCGTGTAGTGTAGAAGAAACGTGTAAATATTCTGTGAGACGAATCCGCTCGGTCTGGATATTGGATTCCTCTGTAAGTATGAATTTAAAAAAAATAAAAATAAAAAATGTGCATTCCCACAACGATTGCTCAATAGTTTTATTTTTACAATATCTTTTACATAAATATACTTTTTTGTTTCTCATATTTTTCGCGACGAAAACATCAAAGAAAACAGTTAGTAAGACGACTCTTGTCATACGACTATTTTATCGATTCAAAACAGCGAATCTGCCAAATGGGATCGTGTAGACAAAAATCACTTTTTGTTGCAATGGAAGTGTCCTTGAGCCAGTAAAGATATTGCACGTCGTTGCAGATTGCCTGGAGTTAGAACAACGATACCGTAAAATCGTGCTGACCTAGTTGTAGAGTTGGAAGTTAAGATCTATACAGGTGCTTAGACCAAAGCCTTAAATGCAAAGAATGGGCAACACGGTGGGAAAATGCGACTCGCTGTAGAATTTATTTCACTTTGTGCTTTAATGACGATCCATTCCGGTGTTCATGCATCCGTTGTGTTCGTAAACGTGGAGTGTTATAAGAGGACTTTTTTGTAGCCATTTTCAACAGTCACCGTTCACTATGGAAAACGTGAAAAAGTTACTCTCCGAAAATAAAGATAATGTATAATGGGTGTCCCTAAAATATATTTTAGAAAGTACTATTGTAATTCAAATCTTAACGATAGTGCTTAGTACATTAGTGTCAGCGTGAGTGCGTCACATCGCACAGTTTACACAATGCTTTAAAGTGTTACACTAGAGATGAGACTCATATCTGGCAAGTATCCTGCCCATCCGGCTTACATTTATTAGGTCCATATCCTTCGGATACCGAATTCTAAGTAAATTACGAAAATTTCTTTAAATTCACGTCTGCGCATAATTAAAAACTTCATACATATCTTCAAAACAAAATACCGTTAATTTTAACAGAAAAAATAGGGCTTGTATAGTATCAAGGGTAAATTATAGTGAATTAAAACCAAACAGACATATTAATGGCATTGTTCTATAGAATATTCGGCAACCGGATATCCGGCTTGTGCGGTTGCCGGACATACTGAATACACGATTCATCTCTACATCACACCCACTTACCATATAAATGATAACTTTGTACACATATACATAGTATGATATATTACTTCTTTGTTGTAAGAATCAATCATCTCACGTGAGTGGCACGCTTGCTTATCTGGCCCCGACACATCCACAAATCGTCTTTGTTTTAATAACTAGACGATTTATAATATAATCCCTTCAGGCATTTGTTGAGAGACTAAAATTGGAAATAACAAATGACCCGTAATTTTTCTTCTGTAAACTGAAAGATGAAAGTTATATATTTGCTATCAGCACACGAATTTACTATTTTTTTATTATTTGGTACAACAATGTTTTTTTACCTGATCCTTAGAATACTTTTATAGTAGACTTCATTGAGACATTAAATTAAAACCTTCGTCGAGTCGAGGGGTTAGCCCATGCTCATATTTCTTTATCAGTAGGTACTGCAGACTGTGAAAATAAAATACATGAACATTTTCTGAAGAATAACTATGTGATTTGTAAGAAAGACTGGCACATAATGAGCTCTTGTGTTTTGAGACAACGAGACAAACGTCTACATGCGAGCGGCATTTTAACGCTATTAGATTATTGGCCTTTGTTCTCTGTATAATTAACTTGATTTTGGCTTTGAAAAGGTTCGTTATCGATAATTATTTCATAAAAAGAGAGGAAAAGTAAGTTAATCTTTGTTATGTCTCCTTCATGCTTATGGTACATACAAAACTGTCAGAGAGCAGCCTTTTTGGTTAGTTGTTTATAAAAAGCGGATGTGCAGAAATATTTCACATAAGCCCTTCTTTGGCTTCGCAGTAGTTGGCTTAAAAAGTAGCACATGTTCTGTATTGAAATACAAAGTCTGACCATTACAAGTTGCTTACCCATAAGAAACTGACGTGTCCATAAAAAGTTTATAGATCTAGATTTATGTTTAATTTGATAAACATATTATCTTTGTGAATACATTGTAATTGTGATAAGGTACTTTTTGTATTTTTACTGTGTAAATAGAGTGTTATGATAATTAAATACTATTTAATTTAAAGCGTTTTTCATTGATTCCCTTTTGTCGTAGGTATTTTTTTTTCTCAAACCAGCGACAACTTGTACCAAACTTATGGCACAACGGCTCTGGTGACGTGGAAAAGCAGCCACCCATAAATCATTTTGTCGCTGAAAAGTTTCTGATATTGAGAAAAATAGCACTGAAGCATTTTTAAACAAACAGTCAGCAAATAAGGCACTTTGTAAGAAAATGCATTAGGTATTAGCTTTTGAATGTTCTAAAAGACGAGGACTAGACACAGAAAGTTACAGTAGAGATAAATAGTTTTTCAGTTTGTTTATTTGAGAATTCCGTACAAACAGACCGCCAGATATGTTTCGCATGCGTGCACCAGTTCAAAGCCATGTGTGACAAACTGGCTCGAATTCATGGTGAATGGTTCCCGCCCTGCCTGCGTGCATGCTATAGATCTACATTACCTACATTTATGTATGCCATCTACGTCCATAGATATAGATACCCATGCAAAAGTGTGCTTAGAAAGGTAACGAGTATTTGACCCATATCATAAATTCATAACTGATACGAAAAACTTATCAAATTATTAAACATTAACGGAATAATCACTTGGGTACCTTAGCTAAATGTCTACATTTAAATAAAATATTCATTATTATCTACGCCCCGCAATTTTTCCGTTACCTCGCAGGAACCGTACATTTTCCGGGGAAAAAAGGTTTCAAAAACATATATCTTATTTTTGAAAATTCGTTCAGCCATTACACAGTTAAGTGCTAACAAACGCGCACAAGCACGCGCGCTCCTAATAACAATATGTATAACGTTAATTGTAACATACGTAAGAGTAGGTATTACGAACACATATTACATCTAATTTTTGGGGAAAGGAAAGGTCTGTAGCCTAAGGGCTGTTACGGCAAAATTGCTTAAACTTCAACATTAAAGGTAGGTTGTATTGTTACCTTACATACGGTATATTACAACTCATCTTTTTGAATCTAATTTAAGTTAGACTCGGAGTAGTTTAAATTTTTACGGCTCTCAGCACCCTATTATAGTAATTGAAAGCAAAACAAAATGCCGAGAAGATTATAGAACAAAACACCTCGAATACAGTCTGAAATATAAAAAAAATATGTTACCTCCTCAAACGAAGTGGCGAACAGCGCCAACGGGCGCGGCGCCGAAGCCAAGATTCTCTTAATTGCTTGGCTGCTTCCGCGGGGAAAAAATGCTCCAACTGTTAATTAAAGACATTTTTGCTTTTTAACGGCGGCTCGAGCCATTACATTACCGGCGGCGGTGTCGATCGCATTTCACTGACGTCACGAGCCGGGAGATACTATGAAAATTGACAACAAGGCCTTCTACAATCCATTGCTACCCCTCGCTCGCCCCGTCAGTGTTAATTTGAAAGCTTTTCGTTTTATTTATACCGTTACAGACTACAGAGATGCCCGAGGCACATCGACAGATAGATAGCAAACGCGTACGCGTCACTACGTTTCGTTTCGGTACGGAATCGTAAAATGTAGGTGTGATAATTTTTATGTTTTGCGATCGGATGTGAGCAAAATTTTAGAAATATTAACTGCAAAAAATATTTAAAAAAAAAAATTAAAATATCTAATCCAATTTATAAAAATGTATCGTATAACTAATATTATTATCATCGCTTGTTTCCCTGGCTCTGTTCCTGAATCCTGAATGAAGTCACGTAGGAAACTTATTTCGCTGATTATTCCTTTGCACTGACGCGAACCACGATTGCGTAGGAACCAATTTGCAAGGCCAACGTTTCAAGGCACAAAAAAGAGGTGATCTTTTTTTAGCCATTTAATGTATTGAATGTACCCAATGAAATAAACTTGGCAATATCGAAATTCAATAAAAGTTTTATCTGTTAGCGGCGATCTTATTTTCAGATGCCCATTTCATTCCTTTTCGGCCTCTGGGGTAAAAGCCGAACTTATTTGCTTCTCATGTGTTTACCTACATCATTTTTAAGGTACGTACTCTTATATGCTGGCCCTTAACCTATACTAAAGCATTAATATAATTACTATCGAAATTCCGCATATAATAAAAAAAACTGTTATCAATATCTCTGTAGGTATCTATTCAACCCATAATGAGGATACATTGTTGTAACTCTTCTAGTAAAATTCTTTAAAACAAGTCACGTATAAGAACAAGGAATCAACGCGATCTTTTCAACGTCCCAAATAATATGCTTTCACCAACAGCTCAGTAATACACAAGTAAGTGTGAATCTCGACCTAGATTTAAAACAAAGATTGTTCTATAAGTGGAAACAATGTAAAACTTGTGGAACGAAATTAATCGAAGATACCGAAGCGTTACAAAATATAATAAGTTTCGAGTTGGATGATTACAAGAGCGCTCTCCTGAAATATGAACCTTGGTTCTAACATTACTTAATTTACGTAGGCGCAGGTACTTGTAAAGTCTTCGTTGTCAGGTGCATGTTTCGATTTCTGATAGGTAGTAAGAGTTCTTTCAACTTCACAATGTTGCCGTCGGCTAAAGAGAACATTACAAACTCTAGTAATGTTAATCTCAGGATTGCATGCCACATACCATATTAGTTTTTATCAAATAATCTCTAAAGACAAAAATTTCAAATTCGCTGTCAGATTTGTTTGATTTTTTTTTAATTTCACAAATACGCTTTTACTACTCTTGAACTCTACTTTTGAAAATAATGCTTTGTTTTAGCAAAAAGACAAAAGAGCATCTATATCATCTATATCATCAGCATCTATATTGTGATATTTTTTATAAGATAAAGGTAAACAATAATAATAAATACTAGGTAATATATATTAGGCGAGAACAATAAATATTATTATTGTATATAGCATAGTGCTTGTAAATCCATTTACCCACGCTAGAACGAAGGAGAGAGCTTTATCTATGTATATACAATATTGCAATAGTCGCGTATGTACCTACGTCTGGGATTAAATCTCAGCAACATGGGTACGAACATGTGTGTAATCACAATGAACCTTTGTGCTTATCGACGATCCCTTGGCAATCACTATGTGAACGGATATTAATAACAGCCAGAAATCGATTAACCATGTCTGGATCGCAAATTTAATAAATCGAAAACATGGTTCACGCAAAAATAAAAACCTATCTAGAACATCTATATGTATTTTAGTGCATATATTATTAGATCTTACGTATATTTTAGTGCATAATACATAAATAGATGTTTTTTTTCAGAGTGGCCAGTGTGTTTTTTTGAATTATCCGAATTTAAGAATGGTAATTACTGTGCCACGTCGGGGTCACCAGTGTGCGCTCTCTCGTTACCGCGCGCTTGCTTATATGGGTCTGTGTTGGTGTGGAGTATTGAAATGCAATTTCCAGAGACGCGTGCGTTTATTAGAACGGCCAAATCAATACTGCCTCATACAGTAGGCACATTACTATGACAATATGAAAAGTTTTTATTGAAAACAAAAGTAAGAATGCTAAACAGTAAACACCTTTTAACCGGAAAAGACGACGCATAATTAATGGCACTTAGAGATCAGGCATCAATTAAAACGAACAAAGGCTTAATTTGAGCGCTAACGGCCTCAAGGAGAATTATAAATAATTCATTGTAACTATATTCCTTGAATTGTACTATATATATAATTTCGGGGCCAGAGACGATACCTCGGTCGGCAATAGCAAAGCTATCCATAATTAATGGATTTCCCTGTGAGATGTAGAGTTGGAAGTTTCAGCTTGAGTGAAACTATAGTACTCGAATAGAGGCTATAGCTTGTACCATTATATGAAATAGTTTAAATCTAAATGTGAAAGGAAATAAAACGTTTATAGATTATAATAGTCTTAGAAGTCTTACAAGAGGTTATCCTGTATTAGAGACTGAATGACATATCAATGCAGAGCCTACTGGTCTTAGACGCTTGAAACTTGTAGAGTATGATATTTTAATAGGCGAGTACTAAGAAAGGGTATTTCGATATTTAACCTTAGGAGGGTGAAAAATTAAGGTTTCACTGAAGTGTGACTCAAACAAAAGTTTGAATGAAAAATTGTAAATTCCATAAAAAGACAACATCTACGCGGGTGAAGCCGAGCCGCTAGCTGAGTATATTATTTAGCTACAGAAACCTGCGTTTGACGATATCTCAACTGACAACGAAATTGAGGCTGAAATTTTCTGGCAAACAGAGAGAGGTGCATATTTCACTTTAGTCTTAAGAAACCCTCAAAAAGTTTCTACTTTACTCCCCGAAGTAAGGTCAATATAAAAGCAATAGGCACCCAAATTTCCGTCTGTGCTCGGGCAGCTTTTACTCTACCGTAATGTAGCCTTTTAACAATATGAAGTACTTAGTTACTCACCTAGCTGATTTTCCTTTCAACCCACGGGGGATCTGTATATACACTTCCTAGTAGTTCACAACTTCACACTGCTTACTGCCATACGATTCAAGATACCTTATCCAACACTGTTTAAACTGTTCTACATGCTTGATCTATCTTAATCCAGCATACACAAGATCCGATATGCTAGAAACCACGGTCTTTCAAATGTACACTAAGAGAATAAACAATGCGATGACTACCGAGAAATCGAATTGTAGACAATGCAGAGAAACAGTTCCGAAATGGAAGCGTTCCAAGAAACCTAATAGAGAAAGTATTTTATATAGGAAAAGGTAACATTTGCAGTACAATTTTCTAAACAAAATCAAACGGCATCTATACTGGCACGCTTACTTGTTTACTTAAATTTTATGTTACCTGCTGTATAAAGATGCATTAGCCGCGAGGTGAGCAGTGGCATAAGGCAACTTTTTTTTAACGATAAATTATAGTTTTAAAAAATATAGCAGGTAGCCGATGGATGCATATGGCTAGGCTGTTCATGATGACGTTCATATGGCCTATGTTTAACACTGGATTTCATCCTGCTAATGATGATGATGATGATGACAGTTTTATCAAGGCATCGCCTGTAAACATATAGTAGAAAGAAAGTAGACAAAATATACCAATAATGTGTTTTAAAATTATTTTTTTCTACGTACACTAGCTTTTTATATTACTGTTACTTTATTTATTTTTTTACGAAAATAAGAAGTATAGTAGTTTTGCATTCTATTTTTTTATTGTTATTATAACCCTCTATATAGATAGATATATAGGGCATTAAATAGTTTTTTAAGAGTTAGCAACCCTTCTTATGTTCTATTGATTTATTAATAACGACAAGATATTTAATATACCTACTACTATAGAAATAGAGTCCGGTTAAAGCGCCCATAAATAAGAACGCGTTAATTTACGGAAAATAGACAAACAGCTTTATTAAAATGAAAACTGAAGCGCCATAGGGCTGAAAACCGAAGGGATTTCAGACTGGCCTCCATTTTAATGAAATTTGCGTAATTAGCGAGATTAATGGTAATCTGCCGCTGAAGTGGAGTTGAATATATCAACTTTTCTGAAATATTGCTCCACCAACGATACCGCCGATGAGACAAGGCAAACGGGACTGCCTCTGGGGATGAAACAGTTTGAAGTAATTGCAGATATTTAATATAAGTACGTTTTACGTAAATTTATTTATATTTTTCAGTGTAGCATTTGACCAAAAGTCGCCTGATGTTAAGATAGTGTTACATTTTATTAGGTACTCTGGGTAATCGTTATTATATATAATTTCGTAGTGATGTAGATACCTGCACCTATCTATATTTTTTAATTTATTAGTATGAGTTGGTATATTCATTTCGATAAAACAAAAATAAACACAGATAAAGTTACGTTAAATATTAATTTAAACTTCAGTTAATTAAGAAGAAGTGCTTCTATTAGTTAATCTATAAAATTACCTCGTTTCTTCAGTATATTGAAAGGTTGAAGCCAATCATAGGTACCAATATCTAATTTGCGAAATTGAACAATTTCAAATAGACTTGCTTGTGCTCGTCTCGTATATTCTTGGGTCCTCGTTGACCCCACGAACCTCATCCTACATGATGATAAGTGAAGGTAACTTCGTGAACGGAAACCTTTTTCGAGGAAATTGAATTTCGAACATGAAGTTTTTTTTCGTCTAGTGCACTCTTTCCCAAAGTATGGGACGTCGCGACTCACTGGTGGGTGGCGGGAGGATATTGGGTGGGCCCTGAAACTAGCGAGATGACAATCGTAACACGTCGGCTGGAGCGAGTCGTGTTACTAATCACAAGCTGACATAGCGGATATCGTTCAAGAATGTGCAGGAATCAGACATTTTTGCAGCTCGCATTAAAATTCGAGCGTTCATGAAAAACTTATGTATTGAAAGAAATTCTAGCTTTTAGTTGTTGACACCTAACACGTCCGGTTCCCTTTCTTACGGTTCTTACCTCAAAGGCACAGGTGGGCCCGGATCTTTAAATCTTATGGAACTCGCTTTTGACAGCTTTGGAATCAAATGGTCTCGTGAAAAGAAGAGCGATGGAAAGCAATGACATCCTCTTTATATTTTTGTACGTACTTAAGTATATTTTACTTTTTGTTGCTACTATTCTTATGGTATCATATGATACGGCTCTGGTAAGGGGTGTAATTATTAAAGTTGTTAGACTTTATTTCAGAGCTTGTTTTTCTCCCCACGGCTTTCGTTTTATATATTTAAATTATTTTTTAACAATGTAAACTGATAGACCTCTCTCATTAATTTCGTTCTACTCGCCAGAAAACGAGCAGCAAAAAAAAAAATTGCCGAAAGAGCTCATTAAAAACATTCTTTGAGCATAACAATAAGCTTATAATTTCGGTGGAAAACAAAAACATCCACAACGGAGCCGATGCCTCTGTGGAATACTTATTAAATGAACGGAGGACGCTACTCATCAGGGAACGAATTGTTTTGCATTCAATATTCCCCGCGGGCTATTTCTTATTCATGACTACCCTAAAAGTTCCTTGTGCTCGTCTCTTTGCGATACCCTAACAGGGTTAGTGTTACCTAGAATAGTTTAATTCGATCCGGTGGTTCTCATCTCGGAGCGAAGTATGTTCTCGTTAGTTTTAGCTTAGGGAAATTACAAGAACACACTTAAATAGGGGTCATCATAATCATCATCAGCCTGTAACATTCCTACAGCTGGCATACCGGCCTCCTTTTCAGAATTATATTTCATTACGAACAAATTATGCAAAGTATCCCATTTTGTGAAGTTTACCATTTTACTCCTATTTAATAAAATAAAGCTTTTCGATCGCCAATTTTTTAATTGAAAGTAAAAAAATTCACTGGCAATTTTAGGGAATCTCTCGTGGAGGGTTAAAAACTAATTTTATCAATTATACGTTCTACGTTGTTCCGGATATCGTCTGCAATATTTTAAACTCTTGAAAACATTTCATTTGTAACAAGAGAGAGAGATAGGAAGACTTTATTTGGGAAAACTGCACAATATTGTGTGCAGTTTTCTAGTTATCTAGAGAAAGAAACGCACAAACAACAGTCACCTTGTACAATGTACATTGATGGTGCGAACACTGATGCTGTGTATGTACAGTACAGTACCTCCCAAAAAAGACTTGGCTCAGCATATAACAAGAAGATATCTAACGCCGTTGTTACTTGGTATTAGGTAGTACTAGGTAGGTAGGTTGTGTCTACGTTCAATTTACACATTCGAGAAGCATTTATCTCGGTACACGTAGACAAAGCGGATCCCAACTGAACAACGTTGTTGTTCCATTACCGGAAATACAAGGTAGAGACTGTTTGATTTCAGCTAACTTTGATATACCTTGTTCAGTGTGTAGCTACTTTGGAAATTCTGGGGCATGTTCTCTGTTTTGTACCGTAATTATAATGTTTCTAACATCGCAAAGTCAGCCATATCAATTTTAACACATAATTATCCTACTAATAATATTATAAACGTGAAAGTTTGTGAGTATGGATGGATGGAGGGATGGACGGATGGATGGATGGATGGATGTTTGTAACTCCTTCACGCAAAAACTGCAGAACGGATCTGAATGAAATTTAGAATGGAGGTAGAATTAACACATAGGCTACTTTTTATCCCGGAATAAGGTTCCTGCGGGAGAACGGGAAGACGCGGGTGAATGCGCGGGGCGCAACTAGTATTGTTATAATATACGTATAACTATGAAATATGTAGGTGCTAATACTCATCATAGAG
Organism: Opisthograptis luteolata; assembly: GCA_931315375.2. NCBI lineage: Eukaryota > Metazoa > Arthropoda > Insecta > Lepidoptera > Geometridae > Opisthograptis > Opisthograptis luteolata. The sequence continues at coordinate 5,662,754 of OV928036.1, forward strand.
CAGCTTTTCTACTGTACTGCGATTAATACTATTAAAGTAGAATGTTGAGTAGTTTGTTATTACGATTTTTACAAGGCACGAAAGTTATTTATGTACACTGAGAAAAAAAAACTGAATTTCCTTCTGAGTCTTTACCTTCCAAGACCGATTCTTTTCTTATTTAACCTTAGTTTCCTTCTGAATCACAAGTCCTTCCCTTTTAACTCAGAAGGATAACGGTATTTCGGAAGGTCTCCGTGTATATATTCAACTGCGAAATACATACCTACTACTTTAAAATGTTCATCCTCAAGCGAAATAAGGAAAGACTTCCGCGGTTTTTCCGCTATCCCGCACCGCAGGAACCCTTTTTCGGATTTATATAATAATACTATACAGGATTAACACCACCTTTTTTCAAAATTTCTCGGAGTGCCGTTGAGTCGTTTCAGCGTGAAGAAATAACAAACATACACATTCACTCACTCGCCTCACTCACTCACTTATTTTATAATATGTGAATGAGTGTGATGCCAAATGTGATAAGTGCAAATTACAGTAGTAGCTTATGCATGTAAAACAACCACTATGGCAAAAAGTAGGTATGTGGAGTTTAATTAATAATTTTCCACACATAAAAACCGTTGACTCAGTTCAGTCGCAGACAAAGAGGATTAGATAATAAAGGCCAATCTCATCAGTATGCAAAACTACGGAGTACGGAAAAGATTTAACGGGAACTCGTTGATTAACTGGAAAATACGGTAGGCTTGAACATTGATCAGATAGAGGACGGCAAATTGAAAAAGTTCTGCAGTTGGCAAAAGTGTCTGTCAGTTCTGCCACCCATTCCAATCGTGTACCCACTGCCTACGAAAGTACATACCTACCTGTAGTTAGCTACTCTCAGGGTTACTTTAAAAAAATATATCAAAGTAAAGATCGTTGTTCTACGCATATACTTTTGGTACCTTATCAAAATTACTACTACCTATGAAATGTAAAGTTGGATCGATCGTAGATTCGCCATCTTCAAATTATTATTACTGGCGCAAGCGAAACAATGGTAGGTATACCTACTAGCTGTCCTAGGGTTTCGCCCACTTGATGATTTTTTTTCCATCTAACCTTTAGCACCTCGCTTGCTAAATTGTGTAGGTACTCTGTTACCCCCTTCAAAATCTTTTTGAGTACACCATTACTGTCAAACTCTCCAAATTTCAAGTCCAGGCGTTGGAGGCTGTGCGTTAATATGTCAGGGAATAAGTCAGGACTTAGAATTATATAGATAAAGCTAAATTTTGGCTCATCGAATGTTAAGCCAAAGTAGTCCCCTAAAAACTCATCTAAAACCTTTTACGTCTATTTCCTTTTTATCCAATATAAGGAGGTAGTACCTACTGCATATCGGGACAGTTTTTGAACATTACCAAGCCTAAGTTCGATCGTATAAAGATTTCAGCTACCACATTTGGGACGGGTCTGCCATGTATCAAATACGTCGGAATCGTTACATAGTTTTAGATTTTCACAAAAGTTTTATTCTAAATTTTACATAACTACCAGCCACTCCCCACGGTTTCACCCACGTGGATTAAACTTTATTGCGATAATAGATATTTTATGTCCTTCCAAAGAGACCAAACTATTTTTATACGAAATTTCATCAAAATCGTTCCAGCCGTTTAGGAGGAATAGAGTTACAAACACATGAACACCGTATATGTAACGATGTTAGTTATATACAAATAAATAACGCAAAAAAACAATACATATAATTTGCATGATTCTGGAAGTTTGGACTGAATTCTCAATACCTAGTAGAAAAATAATACCTATCTCACAAAATGCAATGAAACAACAATATAAAACGAAATACGTCACTTTCCTTTTAATAATATTTGCGACATGGGAAGCTAAATATTGAAATGGCAATAAAAGATTTGGTGTTCAGAACTGGAACACGATCGTGGAACCGTAAAATGATGTTGGATTCCGATTGGATTGTTTCTCTGGAGATCTGCGCTCATTTTGCGCTATTGCTTAGCTTTTATAGTTGTATTTTCATAAGTAAAAGGTTGTTTAACGTTACCTAGCTGAGCTCTGAGGCGGTTGTTTTGGAAAACATTGTCGTCTCTTCTTCCTTTACTAGAACGGTAAAATAAAGTGCTGCCATCACAACAGCTTGCATATTGTATTGCTTGGTATCCGAACTGAATTCTTAAGTAAAGGGATTTGTTAAGTTACGTAGCGTTTTGTAGTCCGCTTCAGTCTGTTCTTAACATCTCGCTTAAAAACGTATTTCTCTCGAATTTCACTTTGTGAAGACGTGTTTGAGGCAGCGGAAAACCCGAGTCTAGTCTCGTTGACTCAGTTTGAGTAAATATTTAACTTTATACAACATTTTGGTACACCTTTTACTCGTCTTTTATCGTAGACTAGCAACCCACTCCGGCTTTCCATGGGTAGACAAAGATTTTTACGATCGGAAGTTTTCTCAAACCGATATAGATATTAATAGATATAATGTTGAGGACTTTTTTGTAGGCCTACTGGAAGCCTACCTTTTTATAATTTTTTGCTAACACAAAGCAAACATTTTGCCAGCATAAGCTGAAAAGGCAGAGTTGTCTGATTTTTCTACAAATACTTACTTCTACTTCTTACTGAAAACTCTACTCTACTCTACTATTCTATAACATAGCCACTCAGGCATATATAAATGTTACTTCCTTTAAGTGAAAGAATTTTCGGTATCAGATCAGTTATTTAAGAAATTACTCCTACAAACGAGTCAAAATGTTACCTATTTGCAATATTATAAAAAACAAATAGATCGTTGAACCGAATAGAAAGTAATTAATCTTACTTGCTAACTTTATTAAGAAGTTACAAGCCAGCGACAGACAGACACGCTGTCTCTTTTCGGCAGGGAACTATCTATAAATGCTTTTAATAGAGGTTCTGTAATACTCTCCACGAAAGCTCGTGGCCTGAATATAATTGTCTGTGTTGTGAACGGGCGGATGTTTCTTGCACGTCGTGTACTATGGCCATCTGACAGAGAGCAGCGAACCGTTCACGAGTCAAAAGCGATAGTGCGATCCGTCGCACTCGGGGACAGCCCGCGATAGAAACCGGGCCCTAATTTCCTGTACTAACAACGGAACACACACAAAATGAACTGTGTGATTGCTGCTTGGCTTCATGGTCGTATAGTAAACTATGAAATAACTTTCTACTAATTGTATTATGTTACGAACTAAAATCATAAGAAGGTAATTTTTACCTATAGGATTCGTTTTTTTGTTTGTATGTAAGGGATAATCTCCTAAACTACTAATCTGATCCTGAAAATTCTTTCACTAATAGGAAGTTACATTATAAGTGAGTGTCTTAAAGCTATTTTTTATTCTGATACAATTTTCAGTAAGAAATCACGATATGTGTAAAAAAAGTCGGAGAAAAATGGGCCAATTTGCTGCTTTCTCAGCTTAAATACGCTGGCTAATAATATATTTACCTTGATTGGAGTTGATGCAATGAATTGCAATGTATCAATGAAATGAAGGGCTTCCAAAAACAAACAAAAAAGTCAATTAGGTACATTAAGAAAACTATCAGTTGTTTAAATCTTGACCTACCCGTGCGAAGCCGGGGGCGATTTGCTAGTTATTTTTATTACTTAACTTCAACGTCGCGGAGCTAATCAAGTGAGGTTGACATGCCCATGAATGTGGGTCTAAATGAAATGGGGTATGGTTGTACAGTCAGCGACAAAAGTAGCTGAACATTTTGATATTCTAAATGTGTTTTAAATCCGGAATATTTGTTTTTTTTTATAACTTCCATAGGGTAGCATGTGACCACAACAGCGTTTGTTTCTGATTATACTTAAGTGATATTGCGGTCAAAGGTTGGTGTTAAATATGATGAACGCAATCGGAAAGTTTGTAATTGTTCAGCGACTTTTGTCGTTGACTGTACTTACTTAGCTGTATCGATAGAGTGCGCGCTGGACACAGCCTTGGACTTTTGCGTGAAAGCTGCTTTGTGGCCAAGGCCGTAATTGCTATCTTCGTTGAATGGAAATATCGATTTCGTCAATCTATTCGTACATATAGGCCTAACTTTATAGCCGCTGAGCTCGAACGCTCGAAGCTCCCGCAAGTGGCGCTAATGAGGACTCCTCACAACTGCAGAGCGAACTATAATTTATGCAGTTTGGAGCCTGGGCTTGACACTTGCTTACTCGTTCTAAAGATTTGGACAAAACTATTTCTTTTTCTACATCTTACATGACTGTCAAAGTCAAGTCAAAGTTTTTTGTTTAATAGGATATGTTGTGATCACGTCAAAATTAAAACTAGCAACGCCTGTTCCAACCTCCTTACGCCGGCAAAAGAACAGGCAAGAAACGCCCGGCAGGTAATTTTTTTGTCAATTTTTTTTTATTTTGACATTGACACTTTTATTCTTATTACGAATTGATTAAATTGGAGCAAGTTCACTAAAATCCCAAGCTTTTTTGTCATCTAAATGGTGGGAACTGGGAACTGGCTCTCAAGTGAGTTTGCTAGAACACACCAATAGGAGACCTACCAAACCAAACTATAGTTTCATCACAATGTTTTCTATCTCCGAAGCTCATTGCAGGATCCGAACCCACGACCTACGGCTACGGGCCGCGAGCCGACGCTACTACTACCACTGTTCGCTTCAAAGTTCGGAAAAGAAAGTTTGCTTTGAAGTGCCCTTTTTGTGATATATATACGTTTTCCTTGTTTTCCTGACGACGTTAACTTTACGCTCCAGATTTCCAATCGGTTCCAATTCATTCTGCGAGTTAGATGACGTTTTTTATAAATTAGGTAAAAGGAAAAACCAGAGGGAAATCCTATTTTTCATATTGAATTCCGAGAGACAAATAAGTGATAACACAAGCGTGTGATTAGGGCATTACTATATCAAGAGAATCAAATTAGGGCGTCCCAGTCTGTTTGAAAAACAAGCATAATTTTATTCAGACAATTTTGCAGGCATTTAGCTAAATACATCCTTCAAATGTACAACCGGGCATTTAAGTTTAATACGGTACTAGAATAAAGTAAGCTCGACTGCCGCTGCAGTAAGATAATGGAACTATTTACTTACTCCACTTCATTCATACCTATTTTTCACGCTTTATAAGAAAGAACTCCCATTGTGTATTTGATATTCCATGTTGGGCGCCAAAAATATAATAACAGTATCTTGCATAGCTTGAATTCATTCATCTGTATCGTCATCTTCCATTCATATGTACAATTCAACAACAATATACATATGAGCGTATGATGGTTCTCTTTAAATTAAAACCATTTTCATTCCAATCCCTACAGTCAGCGAGTTCAATTAATTTTTATCGTGCGCTACAAAAATAAGACTTTTATGGCACTTAGGTATTTTACTCCGTACCCACTTTTTATTATGTCAGCATAAAAATAACAAGTCATTAACCTTATTTACTTTTGTTCAGGAAAAGCTTTATGAAGGAATCAACGAGGCAATAAAACGAAAAGGGGAGGATGTACTGGACTACGATGATTTATTGGAGCTGAGGTATCTTTCCGCCTGTATAATGGGTATAAAACATTATTTTTTCCTCTCCCTAATCGTTGACTTCACGCTTGATTTGCCACCAAAAACCGTTTAGCATTTTTATACAAGTCATTACATTCTTAAAATGGCCACTTTCGACCACATCGTCGTCAGGTAACCTCAGGTAACTTGTGGAAAAAAAACCGTAAATCGCCCTTTTGCTATTTTAGACCGTATATGCAACAAGAGGAACACGTTGAACAATGACGTCAAAGTGGAGAAGGGTAGCTCTATATTGTTTAACTTTATGGCAATGAACAATGAGTAGAACTTCCCAGAACCAGAGCAGTGAATATCAGAGAGAAAGGACAATGTACAGGAGTCAGACTACTTGCAGGGAGTTTTTGATTAGCACTACTATGTATAATAATGTGTAGGTGTGGCTTCACTTAGTTAAATAAGTAATGTAAAAGTAAATAAGGTGATTTTTACTACTTGCAACGTAGCCTTTGACCACAAGTTATTATAAACTCGGGAACTAGCTCCCAAGTGAGATTGCCGGAACACATCGATAAGTAAGTTGAGGTATAAGTTTCATTGCGAATAAGTGATGTGTAAATGTCTACGCGGCCACTGTTGAAACCAAGGGGAACAGCAGAGCTATAGTCGTAAATAAATTAATAGCTCTAATTTCGTCGATACTGTCATACCAGATTAACGGATATCTGGATCCTGAGATTGCGACTACGGTGATTATTTGGAGAACTTAATTAAACGGAATGGTCCACTCCCTCTCTGTGTAGAGGGTGAAATAGCGTTAAAAGCAATTTTCTATGACACGCCCCCGGTCAGATGGTCGGGTTACACTCGCTTCCAAAGAGAATATAACCGCCACGTTTCACGTCTAATGCACCGATTATTTTCTCACAGATTTGCTGTTTCCTGCGGTTTCACCCGCTTAGAGATTCCCATAAGCTTCTATCAAAATTAAAAATATAGTATGTATTACACTCAAGGATAGTGTAGCTTTCTACAGTGAAATAATGTTTAAAATAGAATCAGTATATAGCCGTAATATACTTACATGACTTACAACAAACGTTACACTTAGGTGCCTCTTTATATTTTAGCTTTTTATATTTTTGAAGCGACGATGCTTTAATGGTAGTGTCATCGGACTTGCGATCCGTAGGTGGTATGTACGAATCCTACAATGAGCTTGAGCTTAGGAAAATAACGTATGTATTGAAGCATAGCTATAAAGCAGGACATTTTTAGTGCCCACCTGGCTTACCTATTATGAACTGATCGGTGTGTTCTGCATGGCAGCCCCTCTCTTGAGAGCCAGTTCCCAATCTGGGTGTAACGTGGTGCCACCTCTTGTGATCAAATGTTACATTGTAAAAAAAAAAGATTCAGAGGGTGTAGACTACAAAATAAAATAAAAGCGATACAGATAAACTCGTAATAAAGCCAGCTTCACATTCGTTCGTTCATGATTCGTTGTTATTCCGAATCTGCCTGTCACTAACGCGACGTTGACGGCGTCGGATCTAATAAATTGCACGATGTGTCACTCGACGCAAATCTCTATAATGCTTGTTGTACCCTTTTTTCACATCCCCTAACACGTACATAGTCTTTCCGTATTTTACGAGAAAGGGTATTTTATTAGTCTAAGTATAACCAGTACCAATACCTACTTAAGATATATCGGCTGAGACATAGGTACGTATGAGATGGTACTTAACGCTAGCCTAACCAACAAAATATTCGACGATGTTATAAATATACGAGTATTTTTCTCAAAGAAAACAAAGCAATATCTATATTTACGAGGTCGCGTTTTTTACGTCTTTAGTCACTCTTTACATCGCTAGAAAGATATCGCTTGAGATAAAAGCACAGAAGAACGTAATTACGTTCGTTCGAAATATGTTTGAAAAACTAAAAACACACTTATTTATTTAATTAATTAAACCGTAAATACTTAATTAATGTATGTTAATGAAATACGCGATTTAGTCAATAATGGGCTAACAAGTACAAAATAATGCAAGTACAAATTGGGTTTTAGGTAAGTATTTCGTATAAATTTGTCACCGTTTAAAAGCATTCCACTGTTGACAATACAGTAGTATGTTTTCATTGCTCATTTAAGCAAAAACACGATTATGATGCTTTTGTTTTCTTCATCACTTTTTAATGTTTACATGACAATTCATCAAGTGTAATTGTTGTAGTGTGAAAACTGCTCTTATTTCGTGTCGAACAAGGGTAGCCTGAAGGTCAACATGTTACGCTCGAATGATGTCGTCTGTTCAATGACTAAGTTCCAAAGCGTGGGGCGCTCTTTGGTTCTTTGACAAGCAAGTACTTCTATTTGACAAGGCACCCCACGCTTTTTAACTAAGCCTTTGAACAGACATAAATAGCATGATAGAGCAGTGTTGTCAACGCAACAAAAGCAGTAAATTAACACACGCGCGACCTCAATCTTACGACGCGACGGATGACGGTTTAAATTTTGTAAAGGCCTCTAGTATATTTTTACATTTGACCCCAAGTCTCGTGATAAAAAAAATGTTATAAACAGTTACATTAAGCAAAGAGATATATATCTCAAGCCAGGGTGACGAGCGCATTGCTTTGCCGCGTAGGATTTTGAACTGTTGAAGGTTGAATTCAGGGAGGCACTGTGACTGAATATGTAATGGGCAATGGTGATGCTTACCATCAAATGAGCGACTTGCTCATCTCGTTCACTCAGTTCATCATATAGATCAGTCAAACTACTTATCGTCAACACTAGAATTTATACCTACTCTTCTCATAGTATTATCTAGTTCTTTTGAAATATCCTGTCACAACCGCTTGCCAGAAGAATTAATTACAAGATATTTCATTTGCTCAACTACCTAACGTGGACTACATTTTTGTACCTTACAAATTAATTATGGTTAATTTATCTATCTAATACTTACTTTATTTCTAAGACAAACGTCTTGGCTAGAACCCCAGCCCTAGAGTATGCTGAAGTATATATGAGGCAGCTTGGATTCAAATACAAAATCGTTTCTTTTTGTTCGCAATAGTCATCAATCTTCGCACCCAATTGAACTAAATAAAGCCCTATATTGGGTACCTACTCGTTTGGAAATATCTGTTTATGCATTGGAGATGATATACCTAACCTATATAATAAGTGACACAAATCACACTAATATCATAAATGAGAAAGTTTATATGTACGCTGAAACGCAACAACGGATTTTTGTAAAATTCCAAATGGTGATTTTTATTCTGAAAAATTGTTCCTCGGAGATAATAGGGAAACTGCGGGCCACAGGTGGTATTTTTTAATTATATAATAGTTCTAGAATAAAATGTACATTCGGAAATCAATGCAGGTATTTATGTGAAATCTGACACATTAATACAGATCAAAAAAGTTCTAACCCACATCATATTCTGAAATAATTTTTCAAGAAGCAACCTCTTTTTATATAAATAATTAATTACCAACGAAAGCTTTCCATTTGAAGTAGGTAAGTATTCTAAGCCAAGTAATATGTTTCCAATAAATGTAGACGCACCTATACCTACCTACGTTTTCCCAAACGGGTGATTGTTATCTTAAAAGGCAGGGATGGTATGACACGTGACATAAAAATGTTTTCTCGGGTCCATATCTTTCTTTATTTTCCGCTCGCTTACAATCCCTGCCACAGAAAACTTAGCAGTAGGTGGTAGGTATCAACGACGTAAGTTAGTACCTCTACGTGACGAACTCCTGAACATTTTTTGGTTCAGCAGTCGGTTAACATGAATAAACATGTCAAGTTTGTAAAAGTCAAAGTCAAAGTCAAAAGTTTTTTATTTAATAGGATACATTGTGATCACTTTAAAACGTCAAACTTAAAATTAGCTACACCTGTTCCAACCTCCTTACGCCGGCAAAAGAACAGGCAAGAAACGCCCGGCAGATAATTTGTAAAGAGGTAAAGCAGGTATTGCAGATTTAAGGACCCATGTGAGGCACTGCTTTATACGGTATCCCGGCAGTATGGCTGACTATAATAACATTTGAAATGTTCTTAAACTAATAAAAAAAAAACAGGTAATACACTGAAAAAATTTCATCTTTATAATGTCATTTACGACAAAGATACTATTCATTCATACCTTAACGTTCATAAATTCATAAAATGAGTTTCACGAACGGCCTGCCAAGAATCTCATAACGTAACCAAATGAGCTTAGGCAAATTAAATTAAACAATACCGTGACTCCCTTTCCGTTTACTACCGCACATTCATTAACTAGAATAAATTGAATCTGCCCGATTTATAAGCTTGACCAACTGCAAAGCGCAAAAGTAAATCGTTGCCTATCTAGAAAATTAATGACGAATCACACTTTACACAGATCATACTAATTATTATTATAAATACGAAAGATTGTGAATGTGTATGTACTTCTTCACGCCAAAATACCTTAACATATTTGAACGAAATTTTAAATGAAGATAGCTTTTTACATGGATTAACATATCGACTTTTTTTTATTCCGGAAAATAGTTCCTGTAGAATAACACGCAAACCACGCAGCGTAGCGTCTCATATATTTCTTTCAAGAAAAATATAGTATGAAAGTTCAAGATGATTCAAATTATCCTTTTCAAAATTCGTTTATTATGCTCCCAATATTTGCGAAAAAAAGTCTAAATTGTAAATTGTTGAGAGAACTTTGCAGAAGCAGCAAGATAGTTTGAATTTTCTTTGTAACTCTCTGAATCTTAAAAATTAATGTTCAGTAATGTTAAAACTTAACTTTGCCTTAAAAGTAAAATAGGCAAAGTTATAAAACTGAAAACGAGTTCTATTTTTCACAACTACCTAAATAGAAATAAACAGGAGCTTACTCTGACATTTCTAGGACTTTGCGGAGACATTGACTAATTGGCGTAAAAATCCATTATGTTACGCCGTTGTAGGCATCTATTTGTTCCCGGCGCCTTATCGGGGTTTCAGGGCAGCAAGAAACTCCGGCCTAATGACGCGAACCGAAGCTATTTTTAACAAAATCGGGAAAACAAATCTCGTAATGAAATTACTTGTTTTGCAATATCACTCTGCGAATTCCATCGGCGATAGCCTCCCGATTGAACTGTAAAACTTTAAACGTAGCACTAAAAGTTCTTGAATAAAATTATCTTCTATCTTCTTTATACATTTATATGGCTACTATTATAAATGCGATAGTTTGTTTGTTGACACAGTAACAGAGCAACTGATCGAAGTGTTTTTGCCGAAGTACAAATAGTTATTGAGTTAGGTACATTGGCTTTTTTTTATTTTTTATCCCTGGTCTCTCCCTAGTGGCGTTCTACCCTTTCTGTTAAAGTTCGACTGTTTACTTTTAGGTACAGTCAGCATGAAAATGTATGTTTGTCAATCAAGCACCTATGTGGGACTCCACCGAATCTAATTCCCAACAGGAATGTTTTCCTTATAGTAAACAAAAAGACCTGAAATATGCAGTTTTCACATTTTTTTATAAAAAGACCTTCCATGAAAATCCGCGTTCATTTTACTTTTGTTCCTTGATGTTATAAACTCAAAAGCATTAGGTATACGCATGTATCCCGGGCACTAGCGCACACAGTGTGTAAGATCTTAATTCCAAATGTTAAACGTTTAAGTAAGTACTGAAATATTGCTATAATTTACAACTTAATTATGAATAAAAAGTAAAAAATAATTTTTAATAAAAAATTAAAACGTTCTGCAGGTAGACAAATAGCTGGCGATATTAGGTACATCGTTGGAAAGCCAAACTAATTTGAATTCAATAAAAATCAATGCAACAAACTAAACAAATGAGTGTAAAGTGTAGTGTCTGGTGCTAGGTCATTTTTCATAGAATATGTTTGTAAGGTATACACTAATCGTCAGTAACTAAGCTCAAATGTGTTCCGAAATTCGAAAGCTACATTTGCTCGGCGTTGCATGGAAATGGCTAATAAGTTATTGTACACTAAACACCTTATTCTCTTATTTTTAAAACTATGCAGTGTTTTTGTCGCGATGTGACAAGGGAGTGGAGAAGTTTGACGAATGTGCTATATAGCGAATGTGCTAGTCATAGGGTTATAATTACGGACGGACAAACCGCAAGGGCTAAACTAAAACTATCTATTAAATACTATGTAAAGAATCTAGACTTAATTACTTTATGCTTGGTTTAGGTACTCTTAATTTTGATAAGTGTAGGTAAATAAACACAACACAAAACGTAGCTCTATAAAAAAAACTGTTATATACATCTAACTCTTTTTTTAATTTACTAGGTTTTTATCTGTTTTGAGAAACTTTAGGCTACTTACCAAAGTAACCACTGTTAACTATAAAAATTACTACACTAGCTCCAGTCCGGATTGCAGTTGGTTTAAAAGCACAAATACCACATGCGTTAATGTGCGTGAATCAAGTAGAACTGCCTTCTATGAAGCTCCAGCACTGCCATGCTGTGTGCTTGTTCCAGTAGGACTCTAGTTCCATTACAGTCTGTCGGCGGGAGCCGTGGCGAGCGCCCGCTGTATCACCCGTGGCAGCCCTAGCGAACTCGCAATACGCTATAACACGTACGCACACATTGACACCACATAAATTCATCTAATTTCGATGTACTATTTTACCTTTTGTGTAAGTGGATGTAACGATACGATGAGTGCATAACGACTCGCCGATCTGTGCACCGGTAAGTCACAAATTTCATGTAACATCACGTTACAGAACGGACAAAAATAGATTTTCAATTTTTATGTTTTGTGCAGCCTTGCAGCCGACCCAAATGAAAGTCTAGTACCTATTAATGTACTTAGGTGTTCTCAGTTTTTGAAAACCACATGTTCGTTTTACAGAGCTAGTACCTATCTAATAAAATATTAAGAGATATTAGTGAAGAGTGCTGAATCTGAATGTTGTAAAAGTTTCAAGATTTGAGTTTATGGAAAACCGACTCTTATTACAGCGTATCTTTAGGTCTTGTTGCTAAGTATAAAAATCACAGTGACTTTATTACCTTCAAATAACGGTTAGCTATTGTAAATTTTAACATAAAGCGTCAATTGAATTTAAATTATAAAGTCTATGTTATGTAGGGGTAGTAATGATTACTTACGTATAAGGAAGGTACCTACCATAAAGCAGTAGTAGGTACATAATAGAATTTTCATTCATTTCATTTATCCATCCATTATATCCATTTCATTTATTTCTCTATATAAGTATGTATATCGTTGTCTATAGTACCCATAGTTTCGAGCTTTTGGGGCTAGGTCAATTTGTGTGCAGTTGTCCCCGATATTTATTTTTTTACTATTTACAGGGTAGCGTTTGACCACAAGTCACCTGATGTTAAGTGACGATGTGGTCGAAGATGGCGCCACGCCTGGACTGGGCTGGCTCTCAAGTGAGGCTGTTGGAACACACCGATTATTTATTTAACTTCCATGCGAAGGAGTTTGTTCAGTGAAGTACTACCTGCTACCAACTGTTTTCTTCTAGTGAAGCAGCATTGCTGTATTCTGGTTTAAAGGGTTGCCGTGGGTGGGTTGGGAGCCGGTGCAGTTATAGGCACATTAGGTTTAGGCTTAGGTAAGGACCTAGGCCTTTTTTGTTTTTTTTTGGTCGCAATTCAGTTCCACGTAGGGCATGACCTCCCAAGTAGATGTGACCAACAAGGTAACGTGGATGAAATCCTCAGATTCTTTGTTATCTACCTCTAATCTATATAAATGAAGATAAAGGTCTAAATGTGTTACATTGGAAAAGTAACCAGTTTTTTATTTAATTCAGTTTAAACTGAGGCAGATTTTTATGGGATTTTTGTAGGATACTTTTATTTGCAGTTCACACGAGTGAAACCACGGGGCACAGCTGTAGTTACATAAAAAGTCACACCAGAAACTTTGTAGATATGCTACATTTTTTGTGACATGATAGTCGAGACAGTCGTATAATAAGAAGGTAATAAAAAAATACACATATTTTTTTACTCATACTTTTTACTGGTACCAACTACTCAGATATTGGCCATGTTGGAATTAGTCTAGACATAAGTAATTGTACTGTATACGTTTTCGCCAAAGTCTTGGCTTTTGTTATGGGGTGATTTTCACCATAGTTAAGTCACCAGGTGGAAAGGTAGCACCACACTAAGCCAGGGATCCAGTTGCTATAGAAACTGGCTCTCAAGAGAGGCTGCTAAAACACACCGATAGGTGCTTGATGATAGATTCTTAACTTGAGGATGGTAACTATCCAGGCAAGCACCAGAAATTATTCTACCACGAAGCTATGGTTTCATCACGATGTTTTCGATCTACGGATCGCTGGTTCACGTCACAATCACTGAGCTATCCTTCCTACTAATATTATAAATGCAAAAGTTTGTGTGTGTGTGCGTGTGAATGTTTGTTACCACGTATCACCGTAACTACTTAATCGATGTTGATGAAATTTGGAATGGAAATAGCTTATACCCTGGGTTTTTATTCCAGAAAAGGGTTTATGCAGAATAACGGGAATACGCGGGTGAACCCGCGGGGCTAGTGTTTTGTCATCGCTTTTTGCTTTTAGCTGTCAGACTTTCACTTATATGTTTGATCTTTTCATTGTGTCTGCATTATCCTTACAGAGTCGTGTACAATAGAAAAGAGAAAAGTTCTTCCGAATGATTGATAGTGACAGCGTCGTAGGTGAGCGTTGGCGTAGTTACCATTAACGGTTTCAGGCTTTTAATACCAGCGCTCACGATGTAGCTTTCCGGTCATTCGTCCCAGTATCGTAGCCGTAGAAGGTCATGAGCGCCCAGGGCAAGTTTTGAATTTTGCGCTTCCCAAAACTTATTTTGCAATAAGGGAAACAATATACATATATGACAGATGTACCTATTTGCTGTATGAGTGTGGCGAAAAAGTATAGGTAGCAGCACGTTCGTCCAGTGCGAGTTGAGAGTGAATTTTTTTTTGCAAATTAGTATAAAGCCAACTTATGTTATAATTTTGGGTAGGTAGTGCTCGTGCCCCAGAATCAAGTTCACCCCTTTGAGGTCTACACTTTTGGCAGCGGCTTTAGCAGTCAGCCCCTAGCTAAAAAGCTGATTTGTTCGTAAGTAACACACAAACAAGTGCTAATTCGCTGGTAACAGATCAACCGAGTTCAACAATAAGCAAAGTCACAAAGACACGGTGTCAGCTGTAACAGCTTCTGGGCCACGTCTCTTTCAGTGAAGGTTTAAATCGCAAGACCAGAGTTGTTCTTATTAGTGAAAGTAATCATAATTAGAACTAACAACTGCTTCAGCGAAATAATGCGAAATAACAATAAAAATAATGAACCCCTATTATAAAAGGCATTTGGTGTAAAATGTAGAAATACCAAACCCCTGTTTTTGTTTAAATAGGTAGTTGGTGGTCGCAGGTGGTGGTAGTCTTAATGGGATCCTTGTGTATTCAAACGACATTTCGTACTTTCTAGGTCGGTCGGTCATACCCATTTGAGTCCAACCCCAAAAGTTATAAAAACTTAAAAACAACAAAGACTTTAAAAAGCGTTTGCGAAAATGCTAGCAACTGATTACATATACGAGTAGCATACTATACAGCGATGAAACATAAGTATTTTTTATTTATTTGAGGACCAATACGTAATAACCGAAATTAAGAGAAAACTTGATAGGAAAAAAACTAATGTAAATTTTAAATAGAAATTGATACATTTTATCTAAAGATCTATATAAATTAGTAAGGGAATCTATATAGCTAAAAATTTAACTACCTATTGAAAATATGAATAATTGTCGACAATTATCAGAATTCAGAATAAGTAGATATTAGGTATACAATTAAAAATTAACTACGGAATATCTCAAATGTTTGATGATGTAGTTTTCATGCAACATTACAGGCAGTCAGTAACTAAATGTTTAATTCAGATTAAAATATCAGTATTATGATACAAATCATCGTCAAAACTGTTTAAATCTTCCTCGGCAGTTTCTAAAAATAACAGAAAAAACATTCCTTTCAACTCAAACTACTAGTATGTGCGAAAAGATAAACAGACAAATACCTACGTTGTCTATTACAAATATTTATAGATTTCGTTTTTAAAATGTAGCTTATATCTCTCTGGCCTCCCACATCTCACGATTCTATAGAGAGATAATAAGGATAACTCTGAACAACATCACGCTGGTTTTATGAGGTCAAGCTGTTGAACCCTCATTGTTGAGGTTCTATAAATGGAACCCAAACCCTTTAATTGCGTAGCAACGTAGTCCTTTGTTTGTTTTTAAATATGAGACTACTATTATCCGAAACTAACCTATCTGTCCTACTAGAGATAGATGTTTAACATTTAAAGCTCCTTAGAAGGAACGTCAAAATTCTATCTATACGCCCAAAATTAATAATCGATCCTGATCCGCTAAGCGCGGTTTTGGATCGATATGTCAATCCATTTTAGCAAACTTTAACCCTAAAATGACATATAAGGACATGACATATCAAACCAAAACCGCGAAAAAAACAGATCGGGATCGATTATTAATTTCGGGCGATATAGGAGAACAAAGCGTGGATAGATATATGGGTATTATATGTATTATATGAATATCGGCCGTAGGTATATGAGACCACCTACGTAGGCTTGGCTTAAATAGGCCTAAATATTTCTAAGTAAATATAATATCTGCCTCTGACATATTATGTAACACAAAATAAAATCCGTTATAGTACCTACTAAGTAACTACTCTTTTCACTACCAATCATCAGTGGGTGTAGGTACCTACTTCTATTACGGATTTTGTTTCCAAATCGAATGAATGACTAATGCGACTCTGAGTGCGACAGTTAATCTGTTTAATTATTCAGTTTATGTTTGAAATAATAAATTATTCATCATCATCATCATCATCAGCCGGAAGAAGTCCACTGGTGAACATAGGCCTCCCCCCTTGAACGCCACCATGAACGGTTATTATCCATTTGCATCCATCGGCTCCCTGCGACTCTTACAATGTCGTCGGTCCACCTAGTGGGGGGCCTACCTACAGAACGTCTTCCGGTTCGTGGTCGCCACTCGAAAAGCTTTCTTCCCCATCGGCTATCGGTTCGTCGAGCGATGTGGCCTGTCCGTAAATTAATCATAATTTAAATATAAAAAAAATTAATGATAATAATGTTAAATATTTTTCATAAATTATCAGTAATCATAAAAATAAATGATTTTGTGTCATTATTATCAATACCCACTGATTATAGAAATCTTACACTCATATTCATATAGCTGGTCTGATGCGGACGGACACCTGACACATCCGTCATTTGCCGTGCCGGTTTCCTCGCGATGTTTAAATTCATATTAACTACTATTTTAATAATGTATCAGTCCCAAGAGACTTCACAGCGAGATGAACCTATTCATCTCTAGAAATGAGAACAACCATATTCCACTAGGAGGACACCTTTATGACTACATTAATACTAATCTTCTTAATATAGGTACCTACTCTGTTTACTTCAAAGTCCCGAAGTGTAACCCCGAAGTCCAATCTGTTTCTATACCAAACTCACAAATCCGTTTAGCAATTTGGACATGATAGATTCGACTAGACGAACAATCATTCGGTTTCATTATTTCTATCCTAGAATATTGTTCATTAGGTGATTAAAATAAGGACGTTAGTTACTAATAAAGGTACGAGATAAATTCGGTTTTGCAAACATTTGTTTTTTGTTTTTTTTTTACAACTTATATAGGGTAGCGTTTGACTACAAGTAACCTGATGTTAAGGGACGATGTGGTCGAAGATGGCGTCACGCCTGGATTGGGAATTGGCTCTCAAGTGAGGCTGCCGGAACACACCGATAGGTGCTTGGCGACAGATTCTTAACTTGAGGGTGGTAGCTAGCCAGGCGAGTACTAAAAAGTATCCTACCACCAAGATATTGTTTCATCACGGTATTTTCCTTTACCGGAAGCTCAAGCTCATTGTAAGCTAATTCGAACACACGCCATCATCTCTTTCGTTTTTTATTGTTTTGTATTTTTTCGTGCACTTAAGCGTACGAGTATAAAGATACGTGTAGGTTTATCTGCTTCAAACATCGCCAACATAATCAAACAAACGAGGCAGGTCGGCGGCAGAGGTCTATAATTGTGATAAAACCCAACCTCTGTAGTAGGTACCTCTGTAGTGCCATAACGAGCTTGTTTATCTCTCTCCCTAGTATAGTTTATTACAGGACATCAGGATACAAATAGTCTGGAAATTTCGTTTTCTATTTCTACTCCCATATTTCTCTCTGTATTCCGGACCGGAATCGGGAATAGAAGAGTACCTAGTTAGGTTAAATCGGGGAATAATGGCTGAAAATTATTAAAGACCTCGTGGTAAAGTTTGCGTCGACAGTTCTGGTTCTTACACAATAGGAAACTTTGAAGTTAAAATAGCAGGCGACTGGTTGCTTTCGAACACTGTAAGATCAAGGTACCTACGATTTTTATATATAGGTAGATTCTATATTTCCCTCAAATCTTTAACATTTTTGCAGCAATCTAAATTGCTCCCTAACTAATCCCCTTTCATGGTAATTATATTTACCTATTATGTACCTCAACATGTTTCTGCAGCCAGATATTCCATAAAAACAATATAATTGTAAGTAGATGGCTTATGATTTTAGTTTAGATTATAAAATTTAACAATTTTATTTTACAGACTGTTTTAAATGCTTAGTATATTATATATCATAAATAGTATAGTATATCTATATACCCGAAGGAAGGGTCGATTGCTTAGTACAATTTAGTTTGATTTGATACTTGTATCTAGTTTATTCCATCAGTGATATTGCTATTAGCTAAAGCAACTGAAATTTATCAATCTCTAAAAGCGACTTTCACATGGGAAATAACTAGTAATGATACCAATATCGAACGACTGGTTTCGATAACTGAATAACTTATGCTGACCAATTTGTGAATTCGAAACAAACATTTTGAATAGCCGAATATAAATGTCAATATTAACTAAAAGCTTTTTCTTCACATAGTTACTTGTAGACACACCAGTTTCTTATATTTGAACTTGTTTTCAATGTATTTATCCGTAATTTTTGGTTATTATAAATTACATTCGTGCCAGTAATGTCATCTAAAACGGCTTCAAAGGTAGACCACGACCAGCGCTGGTCAAACAACTAGCACAACGCTGAGTTAAGGTCGGTTTGCAACAGTACAATAGTAGTTACTATATACCTACTCGTAATCCACTTGTTCTAAGAATGTTTGATTCATATTCTTATTCATTTCTTTAGGTGAACGATGACGCGGCCGACGACGGGGCCCCTCGGGCTCATGGATCGGCTGACCAGCACGTCCACGACCACCACCAGCACGACACCAAGCAATGTTGGGGTTGGAAAGCCCAACGCCAGCAGCAATAAGCGGCCTACACCTATAATCATATACCCCACTGGTAAGCCTATTTTTTGAGCAAGGACTTCACAGATGGTATCGTTTTCAATCCATTCGACGTCTGCTACTACAATTAGTCAAAGTAAGCTTTTGTCTCTTGTACTATTTGTTGTACCCACTAACGTGGGTTTTTTGTATATCTCACAGATTAATTATACTTGGTAAAAATTATCTACCTTAGCAAGTAGAAAAGAAGATGTAGGTAAACTAAGTATGTATTTCACATGACAATATAATTAATGTAATAAAGGGACTCCTTTTAATAATATATTGTAGTTATTAGTTTAGGTTTTTTAGTTCATTGTTATAGTATATATTTTTGTTATAATTATATCAAATAAATATAATTAATGTAATTGTATCAAAAAGACAATCATATGTGTTTTCACACAGAAATTTAATAAAGATACTATGCCCCCAAAACCGTCAAGAAATTACAACGGATGAGCTAGGTTAGTTTAGGTATTTCTCAAGAATTCACACGTTAGCAAAGCTTCGTAGCCTTTAGAGAATACGTACACCGCCGGAATGCTCCTAATCTGGAACCCACATTTAGCGTGTAAATAATTCAGTGACACAAGAAATAATTAGTTGTGGGTATTTCTCGGGCATAAAGCTTTTAACAGGAGCCGTACCTTAACAACTAAATAGCAGAGCTGTCTGAAACGATTGAGAAAGGTGATTTTGTTCAATAGACAACTCGATTATCCTTAGTGCTCTAACACAAAAGCCGCCAGGTACAGCAAAATCGTTTGTAAACGACACTTAGTAGCAGAAATAAAAGTCAATTCACTTGGAAACTTCAAAACCATCGACAAAACGACGGCAAAGGCAAGCTGGTAACTTGGCAATCGGATCCTATTTAAACTTACTGAAATGTAATTAAGTATCTGAACACACCAAGTTGCTAACGTTTGTTTTGTGCCGTGCTTCACACTAATGACTATTATTACATGCGTAATTTGATACATTAGGGCGGCGAGCTCTTACCCTTTGTTAGTTGGAGATCTGCTGGTATTTAAGACAATTATGGGTTAATGGCACATCAAGAGTTGTACTTGCGTACTCTCGATCTTCATTGTTTTAATGCGGTCCGTTACAGAGTTTAACAACTTTGATTGTCACAAATAGTCGTTGCCTACCTACGTAATTTTGAAGTTACGAGTTTGAGCTCGTAATATAGAACATCACGAACACCAAGCGTCATAAACTCTATGGAGAACAAAATTAAAGTCAAACAGCTAATAAATACCTACATAAATGCTTGTCTTTATTGTTCTTTTGTTTGACCACAATTTTCTTTCTCTGAATCTAACACACACATGAATCAAAGCTCGCAATATTACGTAAGCTAAAATATAATATTCACCTGTCTGCGTTTTTCCGCGAGCAAAAAATATATCTCTTATGAACCTTGGCAATGAATATGATATGAATACGCAACGGAATGAATAACATTTTCCTTTTGTTTCAGTGACGCCAGAGTCAATAGTCGTGCCCATAGTGTCGTGTATATTTGGCTTCCCGCTACTGGCGCTCACCGTCATTTGCTGCTTGCGACGGAGGGCAAAGTTGGCCAGGTGAGTTCCGAACCCCAACTTCAGTATTGAAATTGAAACATTTCTCGGGAAATGCCAATAACTCACTCAGGAGTAGTACTAATTTGCGTATTCTGTTAAATTAATTCCGCTTTGCGACTCTAAACATCATGGTAGCTTTTTACATTAAACTTGACGTATTTGAAAATTTCCAGAATCTTTTCAGTTAGCAGTAGTACCTAAAGGTAAAGGCAAAGGTATTATTATACAAATCTATTAATTTGGATTGAAACTCGTATATATTTTTCTGAAATAAATTGTGCTTGGATATTTATTGCATAGTAGTAACCAATCTTTTCCAAACCTGTCTGAAGAAGGTAATAATTCAACCATGTTTCAATTTTCTACGTGAAATCTCCCTTTAGAGATTCCAAGCATGAACTGTAATTCAGGAATTGCAATTACGATTTTCCAATAAGTAACAATGGAGAAGCTAGTCAAGGGATAAGTTAGCAAGAGAACATAATTATAGGATGTCGATACCTTCCGGGAACAGAAGCCAGCCCACGGAGCAACAAAGGCCTTTATTTTTCTTTGAGTAATAATAGTTGTACAAACCAGTTTGCTAATAAAAGCTCGTCTGTTTTTCTATCTCTAAATAGGATTACTTTTGCGGTTTCGGGTTTCTTCGGGAAATTAACTTATATTCCCTTCCTTGCCTTGCTTTAACTTATATTTAATTTTAACAGTCCGAAGGATAGTAAAGTCCGTGAAGTTACTAAACTGACTTGTGAAGCAATGTTCTAGAGCGATGAGCATATAATATGTAGTATGAATACGCGCAGGACTGCAACTATTTCAGTAACCGATAAAAATACTGCAAAATCTAAGCTATAAAACCCGATTCGTATTATGATCTAATTAATACATGCTGCGGAAAAAGTAGTAACAAATGGAATGGTTCGAACGCGTTGAAAAGACTTTTCCACCTGCCTTCATTGTTCCTACGTAACACTCAAAGCAATTTTCCGCCGCGCTTGCTGAATCATAAAGTTAATATTTAATGTAGGTGTCTTTTTATGGCGCAAACTGGAATTGTGCATAGAAGTAGCGTTGGGTGGGTAATATTCGTATTGTTTGCTCTCCTATAAGGGCTATAAGCCAATGTTGACAAGAAGCTCTCTTCAGGGAAATATATGAATAAGAATATCGGCATCAAAGGAACTTTTTGTGACGTTCATATTAAATGTAAATTGTCTACCTATATATACCTTATCGCCACAAAAAATTACGAACGTTGTATAAAAATTTAAAGATTAAAAGATTTTAAGAATTTATTGCAAAAATTTATATAAATTTTGTTTTTGTTTTTTTTTTAAACATCTGCTTAATAAAAATAATCATTATCAGTCTATTATAACGTTCCTACTGCTGGGACACAGACCTTCTCTCAGAGACTACGGGCGATAATCACTGGTTGGTTGATGTCGCATATATCCTTAAATGTTGTGTTTCTTGGACATACCTACCGGTTTCCTCATAATGTTTTCTTTACCGTTTTGAGCGATGGCAAAATTTCATAATATAAGTAAATAGTGGTAACTTCTACCTACATCGTTTTGGGGTCGAAATAGACCAACAATTTGTATCATGTTTCAGTCACTCACACTTCATCATGAACTAATAATGAATCATATTCTACCAAAGCTAACTCAGTGATGAACTCATACAGGAGTACTTTTTAAAATTTATACATATAACTTAGTAGGTACCTTACTAGGTAGGTAACTATGTAACAATCAGGTCAAATTCTTTCCCTGCGAGACTGGCAGCGTATTTGCCATCGCTCGTCCCTAAATGCCGCTGAAATAGATATCTTCTCTAGAACTCCCATAAAACGTCCGCAACTTATCTGGAATGCTTTATAAATATTGTAACCAAACCCGACGGTCGACATACTTTCAAATCTTCTGCCATTTCACTACAGCGATGAAATAGTACCTCTGGGCTTTTTATACGCCTGAGCTGAATCCATCATGCCTAGAAATACGATTTTATAAATAGAAACTTGGATGTAAAAGTTTATGGGCAATGTTTCAAACGAAAACCAACACGCTGGTTAATTTTTTCTATTCATTTGAAAGTTGTGGGTACTAAAATAAAAAGCTCCGTTTAGTTCGGAGTTTAGCGTGAGTTAACTTCGTCTCTGGTTTTTTTAATTGGCAGTCGGAGTTGGTGGCAGTGAGGTTTCAAGTGAGAGCTCTAATTAAATGTACTGCAAACTATAAATATTTGCATGGCTTTGAAACTATACAAAAGTTTGTATGCAGAGAGCGGGCGAGACGACGCAACTGCGAGCTAGACCGTGGGGAGTTGTCTGTGGTCCGACTGTCTCCTATGAAAGCGAAGCAGCGGACTGTGAGCCTGCTGCGATCGCCGCGACCGCCGCCAGCACTCGAGCTCGATACCGTACTCGAGGAACGTTCAGATCCTGAACAGACTACACTTTCACAGGTAAATTGAACGCCATGCAAGCGTAAACAAATAAGAAAAATGCTTTTTATGCGTAAAAATAAGATTTTAATACAGTGATAAGTCTCACATTTGCGAAGGTCCTTCATTTTGATGTCATCGCTTCGCTAGACATTATTTAACTGCCAACATAAAGGTTGTTATAGTCATAATTAGTCATTCTATCTCTTAAGATCTCCAGATAAGTAGTGTAATAGTTAAAGTACGGGCATGAAAAAACTTAAATTACTATATAAATGCATTTCAGTTTCTGTTAGAATTTTAAAACTGATAAGGTGGTGAGCATCTTAAGGTGTCATTAAAATTCCACACGCCTTTCAACGATCGTTAATGAAACTGTTCAAACCACTGCCATCGTCTCGATCCGGACAGCCTTCTTATAGATATGACAAGATGTAGATTCTAACCTCAGATACACGAGGACGTTACATCGAAGTGTTCTTAATATTTTACTCAACCGTCTTGTATGACTATTATATGTATCAGTCTGCGTTTAAGTTTTGCCATAAAACAACAAATAATTCTACTGTGCGCAGGTGGAAATAACACCAGACCGTGAAGTGGGCGCTATTCTTTTCGGCGCGATGGGCGCGGTGGGCGCCGCCGCAGCGGCCGCGACCGCTGGCTGTAAGGACAGCTAGCGGCGGGGCTCGGCGGTGCTGGGCGCGCGCTCGCCGCTCTGGGCCGCCCTCACCAGCCAGCCGCTAGACGTGGACGAGGTCGACGAGGACGACTTAACCAACGACGACAGCTAACATTTGGACGAGCGCTCCGTGGTCGACATCGGGGAGCGCATGAAACTGTTCTTGGACATTCCTCTTAGGTTCTAGACTTCTAGTGATAGTGATAGCTCCTCTGTGCACGGTAACGACAGAAGTAGCTGAACAATGACAGTTTCCGATTATCATCACTTAACATCAGGTGTGTTGTGTTGTGGTCAAACGCTACCTTGTAAGTTGTAAAAAAAACAGACATTACTGATCTAATGCGCATTTGGAAACTCGAGTATGATCAGCTACTTTTATCGCTGACTGTACCAGCAGCTTGTTACCGGTTCATAGCCGTCGTCACAAAGGCTTCTAGATCGTGGAAGAATGCTTCTAAACGTGTGCCAATTTTTTCCTGATAGCAGTGAGCATAGCAGTGGAAAAAAACGATGTGAACTAAGTGCGCCTAAAATATACGTCCATGAAGTAACCTACCTTCCATGGATGCACAATGTACGCTAGCTGCTGTAACTTTGAAATGAGAGTGATAACATTTAAGTAACTAGATGTCGATATCGACGACGACATATCGAAATTGCACACGCACAGAATGTAAACTAGCACTAAGCACTAGGTTATATCTATGTAACTACAGAATGAGAACGAAAAAGATATCAGGGCAACGAAGAACATCTATCTTCCTCAGCAATTATAATATGCCTCATAATGACAGGCTGGTATCACAGCGAGTAAACATTGCGCGCTTCGCGATGTCGGTGTCGTCATTCCGGACACGCCGGGAATTTATAGCTAATGGCGTTGAGCTTATAGGTACCTATCTAGTTTTAGTACCTATATATATCCATAGCCAGCCACGTGTAACCTACCTTTTGGTTCAGTTTAACGTAGTAAGTATGGTGTAATTTCCAGTAAGCAACAAGTTCACTGCTGTGAAAATGAAATCAACACTGAATCAGCAATGAATGAACATGTCGCCGATGAACACGGAGCCTTTTTTTTTTTTTTTTTTTTTTTTACTATTTACAGGGTAGCGTTTGACCACAAGTCACCTGATGTTAAGTGACGATGTGGTCGAAGATGGCGCCACGCTACACCTGGACTGGGAACTGGCTCTCAAGTGAGGCTGCCGGAACACACCGATAGGTGCTTGGCGACAGATTCTTAACAAGAGGGTGGTAGCTAGCCAGGCGAGTACTAGAAAATACCCTACCACCAAGCTATGGTTTCATCACGATGTTTTCCTTCACCGAAAGCTCAAGCTCATTGTAGGATTCGAACCCACGTCCTACGGATCGCAAGCCGACGTCACTACCACTGAGCTATCATCGCTATAAAGGGCGAAAACTAGTTTGTTAATAAACTAGAGATAACATACTGCATAGCCTACTCGCGACCTGTTTGGCATCCGACATACAAGTTAACTTGTACATTAGATGCCTAGATGTACAGAGTTTGCGAAATCAACTTCTAGTTTGAAGTTGAAGGTACCAAACATTAGAAAGAAAAAATTATCAATACCAAGTTAAAAGTGTACATAGCATGAACACTTCGAGTTCTTAACGCATTGAAAATTACGTAGAGCATGTTAATGTTAACAATAGCCGTAGATAGGTAATTGATTAAAATATTAGGTGTATGAAGAGGCCTTGCGTAAGGTTATTTAATTACTTAGATGATAAAGTAAAAGGCAAAGTTTTTACCTAGAATTGCGAAACAAATTAACTTTTAAAACGCACCATAACATTTGAGATTGCACTCACATTTGCAAAGGACCTACAAAACTTGTGGTGCATAGCACAAATTAGGCTTAGGTTATTCTAGTATTAGATAGAATAAATTGCTATAAGTATTTCAAATAGCTTAGATATTGCTAGTTATATTTTGCAAGTAAACGCTGAAGACACAATCACAGTACTACCAATAAACTTTCGAAAACATTATAGACGAAAAAATAGAATCAGTTGGAATTAAATGATAGTCAATGTGTCTGTTCGTGTGACAGGCTAGTCAGTGGCGTAACATGGGGAGGCATGTGGTGCGGCATTATTTATACTGCGGGCGGGAAATTGCCGCCCCTAAACAAAATAACCACGAACATTTTTTGATGTCAACTGTTTTCTATTTCATCATTAAATTTGAAAATAATGCGGTATATTCAGCAACAACACTGGTAAGTACATAGGTTACTATGAAAATTAATGAATTTGCAATTTTATCTTAGAGGAGTGAAATCATAGATATACGTTAAGTATGTAAAGTTACGTATTTTGTAGTATAACGAGTATAAACAGGTACGAAATTTGATAATTACGACGTAGGCAGTAGGTACTCGTATTTCGCCCGTAGTTTTGACCATTATACACATTTACATAATTCAATAGTTAAAGTAAGTACTTACTTTGTAAATAAATTGGAAATGTCTTGTTGTCCCATTACATATGGCTAATGAATATAATATATGTTGTAGATATAATATACTTACATATTAGTGTTGTAATTATTGATTGGTAAAATTTTTGTACGCTCTTCGTAAATGCACTTTTCACCATATTTGTCACTATTGCCTTAGTGTGTTCAGAGCTTTGTCATTCTAGAGCAAAATACAATTGTAATAAATTATTCAAAATGCCATAGGGATGGTCGTGATCACCTTTTTAATAAAAAAAAGTCCAGCGAATTTCTAAGCTAATAATATAATTTCTATAAATAATTAGGCTCCACTAATTCTATACGACTATCTGTCTGATGGTCATTTCTATCTGAAGTTTGAAAATGTAATCTTGTTTTGGGTGAAAATACTGACTCTGAACCCTTCCATGAGCGTTCCTAAAAGGTCTGAAGGTATACAATGGAATTCCTGTAAAATATCACTTTGGTATTTTATTTTACCGAATAAATTATTCGGAGTTCCAGAAATAGAGAGCAAGTCTATAACCAGTATAACCGGCGGTATTCAGAATCGATGAACATTACTATTTTTCTATAGTTTTTAAAACTCAATAGCTTTCAAGGTTTGCTCTAGAATAATAATCATTGAGAGAAAACTTGAGTCCTGATAATAACGAATGCAATTATGTATGTAAGTAGTGTATTTTTATCCAATTAATGAATCGAACCGAAATACTTAATACCAAGTATTCGTGGTACAGAACAGGTATTTATTATTAGGTGTTCATGTGGATTTGTATCTTTTTAAGAATCGTTTGATACTAAAATGAATGTGTTACATAATATGAACTTATCAATGTCATGAATATTTTCCTTGAGGCCGCACATAATTTTACTATAGTGTAAATAAAAATGTAAATTTCGTTTGTCCGTGTGTTTTATTTGTACATCTATACTAATATTATAAAGCTGCAGAGTTTGTTTGTTTGTTTGTTTGAACGCGCTAATCTCAGGAACTACTGGTCCGATTTGAAAAATTCTTACAGTGTTAGATAGTCCATTTATCGAAGAAGGCTATATTTTATTTCCAAAAAAATTAGGGATCCGTAAGAAAATTGCTATTTTGCAACCCTAGGTGTGAAATTGAAAACCTATTTTTGCGTGCGCTGCAAAAACTATTGACACTAGAACAAAATAATGTATTACGGGTTTGTAGGTCTCATTTAGATCTACAAAAAAGTCCGCGAGAGCATATGTCTAACTATTATAGTTATGCCACAATAAGTGATCTTTTATTTAAAAAAAATAATTTTTAATGCCGCCGCTAGAAAAGGCTCTTTATTTGTATCTTGGTATTAATCCTTATCAAAATAAATTACTTTTTATTCAAAACTGCTTCAATGCCTTTATAAAACTTTTTGAATCATTCAATTTGGACATTCCATTCGAAAGATATCACGAGTTTAAAAATGTAAGTAGTAAACCGCCGCACCGCAGCGCAGCGGGAAACGCGGTGAGGTGACGGGGGGTACCGGGAGAATCTATGAAATAGGTAAAGTGCGGTCGCGGACCAGAAAGACCTTTAACTGCGCGGTTCAAACGTGCGGTCCAAGAAAAAATAACTTAGAATTAAAATAGGATAATGGGTACCTACAGCAGGTAACGCGTTGAGGGGGCACCGAAGTGCGGGAATAATTTTGGAGTATACGGAATATAATATATACGCTATCGCGCCTAAACTACTGAACCGATTTAAATGAAATTTGGTATAGAGATAATTTGAGCCCCGGGGAAGGGACATAGGATACTTTTTATCGCTATAAACTGTAGCCCACGCGGGTGAAACCGCGAGGAACAGCTAGTACCTAATAAATATGTTATAATTTTCTATCAATGATAGTCGGTTGCTTGCCCTGACCTACAGAGAGTCAAGGTCCAGTTTTGAAACACAGTGTAATATAACAAAACCAAACTTGTTTATACACCATGCTGACAACAAGTATTAATTTCATCCATGGACTGTTCGTTTCGCAAACCTCGACACAGTTGAATTACCAACTCATTTCAATGATGTAGCTTATCTAAGTGGCATTGGAAGGTGTGGTAGGCTTCACAATACCAATACATAGGTATACCTATTATCCACATGAGCTCGGTAGGCAGTAAGAAGAATGCGTCCCATTTATTTCAGTACTTTGACCACAAATCACATGAGTTTATATGACGATGTGGTCGAAGATGTCTACACGCTACACCTAGATTGGGAACTGGCTGCCGGAACATACCGATAGGTGCTTGCCCACCAATTCTTAACACGAGGGTGGTAGCTAGCCAGGCGAGTACTAGAAAATACCCTACCACCAAGCTATGCTTTCATCACGATGTTTTTCTTCACCGAAACCTCAAGCTCATTGTACGATTCGAACTCAAGACCTGCGGATCGCAAGCCGACGTCACTACCACTGAGCCATCATCGCTTCATATATCCAAGGGTTAGTGCTACGTACCTGTTAGTGGCTAAACCAAAATAGCGGTCTGTTTCAGTATACCAACACTAATCTTATATAGTACCTAGCTGTTGTAGTAGCTCCTAGTGACGAAAGTCACGTAGGTAGTAGGTACGCAGAGGAGCTTTTACGCGACGTGCGTATCTATAACAGTACCTACAGTGTGTCTCCAATTTGATTAATAGGTATTCGTCTAATAGTACGTACCTATCTATTTATATTTTTTAATAACAAAGTATAGAGGGTTATCCCGGAAATTGCACCACACCAGTTTTGCGACCACAAATTATGAGATTTCAAGAGAAAACGAAAATAAATTACTCTAAATAACCATGCAATCAACCAGTGCGGCAGTGAGGAATTAATTTGTAGCTTTGTAGCCTGACGTTTGACCGGAAGTCACAAGTGGTCTGAAGGCGAATGGCCACGCTACACCGGATGTGCAGGACGATACCAATAGCGGTGCTCAGGGACAGATTCTAATAAGAAGGTGGCTGAGGTGCACTAGGACAATATTCTACCACCAAGCTATGGTAATATTTCTTATTATTATTGTTTCAGGTAAAATTTTTACTCGTGTGTATTGAAAATGTTACGTTTCCTCATCCTGATTCTATCAAATAATCTGTTAATTTTGGATTTATATGAACCTAAATAAATACACATGTTCACATGACTAGGTACATGAAATCAATTTGATATCATATGTTAAACACCGATGGAGGGCGTGCGAGTGACCTCGCCTGGACTGAACTAGCCGAATAACACAGCTAACCTAATTTACGTTATGTGTCAGCGAAAATAGAAGGTAGATCGATGTGAATCAAAAATATTTATTTTCAGTAGAAACATTTTTTTAAATATCCTTGGATGTTTCTATAATGCTTTCTCTCTGCATATTTATTTATGAACGACTAGTTGCGCCCCGCGGTTTAACCCGCGTCTTTCCGTTTTCCCGCAGGAACCTTTTTTCGGGATAAAAAGTAGCCTATGCGGTAATCCAGGGTATAAGCTATCTCCATTTCAAATTTCATTCAGATCTGTTTAGTAGTTTTTGCGTGAAAGAGTAACAAACATCCACCCATCCATATTACTTACAAACTTTCTATTCACGTTTATAATATTAACTAGTAGGATTAATTCGTAACAGACAGACAGAGTTACTTTCACATTTATATATGTATTAGTATGGAAGACGGGATAAGAAGACACGCCCTAATTATATAATATAGGTAGGTACCTATATAAATTAATGATAATACAATTTAGTTAATGTAATAATAGAACTCTACTATACCATCATCATACATGTAGACATGAAAGACTAGACTTGGGATTCAATTAATTAAATGCTTTTAATTAATTAGAAGACATGCTAGTTCAATACAGCAGTAGGCCTTTGAAGGTATCTACGTAGGGAAAACTCTCCTGGGAGAATAATAATAATTATGTTAAGTAGGAAGTTTCATACAAGTTTTACTAACTACCTCGCTTGGCTTCGGCTTCGCATGTTAGGTGCCAGTGTCATTAGTATTAAGTGTTTTAAAATGATGTGCTTAGCTGGCTTACACGCCGGGCACGCAAGTTTAAATAAAAATTTCACGTTGACCGTGACTTTAAGTAAAATTTCAAAAAACTACTAAATGCATCTTTGAGTACGGAACTGTAAGTGATTGGTAAATAAACCACGAAATAGAAAACAAAATAAAGGAACGAAGTGAAAATACTGCGAACTTAAAACTCTTAACAAAAAAACCAAGGAAGGAGAAAACCTGGAAGAAGACGTACCTCATGGCTCAAAAATCTCCGGACTTGGTTCAACATGAGCACAAGATCCCTGTTCCGAGCAGCAGCATCCAAAATTAGGATAGCCCTAATGATAGCCGACCTCCGGTAGGAGATGGCACCACAAGAAGAAGAAGAAAACTCTTAACAAAATCCTACTTCCTACTAATATTATAAACGTGCAAGTTAACAAGTTTGTGAGTATCGATGGAGGGATGGATGGATGTATGTATGTTTGTTACTCTTTCACGCAAAAACTACTGAATGGATCTGAATGAAATTTTGAATGGAGATAGCTTTATACCCTGGATTAACAAAGGCTACTTTTTATCCCGGAAACGGGAAGATCCGGTTGAAACCACGGAGCGCAACAAGTTGACCATAATAAAAAAAAGACCATGGGGGCAGCGGATAGCAAAAATGACTGAAAGACTCTATATTGTGTTAATTTTGGCGTTTAGATAGGAGAAACTCCGGAAAGAGACAATAACCAATTCAAAGTAAGTCATGGTCATCGGCCACTGTCAAATGATTACCAACATTTGTACCGTAATGCCAAATCTACCGCAATGCCCGCTTTCCTCTTACTCTAACATAAAAATTTATTTGAGCAGCTCAAACCAGTAGCTACACTAACAATGTTCCTTCCTTCCTATAATAGCATTAAATTAATCCAATGAAATGTTTATAAATAACAGCTACGGACTATGTACACATATATAATATAGCGTCATCTGCGTCAAACCGTCTCGTCAACCGAAGAAAATTCCAGTACCTACTTGAACCTTTCAAGAAGCATTCCATTTTGCAGCCACAATGATTTTGTAAGTAATTACGAGTATTTAGGTAGGTAGGAACTCATATTAACGCTTTTTCTACACAAGCACACAAGATCTTGAATGTAATTATTGCAAAAAAATCTTTTAGATATAATTTTACTTAAAATGAGTATGTATATGTGCAATTGTTTGTCTGTTGATCCCGAAATAACGTTAGGTCATTAAGTACTTATATCTAGAAGACATCTACCTACCTCAGGGGAAAAAACCTTCTCCCCAACCGCGACTTTAATAAAAACAAAATACCGATAAGACACAACCGGAAATGATCTTACTTTCCTCCCTTTAATGGCAAAAAATTATGGCTACAAGTTCGAAATATACTGCGCTAATCTCCAAAAACAAAATTCTGTTAAAGCTGAACTTAGCAACATTAAATAGATAAAAGTGCTAACGATAAAAGTTTAGTATAACATGAAGAAATGTGTACAGAACGTCAATCTGAGTTCAAATGCCACAAT
This sequence comes from Opisthograptis luteolata, assembly GCA_931315375.2. Classification (NCBI taxonomy): domain Eukaryota; kingdom Metazoa; phylum Arthropoda; class Insecta; order Lepidoptera; family Geometridae; genus Opisthograptis; species Opisthograptis luteolata. The sequence goes on from OV928036.1 coordinate 5,694,642, forward strand.
AGGCGCAATGCGGTGTCACGTAGGGACGTCCTAGGTAGACGTGACATAAGGAGGTAAGGCGTGTTAGCACATAGGTAAATCAGGTGGGTCATTTGATTGTTCCGTCATTTAGTTTTAGTAAAAAAGGCGTTCCATTTTCCAGTGGCAAGGTCGTAGAGCAGGCTGCGCAGGCAGCTACGATCACGCACTCGATCTACAGGTAAACACAATAATGTGGTCCGCTGGCCGGTGGCGGTGCGTGCATCAACCGTTTAAACTCAGCTCAGAGCACGCGTGGAAAAATCATCGCACATCCTTTTTTACTACAAAGATCTAACTGTAATTTGGCCAACAATTAAAACTCGGTTTATAAAAATCCTGCGCATTCGTGGCTTAGTGGCGATGGTAATGAGTGCATGAACAGTGCATTATCAATTTGATATATTTCGATTAAGGTAAGTTTACATTTTGTTTTGAATCTAAGAATTATGGGCACACAATCACATACATAGCTCTGGATAGCTCTGGTCCCCAAAGTCAAAGTCAAAGTCAAAAAAATATTTATTCAATAGGATACATTGTGATCACTTTAAAAAGAACAGGCAAGAAACGCCCGGCAGGTAATATAACCCCAACTATGATTCCCTCTATCAATGGAATTAGACGCTCATTGGGGATCCAAAACAAACAGCCAAAGATCACTTGCACTTTTTGCAAATTGATTTCCGTAGCAGGAATCAAAAACGCGACCTTGCAATTTGCAGTTGCAAGTTGCGCCACTCCGGATATCGAATCTTCTTCTTCATCAATATTGTTGGGTAATCTAAATAATAAAAATAACTGATGTACGAAACGGATATCGATGCAACGAAGTGTATTTTAAGAATAAAAATCCATTCGCGTACTCGACATAGTAAAGTCTCATTTTATATTTCGTACTTCCAAACTAGTTTCCCAAAAAAAATGTACCTAGTACTTACTTAGTGCGTCTTGTAGTTTTACTGGTTTCCTGCTTTTCTGCGGTAAATTTTCCAGGATAAAAATATCCAGGCTTAAACCAGAATAAAGTTACCTAGACAACCATTGCACCTACTTTAACCAAAAGGTACACCGCCTATCTACAAATCCTACGTTCTTCAATGTATTCCAACAAATTTCGTAAAATACGAGACATAGCGTTAAGTAGGCACTCACTTAGCATATCCATCTCCTACTTGTCCTACATTGGACTCCCAAAGGTAGCTATGAATAGACTACTGAATGACTGCATGACCATCGATTGTGAAACTTTGCGGCGTCTGTATTAATAATGTAAGTGCTAGGTGTATAGCCATACACGTGTGACAAAGGTCCAGCTTATGCATTTTGCTTACATACAGGTATTCAGTAATGTACACATATTTTCTTGAATATCTCTTAAAGCTTTTCATTATTTAGGTACCTTTCGACTTTTTGTCATCAGTAGGTTCGGAGGAAATAAGCTGTGACATAACTCGAGAGAATGAGTCGTATGATGGTTGCGGGCGGGTGCGGGTTTTTATCGCATCTGCCTACGGAACCCTACAAAAACCAGTTGGTTAAAATTGGCTGAAATGATTAAGTATTTATAACTAAGATATCACGATAACACTCATTGTAATGTAAACTTGTTTCATTGAATTATTTTACTTATAGTACGGAACTTTTTATGTAGGCTTTCTTAACCGGTTTATTTTTTGCTATCTTGGCAATGCAATGTCCACCACCTACGGTATGCGTCCAGTTACAAAATAACTGGCTGCAAACAATTTTGCAACCATTTCAACTCGTTTTCAAGAACATTGTCCGAAGACATGGCATGCGTCGGTGCCTAAAATAAATGCACAAAATTTGCAGTGCGTATGTATAAAGTAAGCACTTAAGTTCTTATCTTTCGTCGCAGGTAGACAATTATGTTGTTAATATTTAATTATATTTACTGACCTTACCGACTGTATATTTTTTAAATCTGAGGATATTATTTTATACTAGCTGTTCCCCGCGGTTTCACTCACGTGGGCTACAGTTTACAGGTTACCCTATGTCCTTTCTCAGGCTCTAGACTGCCTTTGCACCAAACCGTAGTTTAGGCGTGAAAGCGTAACCAACGGACAGAGTTTCTTTCGCATTTTTTAATATTAGTAGGGATTTATTAACATAACCTATTCTTTTATTGTATTTTGCAATGTTTTGTTACGTTGATCTTTTAAAACTATGTTTTTATTGTTTAGAAAGCGATTGGAAAGTATGATATGAATATTTTTTACGAATATAAGTTGGTATTGACTACATTTAGTATTTAAAATATGATATGTCATGTCATAATATGTCATTTAAGTACTAGGGCTTGACAGATTACTAGTAAAATGACATATTATGACATGACATATCGATCCAATTTCAAAAAATCAAAGGCGTTAATGAACTTCACTTATTTGTTAGATATCTACTTAAGTACCTACACCTACATTAAAGGTAATATTGATCTAACTTTATTGCCACAAATAGCTCTTAAACTTATGTACGCGTAACTGGTCTTTTAGGTCATAAATTGATTTGATAATATTATAGCCTCCTCCCGTGAAGACTAATTTAATTTTGGTTGGCTCGTCCTACAAACTTGACGCTCAAAACAGAGCTTTGAAAATCCTGTTGTTACTCGTACTATACCTACTCGTACCTAGAAATCGATGGTTATATTTAAATGCGTTGCATCACAGCACAGCATTCCTGCGTCTACTCTACAAGGACTTCCAGACCCTTTAAATAAAACATCGAATAATTCGTTGTACGGTCGTTACTATATTATAGTTCGGTGATTTAATATAAATTTCGAAACACTATTTTGGTTTCTAAATGTATGGCCAAGGCTGTTCTCACAGCGTGGGTATATAGGTAGGTACCTGTTATTTGTATTGTAGCTATATTTTCTGGCGGAAAAATAAATTGATGTAGCAAAAGTAAGTGATGTATAGAAATTGTAGGGTCACCATCCGCGTCAAACTACTTATAACCGTAGCTTTTATATTTTAGCTACTTAATTATGAATTGAAAAATATTTCGCCTATAGTACATAAATATAGTACCTACCGGGACCCAAAAATTTAATATTCAGGTCAATTACCACCTTGTCCTAATTACAGCAAACAAAACACATTGTAGGCGTTTTGGCAGTCAGTTTTTGTCAACAAAATTGGACCTATGACTTATATTATTATGTTCATGTTTGTAAAGAAACTAGGTGCAAGAATCACGAGTGTTTGTTCGACAAGGGCGAATAATTAATATTTGCTGTATCACCCTGTGAATTGCATGAGGTGCATTCCATAAGCACACAGGCAGTAAAACCTTGTGTGCCTTGTCACAGTAAGGATACTTGCCACTCGTTTATATTTACCCTAGAGCAAGCGAAATATTGTTACTACCACAAGGTAGGTACTTAAAAAATGTCATACCTAGTTACATGCAGTGCAGTACGCTCCTAACTTCGTAGATGCCTTAGCGCGTATATGCTAATGGTTTAGCACATATTATGCTAAGACGGTGGCTAGTTGGCTACTTTGTATAATCTTTCAAATACAACATTTTTTCAAGAACAAATTTATTTTTAGATGAATGAATGATGAATTCAATTGCATTATGACTAGCTGACCTAGTCCAAGGTTGAAAGATATATTTACAAACCTTATTAGCTTCTGGATGCATGATGTAAACAGTTAGGTAACTACATTATAAAAATCAGATCGGATTTAAATCCACACATAATATTATAAACGCGACAGTAACTCTGTCCGTCTGTTTATTACCTTTTCACGCCGTTAGGCTATATAATATAATAGATACACCACTGAACTGACCTTGTTACAATTTTGTATAGAGATAGTTTTAAGCTCTATACGAAACTTTAGTTCACGCGAGTGAAATTGCAGGGCACAGCTAGTAACACATAATTTAATTTTAGTTTATCTAGATCTAAATCACACAGGATTGAAACAATGTAAACTTATTTATAAAACAAAACCAATAAAATATTCCGAAAGTAATTAGGTATGTACGTAATTCTTGCTCTACATAGTATTTTTATCTTTACTCATCCGCTTTCGTTCCGAAACAATAAATCGTTCAGATTAATAAATAAGACGAGGTACGCTGATGGCCATGAGATTCCGCGTTAAAATTTTTCGCGAAGGTACAACTGAACATATCTGGGAGATGCCTCGAGCAAATTGCATAATCTCGAGGCGAATCATAAATCGTAGGTTTTTATTATGAATTCGCAAGTTAAGTTGTCGTTTCCCACCATCCAATGCTACTTGTTACTATGTAATTTCGTCTGGCTCTGGCGGTCGCAGCCTCAGTTTTCCGTATCACAGATTCCGATTGTCTAGTCGTAAATTTTATTTGACATAAATTCAACCTGAGTATTATCACGTTTAGCAGTTCTGATTTATAGTCACCAAGACACACCAACACAAGATGCTAATAGTACCTATAGTGTCAGCAAGAGTTATAGGTCAAGTTTACACAACATTACCTGCACGCCTAATTGTTTATGTATACGAGTAAGTACATATAGAAAACGAATACCTAAAGGGAATCAGCACGCATGGATGGGGTTCATTTACCTACTTAGTTTTGCACTTAGGTACCGCTTGAGGCTTAGCCCATTTTATCTAATAGAGCAAGCAGACCGCCTGCATGATGGTGAGTGACCACCATCGCTTAAGAGAGTTTAAAACTCTAGGGGCGTTAAAACTTGCGGAGGAAGCTCGTTCTACATTTGCAAGTATGCGGGAGAAAGGAACGCATTTATAAATCGAGTGGTGTGGGACTTTCAGTACTTGATTATGAGTGGATGAGCTCTATTCCGGTGATGAGTTCAAAGTTGGCAGAGCATTATTCTACATGAGGACGAAACTTGTGCCTTGTACATACAGCAACAGTCGCTGCCTCGATGTAAAATACCGCTTCGTCTTAGCCTATTTATAAGTATAGATTTTAAGATTGTAGCTAAGAAAAGTTGACAGCATTATTCTACATGAGGACGAAACTTGTGCCTTGTACAGCAACAAACTTTTAAAAGTATAGATTTTAAGATTGTAGCTAAGAAGCTATAGACTCAATAGAATAACTAGGTATATGATTCAGTAGTACAATTATTCTAAGTCCTTCGCCTATAGTGCTAAGTAGGTACAGCAACCTATTTGCCATGAATGCGAGTTCATTTGATCGCAATCAGTTCACTAGATACGTATAAAGTACGAACTTGGATGTGACTCGATTCACTGATCAGTATATCATGATGTCTCACCGGACGTATGTCACATTACAGGGTATTTTGTATTCAATACAAAATCTCACCATATTATCTACCAACTTGTGTACTTATATCAAGGACGACGTGTTGTAACATTTTACATTTTTCTCGCTCGGTTAAGTAAGTAGGTACACCTCCACCTAAGTAGGACCATAATTAACTTAAATTTTCAAGTAAATAGTATGTTACAAGCCGAATGAAATTCAAATTCGGATAGTATAAAAGCTTTTCATATAATTGTTTTGATTTTTCAGTGATGAAGAACTCAGAATCCCAACATGCGATGGTTACTCTACTTCATTTTTATAACAACCGCAAACACATTTGACGTCAGGAGATTTTTTGACTTTTGGACAGATCTCTTTCGCCCTTTACCTCACAACCCCAACGAAGGTTTCATAGCAGATTACACACCCGGCAAACATGAAGAATTTGACTTCATCATCGTAGGTGCTGGTTCAGCCGGAAGTGTTGTAGCGAACAGATTGAGCGAAGTGCCACAATGGAAAGTGTTACTACTAGAAGCAGGAGGCAACGAGAACTTCTTTTCCGATGTGCCTATATTCGCCTCGTTTCTATCTTTGACGCCCATGAACTGGGGGTACAATTCGGAGCCGGAGAAGCGAGCATGCAAAGATCTACGAGGAAAGGTTTGCTTCCTACCGCGAGGTAAAGTCCTCGGCGGCAGCAGCGTGTTAAACTTTTTAATCTATCAACGGGGACATCCCGATGACTACAATGACTGGGTCAAAATGGGAAACGACGGCTGGAGCTACGATGAAGTCCTGCCCTATTTCAAAAAGTCAGAAAACATACAAATTGATGAATTGAAAAATTCATCATACCACGGGGTAGGCGGATATTTAGATATAGAATACTCGCCATTTTATAGCCCTTTACAGACAGCCTTTAAAAAAGCTGGACAGCAACTCGGTTACCAATGGAGAGATCCGAATGGTGAGCACGTTATTGGATTCTCAAAGCCTCAAGCTACAATGAGGAAAGGACGGAGATGTAGTTCTTCAAAAGCTTTTTTGGAACCCATTCGATATAGACAAAACCTGAAAGTTTCAAAGTACTCAACCGCGATGAGAATTCTAATCGACCCTTACACCAAAGCTGCCTACGGGGTGGAATTTATGAAAAAGAACGTAAGGTAAGTTTAGGTTCCGTAGCGATAGGTATATACCTAATACATAGTATTTATTTTATGTAGGTACCTACGTCGTATAGCTCACTGCTTAATATCTGTTTATATACTACTTACCATAGCTACGATGCATAAATAGTAAGTTGTTGTTGTAAACATGACAACTGGATTTAATTAATCTCATGATTAAATCTCACAACATAGAGGCATTCCCATGACAAGATGTTAATGTTACTAGGATGATACAAATGCAATTTGTATTTGCAACTTCATATCTATAACCTGCAGTAAGTAAGCAGTTTCAATAAGCGTTGTAAAGATTTACTAAATTTCTTTACAATCACGTGGCATTATTGCCTCTTGAATATCTTGACACATCGAAACTAGATTTTTTGAGACTTATACGACCGTGTCGTAAGCGTAACGTCCTACCTAACATAATACCTAGGTATGTAACACTTATATGAAAATTTCAGAATCCTGATTTTTATTACAAAGTCAATCCCTATTGCATCTATACCTATCTATAACATTAAAATATTTACATAGCATGTTTTATTTTATATGTTTTCCAGGCGACAAGTGCGAGCTCGTCGCGAAGTGGTACTGTCAGCGGGGTCCATAGGCTCGGCACAGCTGCTGATGATCTCTGGAGTAGGCCCGGAGGACCATCTCCGGGAAATGAACATAGAACCTCTAGTCGATCTTCCTGTGGGTTACAACCTTCAGGACCACGTCACGTTCTCCGGGAATGCCTTCATAGTGAATGACTCTGGTCTTTGTGTGAATGATGTAAGGAAACGTTTGAAACATTGCAGTCAGATATATAGCTACTTCAGTAAATACTTATATAGGTATTAAAGAAATAGCTGAACCCCGCAATAATACCCGTGGTTTTCCCACTATCCCAAATGAACCTTTCTCTTAATAGTCTATGTTTTAATCCAGATTATAAGCTATCTCCATTCCTCACTCAAATCCGTTCGCCGTTTCAGCGTGTAAAAGTAACAAACTCTCTCTAAGAATCTTTCGCATTTATAATAGGTTCTATGACAGATATACTTACATACATTTAGGTAAATGTTATGTAGGTACATACCCTAAGTAAAATTACCACTGAATTTTTTTTCGATGATGAATTTTTTTCCCAAACTTGTACCACAATGACTAAAAGCGGCGGTTCTATAAAACGGATACAAACTTACAGAAACCCCCGAAATTAATAAATCGATCCTGATCCGTTATCCGCGGTTTTGGATCGATATGTCATGTCATAATATGTCATCTTAGATGTAATATGTCAAGCCCTAGTACTAAAATGACTTAATATGACATGACATATCGATCCAAAACCGCGGATAACGGATCAGGGTCGATTATTATTTTCTGGCGTATATGCTTCTAGATGATAGCAGCCTCACCTCTGTCAGCGGCGGCCTACATAGCAGGGCGTGGCCCTCTCACGCTCCCAGGCGGGGCTACAGGTCTCGCGTTCATCCGTACCGAGGTGTCCAACGATCACGCCAAAGGAAGACCTGACGTTGAGCTGGTGATGGGTGGCGGATCGCTCGCTGGAGATCTACTTGGGATATTGCGATCTTTGTTAGGTAGGTTTTACAAAGTAAAAGCTATGAGAGAAATAAATAGTGTTGACGTAAGTTGGTACGTGTAGAGATACATATGTAGGTACCTACTTAAATACTTTGATAGCACATAATATAACAGTGATACGACTAGTCGAGACACTTCGGTCCACTACAATGGCGCCCGCCTGGGGATGCCGCGCAATCCAAAAGCTTCTTTGTAATAAAAACCACTTTACTGTAAGGTAGGTAGGTACTTGGTTTACCGTGTACGCGTGTACCTTACGTCCACCAACCTGATCTGAACCTAAATAACTATGAAGCATGAATAACGATAAAATCGAAGACTCACCCGACTGTTCAGGATCAATAACTTTTGTTTTATAGCTCCGAACTTCGCAAAAACTTTCAAGTTTTACTGACAAACTGATTTGATTCAGTGAGCAACGTGCCTTAAAAATGTCTTTGAAGAACTTTCATAAATTTATGATCGTATTCAAGGTGGTAAGGTGTCGTGTGTCTGTTTGTACCTAGGTATATTATTTATAGGTATGTCTACACTCTCAAGGCATATATGTACTTACTTTTGTACCAACCTACGTGTGTAAATACATAAATGCTTTCAAATAAATGATGTACAACCTCATAGCTTGATGGTAATGCCTTTTCTCAGGTTAAGAGTTTTGTGTGGCGTAGCGACGCCTTTGTCCACATCGTCACATAATATTAGGAGAATTGTCGTCAAAAAATACCGTGTAATGCTAAAAGCAAACATAATAATTTCGGAGCGCGGTTTTTTTTAATTTTAATAGTAGTAAATAAGCAGACCCGCCTGATGGTAACTGGTCACTGTCGCCTACGGACATTTACTAGGGGCGTTGTCGATGCGTTGCCGACCCTGAAGAATTTCATTTTTACCAATCTTTAGGACTGCATTTTGTAGCACTCCGGAATTATGAAGAGAGCTCGTTCTACATTTTGAAAATATAGGAGAAAGGAATCGATCGAGCGGTGTGGGACTCTCAGAGTTCTGTCATCTGTAGTTATAGTAAGTATGCTAAGCCGCGTACCTTACTTTGGTACCTATAGGTAATTGGTAGCCTTGGTTGGTAGAATTTGATTAATTGTTTAATCGTATAGGTACAATGCAATATTTCAGGGGTAACAGACCAGTGGTACTGGCAAGTCTACGGTAGCCTTCCGATAGCAGTAAGACAGCGCACCTTTTCCATGAACCCAGTGCTTATCCGACCGCGTAGCATTGGCAGACTCTTGCTGAGAAGTGCCAGCTTCGAGGATCACCCGAAGATCCAGCCGAACTACTTTGACGATCCAAATGATTTGAAAGCCATGGTGGAAGGTGTTCGTATGGTATGACAACTTTACATCATATTTGTAATTCTAGTCTATAATATAGATATAAGTGTCGCAATAAGAGCAGAAGTGCGCATAGAAATTAGGCTTTTTAACCTGGGTGGGTATTAGCACTCGTTATCCCACCAGTACCTATGAATAAGTTGTAACTGGATTATCTGACTACGGTGGTTTCTCTTTCAGATTGAAAAATTGATTGAAACTAACGCGTTCCAGCGGTACGGCACAAAACTGCATGACACGCCGTTCCCTGGATGCGAGGAGCTGATCTTCGACTCTGACGAGTATTGGGAGTGCGCTATCTCGCAGACTTCCATCACGTTGGATCATCAGGTGCGTGATGCAACAAATGCTAATAATTCTATTAGGTGCCTACTATACAGACCCTATAAGAATCTTAACTAAGCTTCTCAAGATTATGAAATCGAAAAGGTGCCTTTAGTTCTACTCGAAAATTTGCAACTAGTTAGATTCCATATATTTTACTTAGTAGTGGATAAATGACCAGGGTCATAGTGACGTTGGAAAGTCCCAGTTAACTTTTTCAACGGAACAAAATCAAGAACAACGTACTGAATGTTTGGAGTAGGTAGGTAAGTAAGTATAATATGTAAGGTAGGTACTAGATACAGTTGCGGAAAATTGCACCCTGTGATCCGTATTATCTAACCTACATTTTCAGAACTGAGGTACGTTTTCGCGCTCACTGCACTGTCTTATTGTTTCCAACAAAGGTTTCCAATTATGATGAGGAAACTGGAATTCCGTTTATCTTTTATTTTTGTATCATGCACGTTGCGCCTTTGTTTTGTTATGTTGTTGTGTTGTATTTTGCCCAACTACAAAGTCACAAAAAGATTCGCTCGTGTTTTGTTTCCAGTATTACGAGTTTCATAGTTTCTTATAATATTTGTATGAAAACCAGAACAGCAGCGCCCCCTAGCGGTGACTAACCGTAGCTTAAATGTTCATACAAAAATTTGGGCCGCCCTAGTAAACGAGGGCGTAATAGACACTCGCGTGTGCACAAAAGGTAAAGGCCTATTCATTTTACGCTACTGCATGGTATGCAAAACTGCCGATCTAATAGAGTAGATAGTAAGCAGGTATTCTAGTAGGTGTTATCTTTATTTGAATTCGTTTTTCAGGTTGGTACATGCAAAATGGCTCCAGCGGGCGACCCTACAGGCGTGGTGTCCCCACGACTTCTAGTCCACGGCATAGTTGGTCTGCGAATAGCAGATGCATCGATAATACCCCGCATACCCGCTTCACACACACACGCACCTGTTGTAATGATTGCAGAAAAAGCAGCGGATATGATAAAAGAAGACTGGGGGATTCTATAAAGAGGATAGCATTAAAAATCTTCTTTAGTAAATCATAGACTTGGCCCCACTATTCCCCAGGTGTGTGGCTGACCCTCAATTGAAGAAGGCTATTCGAAGGGAGAAGGCACAAAGGCTACTTGACTATGTAGCTTTCAAAAAGGAAACAATAGCACAGACAATAGTGCTGTAATATAACCCAGTTATTTTAGAAGATAAGCATATTTAGTTTTTTGTAAGTATTTACCTGTGTACCTAGTCTTCATACCTTCTTCTAAAGAAACGATGTAGAAAAAATACTATAAGTAGTAGTGAATAGGTAATTCGCCAATTTCTGAGCTTAACTAGTCAGTATAAGCCAAATAATAATGCGTCGAACAAATATCAGAAGCAATTAATGAAATCACATATTTTATGATTAAAACCTCTATTTGATCATTGAACTACAAACTGCAAATGCAACACATGTGCGTTAAGTAAATAATTATAGCTTGTAAGAAAATAAATGTCAACCAAATACCAGCAAAGAATTTTCTTTTAAGAATTCCAATAACTACAACACTATTTTTAAAAAACAATATTACTGCAATTCTATTAATAACATTTATATTATACCCACAAACAAATCATAACCAAGGATAGATTTAGTCAGGAGACATCCCAGTTTTAGTTTTTCTGTTCAACTTTCTGTACAAATAGCCTAGTCTTTTCTGCATTTCTTTCCACTTGGTAGGTCGGAAGGTTGGTGTAGCAGTCTTAGCCCACATCTTCCTTTTCCTTAGGAGTATCTGTAAAATACAATTATTATTTCTTAGAATCTTAGTTTCTTTTATTTACTATGCATACTTATTATCAGAGCGATGGTGGCCGAACGGTAACGAGTGCGACTTACAAGGCGCCGACACCTAGTTCGAATCCTCTCGGCCCTGCACCTATGACATGATAAGTTATGTGCGGATTTGCCATCGCTCAAAACGGTGAAGGAAAACATCGTGAGGAAACCGGCATGTCCAAGAAGTGCAACATTCAAGGGCATGCAACATCTACCAACCCACACTGGACCAGCGTGGTAGATCATGGCCCATACTCTCTCTCTAAGAGAAGGCCTGAGTCCCAGCAGTGGGAACGTGAAAGGCTGATTATGATTGGTGATACTTATTACTATAAAAAATATGTCTCTATTCTTAACCTTATAACTCGAGAACCACTGATCCAAATTATATTATCATTTTTTTACAATACAAAAACATTATCTAGCCAGGTTTTAGTATACATTTCATTACGATACACAACCAGTGGCAATGCATGGTGCCAGCCAGTTGAGGGGGAAGAGGGTTCAAGATACTGCTATTAAGTCACTCAATATAGTTCCTTACAAAATACATACATGATATTCTTGATGTGCACCAACACCTCTTATCCAGGCAGGAACATTATACAGAGTTTTAACCGGATGAAGATTACCCGGGCCAAGGATGTCAATATAGTCATTCTGCCCAAAAAGAGCTTTGCGCTCCACCCAAGCATTTGAGGGCCTGCAAATTTAATATTTACATGACTGTTAAGGATTATATATTTAGGTGAATAGAGAATTAACACAAAAGCAGACAATAAGGAAATAATTGACCTATTGCCATAAACTTACCTATACTGTGGAATTGGCAACGGTTTTCCTAATGTTCTCGGCAATAATCCACCACTCCATATTTTTTCTTCGTAACCATATCTCCTCACTAAACGACTTTTATCGGCATGATATCTTGTCCTGAAATTTATTCATGATAAATATAATGTTTGCGAGTGAAATAGGTTATTGTTAGTTCGGAAAAGACCAATTCTAACCTCACAATGTTAATTGTGGGTTTCCAAAATGTATTCAGTATAGCAGAACCTAACGACACCATTTTTTCAGAATTATTTTACATAACAACATTAATTTCCAATGTCGTATAAAATTTGAAAAATGATAGAATAAAAGGCAAAAATATAACCATAAATCCTTTTCGATTACATATTACTGACAGATGACTGACAAAGACAAACTGACAAGTGACAACTGACAATCACAAATAACGTGACAGTGATAGATAATGCAAATTAGCATAGCACAAGGTGACAGACAAGGCACAAGCCACTACAAAAAAAAACTTGTCTTTCTCGTTCATGTCGGCCAGTTGGGTAGGCTAAAGTCATAAATATCGTACAGCCGCGTCTGACATAAGATCGTTGTATTGTAAATTGTAATGTTCAACACACTGAAATGGCAAAAAGACTCTCAAACATACGAGAAAATATAAAAAAAAACAACAAACAAAAGCAATCTAACAAAATGGCTGATCATCTTTAGATTTTTTTAGAAATTTAAAGGATTATCTCTCGGAAGTACGTCTAATTGTGATAATTATTATTTTGTTTGATAAAACTAATTTAATATTCATAAGTTCTATGAGTTTCACTAATATTACTAGGCTGTTAACGTCCCTAAAGGTGATACTTACTCTACGCACCAACGAGCAATGATTCTTGTTTGTTTATTCTCGTAAATGGAAAATTGTTATTCTATTTAGAATCTTATTAGGAGCATTATGTGCATCTAAATAAAGTAATACAATATTTTATATACATTTCGAAGTGTTTGTCTTGTGCGGGAAAAGGCGGGCTTAGATATTTTGACCTATTGTGTTTGTGATGGGCGCGTAATTGCGTTGTTTGTTTACCTTTCGCAGTATTATTTGACAATTGCAAGATTGGCATACATTACATTTGATTATATTTGTTACGACGATAATCTTAAATGTTCAATTTCAGATTGTCTTCAAAAAATATGTCTAAAAGAGACCCAAGTGACCGCAATGAAAGGAAGTTGGATCCCAGCGATTACGAAAACATTATATCTCAACACAGTATATTCGAATCGTCGCGGTCCAAACATCAGGAACTGCCGAGTTTTCCTGGATTTTCAAATGCAGAAACTCAAACAAAGACTAGTGACATTAAAAATCAAACAGTACAACCTGGCCTGGGGCCTTGGCACTATAACCCTTGGTGGATGCTCGCCAGCACTTCGAGAAACATTCCCACACAGGAGGAGTATGCGGAAAACAACGAGCATACTAAAGTGAAACAGGAACCATCTGGTGCAGGCACTCCAGACCGAGACCCGCTGCAAACTGACCTTGACCACTATCAAACAGGTGCTGCCACACCTCCAGCAGGGTTAGAGTCCTTCTGCGATGACTGCTCAGACCCGTTCTGTGACTCCAGCACAGCTACATGCCGTAAGCTCTTTCATTGCCCCCACTGTAGAAAAAGCTACCCCACCATCCTTGAATTTAACACCCATTTAACTGGAGTGCATCCAGCTCAAAAGCCATTTAGATGCCAGATCTGCTTGGAGCCTTTCAATAAAAAGTCACACCTTCGTCGACATCTTGATGCTAATCACACACGAAAAGATGTTAACAAGTGTGCAGTGTGTTCAAAATACATAAAAGATAAAAGCAATTTACGCAAACACATGCAAGTACATACGGGGCGAGTGCCTCAGAAGCAGTTCAAATGCGATCTTTGTAACAACAAACGCTACATGTCATTGGACAGACTGAACAATCACAAAGTGGTGTGTACAGGTGAAAAAGTGCTCAAATATTGTGATATGTGCACTAAAGTTTTTGATAATTCAAGATCATTGAACAGCCATAAAAAAGTCCATGCCAGAGAACTGAAGTGTGAAAATTGTGGGGAGCAACTGCGTTCACTAGAACAATTTACAAACCATAAAATGGTTTGTCGCGGATCAACTTCGGATGTTGTTGGCGGCAGTCATGGTGGCTCCTCAGGTAATTTGAACACATCTATGAATAGATGTTGCACCCAACCTGGCCTGTGTGAGCATGACAAGCCTGCATACCTCAACATACCAGGCTATGCTGCAGGCAGAGTGCTAGATGCCACTATAACATCATTAAAATCTGAAATGAACTGATATAAGTAAACACCATTTACAAACTGTTTAGGATTTAGATTTTCAACCATTTCTTTTTGAAACAAGATTACCAAATAGATAAATGACAGTAATAATTTTCACAATTGAAAATTTCACAAGACTGATGCAAATATCCCGCCTCACGACTTGCTTTATTATTACCATTTAAAATTTAAGCTTTAGTTTTGTAGGATTATTATGCAGTTAGATTATGCAAGAGAACATTTTGAGCATGTTCTGTAACCACTTGCGGAGTGGTAATACCAGATTTTCCTTCTTTTGTTTAGTGACCAAATTCTGGTGACATGCTCCTCAAGAGGTTACGGAGTGAATATAAGTGAAGATGCTCAACTTGTGGCCAATAAAACAGTTCATATTAAAGTCATGTTAAAAGGATTATGGTCATTGAAATAATAGGCTATTATTTCTTACTGGATTTTTAAAACATTTTTTTAAGGACAAGTTTTTGCAATGCTCTGACTGATTTAGTGTAAACATGGTGTGCAGTATTACATACATAAAACAATTTTTATTTTTCTATATTGAAGTTGTAAGAGGTATATCATTTATATTAAATTATTAGATTTTAACAGCCTGGTACAGACCAAAAGAGCGGAAACAAGCATATGGCTAGGAGAAAGAAAATGCTGATAAGGTGAATGCAAGCAATACTAAGCAAATACCACCTCACTAATCTGCACTGAGCATGGTGCGCTGCCTGCGAAGCTTATAGCTTCAGCTTGAGTATAGCTTAACCATTCGCTCTTTTGGTGTATACCATATAACATTTTAGTTTTTTATTATGTACCTTATTTTAATAATAAGCAAGCTTTCGTAGGAGACTGTATGAAGAGCACATTATTTTTCCAGTGCTCTGGTATACCTTCAAAGACAAAAAATATTAAATACAGTGGTGTATATACATATTTTAATATGTATTTTAAAATGTCTTATAGTACAAGACATCTTTTATACAGAATCTAAATGAAATGTAGGTCATAAAGGACCTCTTAGATTAAGTAAATTATCAAGCTTAATAAGTGCAATGTACCATTGGCAAAGCCTTGAACATACTGTCGTTATAAAAAATATTTGTTGTGTTCTTATCCTTATAAGAATATTCTTGAAGTGTCAACATGTTGTCATGTTGTACACAAAAACATTTGCAATTTATTTAGTAGTTTAATATTGTATTTTAGCATATTATATTATAAAAATAATGTGTAATGAAATGTTTGTATTGTATATTACAGAATCACTCCCAAATACAGATTATAACATCAATATCAAGGCATGTGGTAGGTATTTATGTAAGTGTTTTAATGTTATAACAATTGGTTTTCTTGTAATTGGGAGTGTTCCTGAACTATAAACAGTAAGTTTAGAGGCTATATTCAAAGTTATCAAGCCCTTATTTACCATATTAATAAATGAGTTAATAATAATGTACTCTCAAATATTATCCTGAGTAAAGTACTATATATTTTTTTAATCTTATTTTTTCTAACTTTATTTTATTTGTGTTACTTGAAAGAATAATACTTCTATTTGGAGGCTTTTTATTATTATTAGTTGTTGCTATTTACATTTGTTTAACTCTTAAATTAAGTTTATTTTTTATGTTTATGTTTAAGATAAATTAAGATAGTGTATATGTTATTATTATAGAGTATATTTTCCATAAATAACTAGATATTAATCACTGTAATTTGGCTATATTTTATTTTGAAATGCTATTGAAGTTAAGTGTAGACTTAGAAATGTGACATTTGGAATCTTATATTTTTACACACGTGAATCTATGAATGTATTTGTATGTGAATACAACAACGAAGCGTTAAAATTGTATACAAATCGTCAAAAATCTATAGTCAAATGTTTGTAAAAGCAGGTATCACATTGCTAGGATCCCATGAAATAAACTAATGCCGTACTTGTAATGGTGGTCACTGCAGCGCCACTATTTAGATCTACTGAAACTTGTTGCGCTAACAGTGGTTCGTGTTTTTTTACCTCAGATGGAGTTTCCATCAATTATATAAGTGTGATGTAAAGGCGAGGTGTAAACAAGTATGATGTTACTCAAAATTTCTGGGGATGTTGAAATTATCTCTGTCATTTTGTATACATTTTAATGAGGTGCATAGAATTGTATGTATGTAGGTTTTAAAATTTATAAAACACGGTGTGCTGCTTGCTTTAGTATATACCTACGTACATTTTTAAATTGAATGCAATATGACACTGTTTATCCCACCTAATTTTGCAACATAACTTCTCTTATCAAAGTAGGTATTTTCACTTAGTGGTCAAATTGTTATACGTATTAACATTTATTTCGGATGAGCATATGCCAAAGGGAAAATCATTTGTTTGTACATTCGAAACACATCCAACTGTCATCAAATTAATGGTATCGACTGCCTACAATTATTGTCATAAATAAGTTAATTCTTGTAAATAACTGTGAGAAAAAAGAATAGTATTTTAGCCCTACAAATATATATAGTGTTCCTTGTATTTCAGAGTAACAAGTTCGAATACTACTTTGTGCCCTTAGAAACATTTAAACGTGGTTTTCCCTAGCATGCCCTTGGTAAACAAAGATAGTAGGTACTTATGCGAAAATTGTAATAACATATTTGTTTAATGAAATCACAACTAGCATCGTACATAACGCTAAAAACTTCGTCGGTAGTTATTTTTTGAAATAGTACCTATCTCCAAACAAAGATGTAACTAACATCTATGCAGCTCAGTAATTAGCTAATCAATGTGACCTACAAATTACGATATTTAATAGATTCACCGGTTCTAAATTCCGTTTTAGCGAAGTCACCCATATTTCTTTACATTACACATAAGTTGTTATTAGCAGTAACATTAGACACGATTTTGTTATCCTCCGTAGAGCCTAGAGATATCACCGAACTTTATGAGTTTGTGATAATGTGCAACGGAAGTGACTTATCAGAAGCGGATGCGGAAGCATAAATTCATAAAAAAAACAATTCCATGTCACATAATTTTATACAAAATTTAATAAAGACAAGTTATATTTAACAAACTGTAGTTTTACCGAGCTGTCTGTTGCGATGCTGTCCGTATAGTTTCGATAAGCATTAAGCATCTGTTATAAAATGAGGCAGATCAGATGCAAAGTGAAAAAGTGTGCAGAACTTCCTCATTTGTGGAAGCAAAGCAGAGGTCTGGTGCACAATAGTTTACGACTGATTCTGATTAATGAGCAGTCTGAATATAGCGCTAATGTATGTATACTTAGTTTCCGCCATCCTCGCTCCTGTAGTGCGATTCTAATTCGAATTCGAAAGTTTCCGTGTCGGATTCGACGTCACTTT
Organism: Opisthograptis luteolata; assembly: GCA_931315375.2. Taxonomy (NCBI): domain Eukaryota; kingdom Metazoa; phylum Arthropoda; class Insecta; order Lepidoptera; family Geometridae; genus Opisthograptis; species Opisthograptis luteolata. The sequence goes on from OV928036.1 coordinate 5,712,735, forward strand.
CGCTTCACGGAAACGTTTTCCGAAAGCAAATAGGTGGCGGAAACTTTTCCGTGATTGAACAGCTGGTTTGTCAAATTAAATATCAGTTTCCAAATTCAAATTAATGAATCTAAAAAATTCTCGCGGAAACTTTTCCGAATCCGTGTTCGGAAGTGTTTCCGTGTGAATTAGAATCACACTGCTGGACTGCTGCTCGTGCCGCTCTGCCCCTAAAATTGCAACGCCTCCTGTGCCTATATTCAAACCAGTCATAATATTTGGTGATACCTCTACCAACCTTAAGTTATTAATTCTAATAGAAACATTGAATGGTGAGTAATTTAAAATGCACATAGTAATAAGAAAAAATGTGTTCATATGAATTTAGTTAGGTACATAGAATACTTATTACTTAGTTTGTCTATTAGTAGACTGTAAAACAGTATGTTTTGCTATAGTTTGGATGCTGTTATTTTTCCAAAGTTTTTAAGCCTTCCAGCGTATACAGCCAAAAAAGTTTTTTTTTTTAATATTAGGAGGCAATTGTAAGTACATTGCTAACTATAGTAAGCACTTAAAATCTCTTTTTACAACAAAATTATGTCGCCTTTTGTAATGTTTAATTATTTTTACACAGTAGAAATCGCCATTGCCAATTTATATAGATTTTGATGCATTGTGTACCTTTAACATACATACCATTTTATTAATAACACAAATAAATGACATTTCCTTTCTGTTAACTTCTTTTGTTTTATTTATCTCCTAAACTATACTTGATAAAAACCTTTGATTTATAGGTACCTATACTACCTAGATACTCTTAATTATTCAATGTACCTACATTCCACCCATATTATGGATACGAGAACTTGAAAATCCTACTGGCTCTAGTGTGAAGCGATACATATCGTCACTTCTTACCTGTAACATCATTACATTACATTGCCTCCAGACTCTCCCGAGTCCCGTCACCATGCGGCACAGATGTTTCATGTGCCTGTCACCGTCGGCACATCTTCACAATGTGCGTTGTAGCGGCAATAGGCGAATAGATAGGTCGTAGGTTCGAATCCTGCAATAAGCTTGATGATAGGACATTTCTTAGTGCTCACTAACTACCAGCCCTAGAATATTTCATATAGCTACTTAAGAAAGACCTATGTCCAACAGCAGACTGACTGACACAGGGCGATTAGAGAGCTCTGTGGTAACAACAGTATCGCATTAAATCAGACATCAACCGCATCACAACAGTTCTGCAGCAATGCATGAACTACTGTGCCTATAGGTTTTCTGCTGCGTCGAAGTCAAAGAGAGCGTAGAATGGGGTATGTACAGCCGGCATAACAATTTTGTTTCAGCCCATTAAAAATGCGACAGAAAAAGAATGAATAATATGTCACAAATATATTAGATCAACGATTTCAAATAACAACTCTTCCTCTCTTGACAGCAGCCTTTACAATTTTAGATTTCTTTTCTTTCTTTTTATTGCTGATGTTTTCTTTCCTCTTCTTTTGTCTGTCTTCTTTTTTCTGTTCAACACCTTTGATCCTGTTGTCCCATTTTTTCTTACTGTGCTTTTTCTTTTGCTCCTGTTAAAACAGAAAGTTTTTTATAGACATAATAATAAGGTTAATAAGGTTAAGAAAAATGAAAACACTGTTAGGCCTAACTCAGACATTTTATAATATGAATTAGTTGACAAAATATTATTAGCATGAGATTAATATAAATGACATGTTATAGATTCTCAGGTTTTTTAATTTTTTAATTTATTGGGTTTTTTTCTGAAATGTGAGTGGATATTAATAGTTTCAATTAAAATGTAAATAATAAGATCTGTGGAAAAAGAAGTCCTCACAATGCAGCAGTGTTTGTGCGCCCTGTGCCCTAAATAGATAGTAAAACTTATTGGGGAAGGGATTGTTGCATGAATGAGTTGCATTTTAAATTGTTAACAAAAAAATCTAACCATTTTCGTTATAGATTTTTTCAATAAAGTTGGGTCATCTTTGACTTTTTGACCTTCAGCTTTCTGTAGAACTGTTTTCCATACTACTTTTTCCTTCATCTCCTTAACTTTACCAACTTCATCTTTTTCTTCTAACTGGCGGAACTTCTGCTCTTGTTGTTTTAGATTTTCCAATATCTTTTTCGGGTTCTTTTCAACTTTCTTTCCTCTTTCTAAAATAAAAATAAGAGACTGTGAATACCAAACCCTTTGAATCTGATACAATTTGAGGTTACTGCGAATTCAAAGCATTTGATATCAATAGGTTACCCGTTATGTCCCATTTCTAGTATTCAAAAAATGGAAAATTGAACTACATTATTGTTATTATATAAACATACTAGCTGTCCCGGCCACGCGTTGCTGTGGCTAAAGTTTTTGTTATATTACTATTGGGGTCAGGGTGCTCGACGAAATGAAACTCTTGAGTGACTCCTTTCCATAAACTTGTGGACTGTATATTTTAGGTTCAGATACAACACTTTGAAGCAATACCTTGAGGCAATACAATTAAAACAGGATTTCTCTTAGCTTAAGTACAATTTTTGTGTCGGCAACTAGTGCCAGGCACCAGTGGGTATGACGCGCCTCTCGGCCAATCAGAGCGTCGCATGGCGCGCGAGCGATCTATATCGCTGTCCCGCTCTTGCGGGAGGTGCGTCTCTTTCTAATCACAGGTCAGCACATCGTGACATTTTCTAACTTAGAATTTACTAATGATGCTATACATAAAGGCTATGTAGTATAATCTGCTACTTACTTATAACAATCAACAAAATCGACTTATCTAATAACAATTGACAAAATCGACTTATCTATCCGTAACAATCCTCCCCTCGGCGAAGAACTTCGTAGCCTATGATTTTCTAGGTAGGATGATGAGTCTTTTTACAGGTCTCCTAAAAATACCTCCTCTTGTCCGCACCTCAACGCTCCGCACCACGCCGTCCGGACCCGTGAAAACACGTTCGACTTGCCCGCGAGGCCATATGTTTCGCGGCAGAAGGCCATCCGCTATTACGACGATATCGCCTATTAAACCGTGTTCTACTGTCGTCAGCGCCACCACCTCTTCCTGATCTGGTTGTAGCACGTCTTCGACCGGCCAGTGTTCCTCTGAATCGTACAGGAACGCCGGGCCCTTGAACCAACGATCGTGGCTGGTTAATTGCGTGTTACCGGCGCGTGTCGCATCGTCCGCAACATTGTGCGCGGTAGGCACCCATCGCCATTGACTTGTCTCTGTAAGCTCGGCTATTTCGCTCAATCGGTGTGCTACATAAGGCGTATATTTAACGGCGTCATTCCTTATCCAGTGGAGGACCGTCTTGGAGTCGCTCCACAGTATAACTTCCGGTTTCGCTTTGTTATGTTCGGCGATAATTTCAGCCGCGAGCCGCGCGCCTATCAGTCCGGCCTGTAATTCCATTCGCGGTATGCTCTGTGACCTCATGGGCGCGACTTTGGCCTTTCCGGCGACCAGAGCTACTCCTACGCTACCGTCCGTGTGAGTGAAACGCCAGTAAGCGACCGTCGCGTACGCTTGCTCGCTAGCATCGCAAAAGATGTGTAATTGCGTATGCGTGATGTCCCTACTCGTGTCGTAGCAACGCGGTAAACGTAAGTCACGTATGTACTCTAAGTCGGCCTGCCATTCGTTGAATATGGTCGCTTCTTCGATAGGGAGCGGGTCGTCCCAGCCTATTTTCTGCTTCCACAGTCCTTGCAGCATGATTTTAGCTGTTATAGTGTACGGACTGAGTAAGCCTAGCGGATCGAACAGAGACATAACGGCGCTCAACGCTTCGCGCTTCGTAGGCGTTCGTAGCCCTGACTTTACCTCCTCGGGTACGCGATGCATTGCAGTGTTAAACGATAACTCGTCCGTAGTCGGTGTCCATAATACGCCTAACGTTTTACCACAGGCATTTACGTTCGCGCCTAGCTCTTTCGGTGCGCTTGCTTTATCTTCGTCGGGAATGTGACTTAACAACTGCGGTTGATTGGAGCTCCATCCCGCTAGCTCGAATCCAGCTTTTGAATGTACTTCCTGTACCTCGGCTATCGTGCGGGCTGCCGTTTCTACTGAGTCGAAGCTGTCGACCCAGTCGTCCATATAATGGTTTTCCGTTATGGCGCGGTACGCGAGCGGATGTGTGTCCTCGTAATCTGACGCGTTCCTATTCCGTACGCTGTGTGCCAAGAACGGAGAGCTCCGAGCTCCAAATATCATTGATGACATGACGTATTTCCGCGGCGGGCTAGAGCGATCATCGCCACGCCACAAGAAATGCTGAGCTACGCGATCTTCCGGTCTAATTTGTACTCTTAGAAACATTTCTCGGATATCTGCGGTCACAGCTACTGCTTGTTCTCTGAATCTGAACAAGACACCGTACAGCGCGCGCAACATATCAGGTCCGTCTAACAGTGCGTCGTTTAAGCACGTGTTGTTGACTCGCGCGGCGGCATCGAAAACTAGTCTCGTTTTCCCGGGTTTGTTCGGATTCGTGACCGCGAAATGTGGTAAGTACCAGACGCGCGGGTTCTCGTCATCTACAAATTTACTTTCGGACGCGTATCCTTTTTCTAGCAATTTCTCTACCTGTTCCGTGTACGCGAGCTTAAAGGACGGCGATCTATCCATCTTTTTCTCGATCCCTCGTAGACGATGTAGAGCCATATCGTAGCTAGGTGGCATAGTGACGTCATCCGAATTCCATGGTAAGCCTACTTCGAAACGATTGCCGACGCGTTTCGCGGTGGCGTCGAATATCGCTTTCGCTCTTTCATCTGCTGCTATCGGTTTGCGCTTTGATGAAATACCTAGAGCATCGATATCAAAGTGTGCTTTTACTAGCTCGCTTAGATCGTCGTTCTGATCGCAGCGGGTTTCCCTAGCTTTCACGTGTAGTACGGTCGCGTTATCCGAGGTGATCTGTCTTGTCACGGACCCGTGGAGTACCCATCCTAGTCGAGTGAGTGACGCGGCTGGCTGTTTATTCGTGCCAGTGAGTAATCTACGCGTGACGATAAGATGCCAATTATCAGCGCCTACAAGAATTCGCGGTTTCGCGTTCGCGTAACAAACGTCATCTGAATTCAGTTCGCGTAGATGCTCGTATTGTAACGTCTCAGGTCTCACAGACTGATGCCCTAGAACGAGATTTCTAACCGTGCGTGCTCTAATCGGTTGGTAACGTGACTGACCTCTGCCCCTTATCTCGATTTCGACCGCTTGACTGTCCGGTTCTTTTTGGCTCGACGTGACTCCGTGGATATGCAACGTTCGCGTCGGTCCGTTCGCTCCGACTATCCCGGCTATCTCTTCGTCGACCAATGTTACTGTCGATCCTTCATCTAGCAACGCGTAAGTATCGACTTCTTTACCGTTCGGTCCCGTAATCGTAATCGGACATACTTTTAAGAGTATCTGGTTGCTTTCCGCGTGGTGCGCGGACGCTGCGACCACGGACTCTTCCTTTTCGTTGGCGACTATCTCACGCTTTAAGTGAAGGAGCGCGTGATGCGATTGGCGACATTCCTCTACACCGCATCGCTTCGCCTTACACTTAAAACGTCTGTGCTTGCTATTCAAGCAGAGAAAACATATGCGAGTTTCCTTTGCCCATTCCCATCTTTTTGATATGGGCATAGCCGCGAGCTTTTTACATTGGGGAGTGGCATGCTCCGCCCCGCAACAATAACACGTATCCTTTTTCGACGGTGTATCATCGGTTGTTGCGTAAACATTTGCTCCGCGGTTTCGTTCGTTCGCTTTCGGTTCTCTTTTAAAGTTACTCGCGCCTCGTGCCGTTCCTGTCTGACCGGGGTTAGAACCGGGGTTAGAGAACGCGTGTCGCAGTGTGCGATCAGCTTCGCGCATTAGGAATTCAGATAAGGTTATTATCTCGGGCTCTGTCCTATTACCGTAATCTTCAGCGTAGTCGCACCATCTCGATTTAAGGTGTGGACTAAGCTTCTCTATTACTTGACGCGACAACATCTGGTTTCGTAGGTAGTCTCGGTCGTCTATACCCGCGATTACCATCACGATACTTTGTAAATTTATGGCGAACGAATTTAGTTCTACGGCAGAATTCCCTACTCGCGGTAGTTTCTTTAAGTCCTCTAACGCTTGATCGATAATGATTTCCGGCCGGCCATAACATTGTTCTAGTGTCCGCATGATAATTTTAGGATCCCTAGCCGTACCTAACAACGCGGATACGGTCTTTTGTGCGTTTCCTCTCAGGCAAGTTCGAAGACGCGATAAGTTCTCCATGGATGAGAAACCATGTAACTGCGTTGTTACTTCAAAGGCGACCTTGAAAGGCAACCATTCTCCCGCGGCGCCGGAAAACAAAGGCAAGTCGTACGTTTGTCTAGACGGTGCGTTACTTCGCGTCATTCGTTCTAGCGTGTCTGCGAGCCGCTCGAGCCCGCGCTCTTTAGACCTATGAGGCGTGGGTGACCTGGGTCGATGCGGTGTTTCGAACGTAACTTGATTCGGGTTCCCTACAGGAGGACGTCTTTCAGTCCTTCTTTCGCGAACCGGTGGTGGTGGGGGTGACGGTCCCCTTTCTAAATTTGATTCGACACACTCCCCTCGTTTTTGAGTGTTTTGAATCCAATCGCTGACTCTACGATTGGTATCCGTTGTCTCCTCCGCGCAAACGCTTTCTCGATCCGTCTCTTCGCGAATGGTGGCGACGTCCGCGGCTAACCGTTTCCTAACCAAGGTGGCTTGCAACAGCAGTTCTTGCTGTCGAATAGCAGCGAGTTGCTCCTCAGCTTCGAGCTCGGCCTGTCTTATTCTCGCGATCGCGCTAGCAGTAGAACGTCGTGACTGAACCGACGGGGCTCGCGTTCTACGTTCGTTATCGCGTGAAGTTAATCGCGGCGGTTGGTCGGTCGCGGGCAAGTCGGCAACGGTCTCTGTGTTTCGCGGTTGAACGGACGTTGGTGCGGACGGTGACGCGGGATAATCATCATATATACGATGATTCTTTTCTTCGGCCGCTTGGCTTCTGGTGGTCGGCATCTTCTTGGCTCTTGTTGCCCCTACGCTGCCTACCTCCCTAGCGGTCCCTACCTCCCTAACTGTCCCTAGCAGTCCGTCGGAAGGGCCCGGGTTTAATCGGGATATGCTTCCTCAGGGATGGATGGTTTTGGGAAAGGTAAGGTGGGTTCCACCCAGCAGAGGAGCGGAGTCAGATACGGGGTGCTCGGTAGTCGGCTGGAATGTCCGACCCCTTTGGCGAGTGCCTACAGTCTGGCCCCCGCACTGATTTCCACTCTTACCGGCGAGGAAGTGCTATTTCAGTCCGCGTTCCCGTTGAACGGTCTTGATGGACTGGTGGTGTTGCACAAAACACCACACCGCCTTGCGGCGTTAACTCTGAGACCCTGGCCGTTGGCACCGTTAGGTGGCCGGGGTAACAGAGCCGTGGATAAACCACGTAATTACGTTTTTCCACGGTGACTCGAAGTGCAGTGCAGACGGCACTCGTCGTAGTTGCACCGTTGGGTGATCTTCCCAGAACTCGTCGTGGTCGCACCGTTGGGTGATCTTCACAGACTCGACGTAGTTGCACCGTTGGGTGATCTTCCCAGACTCGACGTAGTTGCACCGTTGGCAGCTTCTTTGTACACGCCGTATACAACAACGTTCAAGTTGTATACGACTGTAACCGACGATTTTCACGTCGCATACAACGGCGTTCAGGTTGTATACGACTGCAGCGGTGATACCGCTTACAAAAGCGTTCAAATTGTAAGCGGCAGGTTTCCTCGGCGATCTTCACGTCGCATACAACAACGTTCAGGTTGTATACGACTGCAGCCGATGATCTTCACGTCGCATACAACAGCGTTCAGGTTGTATACGACTGCAGCGGTGGCACCGCTTACAAAAACGTTCAATTTGTAAGCGGCGGGTTTCCTCGGCGACCTTCACGTCGCATACAACAACGTTCAAGTTGTATACGACTGGAACTGCTTCTTGAAGTATCCGGCACTCGATGGACCAAACAACTATTGGGGTCAGGGTGCTCGACGAAATGAAACTCTTGAGTGACTCCTTTCCATAAACTTGTGGACTGTATATTTTAGGTTCAGATACAACACTTTGAAGCAATACCTTGAGGCAATACAATTAAAACAGGATTTCTCTTAGCTTAAGTACAATTTTTGTGTCGGCAACTAGTGCCAGGCACCAGTGGGTATGACGCGCCTCTCGGCCAATCAGAGCGTCGCATGGCGCGCGAGCGATCTATATCGCTGTCCCGCTCTTGCGGGAGGTGCGTCTCTTTCTAATCACAGGTCAGCACATCGTGACATTTTCTAACTTAGAATTTACTAATGATGCTATACATAAAGGCTATGTAGTATAATCTGCTACTTACTTATAACAATCAACAAAATCGACTTATCTAATAACAATTGACAAAATCGACTTATCTATCCGTAACAATTACATTATAGTAAACAATCTAAGAGGAACAATAAGAGAACATCAGTCACGGAGTCCACTATGCTTTTTCACACAGATAGTATTTAATAATAATTTCAATAAGAATTGAAATACTAATTTAATCGTTTAAATATAAGAAAATAAATCTGAAAAACTTGTTATCATAGCACATTGAAATAATAAGTGCTAAATATTTTTTAATAGAGGTTAAATAAAAACAATAAAAAAACATATTTGTACAACTATTGAAAAAGTGTAGGAAATTGTGTATCATTTTTGCATTGACATTTTAATTAAATTTTATAATTATGTGATAATACTTACATACATATATTCAAATTAAATTATAAAGTTTTGATCAATGAAGCACAAATAAGTAAAAAACAGGATTAATTTCACTGTATTATCTTCATTATAATATGAATTCAATTTACACTTCAGTCTAAGTAACACGTGGCCGGCTATGCTAATACCAAAAATTTAAAAAGTGGAAATAATTGAATTATGCGGTATTTCGTTCACTACAAAATAAATTTAATTAATTTTATAGCGTCAACAACATGTGGTAATTATGCTGTTAAAATGTAGCTTATATGACACGTTCGTAGATTTACCATAGCAGCGCCATCTATTGATTACTTACTCAACCCAGTCGAAAGGTATCGACATCTGTTAGAATCATTTGGAGTTAACAGATAATTGTGACTGTCAAATAATAACAGACAAATAATTAGCAATAAATTAAAATTGCGACTATAATTTGAGATTTAAACTATCCTATCTCTCAAGTTGGATCGAACTGCACATGTAGTAGGGGAGCCCAAGAGGGGATTTTGGGATTTACTCGAGCGCGTCAGATTAATATAAGGGAGGATACCTCACATATTGATAAGTACCTCCACAAAACATGAGGCCCATATATAAGGCCGCCCGTGAAGGATACAGGATCAGATTAGTAAAAAAAAATTGACCATCAGAAATTCTCGAGCGCGTCAGATTAAGGTAGGGTGAGTTAATTATATCCTAAAAAGTGTATATTCCACTAATCTGACAATTTGAGAGTGACGTAAAAAAAGGGGAGGGCAACAAAGTTGTAAAAAAAAAACGTCATCTCGACATTCTCGAGCGTAGCTAAATTTTTTTTTATTTTGAAGGAAATAATTCAAGAATAATGAAAAATATATAATCTGACGATTTCCGCAAGCCGAAATATCAAAAATTCGTCGATAAAGTTAAATGCGTGCAGCTGCGTGATGCCTACATTTCCTTAAACATTAAATTGTTTTAAGCTTTTTTTTAAGTAATTTTTTTTATAAATACATGTATTCTACTAAAAAAGCATACACTTATTTATTTGCATGCTATTTCCTGAGCTTGAAAGTGGTTTTTTTGGAATAACTTTTAACCGGCTTTATCGATCAACTTCAAAAACTAATCCGCCTTTGAGCTTGAAAAACCACGTCGATCGCCACCAAGCTGGTCAAAAGCGGTTGATTCGTTCGAGAGATATCGTGAACGAAAGAAACCCGAAAGTGTTTTTTCGGGATTACTCCGAAATTTGTGGCTCGATCAATTAAAATTGCAAAATTACTTAAGAGGATGATAAAACTGCGTCGAATTGCGCCAACCGCGTGAAAATTGGTTGATCCATTCAAAAGTTATTGCGGTTTGAAAATTCCAAAAATCGTGTTCTATGAAACTTCTATCAGACTTTCGAGCTGGGAGAGCTCAAATGCATAGAAATATTATTTCTTTGAACTCAGCGAGCTCAAAATATCACATAAATTATATTTTGAGCTCAGAAATGTCATAAGTACAATTTTAAGCACCCAGGAATGGAATTAGCGGGAAGTTGCAGGGATGGCCTTTAAGGTGAACCGTTTTTCTAATTTTTTTTTGTCAGATCAGGCAAATCCCTCTAGATAATCGTCAGATTATGAGACAGTACGTTTAGAACATAAAGATGAACCATATATATCTTAATCTGACGCGCTTGAGTATTTCAAAATGGCGAATTTTTTTTGCACATTATGAAAATGGCCGCGAGTTTGCGTCCCATCGAAATCGTCAGATTAGTGAATGAGAGCTTTTTTTTGGTGCACTTAACACTCCCTTAGAAAATCTGACGCGCTCGATTAATTTTTTTTTTTTTTCATTTTCAACCCTTAAATACAACCACCCCCATCATGCAAACGATCAGATTAACATACGTACATTATTAAAAATACGTAGGACATTGATGCTATCAATATCTGACGCGCTCGAGGATGTCCATGCAACAGTTTTTTTTTACATATTTAAAAAAAAAAAAAAAAAAAAAAATCTAAAAAAAAAAAATCAAAAAAAAAAAAAATCTAAAAAAAAAAAAAAAAAAAAAAAAAAATCTAAAAAAAAAAAAAAAAAAATCTAAAAAAAAAAAATCTATCTATTTATCAAATCTATAGCCGCTTCCCCCACCGATGTAAAGGTATATATCATATAACATTTTTTTCTTCTTATCATCTAAGCTTTGCATCCCAATAGGTCTCTACGACGCTCGAGTAAATCCACATTTAGCATCATGGGCTCCCCTACCAATGGTGTGCGAATTTTATTATAATCGGTTAAGTGGTTTAGGAGTCCATTGAGGACAAACATTGTCACACGAGATTTATATATATTAAGATTGCTAGGAAACTGAAATTTAGATACATACCCTTTTGCCCAACATTAGCAAAATCAAACTTAGAGAACACAAGTTTGCTGTCTTGATTAAATACTGGTTTTGCATCAGCAATCAACTTTTTCTCTTTCTTTTCTATCTGAACATTCTCTGTTAGAGGTGTTGTGTCTCCGGCAGGTTTCATATTTTTCTTAGCGAGTCTTTCTTTCTTTTTAATCTTTTTATTAAGTTTACTATTCAAGCTCTTTTTGACTAATTTATTTTTAAAGTTAAACTTATTCTGAGACTTAAGTTTATCAAGTTTCTCTTCGAGTTCGGCAATACTGCGAGCACGCTTTGGAACTTCTTGGTCTTCATTATTTGTTTGTTTTTCGTTAACAATCTCATAATCCATATTTTCATCATTTTCACCTGGAAATTGGATATTTTAACAATGTGAAAATTGTCAATCATCATCACAGACATCATTCACATTAAGTATGTTCATCTACCTTTCTTAATTAAATTGCGGGGGCATGCCATTGAGCGATATTACTATAAGTTTTAATTGCTATATAAACATACCTTTCATTTGGATTGGTATAGACATTACAGAAAACACATTTTTAAGGAAATTTAATTCTTTACTCAGTTCTGCTTTTAACAGTTTGTTTTTTGCTGGTTTCTTCGCCATTGTCATCTGTAAAGTAAGTTGTACTTTTTATTTAGCAGTATAACGATAATAGTAGGTCTTTATCATCAGAGATGTTGCAGTTATTAGGCAGGGATGCCTTCCCGATCAAATGTAACATGATAAATATAATAAACTCCAGCAAACCTAGCGGTACCGGCTATTGCCTCACATGTTACCATTAACATTATAATTTGACACCAAAGCATGTTTTAATTTCAAGGCAAGGGGTGTTGAAATGTAACCTCTTAATTACTCACGTTTTACCGCTGATTACTATTGATGATTATTCATATGTTATAAACAACTAAAAGATAGTTAGAAAAAGTTCAGTACGACTTAATTTATGTACCTACTCTTACAATATATTTATAATTATATATAAATAAAATGTCTCTGATTTTATTGCGATTGCTATCATTCCGTATTCTTGTCGTTGTCGCCAAGTTATCAAAATCAAATGACAGTGACGTCAGAACAGAAATAAGAAGGAGTCAAAGTCAAGCTAGTCAAGTCAGCCAACATCAACACTTCAACAGTCAACCATGAAGAAGAAAACTGTATCAATCAGAGCCAACCACCTGACCAAATGACAATGACATTTGACAATTAGATGAGGTTGACAACTGATAACAGTTTATGTTCGCCAAATTATCTAGAGATTTGTTTGTATTTGTCATTATTAAATTGTTATCAAAATTGGTTGAATAATAAACGAGTAATTGAACTGATTGAAGATGCGCTACCTCTTGCTAATGAGAAAACTGTCCACTGGTGTCCCAAGAAGCACCAGTTTCATTGAGGAAATGCAGACAAATTTTATACCGACAAATACATTTCAAAAGACATTGCTATCATGCGGTTCAGCTGCCATCTCCCTTCTAAACCCTCATCGAGGGGATATGATCGCTTGCTTGGGAGAGGTCACTGGCGAAAAGGCTTTACAGTATATGCAGGGGAAGATGCGAGAGACTGATGAGGGCTCCGAAATAATTCAAGAAATGCCAAGAATAAATTCTAAGACCGTTTCCTTCGATAAACTTGCTGAAATGCCTGAGAACACATTGGGTCGGCTGTATGCAGATTTCATGCGAGATAATAACATCACGGCGGATTCCCGCCTGCCAGTTCAGTTTATAGCAGATCCCGAGCTTGCTTACGTTATGCAAAGGTATAGAGAGGTGCATGATTTGGTTCATGCCACCTTGTTTATGAAGACTACAATGCTGGGAGAGGTGATGTGCAATTTTTTTTTTACCTTATCTTGTCTATCGCAAAAATACACTGAAATATATTTAATTTAGGTAAAATTCTAGGTTGCAGTAAAATGGGTAGAAGGAATCCAAACAAAGCTTCCAATGTGCATCAGTGGAGGTATTTGGGGAGCAGGCAGGTTAAAGCCCAAACATCGACAGCTGTACCTAAAATATTATCTGCCTTGGGCAATCCGGACAGGAAATAATGCAAGATTTCTACAAGGTAACAACAGTAAACAATCAAAATATATGTAACACTAACTGTTCCTCGCGGTTTCACCAGCGTGGGTTACAGTTTATCGCGGTAAAAAGTAGCCTATGTTTTTCCCCAGGCTCTAGACTATCTCTGTACCAAATTTCATTTAAATTGGTACAGTAATTTAGGTGTGAAAGACAGACAGGCAGAGTTACTTTCGCATTTATAATGTTAGTAGGAGGGATCATGCTCTTGAGTAAGATCCCTCCTTTTAGTAATTCATGATTGATGAAAAGCAGAATTCATGTGTTAAGTGTACCCCAACAATCACATGCTATGCTAGCTAATGTTTTATTGCATACCCAAAAATTACTCGGACAAGCATGCAAAATTTATCAGTGTTTGTAACAGGTTTTTACAGATCATTGGTGAAATGTTGTGCCAATGATAAAACAAAGTTTATTTTCTAGTGCCTTAGATAACATGACCTTTGTGCCACATTGATGTTACATTAGCCACGCACTTGTTTCTGGTATTAGACCAATTTCACCAATGATTTCTTTGTTCACAGGTATTTATTTCGAAAAAAGGTGGGACCAAGACGTAGATGACTTTCACAAAGAAATGAATATTGTTAGATTAGTCAAGAAACAAGTTAGTAACTAAGGGTTAAATCTATACTAATATTATAAAGCTGCAGAGTTTGTTTGTTTGTTTGTTTGAACGCGCTAATCTCAGAAACTACTGATCCGATTTGAATAATTCTTTCAGTGTTAGATAGCCCATTTATCGAGGAAGGCTATAGACTATATTTTAATTCCAAAAAAATTAGGGATCCGTAAGAAAATTGCTATTTTGCAACCCAAGGTGTGAAATCAAAAACCTATTTTTGCGTGCGCTGCAAAAACTATTGACACTAGAACAAAATAATGTATGACGGGTTTGTAGGTCCTATTAAGACCTACAAAAAAGTCCGCGAGAGCATATGTCTAACCTTTATAGTTATGCCGCAATAAGTGATACTTTATTTAAAAAATTTAATTTTTAATGCCGCCTCTAGAAAAGGCTCTTTATTTGTGTCTTGGTATTAATCCTTATCAAAATAAATAACTTCTTATTCAAAACTGCTTCAATGCCTTTATACAACTTTTTGAATCATTCAATTCGGACATTCCATTCGAAAGATATCACGATATTAAAAATGTAAGTAGTAGTAGAAAAATAAACCCGCCGCACCCCAGCGCAGCGGGAAACGCGGCGAGGTGAGGGAGAATCTATGAAATAGGTAAAGTGCGGTCGCGAACCAGGAAGACCTTTAACAGCACGATTCAAACGCGTGGTCCGAAAAAAAATTAACCTAGAATTAAAATAGGATAATGGATACCTACAACAGGTAACGCGGTGAAGGGGCACCGAAGTGCGGGAATAATTTTGGAATATACGGAATATATACGCTTTCGCGCCTAAACTACTGAACCGATTTAAATGAAATTTGGTATAGAGATAATTTGAGCCCCGGGGAAGGACATAGGATACTTTTTATCGCTATAAACTGTAGCCCACGCGGGTGAAACCGCAGGGAACAGCTAGTAGAATAATAAAATTACGAGGTTGTGACTAGCAATCCTGTTATAGGTATTAGATTTAATAATATATTGTTTGTGAAACATAGATTTATATCTTTTATACAGAATTAAACATTAACATGGGGCATAACCAAATTGTAAGTTGACCAAATATGTAGATAAGTTGAAAAATCAACTCCTGTACAAAGAAAGCAGATAATATAGTTACCCGAAGAGAGTAAAGTGACTGTCACATCTCTCAGAAGTAATAAAAACTGCTACAGGATAATATTTGTAAATTGAGTATAAAGCGCAAATGTTTATTCCTTGTCTGGGGTGTTATAGATCCGCATAGTTTCTATTTCTAATATAGATAAAGGTGTCAGACCAATATCACTGCAAGCATCTATCTATTTATTTGGTGTAACTTTACGGACCCATGCAATGTGCATAAATTAATTACTATAATAATTGAGTACTAGGGACTGAAATAAAACTTAGAGATTTGTAGAAAAATGTTTAATTTGAAATATTTGTTAGATATTCTTAATATCTTAATTGCTAGGAAATAACATCACAGAAGCATTTCTGAACTACGTCCATTGGTGTTGTGCATGGGCGTGGTGCGGTCGCCGACTTGCACTACCCACTCGTACCACACTCTGCGGGAATCCACGCAGCGCCAGAACGTAGCTGTTATCACTTCCCCAGCATGCACTCGTAGTGGTGTCTGAATCAAAATATAACTTTTAGTACTTAGTCCTGGTGATTATATCACAAACTTCAACTGTTTTTCATTTCCCGCGCGATTTTTATACATGTGTCGGCACCGTCCGTATATCACAGCGCGACGAGACTTGCTGCGGCTTTTAACCTTATCAAAATCTGTCCAAGTTTCTATTAAAAAAAAAAAAAAAAAAAACAGTTTTGGTGTGTAGGTCATTTGCATAAAATACCACACTAAAAGCAACATGAATGAGTCAATTTTGTTTCCTGATAATGAAGATTCAAGTCAAATTACCTTGATCTAGGCACAAATTAAAATTGTTCCATAATGTAAGCACAAATCACCACAAACCTTGATTGGAATGAAGACCGGGAACCACGAAATCATCCCAGGGCTGTGAGTAGAAGGCACTATACTGATCATTTCGTCCCCAAACAAGGAACAGTCAAAGTATCCGCCAAATCCATGCATCACATTGTCCTGGGCCACCTCCCAGGTCACGGTGGTGGACCGCCGGTTGTCGGTGAGGGGCAGCCCTCGCCAGTCAGTCATCTCTTGACCCTGGTGATCTCTTACACCTCTCGCGGGGTGCTCGAACGTAAATACGCGCTGAAACATAATTATGTACATAGTGAATAGTCTTGTAGATGGTTTGAGAAAGATTTAGTTATAATCCAGTTAAATAAGGTTAAAAATAGGTAAACCCTGGAATGAAGAAAGCTGTTTTTTTTAATTGGTGTTCGCGTTGTAAGCTCAAGGTTTAAAATCTCGAGTAAAATAAAGTCAAACAAAGGTCAAATATTCCGTTTCTATTCATGAATATCATAACATCTTCATGAGATCAAGTTTTCATGATCTTTGAATGACGTTTGAATACTAGTCAGGCAAACATTCATAACACTAGTTCATAATATGATGAGAGCATAAATATTGTTTCTCCTTGATTTCAAGCTCTGGACTAGACTGAACTGGAGTAAAGAACAACCATTCCGGCAGCTCCACTTGAGATCCAGTTCCCAATCCAGGTGTAGCGTGGCGCCACCTTCGACCACATCGTCACTTAGCATCGGGTGACTTGTAGTCAAACGTTACCCTGTAAGAATTAAAAAGAACCGAAAGAAAAACGATGAGTCGATCACAACTATCACAGAGCAATAATCACTAAAATGAAAAAAAAAATTACCTTTGTATCGGCAATGTCGTGTTTATTCTGCATGTAGACAACCCACAAGGTTTCTAGATTCTTCTCCTTGGTGTGAGTGGGGCTTGCGAAGGCGACTCTGGCGGCGGCCCACAGCCGTGGCGACTGGACTGGCGCCACGTACGAAGTGTATTCCCGCGGGATAGATATACCTCCCGGCTTCAACAGGCCGGCCGCGCCGTCTAAACACTCGGGCGAAAGCTCGTTGTCGCCCCATGATCCTATATACAAAATGAACACATTTTTACTTGGTTTTGCATACCTCGCTAATCTGGTGTCTTCATCATTAGCCTATTACGTTGCCACTGCTGGGACTCTCTCAGAGACAGTATGGTCCGTAATCTAACACGCTGGCCCAGTCCAGGTTGGTACATGTCGCATGCCCTTGAATGTTGTGGTCATTGAAAATGCCGGTTTCTCCACGATGTTTTCCTGCAGCATAACTTATTACCTAGGTCATAAGTGTGGGCCGAGAGGATTCGAACTCGGTGTCGACGCCTTACCGTTCGGCCACCATCACTCTCGCTAAACTGGTATACAAGAAAGGACATCAAAACAGACAATAATACTGCATGGATTATGATAGGTCTCAACTTAGAAACAGATATTTTAATTTTATCATGAGTGCTGAGATATACTTAGTGGCGTTATGCTATACAGGCTATGCTATTATAATACTATGCTATACTAGAGAGGATTCACGATCACAGACAAAAGCCCCTAATCTCATCTAAGAAAATCCCCTAATCCCACCATAATCCTTTCATACCTAATAGCTCGGACACGATGATGTCCGCTTTGGGCGAGAGGTTGAGATGGCGCATGTCCCCCGCCGCCACAGTGACGTCACGGTCGCGCCACACCTCGCGCACCTGCGCCGCCAGCACCACCACCGCACAAGGGTTCTTCTCCACTGCTATCACCTGCAATTATAATTCTAAGTCAATCAGAACTAAACAAACTTTGACAGAAATAACTTATAGGCTAACCATTCTATTTTTATGCCTTCCATCAGGCGGGCCCGTCTGCTTGTTTGCCACTCTATTCCATAAAGATAAAAAAAAATTACTAGCTCTACACAGTAACAGTTTTAAGAATTTAGAAAATACATGGACACGGAACACAACATTACGCTACAATCCGACATAGGTTTTTTTTGATGGGACTACTGCTGTTGGTCAAGTTAACCTTGGCAACTTCACCGGGCTGCTGGGGGAGGGGGGGGGGGGGGGGCGGAAGGCGCACTCCACCAAGTTTTGGGTGACCGTTACCCGCGGGATTCGGATTTGACCGACATAGGTATGAGCTAGTAGCAAACTCTATTGTCAGTTTTTCACCTATATGCCTTTACGACTGAAACATCCAGTAACGACAGATTAACTTGCCCTCCGAAGCACAGTGGAATTGAGATGAAAATGCCACCAAAAGATCACCCAACCAGGTAATGTCCGTGCTGACTGTTACTTTACCTGGTTGACCAACCGGACCAGCTATGCCTCGAGTGCTGTTTCAATCAAATGGACCCTAGATGTTTCTAGGCAATGATAAATGGGGAATAAAATGAAAATCAGTACTTATGTAGACATGGTATGAACTCACTTTAACTTTAGTGTTAGTTAAATCGGCAGCATTGAATGTGGCTCTCACAAGTGGTCCCCTGCCAGCACCCAGTACCATCACTGTGATAGGCTGCTTATTGTCACTGACAGCTACGTCACCTTGACCTAACTCCACTTTTAAAATTGCACTTTCTGCTCCATGTTTCTCGTTACTTTCGTTCTGAAATGCAGGAAGATTATTGAGTCACAGATAAAATTAATATGCAACAAAAAGATTGTAACATATGATTATATAAGATTAGTGACGGTAAAACAGTGGCGTAGCGTGGATTTAGATTTGTCGTCCCTGTTTTCGGTACAGACCAAAGTTCTGTAGATCTTATTGATGGTCATGAAAAATTACAAACAAAACCTTAATTCATTCTTTCCTACATTTTCCCAGAGCAAATAATACAAACATTGTTCTCATTACTGTTCATATGCTAAAATACTAAGATTGCAATCTATTCAAATCTGTATCCAAAGCTTCGATTTAAATTAAATACTATATTTTAAAAGTTTCATTAACATACAATACAACCGTCTCAAACTCATCATAACATTAGGAGAGTCATAGACATACACAACATAATTTTAATTATGTTATCTGAAATCAGCAGACAAAAAATGTAAGCTATTTCTTAGAAATAATTGTATTAAAAACAGATTTGTTCTAACATAAACGAAAATAATCTACATCAATACATACGCCAGTGAACAAGTGGATAATATAAACGAAATTAGGGGTGGCAATGAATGATAATTACCCCCTAATTAGGCGATTCAGATCCCTAACCACACTACACCACCAGTACCACCCACCACTGCAGTAAAATCACCTGTTTTTTAGTGTTTACATGGATCAATGCTTGGGCAATAGCTTTTTGGTACTGATCATATTTGATGGGATCCTTTTCGAAAACGTTGTATGTATGTGTGTCCAAGTTATCAGCAAGAGGTTGCAGTGGCGTCTGTAGATAGTCTTCCCACCTGAAAATTATTTTAAATCGGTTTTATACCTACTATCAAACCGTGCCTTGCAGTTTTACCAGTTCAAACAACAGTTTAATGCGATAGAAAGTATCCTATTTTCTTACCCATATCCATATCCAATTTCACAGAGTTTTGTTCTGCGGTTTAGGCGTGAAATATAACAAACAGATGGAGGACTGTTACTTTTGTATTTATATAAATAAATAAATAATAATAGACGGTTAACTATGCTTTTATTTTTGTTTTAGAATAATTAAGGATGTACTCGCAATTTGTGTATATATCGTAGTAATGGATCTGCCATCTAAGCATGACCTGCATAATCATCATCATCAGCCTATTAAGTTCCCACTGCTGGGACTCTGACCTTCTCTCAGAGAGAGAGAGTATACTGAGTACATATAGTAAGCTGTATACCACCTGCTAACTTTGCGATAACAAGCATTATTTTTGTTGCCAATTCTTTACGCCTAGATTAGTATAATAACATTGGTAAAGTTCAATGCCTAGTCATGCATGACTGATAAAAATGCATGCTGGTTTGTTTACAAAGATTCCAAATTGGATTCAGCTGGGGCATATAAATGACTAGCTGTTCCCTGCGGTTTCACCCGCGTGGGCTACAGTTTATCGCGATAAAAAGTATCCTATGTCCTTCCCCGGGGCTCAAATTATCTCTATACCAAATTTCATTTAAATCGGTTCAGTAGTTTAAGCGCGAAAGCGTATATATTCCGTATACTCCAAAATTATTCCCGCACTTCGGTGCCCCCTCAACGCGTTACCTGCTGTAGGTACCCATTATCCTATTTTAACTCTAAGTTAATTTTTCTTGGACCGCACGTTTGAACCGCGCAGTTAAAGGTCTTTCTGGTCCGCGACCGCACTTTACCTATTTCATAGATTCTCTCGGTGCCCCGCTCACCTCGCCGCGTTTCCCGCTGCGCTGCGGAGCGGCGGTTTTATTTTTTTACTACTACTTACATTTTTAAACTCGTGATATCTTTCAAATGGAATGTCCGAATTGAATGATTCAAAAAGTTATATGAAGGCATTGAAGCAGTTTTGAATAAGAAGTAATTTATTTTGATAAGGATTAATACCAAGATACAAATAAAGAGAGTTTTCTAGCGGCGACATCAAAAATTAAATTTTTAAAATAAAAGATCACTTATTGTGGCATAACTATAATAGTTAGACATATGCTCTCGTGGACTTTTTTGTAGATCTAAATGAGACCTACAAACCCGTAGTACATTATTTTGTTCTAGTGTCAATAGTTTTTGCAGCGCACGCAAAAATAGGTTTTAGATTTCACACCTTGGGTTGCAAAATAGCAATTTTCTTACGGATCCCTAATTTTTTTGGAAATAAAATATAGCCTATAGCCTTCCTCGATAAATGGACTATCCAACACTGAAAGAATTTTTTAAATCGGACCTTTAGTTCCTGAGATTAGCGCGTTCAAACAAACAAACAAACAAACAAACAAACTCTGCAGCTTTATAATATAGAAGATTTTATAGTATAGATAATAGAATATCAGCTTTAAAAAAACCCAAATTACTGCGCTGCTTGTTAGCTTATAATATATATTTCTTACCCTCTTGAATAACTTGACATAGGATCGTCAACAATATGAGGTCTCCTCATCCATACTCTCTGGAGATATTGAAAGTAGAACTTGATTTCATGTCTCCGAGCACCGCTGACAATAACTTGGGCCTCCCGTTCTACCATACTTATGACTAACTGTTGGTGGGCACGTGATAACACTGGGTATCTGAAATAATTAAACATGTTTTTAATTGGTTCTAGAGGTTACATGACTTCCTGACAAGTTGACAAAATGTCTGGAATAGATTGGTCTGCTGCTTTTATATTAAGGTACCTATTTAGATATAGTAAGGAGAGAGAGTCTGAAGACATAGCTGTTTTTTATTGAAGGACAATTTGATAATAATTTATTTTTTTATATATATAATTATATATACATTTTATTTTATTTTATTTTATCAACTTACCCCTTCTTGTTACTGTGGAATAATGTAGTAGGCAAAATAATGGCTTTCACTGGCTCTCCGAGCCATCTTTTCACCACATCCTCAGGAGGTAGGTCTGCTGACACCTCCAGAACAACACCAACTTTCTTGTCCCAGTCTAGGAGTTCATGGAACTTGGACCACCAGTGCCAAGTCTCGCTCCAAATAGACTCGTCATAATAATCAGAATCACTATTCATATTGCGTAACGATCTTCGACACACCATTGGCACCTGCACCCATACCAGAGAAGGTGGGTGGTGGCTGTAAATGTAATTATTTGGAAAATGGAAAAAATGCTTTTGTTTAGTAACTGAATTTAGGTGCAGGCCATGTACAGTCAGGGACAAAAGTAGCTGATCATACTCGATTTTTCATATGTTTAGGTCAGTAATGTTTGGTTTTTTTTTACAACTTATAAGGTAGCGTTTGATTATAACATTACACACTAATGTTAAGTGATGATTCGGTTGAAGGTTGGTGTTTATGATGGTTAAGAGAATAGAAAAATGTGTTATTGTTCAGTGATTTTTGTCGCTGACTGTACCACACACACAAAGAGGTTACAACACACAGATGTGCACCTATTTACAATATTCCAGAATCCTTTTTATACCCTTAGGTTTAGCAAAATACACTATTACGCAAAGTTAAGTTGCTTGAATGAAGTCAAGTTTCAAGTGACTTTGGGCATGGGCATTATTAGATACATAAATCAAAAATTGTATGTGATATTTTAGAGATGCCACTTTGGTGTTTTAGGCATTTGCTGTGATTATATTTCGGAGTTAAACTTTGATTATTACATAGATGATCAAGCTTACCCGGCATCATGGTATGATAATAAAATCCTCGCTAAGTTGGTGGAATCCTTTCCATGCAAAAGCACTATTACAGCGGGAAGACCAAGGCCCCTACAGTAAGATAGCTCTTCATTCAGGCAATCTTCGTGCCTCTGACGTACGATGGGGGAAGTAGAGTCAACATTCAAATGTGACGACAGTTTACCCACGACTCTGCTGGTCCAATCCTGAGGTGACAGCACCATATCCGATCGTGTTAAGCCCCAAGCTTTATCAGAATTCGAGCAATGCTGCCGGCTATAACGCGGATGAATAATAGGTGAAACTATAAACGAATAACAGCATTGTACAGCTTCTGTTAGACACACCTGCAAGTCTGGCGTTACACTATAGTCTAAGCCGCACGATATGTCTTGGTGAGACATTGTTGATTCTTGTATTTCTCACTTTACCAAAAACATAACACCACGCCGCGCGCGATTAAATCAAAAACATCAAAAATCTGTCAAAATTCAAAATTGACAAAACCAGAACCTCGACATGGTGGAAGTGGATGGCATAGATTATGTAGACTCTATACTACGGTACGGTGGAGTGGATGGCAATGGCTTTTTTCTTTTGCTTCATTCACCAATGTGTCTCCTCTACACGTTCAAGCAACATCAATCTCAATCATAATACATGTGAGCATCAAACTAAACAGATTAACTCAGAAATCATTCATTCATTTAATGTTGAAATAGTCTACTTAGTCTATGGTTGAAATATCATCCACCCACATCCTTATGCCCAGTTACTCCCTTAACACTGTCAGTGTCAGTGTCAATGTGTCAGTTGTCAAGTTTCGGACTTTTATTCTTTTCGGTTTCTCATCTTACATTATAATTTTATCTTTCTGTGTCGGTGTCGGTGGCGGTGGTTTTGTTTCTAGCCAAAGCCGCACAGAGTACTTATTTGATGCTAGTATCATGCCAGAGTAATTAGGCAGTGTACAGTACACTTTATCTGCCTGGGCCGCATAGGAAATTGTGGAATATTGTTGGAAACAGCAAGTCTTTAAAACCGTAGAAATGCATAATAATAATAATTTTATAATTGTGAATACTTGTTTCAAGAATGTTGGATTTATGCTTTATTTAATTTAGAATTAAAAAATGAGTAAACATAATCATATACCTATCAATACTCCACCACAAAATAAAAAATATGAAAATCGTAAAGGAAGACCAAAGCAATCCACTAAGTTCAGCACACAGCCGAGGTCAATAGTATCACAGATGTTAGAGAAGATGATAACTGAAGATAAAATTATTATTCCTATTGAGTGGAACCCTGAAGAAAATACAACAAACCTAACTACTGTAGTAGAAACGACTGCACAAAATTATATTTCAATTGAAGAATCTAATCATGATCAGATAGAAGAATGTTTTATCCAGAAATCAAAGTACATAATTAGAATACACCTACCTAGCTGCTTTGGTGCAGTAAATATTTTACTTTATTTTTATTTGTTTTGTTACAGGAAAAAGCGTTTTATAAAAAGCAAGAAAAGGTTGGAGCCAACATTATATTCTTGTGATTTCTCTAACTGTTTATACAATACAAAACTATCTTCTAATCTACAGAAACATAAAAGGATACACACTGGTGAGAAACCCTTCCTTTGTGATAGATGTTCCTTTAGGACTAACTTTAGTAACTCCTTGAGGGTACATAAAAGGCTGCATACAACGGAGAGGCCCTATCAATGCACACAATGTGTCTATAGATGCAACAGCATCTCAAATCTCAAGAAACACAGCCAAACCAAACATAAAGACATCACAAATCCAAATAAAGACACCTAGGCTAACTTTATGTAACTTACAAAAATAAATGTGCCAAATAAACATGAATCCAAATAATGTCCAAGCTTTTATTTTACAATAACCTAAATACATGTATAATCCTAAAAATATATAACTGGTATATAAACTTCGCCCACAGTGCTTAAATAAAGGCTTTCCTCTTATAACATGATAATAACACACCATGATATTTGTATAAAGTTTGAGCTACTCAGATAGCGAGGTTTAGAAATAAAATAATACTTTTCTCAAATTTCCTCACTTCTGGTTATGTCAGTGACAATGTTCAGTGAAGTCAACAACTACAGATTCACGCCACCCGAAGAGGAAGTAGCCGGTGGCTGAGCCAAGCACAACGGCTGCACATAACCATACATTGTAGGTCATGAACACCAGCATGAGCATATAGCTCACTAACACTTGCACACCATGGAGGACTGTCTGCCAAGCGTGCGCTGCACTCAACATTGTAGGGCTGGAAACAAATACAATGTAAATCAAATATGTTTAGCCATGATTGACTAATGATTGTTTTATTGACTAGCTACAGAAGCTATCTATTGTCAATATAATAAACGGAAAGATTTCCACACACTATGTTGGACCACAAAAGCAACAGGAGGGTTATGTATGTATATTTCTTTGGCACGGTCTGTTGCCTAAATGACTTGAAGGATTATAACTTATGATATGAGGTGTCACTAGATTCGTCTTTATTGTGGGAGTGACATAGGGTACTTTATTTTGGCGCAATTGGGTTTTTTGTTCCTTTTGTATTATATATTTTGTTTAGTAAATCCATTCTAAAAGATTTGTAAAATTTTAGCGCTCTCCATCCTTCTGTTGAAATCTCACGCCTATCCCGCTGAACAGATCTTGAGACAATTTAAGCATAATATATGATATTTTTTATTGCAATAACCTGTAGTCTATGTCAATAGTCAATAATACTTTATTCAATAGGATACATTGTGATCACTTTAAAACGTCAAACTCAAAAGTAGCTACGCCTTATCCAACCTCCTTACGCCGGCAAAAGAACAGGCAAGAAACGCCCGGCAGGTAATTTTTTTGGCGCGATCACAATTACAATTTTATTCTTATTACTAATTAATTGAATTGGAGCAAGTTCACCACAATCCCAACCTTTTTTGTCATAATATAAATAGTCCGATATTTTATATGCAGGTGTAACTGCAACACATTTAATCAAAATTTTGTAAAATAAATAAAGTTCAAAGAAAATTGTTAATAATAAATTATGACAGTGATAAGAATTTGCTGTCTGTTATAAACATGAGATTTATGATTGATTTTGATAACTTGGTAAATAATTAGTTTTACTTACATGTTCCTTTCAAGGGCATGTGGTACTGGCCTTTAAAGAGAAGAGAAATATATTGTTAGTATTTTCAGTACAACCATAAGTATTTTCCAGCTGACAACAACTCATTAGCATTCATAAGTCCTTTAAAGCCATAGTGAGGCACATTAGCATAGTGATAACACTCAGTTACAATCAGTTACGCTTACATGAGCAGCTGCGGTACTTAATTAAAATGTCTATTGCAGTACTAAAAAAACAAGTATTGTCGCATATCTATTCTAAACTACAGGAATTATCAGTTGAGTTAGTTATATTTAAATTACATGTAGCTACCTGTCAAAATTTAATCCTAGAAAACAGGAACTGTTTCTTTGGTTTCTTAAAAAATAGGTATTTTGTTATGTATTTTGATAGTGGCCAAATTTACTTTTGTATTCTAATGATATTGTAGCAGTTTTTCATTGCCTGAAAACACGGATAAAACAACGTTTTCTTTCTAAAAATTAAACCTAGCTACATCGATTATATTCGACCCCGAAACCCCATGCATACAAAACTCCATGAAAATCGTTGGAGCCGTTTCCGAGATTCAGATTATTTAAAGATTTATATACAAGAATTACTTTAGAGGTATTAGATATTTATTTCTGACATACACAATATCGTACAACACAAGCAGGAACAAACACACACATACACACTACACAGCATACACACGTAGGATATTGTGCAATGTCGGAAGTCCTAGCTCCGCTTACAACTGAGGTGGTTAGCAACAGCTTTAGAAGTTGCTGAAATTCATGCCAATTACAGGTAGAAAAATAACTTACTGAATAACTTGAGGTTCATCACGGGCACATATATTAGATACACCCTTGTCTGGGGAAGATACGGCGCAGTACTGTAGTCCCGTATATGTCTTCCATAAGAGATGCTTTCTGTAGTACTTGAGGCTGCAATACAAAAACAGAAGTTTTTTATGTGTAGGTATTTAGCGGTAAATAAATTGGGAACCAAATGTAATATTTGGTTGGAGTTACTTTCAGTAAAATAAACGAAAATAGCACTAAATCTAGCATTATCAGCCATATATGCAAAGAGTAAACCACGATTTTACACTGGTGTAATTTGCGCCACCAAAATAAATTAGTCACTAATTATATTAGTGGGACAAAGGGCACTTCATTTCAAACAATTCACTTTGCCCACCAGTGCAGTGGGGCGACCTGCCCCGTGGCTTCGTGCGCATGACGGTTGGTATAAGGTATTTTTCGATACAAGTTTTGATTTCCCATTTGACTAACTTAAGGTTTTATTTAAAGAATCCTTAGTGCACCCGCTGCACTACAGACGCAAACTACCCTAAAACTTTCGAGTCTGTGGGAGAAGCGGTTGATTTAAGACTTTGAAATTTATTTATCTAGGTATATTTAGATTATTTGTTGCGCATTCTTTATAATTCATAACTTAGAGGCGTAACTAATTTTATTTAAATCGCGTAAAATAGCCACACAACTCCTCATTGTTTGATAATATCATAACAGTACCTGTAGCGTAAACTGCAATATTTACATGCACTTAACAGTACCAACATTGGCAGATATAGGTATTGTTATTTTATGTAATATACGAGTGAACAAAACGAGACAAAGGGTGGCCTTTTATCTCTACTTATAACAATGTACAAAATGTACATATCATATAGGTATTCTTCATGACGGATGCAGTGTGGTAAAGCTAGGCGCGGATAATGGTGCAATCTTCAAATGCTCACTGCACTGCAATGAAGCACTTTGGACTAATTTAATTTTATTGTAGCTGTTATAGTATGGTCATTGCACCCCTCCTGAAAGAAATCCTGTAACCGTGTCTTTACACAGCAGAGCACTTGCAATTCAATGACTTATCAGGAACTGCAATGTCTATGGACAAGGGAGGCATTCACCATCAAGCTGGTAATGCTCGTCTTAACACTTAAAAAAATCGATTGTATCATCTGACGCGAATAAAGCTGGTCGCAGACCATATTCATAGCTTTGCCTGCAAAATGTATCGAGCGCCATACATTAGGTATAGGCTTGGTCCGAAATCCGGACCGCGTATCAACTTTTCGAACTAATAATAATAATAATAATAATAATGCCCGCACAATCACATACATAGGCTCTGACCCCTAACTAGGTTTCCCTGTATCTAGGGTATCAGAAACTACGAGGATCGGGGATCCACAACACCCAGACACAGAACAAATACTTGCACTTTTTTTTTTAATGCGTAAATATTTGTCCTGTAGCGGGAATCGAACCCGCGACCTCACGCTTTACAGTCGACTATCCGCCCATTGCGCCACATCGGTCGTCAGGAACTAAGGCAGAAATTAGTAGAACGCGTCCTGTATGACACCAGCATTAGACGTTGCGAAGTGGTTCATGGTCCCTTCAACTCCTTTCTAAGTTCTAAATAAGCATGTTTCAGCATCACCCATGGCCACATCGCCGTCGCCGTTGCAAACGCGGCCTATAGTCTTATCTATTATCACGAATAAACGATTTGCTATTCTAACTTGAGATAGAATAAGTAAATACCCTTCATAAAGTAGAGCCATAATGAATATCGCGAAGAAAGAACCGACGAATTCCCCTGCGTCCGTCACTTTCCACCACGAAAATAATATCGTCTCCATAACGCCACCGTGGAACTGCAAAGCAAGATAATGTTAATGATCTCAGAATTGGTTTTACAAAGTGTACCTATATACTTATAGATAAATAATTATGATACGGTAGGTAATTCCTTTCTTTTGATTGGTTTTAAATGCCTCATAGTCGCACAATCAGTCGTCAGTACTTAAAGGTTACAACGCACAAGTTGTGCGGGATTGGGTGGTCAGGTCAACTCAGGTCACAGCGGCGGCGAGGGTCCATGGAGAATGGGCCTTGAATGGCGACCAGCTATCATTACACTGGCCACTGCTTACTGGCCATGCACGGCGTGGACTAAGCTTCGACCACATCGTCACTTAGCATCAGGTGGCTTGTAGTGAAACCCTACCTTGTAAAAAAGAATGAGATTATTATCAGATTATTATCTCTAACGCTTACGGTCATAGACATCATATGATCACCATCATGGACATTATGAGCACCGTGTCCTCCGTTGCCGGTATGAGCTTGCATCAAGTCAGCTGTGTACCCCGAATTGCTTCCTAAAGCAGAGGAGTTAAATAAATTCTGAAAAAAAAATTGTTGTTTGTTGCTTGGTTCTAGATGGATAGATTTATTAAAATTTAAGATCGGTCTCAGAGCTGCGGTAATTGGTGGTTTTAGGTACATTCCGATTCTTGAATTCCATTTATAAATACTAATTTATTTTTATTTTTTTTTTAAACAGGTAAGAGTTGTTTTTAATCATGCATTCATTTCATTTAAGGAAAACCTTTTTAATTGTTTGTAAGCATCTTATTAGTAATGCACAGGCGTGGTCGTTATCTAAAGTAAAATACCAAGCCAGTACGGAATTCATTCAAGTCAATGGCATTTCACTTGTTCAAATTGGTAGAGCAACAGGCTAATAAAGAGGCGGCACGTTTGTTACGACTATAACAAATACATATAATATACTAGTTGCGCCCCGCGGTTTCACCCGCGTCTTTCCGTTATCCCATAGGAACCCTTTTTCCGGGACAAAAAGTAGCCTATGTGTTAATCCGGGGTAAAAGATATCTCCATTCCAAATTTCATCAAAATCCATTCTATAGTTTTTGCGTGAAAGAGCAACAAATATACATACTCACAAACTTTCGCGTTTATAATAATAGTAGGATGTACAATACAAAACGTGCGTAATAAATCTATGATATAGCAATTAGATGAAATAAACCCGAATTAGAAATTCGTCATCGAATTCCAAGCACACCTCGATCTCGAGCGGGTAATCTGAACATCCTTGTAATAGTTAGTTCTCTAAATATCCTTAGATCCCTTAAAATGACAAGGAACCTCTAGTAAAGGTACATATCGTTTTGTTCCATCAAGATTATTTTCATAGCGTTTGACGTAATATTTTGAGAAGTTGTTTGTTTGACCTATAATATATTCTAACGCTTTTAATTTCAGAAAAAGATTACTTAGTCGACCCAAGTAAAGCCGTTTGCGTAATATCTCTCATTTTAATTTTATAGTTATTTTATTATTAAAATAATACCTAATATTAAAAACCACGCAATCACATTTTCATAGGTGTCAGACACAAAACTGATCATGGATCCAACACCCAGACCCGAAACAAATATGTACTTGCGATTTTCCTTCAAAGTACAAACTAAAAATAAATCATCATCATCATCATTAACAGCCTTTCACGTTCCCACTGCTGGGACTCTGGCCTTCTCTCAGAGAGAGAGAGTATGGGCTGTAATCTACCACGCTGGCCCAGTGCGGGTTGGTAGATGTCGCATGCCCTTGAATGTTGCAGTTCTTGGGCATGCCGGTTTCCTCACGATGTTTTCTTTCACCGTTTTTGAGCGATGGCAATAAATATCGGGGACCATTTCACACAAATTGACCTAGCCCCAAATTAAGCTCGAAGCTTGTGTTATGGGTACTAGTCAACGATAAACATACTTAGACCTATAGAGAAATAAATACCTATATAAAGATAGAAATATCCAAGACTGAGGAACAAATATTCGTGCTCATCACGCATATATTTGCCCTTACCGGGATTCGAACCCGGGACCGCTAGCTTTGTAGGCAGGGTCACTACTAACTCGGCTACCGCGTAGTCAAGTATTTGGCCTGTAGCGAACCTGCGAACTTTGGCTAAAATTGCACTTTAAAATTTGTACCTTTTCATGATGCTCATGACCGGTGTGACCCATATTATGATGATGATGGTTCATGTTCGCGTGGTTTAATCCATCCATTATATCTGCAAAAATATATACAATTTTTTTCGAAAAGTTTTTATCAGTTATATTTTTTTTTTTTTTTTATTTTTTTTTTTTTAGGCTTTTCGACTTTTCATTTCCGAGTTGTCCTGGATATCTGCAGGTCACGTTGCGATGCTGACATACATAATGGTTGATTGAAAACATTTGAATCACAATCTTCCGTTTATAAGCGTCTCGCAATTACAGTTTACAAAACGTGGCCATTCAACTTCAAAAACATTTTTGCCTTATTTAAATATACATATATTGTAATTATTATTATTATTATTTTTTTTTTTTTTAACCTATACTGTCCCACTGCTGGGCAAAGGTCTCCCCCACTTTCCTCCAGACATCTCTAACCCTCGCAACCTCAGGCCAAATTTAATTAATTATATCAATGGATTTTTTTCATAACTACCTAGCACTTGTCAGCGGCTTAGCCACGCTGGGCAACTAATTTTGTCTGTCCTGATGCTTGTTATCCCGGAAATTATTTACACCAACCCCTAATATAGTGTCCCTCCTAACGACATAAACCCAAGTCTTGGATGTCTAAACAAAAATGTCACAAATTAATTTTTACAGTTGGCAAGCCTAGGTTTTAAGTCCCACATTGACTAGCCGGTTGGCCTCTCCACGGATGCTATCTCCTCTAGGATGTGATTAAGAAAATGCAGGCTTGCTCAAAACCTGTCACCATTACAATCTAACCTAGTGAATAGATGCCCATTTAGCATTGAATTATAAACGTCAGCTAAGATAAGAAACAAAGAGTCTAATGACGTTTTTTGATGATATTATTTTCAATCTATTGTAGCAGTTCAAAGGTTGTATGACTAACTACCTAAACTATAAGGTAACAGAATTTTGTTTGTTATCTAAACATATGACAGAGCATAGTATGACAGCAGCATATCTATACTAATATTATAAAGCTGCAGAGTTTGTTTGTTTGTTTGTTTGTTTGTTTGTTTGTTTGTTTGTTTGAACGCGCTAATCTCAAGAACTACTGGTCCGATTTGAAAAATTCTTTCAGCGTTAGATAGCCCATTTATCGAGGAAGGCTATAGGCTATATTTTATTTCCAAAAAAATTAGGGATCCGTAAGAAAATTGCTATTTTGCAACCCAAGGTGTGAAATCGAAAACCTATTTTTGCGTGCGCTGCAAAAACTATTGACACTAGAACAAAATAATGTATCACGGGTTTGTAGGTCCTATTAAGATCTACAAAAAAGTCCGCGAGAGCATATGTCTAACTATTATAGTTATGCCACAATAAGTGATCTTTTATTTTAAAAAATTCATTTTTAATACCGCTGCTAGAAAAGGCTCTTTATTTGTATCTTGGTATTAATCCTTATCAAAATAAATTACTTCTTATTTAAAACTGCTTCAATGCCTTCATATAACTTTTTGAATCATTCAATTCGGACATTCCATTCGAAAGATATCACGAGTTTAAAAATGTAAGTAGTAGTAGAAAAATAAAACCGCCGCACCGCAGCGCAGCGGGAAACGCGGTGAAGTAAGGGCGGCACCGGGAGAATCTATGAAATAGGTAAAGTGCGGTCGCGGACCAGGAAGACCTTTAACTGCGCGGTTCAAACGTGCGGTCCAAGAAAAATTAACTTAGAATTAAAATAGGATAATGGGTACCTACAGCAGGTAACGCGGTGAGGGGGCATTGAAGTGCGGGAATAATTTTGGAGTATTATACGGAATATATACGATTTCGCGCCTAAACTACTGAACCGACTTAAATGAAATTTGGTATAGAGATAATTTGAGCCCCGGGGAAGGGACATAAGATACTTTTTATCGCGATAAACTGTAGCCCACGCGGGTGAAACCGCATGGAACAGCTAGTTGAAAGATAAAACCTAACAGACAGCCCTATCAAATGAAGGTGATACAAAATATGTGCGTCATAAAATAACTAGGTACATATTAGAGACTCTTTCTCGGTCAAGAAAAAATATAAACTGTCCTTTAACATGAGGAGGTCAAGATTTTGACAATGTTTTGCCACCCTACTGATATTGTGTGAAGCCACTGGGCAAGTCACTAGTAAATAATATAAACATTTATATTGCTAACCTTAAATACTATAATTGACTTTGACTCTACTTTACCTATGAATGTGATAAGTATTGTTTCTTTTTTACACAAAACAAAGTTCTGCCACTATCAAAACAAGTATTATCATTTAAATTAGGTACCTATTACTAATTGTTATGTACCTATATGTAATTAATAATATTATAGTTGTTAGTAACTTTGTTAGATATAAGAATTTGTACAAAGGACCTTAAAATTTAGCCATCAACAGGTCTTGGATTTTGGGATTTTGCTGAACAAACATACACATTGACCTTTGAAGGAGTTGCTGACTATATGGAGCCTAGTGGTGGGTAAAGCAATTTTATCTTTGTTCCTAGTATTATAAATATTTTCACTTTTCTTTTTGAAGCTATTAACATTTTTGCGTATGTACATTAAATTTCATATATATAAGCATGTTTACAAACAACTCTCTCATTGCATTTATTTAAAATAATAGATTTCATCACACATTTGTGTTCATCCATACAACAAGAACAGGTTGAGTCTACCACTAAAGCATGATATAGTAGTACATTAATATTAAAAAGTGTTTTAAAAATTGAGTATGCTACCACTGACAGTTTCCATCATATAGGTACAAAACACATACAAAATGAAACTTGAAAAGTTATTAGTTATAATTATTTCAGTTGTTTCCTGTTATAGTTAGTCACTTTAATTAATAAAGCTAAGACTTTAAACACAATGGTTTGCTACGGAACAATTTGACCTTAAAAAGGCTGAGGTACATTTTAGAAAGTACTCTATATAGCAATTAATCTGTATCACTGTGATCTGAAAACTTACTTTCACTACATAGTTGACATTGATATCAATGATGAAATGAAACCGTAGTAATGTAATAGCTTATATAACTTTACCATGTAATATTTATGACAGCAAGTAATGCATTATTTAAATGTTTTCTTAGTGATCAGTAAAGTTCAAAGACACTTGACTGAACATTATTCATAAGACTGGATTCAGAGATAAGTTTTGAAAAAGTTTAATTAAAAGTTGCAACGAAAATAATAATACCCACATCTAAATGCATATAACCGAGACCAAATAATTTATTAACGAAATTTCTGAGAAACTGCGGAAGACATTTACATAACTGCATGAACACTTACCTTCTATAACGAACAACTTCGTGGCACTGCAGTGGAAACGAAAATAAAATACAAAACAATCAGTCTTGAGAGAATGACAATTTAATAGAACTGATTTATGTAGCTGTGATATTTTTCTGCCATTTCAAGCACTAAAGAGAAATCAACTAAATCAAATCATTAAAACCGATGATAAGAACGTTTAATTTAATTCCAATTCTTTACAGTAAATGCAACTCAACTTCAAACAAACCACTTGAAAATTGAAAAACTTTGACTGATCGACTCGTTTTATGCAGTGCAACGTTGTCACTGTCAGTCAGTCCATGCTGTCACTGCTTTAGTGACATTGATTTCTTATTTTATTTGACAGTAGATTTTTTTTGTATTGGTGTATTTGCCAGTGTCAAGTTATCTTTCTAGAAACTAACTATTAACTTCTAACTTCATAAGGATGATATTGATGATGATCATCTCGATGGGACCCAGCAACAAGCCGGATCAAAGAGGATAGTGTTTAAGTAGAGTAGTGGTACTTTACCTAAACTTTACACGAATTTTTTTGGTGCAACTAGAATAGTCACTTCCACAACTTTATTTCAATTTCCCACACTCGTACAATAATGTGTACACGAGTGTGCTCGTTAATACGAACACATAATGGTTAATAATCCACCAATATCACACATTATCACTCGAAGAAACACAAGTTTTGGAAATTAGAACAATATTTTCATATAATATTACATTATATATTTTCATGTTGACAGTTCAATTGCCGCCAAAAAAGCCGTAGAAATGTTTTTTTTTTGTTTTGTTATGGCGTCACAAGATTAGTGTATTTGCCAGTGTCAAGTATAAAATATTTCAAACTCAGAGTTGAATCAAGTTTAAATGGTGATTATGATGATGATGATGAGATGTAGGGATGAGGATAGTGTTTAAGTAAAGTAGTGGCGCTTGACTTAAACTTTACACGGACATTTTTGGAGCAACTCGAAAAGTCACTTTCACAACTTTATTTCAATTTCCCACACTCGTACACATTAACGAACACATAATGGTTAATAATCCACCAATATTACACATTATCACTCGAAGAAACACAAGTTTTGGAAATAAAAACAAAATGTTCACTTTGACAATTCGATTGCCGCCAAAAAAGTCGACAGGGCGGCAGGGGATTGAAGCCTTTTGGTAGCTTTACACGGTCAAGTCAATTGAATGAATATTTTTTTATTACAAAGTGTTCATTCACTTGAATATTGTTGGTGGTTGGGTGGGTATGGCTTGCATACTTCGTATATTAAACTCGGATTATTCGAACATTTGAACGATTTCCATAATTAACATTTGAAACTCTGACGTCCACAAAATACGTTCTAAATGTTGAAACAAAGAAAGAAAGAATATGTGTTTATTTGCAACAACAACACTCTTGGTACAAATTATAGAAAAAAAGAAACAATATTACAGTAAACTCAATGCGCAACTTGTTGGATAGATAAGAATAAGAATATATGTATAATAAATGTCAAAAATAAAGGACTTCTATGGCTGAAGAATAACATGTCAATATGAAAAATTTAACCAATACTAATTTTTTTCAATAATTTTGGACTTTGTTTAGCTTTGACTACGGATACGGATCAAAATAAAAATCATAGATGTCATAAATAATAATTAAACATAAATTAATGTAAAAAACTTTTACTTAAGAAAAGAAATAAATGAAGAGATAATCATAGATGTCCAAGTTTATTCACGTAATCCTATTTGTATACGCGCCTTTTTTATTGTTTTTGAGTACGCATCAGCATGATAATAAATGAACGTGAATAATGAAATAAATGAATGACGCAACAATAATAAAATTAAGAAATGAATAAACGAATATGAGTAAAAGGGCGCTCCGCGCTAGAGTACAGGGCCCCGAGGGACACCTCTGGTAACAATAGTAACACAGTAACGCTGGTTATTGGCTGTACATGAGTTTACAGTGTTGAGTGTACAACTGTACAGTATACACCAAAGAATGGACTAATACTCTGTATGTACAGTATAGTGTACACAGATAACAGTTACACATTCCACATCTATGTTACACAGTTACACACCCGGATACTCTAATACTATGGACATGGTACTTTCCTTTCAAGTTTTTTTGTACTCGTTCACTGTGTTCGGTTTCCAGGCACGTAATATACTTTACTCAATTAAACAACATGATGTTGGTTTTCATTACAAACTTACCTATACTCGCTGAAAATATTTATAATATCCTTAAATTACTAACTTGCAAATCCCTCTCAAAAGTCAAAACGCTGATAAAAACTAATTAGATAACGACAAAACAACAAAATATAAATAAAATATATACAATATACTACATATATATAACTAGTGGACCGCCCCGGCTTCGCACGGGTAATTAACAAAAATCTGAAAATTAAAAATTATAATACACACACATAAACCTCCCGTACGTACCCCAGTGACGCCGAGCAGGGCGAACGGCTACCACCCACCTTTTTTATAATATCGTGATATCTTTCGAATGGAATGTCCAAATTGAATAATTTAAAAAGTTATATAAAGGTATTGAAGCAGTCTTGAATAAATTGAAGTAATTTATTTTGATAAGTATTAATACCAAGATACAAATAAAGAGCACACACACAAACACACACACACATTTATAATATTTGTAGGAAAGTAGGAATAGGAATTAGTCGGATTAAAATAAAATTGTTCCAACTATTATCGATTTATTATGTCGATTCCAGTTTTTCATCAAGAGCAACACTGGTAGGAACTGTGAATGAATGAATACAACAGGATTTAAAAGTTAAACGAATGAATGAACGACCGAAAAAAATGAGATCTAGCGAAATCAATTTATCCTAGTATTTCAATCCGATGATTTGCATGAATTGTTCCATCATCTGATGATGAGCATGAAAAATATATTTATTTCGCACATTATTCTATGATGTTTTTTCAGTATTTTCTTTTACAGTGTGAAAATTATGAAAATTATGATTATGGGAACTCGACGCCCTTGCTCGCTTGTTTCGCCGCCATGTCTGAAGTTCGCTGAATCTTCAGAGTTTGTGTCGTGCTATTCTTTATTGTTTACAGAGTATTGTGGAATTAGTTCGATAAAACAATGAATTGATAAAAGACTCCAATGACTATATTTATGTTTATTGTGTTGTGTGAACCTGAAGTGAAACGAATCAATATATTTTCCGTTTGGAGAAGTGACTCCTAACATCGTATTTTTAGTCCATCCGCCATATTGGCGTTAATATTTCTTCGTAAGTCTTTTTTGATAATTTTTGGGCTTTACTCGTATTATATTCTTGTAGATTCTTATTTTTTAGGTTTAGTTTTTGTAGGGCTTCAATAAATTGTATAAGTTGAAAATGCATGATTCGATATTTGACGTTATTTCAACATTTTGTTTCTGGCCTCCTTCTAGGCAATTTTTACCATTTCTCGTCAGTAACGAAAATGTAATTTTGATGTTACACAATGTCTTGAAGTCGATATAATTGTATCGAAATGTATTTTTGTGCCTATGGTGTAGTTTTGTAGACATTTTGTAGTTGGCTGTTTAGTTCAAAGCATTCGAAGTTTTACTCACTTTATTGTAAGATAATTTCTCACTATACTGTATATTACATTGAAATAGCTATTCAATATATATTTTTCGAAATTATATACATTTTTATTAACATAGCATACAAACCTGCACCTAAGATGTCCCATATAAAGGTCTCCTAAAAATGCCCAGAGAATGTTCTAGACCATTTGTGATGCATTCTTCGTTTTCTCCTTCAATGCCACATCTCTATGTATGTATCTGTAAAATTATCACTTCCTCTATGTTCCTCATTATTTTGATATGCCTACCTACATTGTTGTTAGTTCCAAATCTAAGTATGCAAGTAAAATGGTTCATGCTCTGATAAAAGGGAAAAGCCGTACAAATTCTAAAATTTCTTATTTTGTCATAGGAACTTTATAGATGTAAACAATACCAATGCAATGTTTATACTATACTTGTACCTAGCTCCCAGGTACATGTTTATTTTCTAAATTGAAGCTATCAAGTTAATTTGGCAAACAGCAAAATGGCTCTTATTTACATGTAAGTATATAATTCATAGGCTTTAATACATAAGTATGGATTATGTTGTTTATCAATGCACATTTGGTTCATAAAACTTAATATTAAAGTTTCAATATCTCAAAAACAGTGGTCCTTTACATGTGCAAATTCTTGCAAAGTAGACAAGATGTAATCATGCAGCGGAAAGAGACATTTTGTAGGTTGTTGTCCATGTAGAAGGACTAGGGAGCAATGGACACTTAAGTTCTGTTAAAATCTTTGGATTATCTAACCTGTTACGAAACATACAATATCACTTGCAAATCCATAGTGATCAGTCTAATTTGATTTGAGTAGGTGTTTCTTAATTATGGCCAGAAATCTGTTATCCAAAGCGCTTTGAAAATTAACCTATAATTTTTTGTATCTGTTGATTTGTTTGGCTTCAACAAGTATTTTGAAATTAATAAATAATGATACTAAATTGATCATGTAGAATGTAGGTAGTTGTTTACATTGAATTTGTAGCACAATCTTGGAAAAGGTTTGATAGGATGTTGCTAAAATAAATATTTTTTTTTAAATTGCATGTAGGTAATTTGCAATTGTTAAGGTTCATCCTCAAATATTGTGACAGCAGCCAACTAGTAGTAACATCCTACTAGTTGACAGGCTAACAGCAAACGAAACCTTGTGATTGGAACCTAAGCAAATGATATGTATAACTAGCTGATCAGGCAGACTTTGTTCGCCTCAATTGAAAAATCAATCAACTTTTGAATAGCAATAATATGAATAATTTGATTTGATTTGATTTGAAAATTAGCCAAATCGGTCCAGCCGTTCTCGAGTTTTAGCAAGACTAACAAATATCAATTTATTTTTAGATATTATATAGATAATTCCTTTACAACTTTAATAACAATTAGTTATTCAAATTTACTGAATGTTTTTAGTGTTTTGAGAATAGTATTATTTTTTAAATTTGCACATTCACCTGGACAGAATATACACATTTACTAGTTTCATCTCTTAAGCTTTCGTTAAGTGGTTAATATTAAGTTGCTTGTATCTAAAAAAACATAAGCTGTGTCTGGAGTAAGGTAAAGCAACACCATTGCTGTCAGTCAACTAGTTAGTAGTGTAAACAACCACCTTCTAAGCATGCATGCTACACCATTTACACAACATTGCTTGGCATCAGGTAAGATAGAGGTCAATGCAGGTCTATTTGCGATAAAAAGAAGCCAGTTCCTTTGTAATACAAAATTGACTCCGTTAAAGTACATTTGGCTCTTCTTGATTGTTACTTTTGTTGGGTCAACCAATGATCGGAGTGTAGTGAATTGGTTCGCTAGCTTTGGTTTGAATTTGATCTGCAGTTCAATAATAAGAGTTGTTCAATTTGCATCACTTTAATTCATGTGTGTCATGAAAGACTATCTTTTGTTAATACAAAATTCATACACCATAAATAAATAAATTGTAATTTTGTAAGAATGTGGGTGTGTAGGTACCTAGGGAAAAAGAGGAAATGTGTACAGTAAGAATTAATGAGAAAACAAATTACATCTTTTATTTTTTTGTAAGTCATATCTCATATTGTTTCTTTCAGATTCTGGACGTTTTCCTAAAGCATCACACCATTTGCCGGTCTACCCTATGCTATAAGCAAGGTATGTATCACCAGATCACAATATCACCAGATTGCATTATTGTTATTTGTTTTTTTGAAGTTGACATGTTTTTATTACATTTTCAGGTAGTATTTGTGTAATGAATGAAATGCCTCGCTTCTAGGTGCAAAGGCACCAAAATTACTTATTATGATAGAATGGTTCAGTGTCATAAGAGGATATAGCTGATGCCTCTTCAGAAATTGGATGAACCTCTTGTTACGATTGAGGTGAGAGTTGTTTGAATGTTCCTGAGCAATGTATAATACAATTGGTAACCTACTACAGTGATTGTGTCACTTTGGCAGGTAGATTGCTGACTCTAGCACAATGCAGCAGGCAGTCGATCCTCTCGCCACAACCAGCACGGTAAATGCTTTCCTGTTTATGTTGAGGATTGGTTTTGTGTTGAGAAACGTTTGTGTAATGTGTGAATTAATTGATAGCCAACGGCGGAACCCGTCAATGGCGCCCCGCCCGATGAATCGCCGCGCCGACAAGGGCGGATGACCAACCAGTTACAGTTTCTCCAAAAGACTGTAATGAAGGCTGTGTGGAAACACCAATTCGCATGGCCTTTCCACCAACCCGTTGATGCGAAGAAGTTGAACCTTCCTGTAAGTATATTTTGTATATGAAAGTAATTTTAAGTTCTGTCAGAATAAAATCTTCAAGTTAGCCTAATTTGATTTCAGGACTACCATAAAATCATCAAGAAACCCATGGACTTGGGGACAATCAAAAAGCGTTTAGAGTCAAACTATTATTATTCGGCACAAGAATGTATTCAAGACTTCAATACTATGTTCACCAACTGCTATGTCTATAACAAACCTGGTGAGGATGTTGTGGTTATGGCGCAGACTCTGGAAAAGCTATTCCTTAATAGGGTGAGTTAATTTTCTAATTATTCTAGCAATATTAGTGTGTTTCTAAATTTTTACCTGACATAGGCTCTCAGAGAGAGTGAGTATGGGTCATAAATCATAATATTACCTTTCTGGCCCAGGTTGGTAGATGTAGCAATGACCTTGAATGTTGGAGTTATTGTTGCTTCACGATGTTTTCTTTCCACCATTTAAAAAGTAAATGCAGAGTCAATGTAGGATTTGGTACTGGCGCCTTGAAATGGACACGCATTCCCGTTCGGCCACTACTACTTAACTTTTACCCAAGAACGAACACGCTCTCTGTCGCTCGCTTTTTGTCACATACAAACATCCAAAAGTGTACTTTCCCAAAAACATGCCTTGCAGCAAAAGCCTGGCATGCTTCAACTGTAGAACTCAAAGTGATGTTGCCTCAACAGATAGCTCAGATGGATAAGGAGGAGCGGGAGATGGAGACGCCGTCGAAGGCCGGGAAGGGCGGGGGCGGTGGTGGCCCCGCTGGCGGTGGCGGTGCCGGTGCAGGGCCCAAGAAGCGTGCGCCGAGTGCGGCGACGCCTGGCACCCCCGCCACGCCGGCGGGCGGCGGCCCACGGGCGACGGTGAAGGCGCCGGTGCCGCCGCCTGCGCTCGTCGGCTCCACAAACACCACCACCACACCATCCGTCACGCCGCCTGCCACGCACACTGGTTTGCCGCAGCAGGTAAGCACATCTATTGGATACAATTCTAAGCAGACTAACATGACAGGTGCTCTATGATGTATAAATTATTTGAAACATCCTTCACACTCAAGTCACATAAAAGATGTAAAATGAAAAATAATTTCAGGTTGCGACTCAACCATCGAGTTTTCACGTGGCCCAACCTGCTGCGACGCCCGTTCCAACCATCCCGCCAGTCACTTTATCTCAAACGCAACCTGCTAAGGTATGTTTAAATGTGTATTTTGGTAATCAATTTGATATGTTAGTTGCATATTGTTGACTAGCTAACAACACAGCACAAGTCAAATCTTGCAAGTTATCAGGAGAGACATAAAACTGTTTTATTTGTATGTTTTGTATGTAAATTATTGCCTTGTGTGTGTTACAATTTTTAATTAACGGCTTCTATTTAGTCAAAATGCTTGGAACTGACAGGTTCATAGAAGCGGACATCAAAACTGCATGTAATGGCATTAAAAGGTCAATACCATTTTGACTTGTGCGGTGTTGTTTGCTAGCCGATGATATCTACAAAATTTTTACTGCTGTAAGGATTAAGGCCATATTTTACAATTCTTCATTACAATACGTAATCTTTTTAGGTAAAAAAGGGCGTGAAGAGAAAAGCGGATACAACAACGCCTATGGGCAGCTCATTTGAAGGTGGTTACACAACACCCACAATAGATCAACAAGGAGGCCCTAAGCCTGCTAAAATATCCACTAGAAGAGAAAGTGGACGGCAGAAAAAGGTACAAGAAATTTCAATTTCAATATGATTTTAGTTAGAAGTCTTTAGCAAGAAATTTCAATTTCAGTATGATTTTAGTTAGAAGTCTTTAGCACCTTTATTGGTATTAAAAACTTTTTGGAGTGATAAGTAACATACTAAGTTGGTGGAGATATTGAATCTTCTAAATCACAGGAAATGAAAACACTTAATTTGTACACAGACCAGTAGAGCAGCAGAAGACGCGTTTAAAATGGGTGGTATGTCACCAAGTGTGGCAGCTGGTGCTTCACATCACTCCGTTATGACTCCGCAGCTAGTTAAGGGTAAAGAAAAGCTCTCTGATGCACTCAAGAGTTGTAACGAAATCCTCAAGGAGCTGTTCTCAAAGAAACATTCGGTAAGAATTAACTTATTTGAAATTATTTTAAACTGTTCCTGACGAAAATAGAGCGTTCACATTTTGTATCTTTCTCCGACAGGGTTATGCCTGGCCGTTTTATAAACCCGTCGACGCTGAATTGCTTGGACTCCATGATTACTTTGATATTATAAAAAAGCCAATGGATCTCGGAACCGTCAAGCACAAGATGGACAGTCGCGCGTACAAAACGGCCGTGGAGTTCGCCACCGACGTACGCCTAATATTCACCAACTGTTACAAGTATAACCCACCGGACCACGATGTCGTTGCAATGGCGCGAAAACTACAAGATGTGTTTGAAATGAGGTATTTATTGTGAGCTTTAACTATGTACTGAGTTATTTTATATTTGCAAATCATCTAACATTACTATAATTGCGATAGGTATGCCAAGATTCCCGACGAACCTGTCCACACTGTATCAGGAGTTCCGCATACGATGGACAAGGGGAGCTCGGCATCAAGTTCCGAATCGGGTTCTGAATCTGACTCCGAGTCTGACGATTCAGAGGAAGAAAGA
This sequence comes from Opisthograptis luteolata, assembly GCA_931315375.2. NCBI lineage: Eukaryota > Metazoa > Arthropoda > Insecta > Lepidoptera > Geometridae > Opisthograptis > Opisthograptis luteolata. The sequence goes on from OV928036.1 coordinate 5,755,307, forward strand.
AATAACAAAGTTAAACTTCTCGAGAAAGAACTGCACGCTTTACAAGAAAAAATGAGGAAACTCGTTGAAGAGTCCAATAATAAGAAAAAAGCCAAGAAGAAGATGAAGGAAAAGAAGAAACAGTTGACTAACAGTACCGTGCCAGCGAAACCGAATGCCACCGCCGCATACGCTGCTAAAGCTAACAATATTACCGAAAATCTCGGTAAGTCAACCTGCAGCCCTATATTTTCAGCAACAAACCACTATTGCCTATTCTGATGATTCTTCTAATCGGGTAACACAAATACAAATTATTTATTTATAATACCTATGTTAAAAGTCAAAAAACAATTCAAAAAAAAAAAGTCTTAAGTCTTTAAGTGTAAAAATTCTTTTTTTAGCTTTAAACTGTATTTTACGCAGGTGAGACCGCGGGGCACAGTTAGTTGTGCAGTAAATAAATTTTCTTTTAAAATAAAAGTCAAAATTGCAGTTTGTTACTCTCGCTAAAATTAAAAAACAGCTAGTTTTGTTTGCTATGAAAAATACCCAAAGGAAATTTTGTATGGAATTGGTTGGTTGAAGTTGGTGGTTTGAAGTTCACCAGGGTCATCTGGTAAATAAATCAATTTTCATATTCATCTTTCTGCTATGGACACAGCAACGAGCAACGTCCGCGGCAAGACTGGCGGTAAGCGCGGCGGCGCGGCGGGCGGCGGGGCGGCGGCGGGCGCGGGCGGCGCCAAGGGCGCGCGCGGGGCCGCCGCCGGCAAGAAGAAGGGCGCCGCGCCCGCCGCCGCGCCCGCGCCGCACGCGCCCTCGCACCCCGACACCGAGGACGAGGACGTCGCCAAGCCCATGTCCTACGACGAGAAGCGGCAGCTCTCGCTCGACATCAACAAACTGCCGGGTGAGTTGAATTACCTTTTTGGAAACAACCGAAGTCGGTCCGCGCCTGGAGCGCATAAATATCTATCGGTATGTTCTTTTTGTACGGTTTTGTTCACAAACTACAATATTACAGCAAGATTTGATCATATATCCCTGCATGTTTGAATGAGTACTGCTATGAGATCGAGCAGGTTGGTGTTTTCATAAAACGAGTTACTATATTGGTGTTTATACTGTTGTGCATTTTCGAAAATAATGTTGTCCTTTTGTAACTATCGTGGTCAGAATAGGTCAGCAATACTTTTAGGTCTAACAAACTCATTTTAATTTAAAAAATGCACATCAAATGGACACCAAATACCTTATCAAGGCTTATACTCTCTAATATCACGATTTATTACAGCTTGGAAAGACATACTTGTGATGAGCATAAATATGTAACATGTTATTTTCTAGTCTAACTTCATTTCTGGGGACCCAGCTGTTATTTTACTTACTGCCAACATTGATAGGTGACCGCTAGTGGCATTTTGAACTTAGCGTTACAGTGCTTCGGGGGACACGATACTCGTATGTTGCCGGTTTTGGCTGATGATGACAATTTAAACCAATGGAAGGGTAATATTATGTCATACCAATGGAAGGGTAATATTATAAAATCACTGAACAAATAGTAAAGGAGACTCGATTCTTGCTCAAGTGATCTCGAATGTCGATGATGTCATTTTGAGGAAAATCTCACGACCGGATTTGCGAGAAAATCTTAGTAGAGGGAAACACAAAAAGAGGTTATCGTTATTAAATAACTACTTTTTTCCAACAGGTGACAAACTCGGAAAAGTGGTGCATATTATTCAAAGTAGGGAACCTTCACTGCGAGACTCGAATCCGGACGAAATCGAGATAGATTTCGAAACACTTAAACCATCAACACTTCGCGAGTTGGAGAACTACGTCGCCTCCTGTCTTCGGAAAAAGACACGTAAGCCTTATTGTAAGTGGCGCCAACATATTCCCATTTTCCTACTTCCTATTCCTTATATTTTACTCAGTCCTTGTATTCCTTTTTCATCAAACCTTATGAGTATGGAGAGATGCTGTTCAATCCAATCGCTCGAAATGTATTTGCTTTTGGTAGAACATAATGATTTACCATGCTGTTAAGTGCCCTTGCCTGCCTTTCTTTTCCCATCCTACAATGTTGGTAGCTTATTGTATTTAAGTATAATTAAATGAAAACGATAAATTAATAAATGAAATTTGTATGTACAGATCGTAAAGTGTCCGGTAAATCTAAAGATGAACAAATGGCTGAGAAGAAACAAGAATTGGAGAAAAGACTTCAAGATGTATCTGGTCAATTGGGAACAAACAAGAAACAGCAACAGAAAAAAGGTAAGCACCTTCCCGATCGGCAGTAAACTAATAAACTACAAACTATTTAGCAAGCATATCCATGATATCGGAAATTAGTTTTTGTTTGCTGCTCCGCTCGTGTAACAATTGGAACTCTGTAATCATAACTCGCGCGATTTCGTAAACATTTCGGAGATGAGACGTATCTTAGTTTTAAAAACTAAGTTAAGACTAAAAATACCAATCTCCGAAAACCAAAATCTATCTATAATTCCCGAGTTTATAAGTAACAAACAAACCATTTTTTTATAATTACATGTTGAGATCGTTGTGAGTTGTGAGGACGTAGCGACAAGCAAGTACACTTTATTAGTGCAGTTGCTTTCAATGTCTCACCTAGATCATGAACTCATTCGGCATAAAGTGCCCACGCACAATTTTTACGAGTACAAGAATGTCCTTTTGATTTGTTCCAGAGGGCTGTAAAGACGCTCTGGGCGGCGGCATGTCGTCGTCGTCGAGCTCCTCGGACTCGTCCAACTCGTCGTCCAGCACCGACACCAGCTCCTCCGACAGCAGCGATAGCGAAGCAGGTTAGACTCTCCCACACTCACCCGCGCCGCCGCCGATACCGCACGCGACTCGCGTCGCTTACCGTTCCACGTGTAAATTACGATTTTAGTATTAGATTTTTAATGATAATTGCATTTAAATTAAGACGAATATTTTCACTTTGTAAGAATATGTTCAGAATTCAGATGCTTTTGAAAATACACGCGAGGTAGACGTAGGTTGTTAGCGTTTTTTTTTCTCATGTATATTTGTAAACGGAAAACTTTTTTTACCTTTGCCAGTATTTTTTTAAAGAATGACGTCATTTTAACGTTTCAATCTGAATTTTAACAGTCTACTAGTAATAAATCTAGTCTGATTTTGATGTCAGTGAACGAATGACTACGGATGGCATGTGAGTTGTTGATGTTTGTGAATGTAGCTAAAATTATAATGAGGGTTTATTGGGATACAGTAGTATCTCATGGGAGCGTGAAATATATTCTTTATATTTTAAACCATTTATTTATTGACTCAATTATGTAAATAGCGCACTGGAATTGTTTTATTTTGGTGATTTTACTTTATAATTTTTCTATAATGTCATATAGAGTCAAAATCTATTTGCATTTTTTGCATGAATGTTGACAAAAGTGGCATATATTGTGACTGTTTTAGAAACATTTTGTTTAAATCCGAGGTAAAAAATCAAATTTTAGATTGTACACTTGTTCAAGTCACGATTTCACGATGTAAATCGTATGTGAACATAAAATTCATCAGATGGTTGATGCCTGGCTAAATCAAGAATGAGTAGTTTGCTTCACGCGTAAGGAAGGTACATCAGGTGCTTTATAGCAATTAAATTATTAAAAAAAAACAATGCAGATGCATACCTTCCTTTTAAGACCTCTTCAGAACTGTAATGCAGAATATTAATTCCCAAATAACTGAGTGCTAAGAGGTTTTACATGACTGCTATGTTTGAATGGAGAGTGAACGTTGTGAAAGAAGTTTTGAATTTATTTTAATTCTGTGATATTGGAGAGGTAAACCACCTTATGTTTTGATTCAGTTTTGATACTTCTGAATAAAAAATAGTCGCGCATCATAAGAAATGTTGGTAAAGGCACAAAGGTTAGTGTGGAGGAGAAGCCAGCTTTGGTGTCCGCCGTTATTATTTTTGTCATTGGTGCCGGTAAGAAATGTTATTTGGTTTGCTTTCATAAACCAATAGGATATACCTTTTCACATTACCTAATATTTTAACATGTCAAGTGCAATATCGTTTCATTTGCATCCTTAAAGTTTCAGTCTTTATAAATTCTTATTGGAAACTTCAGATCTCACGGTACTAATTGCTTATGAGTGTGAAATTGAAACAAGTCGAAATGCAGATTAAGCTCATTTGATTGAACGCGATAACAATAAGCTCGTGGCTAGTTAGTAGTGTCGGTACGTCCGAGTAGCGAGGAAGAGGAGGATCGCGCCGCCGGCGACTCGAGCGCAGCCCGTAGACACTGTTGCAAACAATTGTGTAAGGACGGATACCACATTAGCAAGCAAAATTCACCCCCTTGTTGGACTGGTCTTTCATTTCACAACGAGGATGTATTTTGTGACATGTTTTTTATTAATTTTCTTTGAAAAGGTATGTTTTATTGGTTTGATGCTTAATTGATACATATCGATGCTTGCTCTAAAGTTTAATGTGAGGTGTAATCAAAATTTTCTTACCAAATAATATTATCACCGAAATTACTCTAAAGCTGGCCTCCTTCCTTCACAAATTGTTTGCAAACTTATAATTAATTTATTGCAGAGTTTCATAATCTTGTTATCCTATAGAATGTTATGCTTATTGAAAAGATCTATATAAGATTTGGTAATGACAACTGTGTTAGTTTCAGGGCCTTTTATCTTTTTCTAAAAGGAGATGGTTTTGATGTTTTTTTATGTTTGCCTTTGATTCTAACATGAGATGTCAACCCACAATCATCATTTTAAATTATATAAACTCATTCTTGTTGAAAAATAGCAATGAAATATATTAGCTGTCAGGACCACCATTAGCATTGTTAAGGCAGTATTTGAAATAGATAAAGTACTCCATTCCTTGGTGATACGTATATTACACAGAGTATACATGTTATTTTTACTATACATAGAATAATTCGAACACTTGAATAACTCAATTTGAGTTTTCAAATACGCCGTATATTCGGTTAGTAACTACTAACTATTGTGACGGTAAAAATCAAAGTGGCCGTTTCTGTGAAATCTCGCTAAAATGCTGATGTCATCGTATAACTGTTGCATAATAATTTAATAGTACAGATACATAACACAATTTAAATGTGATGAAGAGTAAAAATATAAAAGCTGCTATTCCAAAAACATACAAAAAAGACGTAATTTCTAGAGATGGCGTTAATGTAATATGGAGATAGATACTGACCTATTTTTGTTTCACTTTTTTTACACCCTTTGGAATGACAATGTTTGTGCATTTACGCACGAAATTAATAATCGATCCTGATCCGTTATCCGCGGTTTTGGATCGATATGTCATTTTAGTTATTTTAATAATATGTCAAGCCTGAAATGTTATATTATGACATGACAAATCGATCCAAAACCGCGGATAACAGATCAGGATCGATAATAATTAATTTCGGGCGTTAGAGTTTAGACTACATATTTAAAATGAAGCTTAGACTCTTTGTCTATGGAGATGGCAACATTTTGTATTTTACTGACACATTACAGTGTAAAACTGTCACGGTCAACAGATACAGTATATTTACAATTACATGTCTCATTGAAATGATATTACTTTAATAGATGACACAGATTAGTATAAAATGCGGTAAAACATGTCATTATAATTAGGCCATACTTTCTAAATTCTGTGACGAGTTTACCCCTTTTTTATTTTTATTAGCTGAATTTTTATATTGTGATTATTTTTAACTTTTATTTATGAAAAGAAGTAAGACACGTAGTTTATCTTCTTTATTTATTGTACAAAAGTAGTATACCAATACAAATCTTACCGTGTAAGTAAATTCTACATTGAGATGTTAAAGATTAATTTGAACTTTAGGTAGCACACAGTATTTGTACACACAGTATAAGTACATAGAGACAGCAATGTTTATTAGGATAATAGAGGCCTAAAATAAAATAAAAATATTAAAAACACTAATTTTAATTGAAGTGAAAGAAGATGTAACCAGATCCTAGCTTTTTACAGTAAATTATAGTATATTATAATGTACATAAGTTTATTTAGAAGCATCACAAAAAGTGACTCGCGACTGTTTTGTAAATTTTACCGTAAAGAAAATATCATTAAGATGTTTTACTTATGGTCTTACTTTAGGCGTTTTATATGTTATGTATTCTTTTAGATAATTTTATGGAGGCACATACATTATTACATTTTGTCTGAAAAAGTAAACTCTTAGCAGAATTTGACAGCTTCATATTACGAATATGTTTTTCCAAGTACAATGTGCGGATTGATTGAGATCTTATAATGACTATTATTATAAATAAGCTTTTAATAGATATATTTTATTATCTTATATAATTCTTCTTCAGAAAGCAAAAGGGCAAATTTAAACATATTCCTTTGTCATAATTAAAATTGCCAACAAAATAGAGAATGTCAATGTCATTTGAATATATGATTAGTAGTTTGTTTGTAATGCAAAGGTAGTTAGGTCCGTAGGTATTAAAAGCATACTTATAATTTAAAGGGTTTCCCTTCTGGATTTATTGCACCAAAATTATTTTGATAATATTCTATCGAACACGTTAATACTTACGGCCCTGAGCTCCATGCACGGTTTGATTGCTCTTGACAACTTGGTATGAAATTTATGTGGTGCAATTAGTAAATAAATGACATAATATCAACGCAACATGTAGTTGTAACATTGGTGTAGAAAGTTGAGCGTGTTCATGGAAACACTGTGTGTTACATTTTAAGGTGATTTAATCAACTCATGACTTAAATTGATTAGATGTAAGAGTGAGTGGAAATAAACAATGTATATATTTCAGTATATAACAATTTAAGTAAATCTTTTAAGTAATTTATTTTGTATTTCATTTAGATACCCTGAGATCTGACTCGAAGACTTATTTATTATTAAATCTGCAAATATTTTTTGCACTTGAGGTAAGAAAATAACCGGCACCAATAAAATAATATCACCTTTACAACTAGATACGGTTTTAGGAAAACATAGAGGAATTGCACGCGCGTTCACTCTCTCAGGGTGCTTTAATATCACGTGCAATATTAATTTTTTTCAGGAACCAGTTCAGGTCGAACTCCAAAAAAGAAATCTAAGAAGATGCATCAAACATCGCACCTAAATGTAAATATGTTTTGTTTTTTGTTTTTTAACAGTCACAGGTTGTCGAGTTACCAACTCTACGGTTTATTTCACAGAAGGTCGTTCCCGCGATGATTGCAGTAGCACCGCCGCCGGCGCCGGTGCCAATCGCGGCGCCCGTCGAGATGCCAGCACCGCCGGAGGTGAAGACGGTCGCGCCTAGCGCGCCGCCCGTTGAGCCCGCGCCGCCGCCACTTCAGCCTGAAGTCAAGGAGTCTCCAGCGCCGGCGCCCGCAACCATCCCCACTCCCGCCCCCACACCTGCGCCCGTCCCCGTTACCACGCATTCCACCAATAATATCCCCGACTCGTCAGTAGCGCCGGTCGTGCGCGATGTCGAGGAGAAGAAACCTGTGATGAAGCTCGAGCCACGCAACGGCCTGGAGAAGGTGGACACCTCGCACTACATAGACCCTATCGAGCGCTCTCTAGCTAGTCTCGAGAGGAGTCTAAAAGCTGACGTGCCGATGGATGTTAGCGTCAGCGTTTCTGAATCTTCCATGCGGCTAGAGGAGGAGTTCTCGCTGCCGAAGCCGACGATGATGCTGGACGCGGCGCACCAGAAGTTGATGGCTCAGCTGGGTGGCTTGGCAGAGGTGGCGCGCCTGCCCGATCAGATCAAAACTGAGATGTACCTTCCTCCCCACAATGGCTTCGTAGAAAAGAGTATGCCTCATGAAATGATGAGGCCTGATGTGAATCCGAACATACCTAGCATGACAGGAGTGACACCTGTATCTTCCATTTTTGACCCTGTTCAAACGGCATCACATACGGTCATAGCGCAGTCGCACCACAATATGCCGGGTGGCCCTTGTTTGATGACTCCAGCCAGCAAAAAAGAAGACATAAAACCTTTGATAACACCGAAACCTATTGAAGATCTCATGGGGGTGTCGAACATGCCTCCAAACAGTATGTCCGATAGAGCTAAATATGAAATGGAAAAGAAAATGGAAGATTCCAAAAATTCCAGCTTCGCTCAAGCTTTTCGGCTAAAACAAGAACAGAATTTGAAAAATGCAAGCTCCTGGTCTTCTTTAGCCCAGGCAGGCAGCCCGCAGAGTATCCCTGCCATGGTTACAAACAACCAAGTGAAACAGAAACCCGTTGTAATGGACAGTTTTCAAGTTAGTTGCAATTTATTTTCTTTACACTTAAATCACTTACATTACAGTAACTAAATAATGGAATCAATGTAGATAAGATCTGACATCAAGGAATAAATCCAGATGGGGATGTTGAGGGATTATTTCATAATATCATGCTGCTTTATAACTCTCGTGAATCCGCTTTGTTCTATTACTATAGGCAGGTACCATAGAATGAAATATGTACATGTTTTCCATTGTATGTATTTAAATACAACCTTATAACAGAATATCCTTTTTCAACAGGCGTTTAAAAAACAGGCAAAAGAAAAAATCGACCGGCAACGTGCGATCTTGGAACAACAGGAGCTTAGGAAAAAAGAGCAAGCAGAAAGAGAAAGGCAACGACAAGAAGCCACCGAGAGGCGACATCCAGACGAAGAAAAGATGAGGTATGCTATTTTTTTACCTGTATTTTCTGAGCGGCTCTATAGTTAATTATATTTATTAACGCTTCTTTCTTGGCGTGTGTCGCGTATTAAAAAGTAGCCAGATCTGTAGATTTTAATTAAAAGGGCCGACTTTTATCAGTCATCTTCACTAAACATTGTACTACAGACTTCGGCTTTGTACGGTTTGAGCTGTTTAGCTAGTTTAGTCTATTAAATACCTCTACCGCCAGTGAACCCATAATACATACAAAAGTAATTATTTTTCTTTCTATCTGTCCGTTACCTTTCCATCTCTAACGACCGAAATTAATAATCGATCCTGATCCGTTATCCGCGGTTTTGGATCGATATGTCAAGTCATAATATGTCATTTTAGTAGTAATATGTCAAGCCCTAGTACTAAAATGACGTATTATGACATGACATATCGATCCAAAACCGCGGATTACGGATCGGATCGATTATTAATATCGGGTACAAACCGCTGACCAGATTGAACCCTGGGCAAGGACATAAGCTTCTTTTTATCGCGAACTAGCTGCGCCTCGCGGTTTCACCCGCGCGGACTGCAGTTTATCGCAATAAAACAATTTTATCTTTCATAAGAACTTTCTCCTGGCAATAACAAACACGCCAAAAAAAAAAAAATTGTGAAATCGGTCCAGCTGTTCACGCGTGATGCCGTGACCAATGGAAATAGGGATTCATTTTTATATTATAGATAACAGTAGTCCACGCGGGTGCGGGCACAGCTAGTATAATAAATTGTATAGTTTGTCATCCCAACACAGAGTCGGGCAGAGCGTCCGCAAGGCGGAAGGCGCGGAAGTGGCGTCGCCGAGCGTGTCGCCGGTGGCGCGCGCCTCGCCGCCCGCCGCCGCCGCCGCCGCGGCCGCGCCCGACAAGCCCGCGGCCTCGGAGCGCGAGCGTCTGCGCCAGAGAGAGCAGGAGCGTCGCAGGCGCGAAGCTGTAACTACATTTCTATTTCATTCTCATCTTCCTCGTTATTGGCAAGCATTGACGTACCAAGAGATGGATGTCGGGTGCTTCGCTCAAAAGCGTCCAAATCAAAAGGGGTGTAAAACGCGAAAAGAGGGCACATGTCAGTCTGCACTCTGCAGTCCCGCTTGGACATTCGAGGCTGCACATTGCACAAGCTGACAAATTGTTGAAAGCAAAATATGCTGAATGTTGTTGACATATGACATAAATTCAAATTTATAATGTTATACATGAAACCTTGTTTATATGTTAACTCGGTACACACACAGCCACTTTTCAGATTTGCATTAGACCTGACGTCCATCCCTTTGTACGCTGTTCTTGGCAGGATATTATTTTCATCATTATTCCATTCACAGCAGGGTTGTAAGTGGCCCACGGCAGGAGTTAGTTTGCTGTGCTCACGGGCCAACACAACAGACAAACATTTTTAAATTACTAATCGGCGCCCTCACCCTCTTTCCAAATAAGTGGCAGTGTTCATCCGTAAAAACCGGAGAAGAGCTGGGAACTGAATTGAAACCATTTTAGCAGTTTAAAATGTTTTAGAGTTTAATCCATAATTAACCATAGCATTTTTACCGAAATTATATGAACGTATGTTGTTCCAGATGGCGGGTCAAATAGACATGAATATGCAAAGCGATTTGATGGCCGCATTCGAGGAGTCGCTGTAGTGCGTCTAGGACTTGTTATTTGTACATAGGTATAAATATTATTTTTACGTCAATGCAATCAATGTGTGGTGATAATGTGACACCGAAGTGATTTTGTGTGTGAAACTGTTGACTAACATAATTATGGATAAGTGCTGTGAATAGATATACTTCTCTAAATTAAACTGTTGTACCATCTAATATTGTTTCGGGGTCGCGTATTGTGGGCCTCTCGAGGGTTGCATTTTAATTAATATTGTATTATAAGTTTGTACGTAAGTTTTTAAAGTAAACAACTCTCTTTACATTCGTAAGTCTATATTCATACATATTATTACGTTCTAAAGTATCTTCGACCTTCCGTAATTGTTTTATAGTATGTACTAATTACTTTAGTATGGTAGTAATTGAACTGGACGAGAAATCAAAAATGTTTTACGTATTAATTGATAAATAAATAGTTAATAATCAACTTAACCACGATATCTGTTCTGTGTTCCACGTGTTTTCTCATTGCATGGCTACATTGATAGAGCCTTGTTAGACATGTCTTTGCTTTGAGATTAGACCCACAGTTTACTTGGTTATTGCCATATTAATGCCGCTTACGACTGTTGTGCAATGGGCAAAGGCGTGGCTTTGTATTTATTAGTAGATGGAGTTACTGTATGTATCGTATTCGATTTTGGACAAATGTTACTGAATGTTAGTAGATTTTTTATCAGTCTGTCATTTGAAAAAAACAGATCAAATGTCATACATTTGATTTGAAATATATTTATTTTACATGGAAATAACGTCTTTTTGTGTTTGTAGATAGCTCCAGTGAAGAACTATGTAGTAATTAATCTAACAAGATTATACATAGGTACTCATAAGAATTACGGTACGAGGAATAAATAATAATAATAACGATAGAGATGATACACAAAAACTGTATATTGTTAAGATTTTAATTTCAGTCATTACTCGAAAACTCGAAATCAAATGTAGATATGAAGTAAAATATATTGACATTCCACATTGTACTGTGTTGTTTATTAAATGGTCATTTTGTTTACATAAAATAGTGTTACACATTATTATCTTCATGTAAAAATAGACCCTATGAAGAAAATTTTCGTATGACGGTCTTGAGGTGGGCCTCTCGATATAAATTCTATGTATGGGAGTGTCAGCGAATAGGTACAGTTTCATGGTGCATGCTGATGTTCTTCTGGTAGAACACCATAAATTTCATGTAGTAGGCAGCAGCTACTATGTTACTGATGGGAGACAGCGCATACTCCAGGTACAGTTCATTGGTGTGAACCAAAAACCTACCTACAGAGAGAACCCCCGAAGTGACGGAGCAGTGAGCGGAATGTTTTTGCAGTAGTAGGTAAATAGAACCTCACAGCTAGACCCACAAGACGCCATCTATGTGGATGCCGCCACTCAAATCTCTGACGCTGATGATGTATGATGCACATTGCACAAATGCTGCTCTTATAGGCTAGATCATTCAGAGAATACACCTAAATTCCTTGACTGATATTATTCCAGCTGATGGGACTTCTAGACCACCAGTATAGGAGAAAAGCCTACAGCACGTTGCACGGTCTTCCGTTGCGTCAATAGACACCCTCTTCCTAGCAAGTGATATACTGCCCTCGTTATTATAATTACAGTAAGTCAAAAAAATGTAACATTAAAATGGTCTTAAGGATTATAGCAGATAACTTGGATATTGAAACGGACATCAAAAGTTACATTTGCCATTTGCGTAGATTAAAAAGAAAAAAATTGTAGGTAAATAGGGGGCAGTATAGATAATGAAAAAAATAAAACAATGGAATCCAAATGGAATAATAATATATCACATTCCTTGATCTTACTGTACAACAAAACTACAGACAAGAACTTATATATTATTAAAATACATAATATGTATACACATTAAATAAATTCCTGTGACGCTCCACTAGGAAGCGTTGGAGTCCCACTCTATGAGGTAAGCGGGCTGCGAGCCAGGCGCCAGCCGACGTGCTAAGACGCTGAACGTCTGTCCGGCGCGGAAGTACGACTGAACGGTAGACTTAAGCTCTGACAGGTTCACTTCCGCTGCACTGCTGTTCCCTTTATGCGGACTCAGCTGTAAGCTCTTTACGCTGTTGATACTACTTGTGTTGTTGGTGGTGTTCCGCCGAGCGTTCTCGTAGTAGTTCTTCTCTTGCCTCTGTCTCAGTCTTCTTCCGTGAAACTTTACGTTGTTGATGTGTGCGCTCTGCGGAGCTGGCTCACCATTCTCGGGAGGAGTTTGAACAGTTTTGCTGCTTTCTTCAGGCAGTGGACACGATTTATTTAACTGAAAAGAATAAAAAAAACAATCTTATTATTTTATCTACACCTTATGTTATAAACATTTGTCAGTTTGGATGTGTAATCAAATCATCGGAACAACTGATTGATTTTGAAAACTGTTAGAAAATTTTAATGTGATAAACACACAATGAAATAATTGAAGGCAATTATTACATAATTTATCTAGCCGATATAAAATATAACGAAAGTGAAACATACCTGTAACTGTAAATATTTTCGTGGCCTCCTATACTTCCGTCTTTTGACCTCTCCATTTGGTCCAATTATGATATCCTTCTCGCTCAGTTTCCTTTTCAGCGGTCTCATTAACGGAGCCATCAGCGGAGCCATGAGTTGGTTCAATGGATTCAATTGCATTGGTAATGACAATCTGTAGTTGAAATGGTTTTGTTTCCCATTCTGCTTATATGTTGAATGTTTTTTTGATGAGTAAGTATTCTGCATTAAAAATGGATTGTTTTTCCCTTGGAAGTCTTTTAACGGTGGTATAATAGCGTCGAGGGTTCCTCTACTCGACGTTTCGTCGCCCGACGACTCCATGTCATGGTTGAAGTTGCTACTATATGAGGGTAGACTATCCATATGTTGCAGCGACATTATTTTGGAATGTTCAATAATGTTCTTGGTCGACAACTTTGATACTTCTAAGTTCATTGTGGCTATTCTCGAATTGTGGGTACTTATATTGATACTGCTGACATCACTTTTACTCGTGTGTGTATCAACTATATTCTCTTTGGATATTTTATCTAATTTAACAGTACATGGAACTAATGATGGCACAGGAGGGATTTCATAATTCGCTTTAGCTTCGTTGGTAGCAGGCTCGCTTATTTCCTTAATTTTTTCTAAGTCATCTGCTTTGGTATCAGATTTTCTAGCGGTAGAAGTGATGACGGACTGCGGCTGCTCGTCCGCCTCGATTGGTTTCAGCGATTCGTAGGAACTAGTGGAATCGTTTTCAGAGTTTGAGTTGGAGTTGAGATTTTCGTGAAACCGTTTGCCCATCATTAGATTTAACCAGTGACCGTCTACTGGGACGATCATGCGTTGATTAGGGTTTTTATAGGAACTTTTTTCGGCGTTGCTGCTAGAGGGTTGTGAACTGAAATAGACAAAATATAACAATCAAAACACTTAATTTCTCAGTTCACAATTGATGAGTTACAAAAAAATAAGCACCAAATTGTAGTTTAATTAATTACCTATCAACTACGGTGGAAATGGGTTGCGGTGAGGGCGCGCGCGGTAGAAACCGCAGCCGCGGCGCGTACTCCCGCACTAGCTCATCTTTTAACGGCTCGCTTTTCTTCACCTGATAAATGAAAATTAATAATATAATTAGTGTTATTTTTATTGAACAGGGCTTGGTATTTTGGCAATGTATACATTATTCTGTGTCTGTCTTAATTAGCGCTGTTATAGAAAGCACGGCGGCGGCTAACTTTAAGTGATGTGGTAAACACTACGTGTTTAATTTTTCTCGGTGTTATGATACTCCAAATTGGAAGCAAACCGAAAGTTAGTTAGGTTAGCCCATTTTTACTATACTACATTACGACTGAGCCAACAACCCTCCACAGGCATTGCTAGGTTGTTAGGTACAATTGTAGCTGCATACCTGTTCTAAAGCAGACAGCTGCAACGGCGGCGGCGGCGGGCGGCGCAGGCGGAGACCCCATATCGTAGCACGCTTCTTCATCTCACGACCGCACTTGAACCGTTTGCGCGACGATGTTAGCGCCGTGAGGATCTTTTCGCGGCGCTCGTTCACTGGTGTCCGCCACATCTGTTGAGACGCGAGTATTGTTTACTAGTTGCGCCCCGCGTCTTCCCGTTATCCCGCAGGAACCCTTTTCCGAAATAAAAAGTATCCTATGGGTTAATCCAGGGTATAAGCTATCTCCATTCCAAATTCCATCAAAATCGGTTCAGTAGTTACGGTGATACGTGGTAACAAACATTCACACACACATACACACACAAACTTTCGCATTCATAATATTAAGTAGGATATAATATATTTTAGTGTCATTATCATCAACCGTGAGGCCTGCTGTATAAAACGCTACAACAAACAGCTCATAACAATTTGCAACCAACAGTTTTCCTGCCACTTTTAACTGAAAATCAGTCTAACCCTGGGGGGAAGCTAGGTCCTACTTACTACACAGCATTACTGACCTTCTCAGGCAGCTGTAGCGCGTGCCAGTTGTCCATGATGTACGGCATGATGACTGTGTCCAGGTCGAAGTAGTTGGGCGCGTTGTACACCGTGAGGTTGTAGAGCGCGAGGTGCGCCAGGTCCAGCCAGCACAGCTCCAGCCGCCGTAAGTACTCCGCGCCGCCGTTGCAGTTCGCGCACGCGAATATGTACAACCTGTACCAGACAGGTTAACAATAAGCAATATCAATTATAATAGAGACACCACATTGCTATCACTCTCATCATCACTAATATTATAAATGCAAAAGTTTGTGTGTGTGTGTGAATGTTTGTTACTACGTATCACCGTTACTACAAAACCGATTTGGATGAAATTTGGAATGGAGATAGCTTATACCATGGTTTAACACATAGGCTACTTTTTATCCCGGAAAAAGTTTCTGTGTTATAAATGGAAGACGCGAGAGAAACCGCGGGGCGCAACTAGAAATTATTATACTTGACTAGTGTGGTGCAAGGGTGATTTACAGCCATATATTCGTTTCGCCAGCTATATACTAACAAGTTAATGTTTAGGTAGCTATGAATGTGATTGTGTGGGCGTCATAACAATGAATTGTTTTGATTTCCAGATACTATACATTCTTTTTACAGAGTTTCGCTAAGGGAACCGTGGGCTGTGTTACACAAATAATAACTAAAGTTTACACTTTCGTTTTATAGCACGCTTTTAGTGTGGCGTCTTATAATGGTTGACGCCTAGGTTTGGCCTGATTGTATCACCATCAGTCTATTACGTTCTCACTGCTGGGACACAGATCTCTCTGATCAAGAAACTGAGTGAGTGTGGTGAGTCCAATCCTTAGTTTTTCTCATTCAGGTATAATGAATTCAGATTGCCAGCTGTTCCAATAGATGATTATAATAAGGCATGTGTTAGGAATATGAATTTGAACTTACTTATCACCAGCATACAGCGGATACTGCAAGCTCGATACGCATCTTTGGTGGAACCAACGGTCACAACGACAACATAACAACATCTGTAAGCAATACATACAGTTTTTTTAATACTTAAATTACTCTGTACATAAGGTAGCTGATTTGAAAGGAATACGAATTTTGCTGATGTTGAGTGACTTAAACCTTGGACTGTGAAGGTTCAATAACATCATACATCTAAACCACAAGCCTACTTTGAATAATTAATTTCGAGCTGATTCTGTCCTGAAGCCTTATGTATGATGGCATTTGATTGTATGCATCAAAGCTGTGGAGAAATACTACATTTACAGTACAGTGTTTCCTTAAACTTCAGAACTGCGCTCAGAGCGGTTTAGCGCATCAATCAGTTGAATAAAACAACTGGAACTTTACTCATTTAATTAAATCTATCTTTGTTATGATTGATCAATGATCAATTTATACACTGGTATATTATATGAAGCTGGGAACTGTTGGAGTGGAGTCAAAAGCTACCGTTAAAAAACGGTGGAAAACTAGTTTATTTTTAAAAAACGAGAAAAGGATGGTGTACCTACCTGTTGGGGAATCCGTGTCCAGGCAAGCTAGAGATAGAAAATTAATATTTAAACAAAATTAATTAGGATTCAAGGCAGTTAAAAAACTTTAAACATGAAGTGGCTGTTTTTATCCATGCCACCGGTTATTATCGAGAATTTATAGATAATCATGGCAAATAGTTCCCGAAATGGCAAAGGGGGGACATTCAACTGGATCACCAACAAGTATGACGGAGTTTGACCATTCAAACGCAACCGGCGCCGACCGTCTAGGGTTCTCACGTTGTTACAGAATAGAAGCAATTATAGGGACATACCTGTGCCAGATAATCGCTCTTCTCTCCACAATAACAATTGCTCTCATTTTGTTCTTTTCCTGCATCGGAGGCAGTGGATGACGTCGTTGAGGCGGTCTGAAAGAAATAACTTGCATGAAATCCTTCAAAAACAAGGTAAAATAGCAATCTTCCAGTAATAATTAGCTATATTTCATCAAAATGTAATGTTTCTTGTGGAAAATTAACGAGTTTCTCTAGTAGAATAACAATTATATTACTGCTCTGTGACGTTACATTTTTTGATAGAATCATACGTTAAACCTACATCACAGGGCGGCGTGAGTTCCTGTTGCTGCCTCCTCTGTTGACCTCCCTTGAACCTGAACATATCCGATCGCTTCAGCGCCCGATTCTCTGCCGCAGCAACTTTGTACCGTTGGTCTACGCATCTTTTGCAGTGCCACGATGCTCCTGTTGAAAAAGAAACACAGCTTCTTAAAAATCATTTCAATTGATTAGGTTCCAAGTTCCAACCTACTACTCTTAGTAAGTGTGCTTCGCAACGGTGCGATGAAAGGGAGTCGACGGCGATACAATGTTGGCTCTGTGTCGATACGCTCTAAAATTTTACTTGATGTGTTTTGAGTAGCACAGAGTGAGATGTGGCGCGCCCGGATAACGGGAGCAGATCGCCCCGCTGCCACCGATAATCACCCTATTATATCGTTTATGCACTGATCGTTGTAATGTAATATGAAGATAGTATATAATCTCATAATATCAACAATATTGTATGAGACTATATACCTCTAATCGAGAATTCAAGTGCTGCTCAAGGTAGTCGCGGATACTTTGCGGGCAATGACACACTCTCTAGAGTAGGACTTGGTGACCCATAGATTGAAATCACTACTTTAAAAAGAAGCTGCTAACCGCTAGTGTAAAATCAATGTTTGTTCACCGTTTTTACCATTGATCCAGGCGTCGACAGGCGGCGAATGGCACTTAGCATGGTATCCCCTTCCGCACATGTCGCACGCAATGATAGCGTTCGTGGCCAGTGTCGCCGCGGGTCCTTCCCTCCGCTTGCACACCACGCACATGATCCGGCCGTCATCCGCGGGCGGTGCGCTGAGCAATTTGAGATTGGACACCGGCGCCCACGCATGCGTCCCGTCGCCGAACTTGACCAGGCAGCGGGCCACCCCCGTGCCCACCTCGCACGAGTCGTTGTCATTGCTGGTGCTTAGTTCTACAATCGTCCCTGTTTGGGAGTAAATGTTTGTAAGAATCTAATAGGATGTGATCTACGATGATAGCAGTAACGGGACTATGAATATGACGACACGATTTCAAATCGTAGCAATACTCATTTGAGCAGGATAATAAATTGCCTATCAGCATGTTTGAAGATATAACTAGATACTATAATTATATGAGACTGGAAGTTACTGGACAAATGCGAATTAAATCTTTGATAGCTGTGCCCCGCGGTTTTACCCGCGTGGACTACAGATTATCGCAATAAAGTGTCCTATATCCTTCATGCTCCAGTTTCGTCCGCATGGAATACAGTTATATAAAGTATTCCGTGACCAATGTTTGAACTATTTCCATACAAAATTTCATCAAAATCTGTGGAGTGGTTTGGGCGTTAAAAGGTAACAAACACAAAGGGACACAGAGAGTTACTTTCGCATGTATAATTATAAGTATGGATATTTAACTTGCAAAAGTAGATACACACCTAAGTAATATCTCCCGTCCTTGTTGGGCACAAGTACATCATCCCCGCAGTGGAATGGGTTAGCATTGATTTTCTCCGTATTGGTAGTTGAGTCTGGCATCGCATCCTGTGTTTCTTCCTCTTTCTTCTCATTCTTTTTGCTAGCACATGGTTCAATTGCTTTGTTGTTAAGGTCGCTCAGAAGTGCATCGATCAGTGATAGTTGCGCTGAGACCTCTTTGAAACAATTAAAATGTGATTAGTTTTTTTATTACATATGCTTCATTAATTTTCTAACTGAAACTGTCAAGATCAACTAACACAAGCAATGTCATTAGGAAAGAGATGTTTCGTTTTGTTTGAATGCAGAACTTCCAATATTATGGTGGGATCAAGAGTAAACTGATGTTGGTGCAATGAAGAACCGACCACCAGAAACATAGTAAATATGCCATTTTGGTTGATTGCAATATTTTTCTTAGTAATTAATTAAGATGATTAGATTTTCTTATGTATCAAAATGAATTCAAATACTTTATGGATACATTGTTTACAGAAAAGAAAACTGGGCAGTGTGCCTTACACTAGAAAGACAATCAACATGTATGAGATAACAAGTTGTCTCAACATGGCACAGAAAAGGGCATTGTGAAACAGCTGGCTTACTGTAAACAAATGTGAAATGGTAGAATGTATAAGGTACAGAGAACAAACAGTACAAACTATGTGGCAACAGATACATCTATGGGACAGAGACCTTGCCAGAATACACCTGATTGAGAACCACAGATTAAATATTAATGAAGTGGGACCTACTTTTAAAAACCTAAATATTGTGCTCTAGTAAATTAATTAACATTTGAATTTACAAGAGATCCAGCTGTACTTCGACCTTTATAAAAATGCACATACAAGAGTCATACTTATGAGTCTCGAAGCATTTGCAGCCAGATTCTCATAGCAACAGACATATTACCAATAAACTGAACACAGCATAAGCGAATGCAGTTGCTGGCTCTAGTATACTCTGATGCACATCAAATGTACATGTGCAACTAGGATTCATATGTTATTATTAACAAACAGGTCAAGTTTACTTATGATAACAACCTTACTAGCGATACCTCTGAGAATTCATCATGAAGCACGCCTAAGGTTATGGATTGAAATATCATTGTCTCGCTAGTGAGATTCCTATTTGATTAAATTATTAGCTTAAGCCAAGCAACAGGTAGCGAAAGACCGGGCTCAGTTGCATACCTTGGGAGAGGCCTATGTCCAGCAGTGGACAGATACAGGCTGATAATGATCATTATGATTAACTTGGCCAGTTGGGCAAATTGGCCTTTTGAATACATAACAATTTTTACAACCACTAGAATTACGTTATCCTCTAGGGTAGATATTGAAATAGTGAAGGTAGTCAAGAGACCAAAAATCAATTATATACTACTATAGGTTCATATAAGAAGTATGTATATCATATTGAGTGTATTGAAGGTGCAGCCTAGGGCAAGTGTTTCTGTAGAAATATGTCAGCAGGTATGTACTTTGTTATTGATAGCTTGAAAAAAGTTGTAGATGTTATGATATAGTTATGATGAATTTAAATATATTATAATAATAGGTACTCACTTCGAATTGGCTATTCCGAGGTTTGCAATGAAAAATAGTGATTTTGAGTATTTTTACAGTTTTCATTAACAAAGGGTATTTCTATTTTTAATCTAGAATTTACTTTCGTGAAAAGTGAGGTTAGACAACAATAATATATAGCTCATAAAATTTTTGAAGGTACTTTACTACTCAAACACCATGATGCCCTCAAATATTAATAAATAAACAACTATATGTATTTGTTAGATTTTGCTTTTAACAATTTTACTAAGTAAATAGGTATTTGAGAAACAATTAAATCAACAATACTCTATATAATCACAACAAGTTACCCATGCATAAAGATTGACAAATTGAGAGATATGCATTTGCTAAATTTACAATTAATTATATTAAATTGATGATGACAGCCTACTTGTACTACAGTGCAGGGTATGTGAAACAATAATAATTAGTAAATAATGGATTATATCAGAATCTATGCTTGATAAAGTAGAATAGTAGTTTTTAGGGCAATGCAAGAATTTTGTTTGAGAAGAACTTAGTTTTAGAAATGTAGCACTTTCTTCAAACTTAGGGTGAAATTATTGTTGATACTGAAATATTTTATGACATAGAAATAGACAATAATTGTTTTTAGCAATAAGCCTCAGTAAAAAGTTATGACAAGAAGCCAGGTGATATAAACCTGACCTTTTTTTACCGATTTGTCAATCATGTTGTGACATAAACGAGAAATTGCTTCACCACACAATTATCAAAATAATAGGTACTTTTCGTCTCATTTGTGAAATAGGAGGGTTTACTTCCCGTAAATAGGTAGGTACACACCCAAGGAAACCACTATCTTCTACCGACCGAAAGTATAATGGAAATAAAAGAGTAATGAAGATGCATCGTGATAAGTTAAATTAGGCTACTCAAACAAATAGGTATGTATTTAGGAATGTTGGAAGAAACACACGAAGAAATAAAATTACAACACAAGTAAGCTATCATTGATTCTATCATCATCAACGCTGAGATGTCTGAATAAACCAAAAGCGTTATTCTAACAGTTAATTTTAACTTACCAGCGTTGATATCCATGTCAATACTGTGTATTTTGATTAATAGAAATCATTAGCAATTCATAATTTCTATTTGAAATTCATGCTACGAGATCAAACACGTAAAGCATTGGCGCTATTGCGGCCATTAGAGTTCAGTCAAACGTCTCACAGTTTTCCCGCGGTAACGTTATATACGTAAAAACAATAACAACTCATAACTTTAAGTATTAACTATATAATAACAATGTGATCTATGATATATATTTACATTTTATTGCTAAATACATATGAATTTAATAAAAAATTAACTAAATACCTAACCTTCTAACTTCAATTCTATGAAATGAAACTAATGAATGTATGGTATGAATGAACAGTATGAAGTATGAATGAAATTGAATGAATGAAGGAGCAGTCCAGCAGTGCTGCCAGATTACGACCAGCTGTAAAGTATCCACAAGTCAGTCACCCAAATGGACCTAAAGCATAGAAGTAGGAAAATAATATCTATGAGTTTTGAGTTATGACCCAAAGTGTCGCTGATGCCGCTGCGCCGCGCTGTAGCGTAGGAGCGTAGCGGATGAATTTTAGAGCGTGTTTCGTCTTCCGAGATGGGTATAATGGTGAAACAAAATGACTGAATCAAATGGTCATATATAATCTCTAGTTCATTTTGAATCTCGATGACTTTTCAACGATGAAATAACATAAAATGTAATAATGCGACTTCCACAGAACTTCTGAAACCACAAGGCCCATTATTCTCTCTTTACGTGCAACCCTGAAGCTACAGATACCTAAAGATTTTCATTTTGCAAAACTAAAGATTACAGCTGGACTTTTTTGGCTTCAATCGAATTTTCAACGTGAAAATTTTGTTTTTATTTCCAAAACTTGTGTTTTTTCGAGTGATAATGTGTATGTGTGGGAAATTGAAATAAAGTTGTGAAAATGACTTTTCTAGTTGCTCCAAAAAAGTCCGTGTAAAGTTTAAGTAAAGCGCCACTACTTTACTTAAACACTATCCTCATCCCATCATCTCATCATCATCATCATTTAAACTTGATTCAACTCTTTGAGTTTTATTTATATACATTTTATACTTGACACTGGCAAATACACTAATCGTGTGACGCTGACGCCATATCAAAAAAAAAAAAATTACAGCTGTATAAACATAGTTTCTAAAACATGGATAGATGGCGCTGTTTAGTGATACACTGATACATGAATATCTTTTTTTACATTTGTTCAAAAAAAAGCTAAGGCATTGAAGTCCATTCAATCTGAAAGCCAAAAACGTTCCAAAAACGCGGAAGGCCAGAAGTAAAAACTTCTGAAGAGAACTGTGTCAGTGACTTTTTTGGCGG
This sequence comes from Opisthograptis luteolata, assembly GCA_931315375.2. Lineage (NCBI taxonomy): Eukaryota > Metazoa > Arthropoda > Insecta > Lepidoptera > Geometridae > Opisthograptis > Opisthograptis luteolata. Next base: position 5,777,795 of record OV928036.1, read on the forward strand.
CAATTGAGTTGTCAACGTGAAAATTTTGTTTTTATTTCTAAAACTTGTGTGTCTTCGAGTGATAATGTGTAATATTGGTGGATTATTAACCATTATGTGTTCGTTAATGTGTACGAGTGTGGGAAATTGAAATAAAGTTGTGAAAGTGACTTTTTTAGTTGCTCCAAAAAAGTCCGTGTAAAGCACCACTACTTTACTTAAACACTATCCTCATCCCATCATCTCATCATCATCATCATTTAAACTTGATTCAACTCTGAGTTTGAAATCTTTTATACATGACACTGGCAAATACACTAATCGTGTGACGCCATATTAAAACAAAAAAAAAAACTGACTGACTGGTAGAGAGTCAGACATGACACTGACTGATGGTGATGACTGATGACAGAATTGACAGATGACTGATGAATGACTCAAGTGTCAAGTTTGGCTGGTCCGCCGCTGGTCTGGTGTTAAAATAATACAAATAAACATAATTATATAAAAATTAAGTTATTATATTCCTCTGTGCGGTTGAGTGAATTTTCCAGCCAGATATTTTGAAAGTTCTGTATGCCTATTCAAAAAATTGGGCCTGCCTGAAAATACGAGGGTATTATGGGTAATTCAAATGTGAAACTACACTACGAAACTGCGTCGAAGACTGGGGTCCTGCAGCTAGCGGAACACAAACTAAAAGAAGTACCTGCTGAAGTGTTCAAGTTGTGTGAAGTTTTAAGGAATTTGGACCTCTCCAAAAACAAAATACCATGTGTACCTGAAGATATTGCGAAATTTAAACTGTTAAAACAATTCAATGTAGATGGCAATAAATTGGAAAAATTGCCAGATGCCATTGTGAATTTGAAGAAGCTAGAGATGTTAAATGCGTCTAATAATCATATATCTTCGTTGCCTCTAATGTTTTCCAATTTGACCAATTTGAAGCAACTTTACTTGGATAACAATAGATTTCAACATTTTCCCCTGCAATTGCTCGGTTTACCTAATTTAGATGTTGTCGAGCTATCCAATAATAAGATTACAGAAATACCGCATGGAATGTCAGATTTTCATGCAACAGAATTAAATTTAGGCCAAAATGAAATATCAAAGATTAGCGAAGACATGCATCAAGCACCGAGACTCAAAATTTTAAGATTGGAAGAGAATTGTCTAAGTCTCGATGCGATAAGTCCCAGCTTGCTACGAGATTCTAAACTACACACGTTGAATCTGGAGGGGAATTTGTTTGAATCAAAACAACTAGTCTCTGTGGAAGGATACAATGAATATACAGAGAGATACACGGCTGTAAAGAAAAAAATGTTTTAGAGTTTTTTTTAGTAAATTGTTTTTTTATTAGTTATTTAGATATAATGTAGAAGAAGAAGAACATATATAGATCAAGTTAAAGAAAGGGTTGACGTCATGTCGTATCAAGAGGTCAAAAGGATGGCCGAGAACAGGATGGGATGGAAAATACTCCACCGACAAGAGCTTCGCTCTTAAATAAAAGTAGAAGATGTAATGTACAACTACATACATTATATTATAATATATTCATTTCATATATGTACTCTTAGTGTAAATTGTAAAAGTTTTCTTATACACAATATGCACTTAAGCTAAAAAAATATTATGTCATTCAGTCTTATCATTTATATTTGCAATTATTTGTATGGTACTGTATCTAGTAGTACTTTGAAGAAAATATTATTAATCACATTATTTATTAAATTGTTACAATTATATTTTTGATAAACATTTTAGTTTTATTTAATTTCAGATGACTTGTTATTAATATCGAGGGAACTTGAAAGACAAGAGACAACTTTAAATGTTTTGATCCTATATTGATACTATGTATATTTGTTCTTTAGTATGTAGCGGGAATCGAACCTGCGTTCTCACGCTTTGCAGTCGGCTATTCGCCCATTGCGCAAATCTCGTTTCTCGGCTACAGAAAATATATTAAAAAAAAATGTTATCGGATAGACAGCACCTTAAACAATGTAGGCATCACTGGGGTACGGGCCGTACGGGAGGAAGAGTTTATGTGTGTGTATCATAATTTTTAATTTTTTGTTGAAACCCGTGCGAAGCCTGGGCGGACCGCTAGTGTTAGATCATTTGAACCCTGGAGAAGCACATGGGACACTTTTAACGCGATAATCCGTGTCATGCAGGTGAAGCCGCTGGGCACATCAGTTTATCCCTAGGACCAAATTAATGCACTGATGCGAATTTAATGCGCTGTACCCGATCTTTTTATCATTCAGAAAAAACTTATACGTATTATAAGCTACCACAAAAACTAACAACTATACAAAATGACAGGATATTTATGCGTAGAATAAAACAGTTTTTAAACGACAAAGCCTACTTACTATTCTATTGACGAATATTTAAATGAAAATAATTATTAAGATTTGTATTGACTATATATTTATAATTATGATTTATGACATTATGGAAATGAATAAAAGTCCTTCTAATTTGTGCTGTGCCCGACGGGGCCCATACGGACTAAATGTACCAAATTTATAGTTAGTTCTTTGTACAGTATGGTTGCAATAAAATATGAATAGGTATTAGGTATACATTTTTAAAAATAAATTTTGTTTAAAGAAAAATAAGAATCTCGAAGTAATAAGCTGCGCAAATTATAGTTTGCGCTTTTTTAAGTACCTGCGTATTTACATATTATTATGTATGTAGGTAGTTTTCGTGATTTCGTAACGGGTAATTTGAAGAGCTCAAAAGTATCAAACCAATCGAGTTTATTCCGAAAAGCGGTATCGTATCGTAAATCAATCGTGTGTTGTATCGAAATTAAAAGTAGGCCGGCAGGTAGGTTGGTAAACAATAAAAATATACCGGTCACATGTGGTTCCAGAGTCCAAAGACTAACTTAGGTACCTTATACCTACCTACCTCTGGCAATGTTAGTTATTGATGAAGGAGATTTGTGTTTCAGTAGTGTGTTGTGGCTGAGACAATTTACTTGTATTGTCCATACTGTTCGTTGATATTGATAGTGAGTGTGAGGCCACACTCCGCCACACAGTGGCGTGGTTGTCATTCCGGCGGTACCAGTCAGTGCGGCCGGAGCCCACTGAGAAGCGGAGGCCGGTCTTTATCGCTGCATCCCATTACCCCAAAATTTTATTTTGGAGTTTTGATTACATAAATTAATCATAAGCCGCGAATTTACGTTTATAAGAGACAGTAACTTTATCCGCAGTTTTGGACCATCGGTCTTAGTGTGCGATTTTAAATACTTTTAGCCGCTGTAGAAGTAGTGTTGCGTTTGCAAGCGTGGGTTTCTTTACTTTATAAGAGAGGTGAGTTGTTTGTTATTGTTCTGTATTAGAGTGTTCAGGCATCTTTACATACCTATTTATATTTAATAATGCCTACATTAAATCCGTAGCAACCCCTAGCAAATATGCGTAGGTAGTTTTAATAAAAATATTTAAACTTAATATCAAATCAAAACCCTATCCAATAGAGAAAATATATCAAAACTGATAAATCTGTAAAAAAAATATGTGTAATACATGAAAATATTAAGTTTTTTCACTCTAGGTCAGAAAGGTGCTTACTTACTACCTATATTTTATTATACTTACTTAGGTACATTTTTTAATCTGTAAGAGCTACCTATGTACCTAAAATCCAAGTTATTAAACTTTTCGTCGGTTTGGACAAATGTGGTTACGATTTTCGTAGTCCTTGCAATCTGTAATAGGTATAGAATTCCTTAACACATACTTTAAACTCCAAAATAAACTTATTAAGCGTGTCTATATTTTTATGTTGCGACTTAGAATTTATTCAATGCTTTGGTGTTCAATAAGAATTAATTTAAAAATAGATTTACCTATAAGTAAGTACATCGCGATCGCAAATCAATAAAATTAAATACCTACAGAAGTAGGTTATCTTACTATTATATTATTGACGACAATCAACAGCGTTATCTTTTATTTATTTTTCACATTTCACTGATGCAATAGACACAACACGACGTTGAGATAGATCGTTTTTAAAACATCTATTATTAAAACACTTTTATTAGTTAGCTTCATTTTAACAATTTACATGGTACAGTTTGATTACAAGTCACCTGATGTTAAGTGACGATGTGGTCGAAGGTTTTTTTTTTTTAATATATTTACAGGGTAGCGTTTGACCACAAGTCACCTGATGTTAAGTGACGATGTGGTCGAAGATGGCGCCACGCTACACCTGGACTGGGAACTGGCTCTCAAGTGAGGCTGCCGGAACACACCGATAGGTGCTTGGCGACAGATTCTTAACAAGAGGGTGGTAGCTAGCCAGGCGAGTACTAGAAAATACCCTACCACCAAGCTATGGTTTCATCACGATGTTTTCCTTCACCGAAAGCTCAAGCTCATTGTAGGATTCGAACCCACGTCCTACGGATCGCAAGCCGACGTCACTACCACTGAGCCATCATCGCTATAAAAGTGGTGGCGTCGCTCTACACCTGGATTGGGAACTAGCTCTCAAGTGGGGCAGCCAGAACACACCGGTAGGTGCTTGATAGATTTTTAACTCGATGGTGGTAGCAAGCCAGGCGAGCACTAGGAAATGCCCTACCATCAAGCTGTGGTTTTATCACGTCTTCCTTCACTGAAAGCTCAAGCTCATTGTGGGATTGGAACCCACGACCTGTAAATCGCATGTTTACGTCAATACCACTGAGGCATCATCGCTTCAAGTGGATGTAAGCACTACAATCTAGGTACCAGGTATACCTCACTCACTTTCTGTTCTGCTTTATAGTATTTGACTATAAAACAACCCTTATGTTTTTTATAGAATGCCCTGAAGAGCCTCGTAGCCCGTAGCCCATTGATTTATTATAACTATCTGTCTTGTTGGCGCTCACACACCTCTCCCACGTAATAGCACCTAACTACCTTCCTAATCACCCAAACCCACTTTGTACGTTAATATCCAAACCTAATAAAACATTATTTAGTGAGGCAATACATAATTAAAAATGTCACACTCATAATCCCCCCACTAGGATCCCCTGGGTCGCGGGTGGTACAATGTATATTCGACACGTACTTACAACAAACAACCACGACCCGAGTAAACATTATCTTATCACACAAATGCTCAGTAACTGTTATCGCACAACTGTTTTTGAAAACAATTTATTAATAAAAACTAGCTGCGCCCCTCGGTTACATTCATAGTACTCCCATTGACCCGCAGGAACCTTCCTGGAAAAAAATAATATGTTGTCATACCAGTTTTTCCATTTTTTTTGTATTGGTAGGTATCCTACTAACATTATAAATGCGAAAGATTGTGTGTGTGTGAATGTTTGTTGCCACGTATCACCATAGCTACTAAACCGATAATGATGAAATTTAAAATGGAGATAGCTTACACCCTGGATTAAACATAGGCTACTTTTATCTCGGAAAAAGCCTAAAAATTTACAAATTTAGATTTTAGTTACGTTCAGAAATATAGCTAGTAGGTGAGTTAAAATGGTAATTTTTGACCTTCTGAAACCCTGAAATCAGACCGTTATCTGGCGTCTATTGTCTAGTCGGTATGACTACATTAAGGTGTAAGTAATTATTACAATAATAATTCAAAACGTAAAACGCGTACATGACTTCATAAAATGTAGGTACACGTACCTATCTACTCGGTTGCTGAAAAGTAAAGTCGTTTCCTTGCTCGCTTGTTCGTGCGGAGAACTTGGTGGCATCGCTTAGGTATTTCGATTCAATTGGTCCACTGGTATGGAAGTAAAATAAGATAACTGGGTTGTACCCGAAAAAGTAAGTTTTAAAACGTCACTATTATGCACAATGCTCGATCGATACGCAAAACGTTCAAATCACTACGACCTAGTTGACCCTACTTTAAGTTACTGGAATAGCGATGATGGCTCAGTAGTAGTGACGTCGGCTTGAGATCCGTAGGACATGCGTTCCAATCCTACAATGAGCTTGAGCTTTCGGTGAAGGAAAACATCGTGATGAAACCATAGCTTGGTGGTAGGGTATTTTCTAGTCCTCACCTGGCTAGCTACCACCCTCTTGTTAAGAATCTGTCGCCAAGCACCTATCAGTGTGTTCCGGCAGCCTCACTTGAGAGCCAGTTCCCAGTCCAGGTGTAGCGTGGCGCCATCTTCGACCACATCGTCACTTAACATCAGGTGACTTGTAGTCAAACGCTACACTGTAATAGTAAAAAAAAAAGCTTAGGTAAAAAAATAGGTATACGGGTTATAGGTCTATATATCAACATTACTGAAAACAATCTTTGTATTGTTATCGGTAGGTATGCCATACATTGTAACGTAAAAAAATAACTTTATTTTATATTCAATTTGTAGCGCGTAAAATAAACGGTATGCGTCTGTGGTTGTTTAGACTATAAATAGAGAAACGCATTGACATTATAATTTCAAGCTCTACTTACTATAATAGTTTCAAATGGCTTATGAGGGTGCAAAATCACAACCGAGACCTACTTACTAAAAATATTTCTGAGCAACGCCGACCCTCGTCTGTTTGGTTTTCTATTTCTAGTCTACCTATAGGTACCTAACTACTTACATTGAATTGATTAATAAACTGTTCTACGATGTAGGTATAATTCCTATATCCTACCATAATAATTATGGTAAACGTTGTCTCCGCTTCTTAACGGTGGGAGTGGGACGGATTTTCATGAAGCTTTCATCTATTAAGTCCTGAATTATGACAGGGGAGCGAAGCCTCCAGGTGCAGGTAGGTTAGGAATTAGGAACTTGTGTTTATGAGAGAGGTTGTGAAGTCTTGTGCTCTGTTGCAGGGGTACAGTTTCTAGGAAAGATGTCGGCGTTCAACGTGGTACTAGCCTGCGTGATGGCTCTGCTAATCATCCTCTTTACAATAAGCTCCATCGCCAGATACTACATAAAGGTAAGTGCTCTACGTACATTATAATTATTATTACTATATGCTCTCTCTCATCATCATCATCATCATCAGCCAAGAGTTCCACTGCTGAACATAGGCCTCCGCTTTGAAAGTCACCATGAAACGGCTATTAGCCATTTGCACCCATTGGCTCCCTGCGCGACTCTTACAATGTTGTCGTTCCATCTAATGGGGGGCCTACCTACAGAGCGTCTTCCGGTTCGTGGTCGCCACTCGAGAACCTTTCTTCCCTATCTACTTTGTGACAAATCTATGGCTTTGAGATTTTTTGCCTGCTATAGAGTCACACCTTAAAACTGAGGTCTACGGTTTTATCGCTCTGTAACATTCTCAAGGTATCTCACCTTTGACTTTATAACGCGAAGGTACCGAAGAACTTCCAAGCACATAAAAAATAAATATTATACGTACTTACTCATAAAAGAGGTCTGTTTGGTGGTTTGGATTGGCGCTATCCAAGGAATTAATCCGCTACACGGTACAGGAACAGCTTAGAATTATTGTTTTATGAGCAGTGGTTCCGCCCACGCAATCATTAGACTCCCGTATAGATACAACCATAGCCATTATCATAAAAAGTACTTAGTTAGGTATGTGCAGTGCGACTTCGTAAGTGTTATCCTTGTTATCAACAATTCCAGTGCGATGAATCATACTTTAGTTTTAAGTAGATGCGTAAGCTATCGAACTCTGCAAACCGTATCAAAATCCGTTGAGTATGAGTATAGCTAACCTAGTGCACGCGTGTGGATTACTGTAGAAAATGTGCATTTTTCCGGGATAAAAAATAGCTTGTCACTCTCCGGGCCATATATAATAGGCTGGCCATACACGGACAGCCTGAAGCAGTCAGAAATCGACTGCTTCAAGTTGCGACTGCATAGTGGCTTCAGACTATCCCTATTCAAAATATAACGTCGATCCGTTGCTGCGTGAAGCCGTGAATGAAGAACAAACCAACAATAGTTGTTTGTTATGCAAGGCTGCAAAGTTGTATTTTGGCGCGAGTATTTGTATTGAAACCTGAGCAAGCGAAGGGTTCTAGGATTGAACCATGAGGGAAGCGAATCCTGAGCGTAGCGAGGGTTTCAAAGGTACGAGACGCAGAATAACTTTGCAGCCGAGCGAAACACACAACTTTTCATCTCACTACAGCGAGGAAAATGCTAGATGCAAGAAAAACAGATCAAATAAGTTTTTTTTTTCTTCATGCAATTCTTGTGCTGGCCAGTGCGATTATTCCAAAAAGAGGTTGGCACACTGACATTAAATAAGTATTGTTGCATTTTAAGTGGATTGGCGGCATGGAAAATAATTGAATAGCAAAGATCGAATTTTAAAAATACTTTCCACGCTAGCGCGCAAGATGCGCTTTTGCACTCAGATTTTGAATGATAAACGGACTCTTTCCAAGCTTGTGAGATGAAAACACATTTTCGTATTTATATAAGTGCGAAGAGTGTTTTGCTCATTTGAAGTTGTTGAACGCTAAGTCTTATTTTGAAGTTGTTAACATTGTATGTAAGAGATATTAGATATTGTGGTATAGTTATTTTTTCATTGTAGCTTTTAACGACACTGATCGAAGGTGGCGCCACTCTACGCGTGGACAGCACTGTACTAGATGCAATAGTCGTACAATTGCTGTTTTTTGATAGCAATATAATTATATAAAAATTGATATTTTTATACTGAGAGTGCGTTAAATGCAGAGGTCGAATCGTGATACATATCTTGCGTTATGCGTAGCGTTGTGATAATGACATGTATACATAATGACTCGACTAATAAGTTGCTCATGTGGCTTAAAGATTGTTATTGATTAATTAATAATATTATTGGTAGTTTACATCCGGGACTTGGAGATAGTACCTAGAAAATAACACGTGCTGTTATGAGACTACTTGGTACCTACCTACCTACCTATACTTATACAAAAGATTCATAGAAATAATTTGAATCCGAATAGATAGAAGTACTTACTTAGTACCTAAATACCTCACTACCGACATACCTAGTCTAGGTCTAGGCTACAGCAATTTTGCATAAAAGCGATGTAGATTATGATATCTAGGTACTTATAAACTTTTTATCTCTGCACTCAATCATAAAGTTCATGCTTGTAATTAGTAAATGGAAAACAATAACCAGCACATTCTTTCCAAGACTGCTAATTAGCAGAGGTAGTATTTATTAGACACCTTCAGATTAGTACGGTAAGGGCTTTGTTTGACAGATAAATGCAAAAGCACATCAGATGAATTGCAGACTTGCACTTCAATCTCGATTCGACACATTACTCTCTGTGAGAATCGACCGCAAGCTATCGTTGGGAACCTACAGACTACTACCGGCTGGTTTAAATAATCTATCTATCCATGGTTGTACTGGGATAGATATTTGACACAAGTTCCATAGAAGTAATGTCAAATTTCTATCTGTAGTAGGGCAAACCGTGGACAGATAGGTTATTGAAACCGGCCGTACCCTAGGTTACTTCACTGCAGTGGTGGATTCGCGCAATTTCCAAATAGGTACTCGTAGATAAAGTCTGTTAAATTTACCTCTACAATAACTGTCGTCATGGTCACAAATGTACTTCGAACTATTTACCTATATATTACAAATGTTTAACGTCATCCGATGCCTAATTCTCTAAGTAAATAAATAAAAATCCAGTCCATTCCGCCCCTGAAATTATCAGCCCTAGACTCAAGCCTACTCAGCTTGCTGGTAAATCCGAAATAGTTTTTCGTCTGATTGTGCCTAACTTCTATTGAGGCAGTCGATGACTCTGATGGTTTGTGTTTTTGCGTTCTGTCTGTCAGAGCCCTAATACCCTTTACGCCCGAAAATAATAATCGATCCGATCCGTTATCCGCGGTTTTGGGTCGATATGTCATGTCATAATATTATTATGTCATTTTAGTACTAGGGGTTGACAGATTACCTACTACTAAAATTATATATTATGACATGACATATCGATTCAAAACCGCGGATAACGGATCAGGATCGATTATTAATTTCGGGAGGGCTTTGAATGGGATCTTCATTAATATTTTGTATATTTTTTTATGATTTCAGTTCACGCTATTCATAGTGCTATCTCTAATATTTGCTAGTGCGCCGATGCCGTTTATGATGTTGCGACCGTTTGACCCAAAAAATGCATTGTAAGTACCTTTTACATAGTTACTTAGTTAATGGTATAGGGTGGCGACGTTAATAGTAACAAAATTCAAACACAATGACGTACTGGTTTCTTAAAAAGTATAGTAGATACTAAATTAGCTAAAAATATCCACTAAAATATCAATAGGTATATACACTGGACGATAGTAAAGGAGACGGTATCAAAGAAAACATATTTGTCATTATAAATTTACAATGCTTGTCACATAACTTACTTCCTTATCTTTTTACGTACATAATGCCTGTTTACTTCACAATTGATTGACGTCAGCCATAGTTAGTAGTGGACACTATAGTCATTAACGTCTCTGGGGCGGTTTAACAAATTTTATATTAGTCATAAGTAATTGAGTGATAAACTATTATACAGAGCCACTTTCTCATTTCTAATATTAAAATAATGTATCTAGGAAGTATGGGTTTGTAAAGATAAGTTACAAACAAGTTGTAAGTATGAAAATTGTATGCAGTCCAGTGTAATTTGTCTATTTCCGGTGCTTTGTAGTTTGCGTTACAATGATAGCTGTTTACATTATTATTTTCAAATTTCCGCTAGTTTTCTGTAATTTTGAGCATACATAATGCTATATATATATAATAATACCTACTCTTGATGGTTATAGATAGTACAGTAATAACATTTGATTATGTTACGTAGTACCTACCCATTAGGTAGGTAGGTACATTAATCGATATTTATACTCTCTTTGTCTGTTTCAATCTTTTAATAGATACCATCTGTATATCGGTCAACATACCAAATTCATAATTCATCCAACCCCTTAGGTATTTAAATAAGAGATAGTAATTTCCAAAGCAAGTACTATCAGTTTTAGATAATGAGATATTGATAGCCCTTATTTAGGTATAGGTACTTCCAACGTGACTATTTCAGTGTTGGTTACGTAGACTAGTTCAGGAGTCCATGGATAATTAATTGTATCACACTTTTATGTCAATAAATAAAGATTTGATTTTATTTGTGGTGTACTTAGGTTTTTGTTGGCAAGTTAAACAGTTTTTGTAAAAAGCCAGAGGTCCGAACCTCTAACCGTTTTAGAATCATTCAACCTTTGTTTATAAAATGTACCTACCTAGTCGTGTAAAAAAATTAATACATGGACAGGCATGTATGAGTGATGATATTTTAGGTCTTAAGACATGAGACAATCGCTAACATTTGAGAGCTATAATGACTTACGATTACGACGAAACTTGATAGTTTTTAGAAAAATTATACTTCTAAGAAATAGGAAGCTTGTAGCATTGACTAAGTAGGTTTATAAATAAGATAAATCATCATCATCATCAGCCTATTGCGTTCATAATCTACCACGCTGGCCCGGCGCGGTTTCGTGGAGATCGCACGCCCATGCATGAACATTGTGGTTCTTGGACATGCCGCGCCGGTTTCCTCACGATGCATGGTTCCTTCATCGTTTTGATCGATGGCAAATTCGCACGTGCGGGATTTGAACTGAGTATCGGTGCCTAGTAGCGCAAAGGCGCGCACGTGTAGCCGTTCGTCGGCCACCACTGCTCGCCATATTAAATACATACTTATTTTTGTACTGTTCAGAATACCAGCTGCGCTGCTGAGGGTATCAGCGCGAATGCTCGGCATTCGCTGGACGGTGCGGGGGCTGGAGAACGTGGACAACAGCCGCGGCGCCGTGGTTCTACTCAATCACCAGACCGGCCTCGACTTGTTCAGTATGTTATCCTTTTTTCTACCTAGAATCCGCCTCCTTTGCATCTGCTAGACGGTGTGGGGATGGAGAGTGTAGACAACGTTACAACCGCAGCGTGGTATAGGTAACTAATGTGATCATTTATATTTCTTTCAGACCCATAAATGAGGTTTATTTAGAGGTTATTTTTATATAGGAATGGAATGGCTTAGCATGTTTGCCCTTGGTTATGACAATGGCTTTTAGTACTGTCACTCTTTTAGTTCGCAAGATTTAACTTGAAGCATCGCTTTGGCGTTTGGCGGCCTTTTTAACTAATTGTTCTCTCGTCAAAATGAGGCGCTTTTACGATTTTGGGGCCAGCTTGACACATAGCTTTAGAGCGGGGCTGCACCGCTTTGAAACCAAACAATGTCTTTCTTTACCGCTATTGTGCAGACTATAGATGTTGTTTCAGTTTAAGACTACAACTGAACCTTGTACCTTAGTATGTACAAATGCTTGAGTGAATAACTAAACAGCGATGCTATTTGGGTCGATGGTCACAACAGTAGTACACTTGTCAACTTTTCAGTGGACCTTGTCACAGTTACTTAACTATAATAGGCAAGCCTGACGCTAACCAACAGACATTCGACTTGCCCGACTCGTCATTCAGTTGCATACAATTTTAAAATACAGTCAGTAGTCAAAATGGGTATCAATTATTTTATTTCTCGCCACGTGTGAAATGAAACGTTAATTCTCAATTCAGTCAGGTACATGTGTTGCATGTTTTTCTTGAAACATAGTATATTCACGTCCTTTATTACTAGGTACTTAGTACTCAATTCTATGATACAGTATAGGTAGGTACAGAGCAAACAGAGACCTAAAATACCCGTTATATTATGTACATATGTAGATTCTTTATAAAAGTTTGGTTGGCAACCCTTGTCACAACATCGAAATCTTTGTTCAAAGTACAAAGTAAGGAATATTTATATTTACTTATTCAACATCCGTTTCGTTAGTTTTGTGTATTTTGTAGGTATTTGTGGTTTGTTTATGTTGCACTTTTAAAATGTTTACTTAGGTAGTTTACCTACTAATCTATAAGCACACAAACAATTTCCTGAATAAGAAAAAAAAACAGTTTGTGTTAGTAGAAAAATCAGTGAATAGCTAAGTATCTACAGAGTGTTGAAAAATAATTTGAAATAGTAAGGAGTAAGGAGCCGTTCTTGTTTGCCGTTTTCGTTCTCAGAGACGAAGAATAGTAATAGATTTCTTTCTTATCACTTAAAATAAATGTCAAAGTCAAAAACCAAGGTCTATCGTAATCGTATCAAAAAACTTAAATTTTATATTTTTCAGTTTTTTTCGTCAATTCCAAGAAATGGAAATCTAAGAAACTAAACAAAAGTCGTTAAGGCAAAAGGCTCGTAAGATTAGGACATGACGGGTTTATTTTTAAATAATCATAACGGACAGTAAGGTACAAAAATTATTAAACCACCATTAGATACGTCACAAACCGACACCTTACGCTTAGCCACCCACCCTAGCTTCGCGCGGGTGTGCTAAGATTTTTAATAGCCCGAAGTGTTCTCAAAACCGTTAAAATCCCGTGAAACTAATTATATATGTAATTATGTAGATAGATAGATAACGCTATATTATTTCACCACAACAACAGAAAAATAGAACAACATAAAGGAAAAAAAAAGTAATCATGTAATCATCTAAGTTTTGATAAAGCTATTAAAAACCAATAATTTTGTAAAACACTGTTTATCAAACCGATTGGTTAGCGCTCGCCGATAATGCATCCAATCAGCAAATTTTTAATGAAGTGTTTTCGATTGATTGATTGATTTGATTTTGTACCCTATCTAGTTGTAATATGCATGTGTTGTTTTGAGCTGGTCGTGTTCGTGATGTCATATCATAACATACCTAGCTGTCGCCGGGTGGGTAAATAATAAAAAGGGGGAAACCCCAGTGGACCTGCACACATCGCACTAAATTCGAGGCCGCGATCGTAATTCATTCTAATTTCGTGCGGGGTTGTTTTCTTTGTCTTTCCAACATTTTGTTCTTCGGAAAAAAATATCACCAAACTCTATCTAATAAATAAATAAATCATTCTACCGAAGACTTTCGAGCCAGAGACTCCTTAGAATGCAATCCTTAATAATATTATAAATGCGAAAGTAACTCTGTCTTTCTTTCACGTCTAAACTACTGAACCAATTAAATGAAATTTGGTACAGAGATAGTGTAGAGCCTGAGAAAAGACATCTGGCTACTTTTTATCGCGATAAACTGTAGTCCACGCGGGTGAAACCGCGGGGAACAGGTAGTAAATATGACAGCCAGGCCTGACAAGAGTGTATCCTTTCCCAGTGCTGGCAGTCCTCTGGCCACTGATGTCACGCTGCACTGTTGTATCGAAGCGTTCGCTGCAGTACCTAGCGCCCTTCGGGACGGCGGCCTGGTTGTGGGGAACCGTGTTCATAGACCGCGGCGCGCAGTCGGCTCGGGACGCCCTCAACAAGCAGAGCGCAGCTGTCAGGGACCAAAAGGTATTTCATTGGTATAATCATATGCTAATGTCGCGTTGCATGGTGTAATGTCAAAGTTTGCTGTAAGACCTGGCTGAGGCTGAGGCTGAGAAGGTATCAAGAATGTTTTAGCTGTAACGCTTCCACGCAGCAGCGAGACAAGTTTTGGTACCTAACAGTGATATTGCTGATGTGAAGCCTCACGGTGTCGTCGGCTGACGTTGCTGGACGTGGCTGACAAATATATCAGTAGCATATAGGTAGTATGCTGGTGTCTTAACGCTTCACGTTGTGATGTCAGCATTTGCTGTTTGCTGTTGTGTTTGCTGTTTGTTGTTGTTGTTTGCTGTTGTGGTTCAGTTTGGTGCCGGTGTGATCTAGAACCCTCAATTGATACTTAGTTCCCAACCCAGGCGTATCTAGCGTGTCGCTACCTTTGACCACTTCGTCTCTTAACATCAGGTGACATGCAGTCAAACGCTAGCCTGAAAAACCTAAAGAAAAGGGCCATACGGCCTGTCTGTGGGCTAAAGTAAAAAAAAGACAGTGGCGCGCATTCTGTTCGTAAAATAGAGATTATATATCTTAGTCAAAGTCAGGGAACACAACGTAAACATTGATGTATGCTGGCTGAGTCATCTGCTGACGGTGGCATCCAAACATTCCGTAACGTGAATGTAATGTAGATAATACTTGATGCTCCGGTGAGCTTATGGAACTCAGAATGATTTGTTCACCTTGATTCCCACTACGATAATTCTCCATCAGGACAGGAGTAATCGAATCGTCAATTTGCGTAATTTTATACTTACTTACTTACGAGTACGAGATATCCTGAGCAAAGAGTTGCACTCGTGGTTACGACTTACGATGTTCCATCCAAGTCGAGAATCTAGAGACAAAAACAATGCTGCCTTTCCTTTCTAGGTAGATACCAATTACAGCTAAAAGTAGGTAGTATTGAATGTAGGTTGCGCGTGTTGATATAATTAGGCAAGTGTTACTAAATGTTTCTGACCTAATCGCTCAGTTATCAGTTCAGTGAATTGGTCATTGTTTATTCATAGCAGGTAGCACCAAACCAAAAGAGCAAGACTAAGAAATTGAAGGATAACGTTTTCATTGAAAATCGTGTCAAAGTCACAGCGCCTTTTCTTGCGTGGTATGCTCTACATGTGCCCCCTACATCATTATCTGTGCAGGAAACCTTCATTATGACGTTACGTGTAGGTATTTGTTTTAGGTAACAGGCCAGAAAAATAGGTAGTATTCTTAAGGTGTCAACCTGATATTTAAATTTATAAAACTCAAAAAAATCTGTGAGGCGCTACCATGCCACTGTTACACCCTCTTTTTCGTCGGGGTTAAAAAGGAAGGGTCTAAACTAAAGGCTGCGATCAAGATTAGTCGTATCAACCACGTCACGTAAAATACGAACGGCAGTCGGGTCGTGTATAGACAGGCAGGTCTAATTAAGGCTAAAATAAACGATCCAGATTCATCCATGAACGTTTTCTTTTTGTTTTTTTTTTTAATATCGTTCCCGGTTAACAATCCTTTACGCGCGGGTAGACGACTGACGGGCAAAAGCTAGTAATAATATGTGTTGATTGAATGTGCGTCTGTAAGGTCAGGCCATGCTCCAATTTGATGAATGTCGTATTGAAATTGAGTTCGTTGCTCCATCTTGTAGGTACTATGTGCCTACATAACATTATACTTCCACCCATATATTGTCAGTTAATTTACATATACAATTTTAAACATATTCGGAGATCTTATGCTGAGGACATAAGAACGAAGTAGAATACCTACTGATCGTTACAATAATATGTCTATCATCTTATCGGTGTGTTCCGGCAGCCTCACTTGAGTGCCAGTTCCCAGTCCAGGTGTAGCGTGGCGCCATCTTCGACCACATCGTCACTTAACATCAGGTGACTTGTGGTCAAACGCTACCCTGTAAATAGTAAAAAAAAAAAAAAATAATAATATGTATATACAACCTATATAGGTTGGACTCAAATTGTTTTGCGATAAGATGTTTTTTATAGCAGTTGTAAAAATAACTGTATTATTTCGTAACAATACTTAATAATATTTTATTTTTACCTACTACCCACTCGCAGTGCAGTATCGGGTTTTCGGTATATCTCCTAGTTTTTCACAATTAATGATCTGTTATATTAGTTTCAGCATAACATAACATACCTGATATGGAATTTACTTACTTCGGTTAACTGTTATCTTTATATCATTTGACCTTATTTTAACGACAGGTCACTGTCATGGCTATATAAGTAGGTATACCTAAACAGTAATATACACGCGGTTGCGCCGTGCCTTGCATGTTTATACTGAGGATTCATATTAATCTTACTACTTATTAGGCATAAGGTATAACAACTTATTATGATGGCATTTATATGAGGACTATTATTGCTAGTAGAGATGTTTACGCAGTTTTTGTAAACCCTTAAAATTAATTAGCCTATAGCCTACCTAAAGCCTTGACCTAAGAAATGACATAAGTTTGAGCTGTAGGTATAACCTACATTCCGTAAGTATAGCTAAGTTATTTTTGTCCGTCCTGTTGAAGTGTTTACGAGTTCGCGTTCAAACAGGGTCGTGTTCTGGTCCGGAGACCTCAGGATTCATGATCGATAGCCTATTTATTAGCATTGACAAGAGATATATTCGATGTAGGTATCTATATACGAGTACATAAGTATAATCATAAAGCATATAAACTGGGTTATCTAGTATTATAATGGCCCACAACCCACAGCTGGAGGCCTAGCCAAGATGCAAACGTTTCTTTTTCTACAGTCGTTAACGCCTTGTGACGTTTCGTTTGAGCTTCTCATTATGCATCTTGGATTCTTGGCCCTTGGCTACTTTTTTGTATGGGATGTGGCGATCGTCATTGTAGACGTTTGTTCTGACCACATAACTTAACTTTGACTTGGAATATGTTATTGCAAGTATGGATACATGAATATACTTAGTGTGTTGTATACCTATATCATTTAAAAAAGGATATCGCAGTAGATATGTGGATTTTGTTATCTCCGCTGTCATTTTCTGAAGATGCTTCTATCTCGTTTCAGCGTAAGCTGCTGCTTTTCCCCGAGGGCACGCGCAACGGCGGCGACCGGCTGCTGCCATTCCGCAAGGGCGCATTCCATGTAGCGGTAGATGCGAAAGCGCCGATACAGCCGGTCGTCATCTCCAAGTATCACTTCGTGGACGGCAAGCGGCATCGGTTCGGCTCAGGTACGGACCCAACACAGCTATAGTGACTACTGCAATAGACACGATCCTACTGTGTGATGTTGCAGTTGTTGTGCGTTACGAGTATCAGTCATTAGATCCCTCTATACTAGACCTAGAGCACAGAATTTATACATGTAGGTATATAATTATATTGGAATTGAATTTATATATTTATATTGGCTTTGGCCGTCTAATATAATGTAATAATAAAATAAATAATAAATAAATATAATTATGTACTATAAGTAGTACTTCCGCTTAGAGTTCGCGTTTGATCGATTTTAATTTTGTTGAGCAAAATATGATGTAAGTACAGGAGATGTCCTTATACTTACATCGGAAAACTTAACTTTCGGCTTTTACGACGAAGATCTGGCGGTCGTGGGCTCTGGGTCTATTACGAGGTAATTAGCATTTTTCCAATAACCTTGCATAAGTAATTTAGTATTTACATAGATAAAACTATGAATATGTAAGTATGTGTGTATGTACTTAGGTATCAATTGCTTCTTTCATGGACAGCAAGTGGCATTGGTACTGCTCCATTTAATATAGTAAGTATCTATATATAAGCGTTATTTTTGGGTTAGCTGTCAATGTAGAATTTCTAAGTTAAAACATTAGCATCGTCTCCTACAATAAGTAAGCAGAGTAGAGATACCTAGTACCTACCTACGAACACAAACCAGATTTGGATTCTAGGCCACGTTATTTCCTTGATGTAACTTACTTTTGTTACTACTTTATCAGATTTATGGAGGTGTGATTAGTTAGATAGATGAGATAATAATTACTCATATTAAGTCTAGCAGATGACGGTCTACATTGGTCCGGTAAGTGCCAATTACTAGGTGGTTGCTTGTTAAGGTTTCTTCTCAACTAACGAGGGTTCGAGTTCTAGATAATTAACAACAAATTGATCAATCTCTTCCTAGACCCAATGGTACTATAAGGTTTTCATCTTTGTTCAGTTTCCTTTTCCGCACTAACATCCTATCTACACAGAGAAGTCAATTAAGTTTTAACTAGCATTAAGACGTTTTTGACGTTTCGTACGTCTAAAAGAAAAACGAAACTTGTACCACTTTGTTGTCAGTCTGTCTGTTTATCTGTCTGTCAAAACTCTTTTTCTCAAAAACGTGTATATCAAGTTAAAATTTATATAAAATAATTGGGTCTACGACTACGGTCACCTTCAGCTGTGAAAAAATTAAACTTGTAAGACAACGCGGTCAAAAGATATGACCGTTTATGTCTTAAGAAAGTGACGTTTGTCTTATTCGGAATGAACTCTTTAACCTTATATTTTCGCATATTTGCGATCTTACAAGGCAATCAAAACCTATTAGATACTTCCCGTTGACTTAGAATCGTGAAATTTGGCATGATCTTACCGCACATGCAAAGGAAAAGTCTGAAAATATATTCGATATGTAGTTAATTAACAAAAAAATCAAGTATGTATGTGCGGAACCCATGTACGCGAGTCCAATTCGCACGTGGGCAGTTTTTTTTTGTGTGGAAGTATTGTAACAGAATTTAATGTTAATTTTATTGTTTTGAGTGTGGCAGTAAGTAGGTACAATATGTCAGTATTGCACAATCGCAATACAGCGTGTCGGTCGGATAGCACAGCACGTGCACGCCCATGCAATGTTATGATTTCATCTGCTCGAGCTCGTAGGTTAAGGTCGTGTTTATTGACAAGATGGTGTCTATTGAAGCAACGGAGATTATTATGGCGAGGAATAAAATACTAGTTCTGTTGAGTTGCAGTACAAGTAAAGATATTGATTCGTATTCTCTCAGATTAATAATTAATATAAATTGAAATCGGTGCCGTTAGCCACTGTTTGGTGATTTTCATTAGATTAGGTATAAAGCGGTTAGAAAAGTTAACATCTGTTATTTAATGCTAAATTCAAGAGCTTATTGTAAATTAGCTGTTCCTCACTGTTTTATTCGCGTGGACTAAGTTGTTTATATAAGTACCTATCAAATTTCATACCACACATAGGTACATATATATTTCCATACCTACTCTATTCACCTAATTAAGAAAAACGCCAATTTGATAAGCTTTACTATTTTAGCATGCTTTCATTCCATAACACAAGACAAAAATAGCTAACAAATCGTTATCAAGAATTTTATCTCAGCAATAGTTAATTGTGAAGCAATTGTAACTAAATAACAGGTACCAACTATAATCCGTACTATAATGATATAAATCATGAGGTAGTGGTGTCGATTCGGTTTGCATTCTCTAAAACTAAACTAAGTTTGACAGGTCTAAGAGTAATGCTGTCCTTTTTTTACTTCAGTGGTTAGAAAAAGACAGCAATACTATTAGACCTGTCAAATTTAGTTTAGTTTTAGAGAATGCAAAACCGAATCAACACCATTATGTAGAAGGGCAGGGGCACCTACTAATATAGCGATAATCACCTTTGTAAGTAAGTACCATTTTTAAATCTGTTGTGTAACGACACTAAAGCGATGATGGCTCAGTAGTAGTGACGTCAGTTTGCGATCTGTGGGGTCGTGGGTTCGAATCATTCAATGAGTTTGAGCTTTCGGCGAAGGAAAACATCGTGATGAAACCAGCTTGGTGGTAGGGTATTTTCTGTTACTCGCCTGGCTAGCTACCACCCTCATGCCAAGCACCTATCAGTGTGTTCCAGCAGCCTCACTAGAGAGCCAGTTCCCAGTCCCGGTGTAGCGTGGCACCATCCTCGACCACATCGTCATTTAACATCAGGTGACTTGTGGTGAAACGCTGCCCTGTAAATAATATTCAAAAAAGTAACAGTACCTATCAAAACTGACATTTATCTCGTTTCTTTTCCAGGAGAGCTAATAATCACGATTCTGCCGCTGATCGAGACAGAGAGCATGGCTAAGGAAGACATTCCCGCGTTGGTTGAGAAGACGCAGATCAACATGCAGGAGATATTCTCGCGGGCATCAGCCGAGGTGCTGGAGAGAGCGCGAGCTAAGGCTGAATAGATGACGTTTTGTTGGGTAGGTAATAAATAGATTTTACTAGTTATGAAGAGGTTTAAATGTAGTATAAAGAAAGTAGAAAAAGAAAAAAAGAAATTAGAAAATAGTATTAGAAAATTCTTCATAGCACATAAGAAAACATGTTACAATAATTGCTATTTAGCATTTTCATCCTGTTAAACCTCTGTGTATCTAATACGTTCGTAATCATAATCGTAGCCTTTATTATTTTACTAGCTGTTTCCCGCGGTTTCACCTGCTTGTGCTACAGTTTATCGTTTCTCAGGCTCTACACTATCTCTGTACCAAAATTCATTTAAATCGGCTCAGTAGTTAAGGCGTGAAAGCGGGACAGACAGACAGTTACTTTCGCATATAAAATATTAGTAGGGATTCGTACAGGGATCACTATGCGTTGGCTTGTAATTTTAACATACTTATATTACTGTTGTTTTTTTTCCAGGTATTATTTATCTGAATAAATCCCTTCGTGAATAGAGCTGTGATAAACAAACAAATGAGTTGTTGGTGTACAATTTAGCTGTAAACTGTATCATAATATGGGTCCATGTCGTTGATGTTAAAGTTATGTGTATTTATTTTGCAATAAACTTAAGGAAATTTAAAAAGGTTTTTATTAAATAAAATCCACAAACACTCTGTGATTTCTTTTTATTTATCAAAGATTTCACATATATGAAAATAATGTTATCCCTTTTTAGTCTACTGAGCTTATTGTACGATAACTTAACAATATGGGTATAATTACACCTATATTAACATTCACTCGTATTTCGCCCATAACTTATATCTTGTAAAAAAATATGTTTCTACAGGCTTGAGTTTGACATAGATAATATCACCCATTGATAAGAGTGAAGTTGAGTAAGATTTAGGTGCGGTTAATAAAACTACGGTTTTCTATGGACGAAATGCGAAACGATGCTGGTATAGGTAACTTTACAAACAATATAAGATCGTGGCAACAAATCTTTACAATAACAATACTTTTAAAGATACATTCAAGTATTGGCTTATCCGTTTGCTAATATTAAAGCATAGTAACTGCGGTCAAGTACCTATCATGTGCAAACCGTACATACAGTAAAGGTTGTCTTGACGCTTGGGTAGGTATATATCGACGGTGGAAAGCAATACTGCTGTAACCCTCAAAACCCAAACTGTTCACCGAAAATATGCGTTTGTCACAAAAAATTCAACGCTGTACAGAAACTTCCGATGCTCCTATCGCAACGAGAGTCGTCCCATTCGACGCAGTATTTTTTTCTGATTCCAAATATGTAATAAAAATTTTTTTGAGGTTATGTCACTTACAGCAGTATCGCTTTCCAGCGTCGATATATGCACCGGGTAGTTATGGCGTCAACTTGAAAATAAATATAATATAATACCTGCAACGTAGTTATTGCTTTATGGCTTAATCAGATATGGGCAACCTTTAGAAGTCGCGGGTTAAAATTTACGACGTTCATAAAATCACGGGTCGTAGGTAAAGTAGATTAATTACATTAGACAGATATTATGTACCTTTGCGGGCCGGTGGTTGCCCAATTGCCCATATATGGCTTAAAGTGACAATCAATAATTGTTACTTATTTATGCGTCGAGTCAATCAAGACCGTAATTCGGTCGCAACGAAACGTGACACGCGAAAATCAAGACAAAGGTGAACTTTTAGTCGCTTAGTATAAGTGCCATCAGAGAGAGGATATGCCTACAAATATTGTCATCAGACCAATGTGCAATGTGTAGGTCGAGAGTTGCCGAGTATATTACACAAATGAACGTGTTGGCCCTCAGCATTTCATGTCAAGTGACTAATGACAATGACGCACGTGAGGAACCTTTGTACATAACTACGTAGAATCTGGTACCTGGCGTCATCTCGCGTGTTTAAAAGACGCAGGGTTATCATCAGCCGAATTTATTAACACTATTATTAGCTTGACTTGTAATTTTATACTTGGGCTAGCTTTGTTGACTATCTCATCGATAAATGTAGTATAGACGAGACTACTCTTTGACGTGTCAGGGAGGACATCATCGCCAGCTATTTCCAATTAGCTCAATTTCATTCCTTGATTCTTTGACCACGCCCCGGATTCAGTCTCTAAACAAAGGGCCATTTATGTCATTGCATATAATATGTACATAATCATACGTATAGGTACATATTCAAACACACACAAATAAATGTAATATGCATATTTGTGTGCAATGACATAAAGGACAGACATACATAATACGTATATCTAATTTGTGGTACTAGAGAGATCAACGATTTCGCTGCGGTTGTTGTTCGTTCAATTGAAGAACTACAAAACATATACATACTTACTAAGTATATGAGAATTTGTGCAACTATTTGACCTATAGTTATAGAAATAACAAATTGTAGTTAGGTACGTAGGTACGATAATAGTTAGACACTATTCCTTTCTTCTCAAAGAGTACAAAGTACCATTGTGTCTATTTTAAAACCTAGGTATTATGTCATCAATGACTCACTCGAGCTGTGTTCGCAAAATGACTGATATGATGCAAGTGCAAGGCTAATGAAATCAATATGTTCCAATAAAGGTACTTACAATGCACATTTTTATATTCGAAACACGTCATTAATTTCAAAACATTTTTGTTTCGTAAAATGCTTTCGCAGACATTTTACTTCTGTATGATATTATAATTATATAAAATGGCTAAGATTTTTTTATATTTTTTTTTCTTTGGCTTCACATCACTTTAAAAAATAGATGGTATGCATCGTATTTTTTCTACAAAAATCGTTAATAGGCTAATAAATGTTATCGAAAAGATTCGAGCGAAATACATGAAAATATAGTACTTACAAAAATAGTACTTTGCATTTATTATATACAATTTTGATTTGAATATACGATACTTATATACTATAGATTTAGTACAGTAGGTAAATAACACACTAAACTTATGTTTACATTACTAAAACTTCAACACTTTACGAGATAAACGATTATGTGGTTACAAGTAGTGAAAAAGTCAGGCAAGTAGACATAATTATATACTATAATATATACATACATTATTATTATTTTGACGATTTTTACGATTATTTACTACAACTACCTAAACCTTTGTTTTATACCGTTTTCAATAGGATATATAAGTTTCAAACATTTTAATAATAGATATCGAAACTTTCAATTTCAGAAAAAACTCACTCGTACTCTGTATGGTCAAATTATTCACTTACCTCTACATTTATTACGTCAAATATTAAAAAAAAATAATAGCCACTATGTGTGTGTGAACAACAACGTGTCTGTATGACTGAAATTAAAATAAATAATACTGCTCGAAAAACTTAGTCAACGAGTTAAAATGTGTAAGTGTAAACTCATATGGGAACAATATCTATAAAACGTTGGCAGTATAATGAGGCGACCTAAGGAGGTTTTAAGCTGGTATGAAGTTATTAATTTACAGGAGAATTTTTAAAATGAGATTGATGCTCAATTTATGTAAAAACAAAAACGGTATTTACATTTTTTTTTAATTTGAATATTGTTTAGGAATTCGAACTGATTAGTTTTTCCAAAATCAATAACCTGTGCAGTTTTACAATTTAAAAAAGTTTTTTTTCCCTTAATGTGTTCCGTTTTTTTTTAAACCTTATAGGGCAGAGTTTGACTATGGTTTAGCAAGAATGTCAGAACACCAAACCTTTTCTTTTTCATTCAGGAAAGGTTATATTACGCCTAAACATCATAGCCATATATTAACAACATATCCTTGACACGTTTGATAAGAATTGACAACTAACATAAACTTGTATTTTATATAAAAGAGTAATTGTGTATTAATTGTAGGCCATGGAAAATATAATTGTGT
Source organism: Opisthograptis luteolata (assembly GCA_931315375.2). Classification (NCBI taxonomy): domain Eukaryota; kingdom Metazoa; phylum Arthropoda; class Insecta; order Lepidoptera; family Geometridae; genus Opisthograptis; species Opisthograptis luteolata. Next base: position 5,802,368 of record OV928036.1, read on the forward strand.
TATCAAGATAATCCCATGTAACTTATTAATCGTATAAAATAAGTAGATTAAAGTTAGGTACTACAAAAATAGCTATTCTTGAATATACAGCGTTATTGTTTTCCAGCGTCGATATAAATCACAATCGATCAAATTCATTCCTGATTCGCTATTGTAGGTACGTATAATTTTCACTCTTCATGTACATAATATGTACGATAGCTAAATTATGAATGAATTTGATCGATTGTAATGTATATTATAAACTTTGGTGTCGTAGTGATACATAGTGACAGACAGTATAGCAATATCATAAACTAATATTAATTCATTGGCGCTTTTTAGTTTTTTTAGTTCGATACAATACTATCATAAACGGATAAAAAAAACAATTAGGCCAAAATTCTTTATAAATAAAAAGGTCTCAAAAGTAAGTTTTAGCTTGTGATTACTGTTACTGTCCCAATTAAAAAACATCCTGTATAGTCAAAGGATAAAATGATAGAATAAACTATTTTGTTACTTTATCTTTGTTAAAATACCAGTAGATGGCGCTAGTAGGACGTGGTTTTTTCATCGATATAAATAATAGCAAACGAACAAAAGGTACGTTTACACGTTCGATTCATAATATAATGAATAGACCAAAGACGCCTATAAGTAAGAAAATGATATAATTATTTTCACGGCGCTTTACGTAAAAACATGACAATTATAGTTATTTACTAACAGTGAGTTATCAAGAGTATGGAGTTGAATTAAATACACCTATTTTATAAATTAATTCTACGACGACTATAGTTTTATGATACATTAATTTTATACTGAACGTTATTGAAATTTAAGAAACTAGTGTAGTATGTAATATGACTTATTTCATAAAATTATACATGAAAATAGGAAAATGCACGCCTTACTTAGTAACATGTCCAAAGTGCTCTGAAGTATTTTATATAGCACTTTAGTAATAATGTCAATTAAATATATCTAAAACACTTAAACTAAGATGTGCAATTTTGAAGGATAAATGCCCAAAAACTATAAAATTCATAGATTATCACAATAGACATAGACAAGTTTTCATTGCTACATTAAATTGTATACAAGTTTATATAAAACCTTATTAATAAAGACCTTACAATAAGAAAATTGGTACAAATAAAATTGTAGAAACTTTGAAAATACTGAAATTAGTTTTTTGGTAAATTTGGAACTGGTAATGATCTCTTTTGTAAGAAACTCTTTACCTAGAGTATTAAAAGTAAAATTATAGTAAGCTGAGCGCATACAAAATAATTTCTAAGGAACTTTGTAAAATAAAAATCTAACGTTACCTAATACTTTAGCGATGTATTTTTTTAATTACACCCCTTCTGTTCTCATTCACGGCCGCTTCATTAGTAGGGTCTGCGATCAATCGCGTACATGAAATATCCTGCACTATTATTCTACACCATACAAACTTAACAAAGAGAATGAGTACAAAACGCGTGACTTGGAATCTAACCAGGCGGTTGCATCAAGAAAGTACTAATTACATAAACGCTGTGCGCAATGAATTCGAAAACAGATTACATGTTGCGAACAGTGTAATTTATTTGTATTGTTACGCATTCTTGAGACAATGCATCAGACAACAAAACTAAACATATCATTAGCTAACTACAGACCGACACAGAACTGTATTTTGTATTTTACAACGTGATGTTGAAAAATACAACTTCTATTGTTTTTAAAGTTCAGTACCCAAAGGGCACCAACTAGCTGTTCCCCGCGGTTTCACCCGCGTGGACTACAATTTTATCGCGATGAAAAGTATACTATGCCCTTACCAAGGTTCCAAAGTATCGCCATGCAAAATTTCATCAAGACTTACGAACACACACTTTCCGGAATTTCATATATGAAAAATCACTAAGCACGCTATGTCTGTTCGTTTGTCACAGGTTAATAAAAATCTCAGTATAACGTGAGCCAGTAGAAATGTAATCTTGCTAAATTCCAAAGAGGCTTCGCGTTCATGGTTAGGTAGGTACACGATGCTGAAAGATTTTTTTTTCGATTTTACCTTCCAAAGGAGGTTAATTTCAAAATTCCAAAGAAACAAATACACCAACAATCGTGGCATGTAACCGAATGAAAATTATCATTTTGGCTAGTAAATTAGCGTGATACAGAATCCAGAGTGTGCGGGTATGACTCGCAAATGGCCGGCATTTTATAATACTATTGTTAGTAACCACATCCGCAGAAAACTGTGTCAGCCTATAGCGTTCGTTGGAGTAATTTTATTTTTCTATTACATAATATAAATAATGTAAGTAGGTGTTGCCACCAAAAGTAGAAACCAAAATTATTGGAAATTATTTTAAATATCGTAAACTAAAAATACTGTTGTAGTAAAAATATGTTTAGGCGTTTAGAGATTCTCGGGAATGAATTTCACCAGATGGAGAAAATTGTCCTCAACTAATACTTAAAAATAAAATGACTATATATTTTTGATATTCCTAGCAATCTCATTTTGCTTTTAGTCTTCTAGCGAAATTGGTTTATCTCCTGGGTAAAGTCGAGACAATAATACAAAAATAACGATTATTCAGCTATAAAATATTTGACACTACTTATATCTAATTAAAATTAAAGCTTAAAGCATAATTTCTAAAGCTGTTAATACGGCACAAAGTAAAAATAACATACCTTTTTTCTTCACAAAAGTAATAGAAAACATTCGAGATACAATTTAAATACTAGTCGATACGGTCATATAGCAAATCAATGCAATTATTTAATTAATGCATCACAGAAACAAGTATTTGGAATGCCGCTTTACTAAAATAAACCTAAGCTTCAGCATTATACTGATTGTTATGCGAGTCTTATTTACATCGACTGAAATCTTTATGGCGGTTGAATCTAACTAACATACTTGCATAATTAGGCGCAGCCTAGCCATTTTACTAAACGGCGCCGTTCAACTAGCGGCCTGAATGATGTTCAGCCGTAGTATAGCCTAACTGAACGGCTAAATGGCTGCGACATGGACATTAAAATATTATTTCAATCGAGCACATTCCATTCACGCACACATTCTTAAATACCTACATGGCTTGTTCGGGTTCACCGAGCTACTAGAAGGCACATTACGTCTTCAAACATATTGTGCGTGTTTCATTTAAAACAGCACCGTGACACCTTTGGTTTTAAGGTATATATCATATTTCTGTCATCATATGTCTGCTCGCTACGTATTCCGTTCACATTTATGTGCGACAAACGAATCAAACGAAACTCTATGATGTGAAATAGAACAATTCGCGATCTAGTATGCCTGTCTGCCTAACAATGACTGTACCCGATTCGGTACGACATAAATGCCTGTTCTAAAGAATTTAATCAACTAAGAGTCCATACTGTTCGTGTAGTGTATGTACTTCATGCATTCAATGCGTATCGAATGCGAATCAAGGGCTAGAGCGTCAATCGATCATTGTCGTACTTGTCGACTTGAGAACATCCTCCTTTTCTTTTTTTCGTCTGTTAACAAATAAATGTAATAATAAACGTCCCTCTACTATTATGTATTGTCGCTGTCAACTAAAAACAAATCTGCATAATTATAACCACTATTTTGCAGAAGCATTATCTAGGTTAGCTGTTTCAACCGCCAAAATATTTCGTCGCTGTAATACATATATTTTGGTAATTAAATACATTAGTTGCAACCACGTGTTCGATATCAAACACAGAACAATTTCAGCTTAAAGTAAAACTCGTTCCATCAAGTCTCGCGCGCACAACGGTCGGGCCGCACCGCAAAACATCATGCTTGATAGACAATAACGCGTTGCAGCGCGGGCCTTTATCCTTTAGCTATCTTTAACCAGCTCGTGAGTCGATTTTAATATAACGAATATCGAGAAATGAAATATCAAAACTTGTTCAGTAAACGATTCCGAGCACGTGGTCCAACTAAAGTCGAGGAGCTGTATAATTAGCTTTAATATACCAACATAGTGTTATCTGCACCTTCAATCAACAGTAGCTAGGGGGTAGTTGGCCGGAAGTGCTGCCAGCACTTCTTTAGAGAGCTCCTTGTACGCCGACTCCATGCTGTCTCGCACCTTCACTATCAGTTCTGGTACGTCTTCCATCGTGAGGCCAACTGTCGGCACCGGTTCTAGGCACTGGATGATCACGTGACCTGCAATGCGATCACGTCACACTCATTTTTCATCATTCGTTTCACCCGCGTCTTCTAGTTATCCCGCAGGAACCCTTTTACGGGATAAAAAGTAGCCTATGTGTTATCCAGGGTTTAAGCTATCTCCATTCCAAATTTTATTCAGATCCGTTCAGTAGTTTTTGCGTGAAAGAGTTACAAACATCCATCCATCCATCCATATATACAAACATTCACGTTTATAATATTAGTAGGATAAACTAGCGACTTGTAAATAGATGATTTGCCGCAGCGGGTCTCGAGTTCATACAAAAATCCAATGGCCAAATATGAACTCTAAAGTTACGAGCGAGTTAGCGTTTACGATAATTATGCATGAAATCCAAGTATTATTCTGTTGCATTTTAATTTTACGAGAACACAATTGCAATGGTGATAATTTCTGAAGATACAAGATTAGACATTAAATTTCAAGGTTATTTAAATTAAATCTTGAGTAGAAGTACATGGGTTGTTAGGTCCCTAATATCTTTTCCTACTAATTAATTATAATATAACGATATGTTTTATACTTATAAAAACACGTAAAACGAGAAAAACAAAAACAGGCGATCAAAATCAAGGTAGTGTGGGAAAACATTTCAATTTTAAAATAAGATAAGGTCTTTTATTACATCTACATAATAATTTCAATTAGTAATTTCATAATGCGTATAAAGTTAATGAGGTAGCTATAAGGCAATTATATTAAACACTAGTGACCCACCCCACGGCTTCGCACGGGTATTTAAAAGAAATTGCAAAATTAAAAATTGTAATACACACACATAAAACCTTCCTCCCGTACGGCCCGTACCCCCGTACCTCAGTGACGCCTACATGCATAAGGCTACCACGCAATTTTTTTCTACTACTTACATTTTTAAACTCGTGATATCTTTCGAATCGAATCTCCGATTTGAATGATTCAGACAGTTATATAAAGGTATTGAAGCAGTCTTGAATAAAAAGTAGTTTATTTTGATAAGTATTAATACCAAGATACAAATAAAGAGGCGCAGCTAGTTAAATATATTTTCTAGTTTACTGCGTGTACTTGTGTAAAGGAGATGGCAGAAGGATCAATAAACTTTACTTTTCCGGGAAAGATACACAGTAGTTGATAGAATGGCATGAACGAATCGCGTCGTGATTGACGCAATCATTATCAGCTATTGACCCCCGAGAGTACTACACATATTCTGTACTCGGGCTTCATGTTGTTGTTTAAAATAATAACAGCGCCCACACAATCGCATGCAAAGGCTGCCTAGATTTCTACTACATAGACATTGTAACTAAGATTCGAGTCGGAACGGTTCGTAGGATTCGCAACACCCAGACAAGGATTTGCTCCTTTCACAAATATTTATATCATCAATTTAATAAACAACTCATTCAATTAATTCGATGCAAAGTATTTGTCCTGTGGCGGGAATGAATCCTCACGCTTCGCAGTCGGCTGTTCGCCCAATGTGTCGCATATTGTTGCTGTTGATTTGACCATGTATTGACGGTTAGCGTTTTGACGCGGCTTCGCATAACGCATTTTAAAACCTTCCAATCCTGATCGTTCAAACTATGATTTATTTCAGCGCAAACATTTGTATTTCCCGATCGTAATTTTTTAGACGTCAGAGGGTAGAGTTTGGCCACAAGTCACCTGAAGAATTACTATGTACACGTAACTAACTCCGATGGCTCAGCGACCCAAAGTGAGTCTTGGCCTCCGAAACGAGATGACGATTATGTACACGTACCTGGGTTAAATATATACTTCTTGGAGTTAATGAAGTAATAGGGCGAGTACACGACTGGGATGATCGGCACCTGAGCAGCCACGGCGATGTTGAACGCGCCCTTCTTGAACGGCAGTAGCTTCGTGAAGTCTTTGTTTCTGGTTCCTTCCGGAAACAACCAGATTTTCGTCTGTAAACAACAATGAAGCAAATTAGATATCTTTGTTAAAAACAACCAAATACTCATCATCATATTACATTCCCTCTGTTAAGATGCTATTGGGATTCTATCAGAGAGTATGGGTCATAATCTAATACCGAGTACGGGTTGGTAGAAGTCGCATGCCCTTGAATGTTGTGGTTCTTGGATATGCCGGTTTCCTCGTGATGTCATCCTTCACCATTTTGAGCGACGGAAAACAAGATACAATCGTATGCTAATTCTTGGGTAATCCATTACACATGATTGTTGTCTGCGCTGGATAATGTTCTTAGAGACCAAGCCAATACCTATACCAACATTTTGCTGTACTTCAACAAATAATAGTCTGATGCATCGGGCCTCGCAAGATTGACGTTGATTTGATTTATCGCTCTTCCGTTTACATTTGTATATACACCGTACTGTTAACTGTCATACACAACCAAATACGCAGTATAGGTACTACATAATATTATTGTTCGAGGTACCTATCTAATATTCGTGGAACAGTATTATCAAGAGCGACAGTATCTTGAGGAAAACGGGGGGTCATCGTTCGTGCACATGATCTTAAAGTTCAGTGCTCCTGAAAAGGGTGCAAATCTGCACATGCATAAAAATAACAAAACAAAACGCGAGTCATTGGGACGACTTCTCTAGGCATTTATATTGGGCCAAATCATTGTGCCGATTTTAGGGGTTTGCAATCCAGTAGAATGGAATCCCGCAATCACGCGGAATTCAGAATCATTTGAAGGCCTCGGAGATCCAGCATTGGTTTGCGGATCCACATCGTGAATTTATCGGCATTTGTCGACGTTATATAAATAGGTACCTAGGTATGTGACGTGTTGTGCAGTTAACTAACAATAAGTAGCCAAACTACTTAGCATTACTTCCGCTAATTTCCCGTGAGATTGAAATCACCGCGGAATCGCAATCCCTAGTTGACTTGTTAATAGGTATCAGTCGATCGGTTAACAAATAAAACCTAGTAATAAATGCACATGTATGTAAAAAATAGAGCGCGTTGGTAATCACCCTCGTTTCTTAACAGTAATCACCTGTGTTTAATTACTATTGCTATCCAAACGGGTTCAGTTACCTAACGTTAACTTCCACATAAATATCAGTACAATGAGTAAACTAGGCCTCAATAATTGTTTTAACAACAACTTTTAAATTATTGCTAATTTTAATGTGTGCTAAAATTTTTAATATTTTATCATTTAAAACATTACAACGTTATAATATTCGGAAATGATACTGCAAGGTCTCGGAATGAATTCTTTTATGATGTTGTTGTTTTTGTTTTCACCGAATTCGGTCGTAAGGTGTACTATTACATTATTCTGTAGTAGAGTTCCGGGATGATTTTAAGGTCGAACATTTTAAAAGGCTAACAAGAATAACGTGATTTCGAAGGCAACGATAACTTTAGAAATGCACAATCGGTCGAAGGGTAGGCTACCCCTCAAGTTGAGAATCTGTCACCAAGCACCTATCGGTGTGTTTCGGCAGCCCCAATTGAGAGTCTGATCCCAGTCCAGGTGTAGCATGGCGCGCCACCTTTTACCAAATCGTCACTTAGCATCAGGTGACATGTGGTCAAACGCTACCTTGCAAGAGAAAAAAAGGGAAATCAGAACACTATTTAGACTGGTACCTAAACAACGTACTTTTTATTATTGGCCATACTACTTGCCTTGTTTTTCACCATGACTTCAGAGGTGACTTTGAGTTGTTTGTAAGCGTCTTTAGAGTTGTTTCTATCGATGAAAACAACGCCAGCTAAGTACGCAGCTAGGCCGAAGGGCCATACGTAGAATATCTCTTTTCTGGCGATAGCGGCTATCTTGTCTGCCACATGCCAAATATTGAACATACCTGTAAATAAATTAGGATAAATTTCAGTTAGAGGCTGACTCCTTCTTTAGTATTTGGGATTACTTATCTTGATTATTATAGATTCGTAATTGCTTTCTTCAGAAACAATTTGACCTAAGCATCTAAAACCCTTTTCATTGATTTTTTTTTTTTTTTTTATTGATTTCGAGCAATACAATTTACATTTTCATATCCAAAGTGCCCAAATGAATTGCTGTTCATCTGCCTCAGGCTCGTACTTTCGCAATGAAATGCGAGATTTAAATTTTATAGAACAATTTATTTTTCTTTTTTGTTATTAGTACAACCAATTTCTAATGTTAATGAACATGACAGTTTAAAAAATAATAATACAAATGCTGTTTCTAGTCTATTAACAATAGTAATTATACATTACAAAAGAAACAAAAAACGCGACAGCGCTAAAATAAAGTACCCTACGTCACTCACAATAAAGACGAATCTTGTGACACCTCATAATATGTTATAATACGTCAAGCCATTAAGGCTGCAGGCCGTGCCAAAGAAATATACATACATACATACATTAATAAATAAATATCGGGGGACCATTGCACACTAATGGACCTAGCACCAAATTAAGCTCAAAACATACATAGATACATACACCTGAAAAACATAACCTTCCTTTTTTCACAGTCAAAACTACAACTCTTTTTGCAATGTAACTGCTTATCCTGACCTCTAAATAAACCCACGGGAGTAGCTCCATTATTGTTTAGTAAAATATATAATAGAACAAATGTCTTCCTCCCGTCTAACTACACTTGTTTGTCTGAGTGGTAAAATTATTGCTCTGAGCTCACAATTGGCAATTAGCCCTAATATAAATCATTCTGATAATCTACACTCAAGACCAAAAAACTGACTCAGTTGTATTAGTAAATACATTATTATTTTTTAAACATAGCGCGTTTTAGGAATATGTTAAAGGATTGTTAGGAGTTGATTTTGCTTTCGAGTGAATTTTTACTAGTTAGTGTTTGTTATGTACATTATGAATAAATAGTACAATATGATTAGATGCGCCCCATTATTTCACCAGCATAAAGGTTCCCACGGGAATCATATTCCTGATATAAAAATTTACAGGCCACTCTCCGTCCCATGAACTATCTCTATGCAAAAAAATCACATTTATTCTATCTATCTAAGTATGTATATCGTCATTGACCCATATAACAAGTTTCGAGCTTAATTTGGGGCTAGGTCAATTTGTGTACAATGGTACCCGATATTTATTATTATTATTTTTAATTACTCTATTGCAGCGTGAAAAAAGCACAAACCAACTAAAACCCATCCACATTAATTATTTTAAGCGTTACGATAAAATAACTACATATCAATAAAATATTTCTTATTTAGAACACAGCCTTTTCTTTTATAGTAAGATAGTTCTGGGGTTTAGTATTCTTTAGGATACTTTAGAACGACATTGAAAATATTAAAAACCTCATTGAGAGTTTGATAAAAAAAAGTAAATAATACAAATACTGTAAAAAGTCCATTCTTATCACAGTGTACATACAGTCAGCGACAAAATCAGGTGATTATACTAGATTTTCCAAATGTGTAGATCAGTAATGTTTGTGTATGTCAGCCGGTTTCAATAACCTATCTATCCACGGTTTGCCCTACTAGTCATAGAAATTTGACATTACTTATTATGGAGCTTGAGAGAAAATAAAGAAAAGAGGAAAATACTTCACATTCAGCAACTTTTGTTGTTGATTGTGCCAGGTACAGTCAAAGACAAAAGTCGCTAAACAATCACACTTTTTTCTATTATCCTCATCATCTTAGACACCAATTTTTGACCTCATCATCACCTAAAATCAGGTGTGTTATGTAGTGGTCAAAATGATACCATGTAAAATGTAAAAAAAAACAATAATAATTACTGATTTGAAACACATTTGGAAAATTGAGAATGATCAGCTACTTTTGTCGCTGACTGTACCATGTAAAGTTTATATCTTACCAAGTATGTCGATAGAGGACTGGTGGTTGGATACAACAACTGCTCCTCTATCCTCGGCCAGAACTCTTCCATTCTTCAGATGCCATTTTACTTCGATAATTTTTGTCACATGCTTCACTATTTGAGTAGCAAATCTAAAAATATGTACATAATACATGAAATATTTTATGGGTATAACAAAAATTATGTTGGTAAATATTTATCCTTCTAGTTGCACCCCGTGGTTTCACCCGCGTCGTCCCATTATCCCGCAGGGCCCTTTTTCTGGGATAAGGAGTAGCCAATGTGTTAATCAAGGGTATAAGCTGCCTCTATTCCAAATTTCATCAAAATCGGTTTAGTAGTTACGGTGATACATGGTAACTAACTAAATATTTTTCATGGGGAGAAACTGCATGATAAGGTCTCTTTGACATGTAATAAACTCAGAACCAGATCTCACAAAACAAGGTATTAGATCACAAATTATTACAGAAAAAATTAATGAATACTTACAGGGCATTCTTCACGTTTTTGGGGTTGAACACAAAAAAGGGCAATAATATCACAGATGTTAGAGAAGTCCATATATAAAAGACAAGGAATTTCGATTTAAATTTAATGAAATTCGGAGTTTCAGAAAATAGTTGTTTCAAAATGTAAGTCACCACAGTAATAATAATCAGATATATGATTTTGTCCAACATTTTGATAAAATTTTAGAACTTTATTTGTTAAGTTCTCGTAAATTATTAAAAACCGGCATTAAGTATTAAGTAAAATAAGAACTCGTTCGATATGTACATAAAACAGCGAACAAACAAAAACAAACACTGTCATCACTATATAGTGCTAAACGTATGTACCCTGATCTGCACATAAACAGTTGCAGTTACTGAGTCTCGTATATATTTTTATAGATGTTCAAGAAACGTAAATAACCCGCACAAGCGCGTTTTTATTTGTTGAAGTGATTAAAAAATTGAATGATTTTTACGAAACTGGCTAACGTCCGTCATTGTAAATTGTAAGTCAATCTAACATTGACTTTGACAATGACATTACAAATGCATTTTTGACAGTTGTTTTTTTTTGCATAGAGGAAAAAAGCATTCTTCCAGAACTAGCGGTTAATATTTTGCATAGAGTTGGTGTAATAATAATAATTATTTGTTATGCAAGGCTGCAAAGTTGTATTTGGGCGCGAGTACTTGTATTGAAACCTGAGCAAGCGAAGGATTCTAGGATTGAACCATGAGCAAAGCGTTCAATATAGCGTTCAAGCGTTCAAAATTCAAATATAGAATCCTGAGCAAAGCGAGGATTTCAAAGGTACGAGACGCAGAATAACTTTGCAGCCGAGCGAAACACACAACTTTCCACTAAAGCGAGGAAAATGCTAGATGTAAGAAAAACAGATACAGATAACAGAGAAGTTAGTTTTTTTTTTTTCGTCCAATAGTCGTGCTGGCCAGTGCGATTATTCCAAAAAGAGGTTGGCACGCTGACACGAAATAAGTATTGTTGCATTTTATGTGGACTGGCGGTATAGAAAATTATTGAATAGAAAGGTTCGAATTTTAAAAATACTTTCCACGCTAGCGCGCAGGCTCTTTCCGAGCTTGTGAGGTGAAAATTAATATAATTTTTGGCTAAAACCTAAAACACCTTACATTCTCTTGGCCTAAAACTGCGTAAATATACTTACTTTACAGTTGAGCTAATCGAAACTAGCCGTTTTTGGCCCGGTTTCATACACTAGAGTTTGTTGGCGGTGGTATGGCCATAAGACTGGTATATTATGGTACCTACCTACGGAGTACGGGCCGGAACTGGCCGGCTACAGCTGTTGTCCGTGTAGTCTTTCTTTACCTTAGATACTGTGTAAATGTACGATGCATCCAACACGCTAGTACTGGTTATGTACCGGCTGTGGTTCCGGGATGGAAGATTACAGGTACCTACTCACCTACCTACGGACCTATAATATTGCAGTTAAAAATCGATGCATATTCCCTATTCTGAGGGAAGTGAGTTGGTCGTAACGTAAAATAGTCATAATTTATGAGCCGCAGAACCACGGTCGGTTCTGCTTTGTTGGCGTAGGACGTGGGTTCGAATCCTACAATGAGCTTGAGCTTTGGATGAAGGAAAACATCGTGATGAAACCATAGCTTGGTGGAGGGTATTTTCTAGAACTCGCCTGGCTAGCTACCACCCTCTTGTTAAGAATCTGTCGCCAAGCACCTATCGGTTTGTTCCGGCAGCCTCACTTGAGAGCCAGTTCCCAGTCCAGGTGTGGCGTGGCGCCGTTTTCGACCACATCGTCACTTAAACATCAGGTGACCTTGTGGTCAAACGCTACCCTGTAAGTAGTTAAAAAACCCAATGCTATTGAATAAGTGCGATATAGCAGATTTTTTTAATTATTATTTGATTACCTAGGTACCTACTTTACTAGGCACTTAGGTAATAATAATGTTTTGTTGGGGGTTGGTATAATATGGGAAGTACCTGAATAAATAAAAGAAACTCGTTTGATCTCGTCCATAAAACTTACCTATTATTTATTTTTACCAATAAGTTAAACTTAACTTAACTTAACTGAACCATTCCTGAACAACAAATGATAGGTATTTGGAGATATAACTGGGATCACCGAATAAGTGACCTCTAGACCCAGTTTCATCTGTTAGTAACTTACTAAAGATTCTAATGCTATTTTCGTAGTTTGATATCGAGACATCGGAGAACTAAAATATCTTCGATAAGTTCTGTTGACAACTTACACCAACGTTCACGAAGTCGCGAAGTGTTTCCAATATTATGGCAGAGCGGGCCTACATAGAAATAATAAATACTTTTACTACATACGTATAGGTATAATGTTATTAACGACATTCTTTTTTTGTAAGGTATAATATAAGCGCGGTTCAACTGATGAATTAGATCACTGAATCGAGCTAAGATTCCGATTCCATTGACGTCGACAACATATAGACAAAAAGTATGTAGGTAAAAGGTGTTTTTGAACAACACGAGCAGATTCTGCGAGAATGGCTGACTCTGACTCTGCCCTTATTTAATCTAAGCTCTGCCCTAAAAGTATCTAGGATCGGGATCGTGCCATCTCTACTCAAACACATAGCGTCGAACCGTCTTCCCAACTTCAGTTTAGCTCGTGGCATTGAAGAGTGTAGGTACCTCTATGTACCCATGAAACGATGGCTCTCTAATTCTCTATTAAAAACCCAACCAGTCTAACAGCACCTTCCACGGGATAATCTGTAGCTCGATTTGTGAAGTTGTGAGTCTGGGCGATTTAACCGCCAACAAATCGACACGATTAGCAATTTTACCTATTGAGTTGACGATTGGCATATGGATCCTACCGATCGTCAGTCATATATTGTACCGCTCGTAGACACTAACTTTATCTGACATGTACGTACCTACCTAGTAGGCACCATATATGTTACCTACTATGTTATGATCTATACCTAGTTCTTAAATTAATCAAAATTCATCCTTTATTGGAGTACGGGTAGTCCGCAGGTAGATCAGTCAGAACTTCTTTCGACAGCTCTTTGTAAGTGGTTGACATGTTTTCGTGGACCCTCGCGATAAGGTCTGGCACGTCGTCCATTGTGAGACCCACTGTTGGAATAGGCTCCAGAGGTTGGATTATGATGTGTCCTGAAACACAAGACTATTCATTAAAATTAATAGAAAAGGTATGTATTCTTAATAATTCTTCTTTGATATATTTAGCTCAGTAGATACTAAATCTGAAGACAGTTCTTCACTATTTTCTCTGAGAGAAGAGTTATCCATAGATTACTTTCTCTACATGATATAAAACAAAATCTAGTGATAGCGACCATACTTTATGGTAGTCCATACTGTCCATACCAGCCGGCTTCTACAATGGAACTGGTATGAAGCAGTAGATATTATATTTATATATTTAAAAGTTTTCTTTATACATTTCTAGAAGCATTTGACTATGTTATGGGCACCTGTTGATAAGTGACGTTATGGACAACGGTGATGCTACCCCTCACCTAGATTGAGAATTAGCTCTCAAGGCTCAAGTGAGGCTGCCGGAACATACTGATAAGTTCAGTAAAAAAAACGAGTATTAGAGGTTTTGTTAGATACTAAAACAGTGTTGGTTCTATAATTTTGGTTGAACAAGAATTTAGACCTTAAAAGCTACGCCTTTACGAGTACACCCGCAGTATGATAAGATTTAGAACCATTGTTTACTTGCTCCCTAACTACCTATAAATATGTATGGGTATATATATATTTTTATGAAGGACACATCCTTAATTAGAGGGTGGTGATAAAATCTACTATAAGTTTAGTCTAAAATTGTATATACCTTTAGAGAAAATATGTTTTTGTGCATTGAGGAAGTAGTAGGGCGAGATCACGACGGGTATGATGGGCACCTGAGCAGTAACGGCGATCTTGAAGGCACCTTTCTTGAAGGGCAGCAACTTACTGTAGTCCTTGTTCCTTGTACCCTCGGGGAAAATCCAGATCTTTGTCTAAAACAGTTAAGTAAAACATTTAGAATATATTCCTCAACCTTCTGTCTGCGTTAGAAGGGAGAGACCTATCTCGTTCTTTAGTGAAATAACAAGTGTCATATCTTCTGTATTTAAACAGCTGAACGTTAACTTCAAGGGTAAGCCCTAGCCATTTAATAGCAAGCACCTACCTACGCGATGAGATAGCTTAGAAGTACACATATTTAATGGGATGATACCCTAGTGGTAGTGACGTCATCGACGAGAATTTGAGCTCTTGGTCAGAGAAAAAAGCTTGGTGGGGAGGAATTTTCTAGTGTTCGCCTGACTAGCTATAGCTAACACTCTCAAGCAAAGAGTATGTCACCAAGGACCTAGCGGTGTATTCTGATAGCCTCACTATAGAGCCAGTTCCCAGCCCAGCTCTAACAATACCTACATTCAACGAAGTAGGTAAATGTAAATAAAATAAAAAGTAAAGACGAAAGCAACGTTCTTTCAAGAAACTTGAGTAATAAATAATTATAGATTTAAGTGCAGTTTGGAGCCATGTTCCTACCTAAAATTACACTTTAGTGAAATAATTATTCATTGCAGAATATGAGCTAAGTTTTTCTACATGTTTTGTTGCTTACCTTTTCTTTAACCATGACATCGGAGATATTCTGCAGATCCTTATATGCAGACTTGGGGTTGTTTCTGTCGATGAACACGACTCCAGCCAAGTACGCAGATAGTCCAAAGGGAAACACGTAGAACAATTGCTTCTTAGCTATGGCAGCCATTTTGCCTATATCGTCCCATATTGTGAACATCCCTGGGAATACAAATAGTATCTTAAGTATGACGTAGATATCTAAAGAACCACATTATATCTACGTGGGTACGCTTTTATGACTTTTAAGACAGTTTAGACCTACTTAGGTTCT
Source organism: Opisthograptis luteolata (assembly GCA_931315375.2). NCBI lineage: Eukaryota > Metazoa > Arthropoda > Insecta > Lepidoptera > Geometridae > Opisthograptis > Opisthograptis luteolata. The sequence goes on from OV928036.1 coordinate 5,817,848, forward strand.
GAAAAGTATTTACACCAAGTTTCTAGAGAAAGAAATTGTTTGCTTGAAAGCGTACTCTACTTCAAGTATACAGGGTTAATTTTAGTTAAACAGAAACCTTTTGCAGGTAGCTTCTTAACATCATACATAAGAACTTTGGTTTAACGACTATTATTATATTCATACTTCTATACAAAATTAAAAAGTTAAATTTGTAGCTCTAAATGATTACAACCGTAGATTATAACTCTATATCTATACACGTCCGTCGCTGAGACGTACGCGTATGATTAGGTATGAAAAAGTAATTAGCAAAATGCAGAGGTGCAGGCGGTTGAGGGTTGTGTCTGCATTGAACTCGGTCGTCAGCTACCCCGCGCTCTTGTTGATGCATCGATGTTGCCTAATGCCTATGTGTTATCTTATTATTATTGTACTTATTATGAATGACATGAAAAGTGACAGCAAAAACCTTTTATTAGATTCTGTGTAGAAACGTAAGCGAGAGGTTCCTGGTTCATAGTGTCCCCTGTATGCCTATCATACTTTGACTGTTTAGAGTTTTAAGCCCTCTACGCAATAACATTTTCTCCGATACTGTTTTTTGGTTTTTATATTACGAGTTAGCTTTTGATCACAAGTCACGTGATGTTTAGTGACGATGTGATCGAGGGTGGTATCAGGCTAAACCTGAATTGCGAACTGGCTCTCAAATGCGGGTGCCGGAACACACCGATAGGTGCTGGCTAGCCAGGCGAGCACTTGAAAATACTCTATTATCAAACTTAAATATCAGGTCGTTGTATATAAAAATATATAAAAAGTTTTGGTACCCGTCTATAAGTGGACTTTCGCACAATAGCGCGCGCCCTACCTGGTATATCTACCTTTATTAAGTCACATGATCAATAATAGAGGTCACACAACATTTCCTGCATTTCTGTTTAATAGTTACTCATTCGATCGTACCTTGTTATGATAATAACGATTAACGACATTGAAATCGTGCATTAATGAGTTTGAGGCGATTTGGGTCAACCTTGAAGCAAGACATTTCATTTTTTAACAGGTAATTTTTGCAAGTTAACCGTATAATAAATATGTATTTAAAATTACAAAAGCGTAGGTAAAGCTTCTTTGAATCAAACTGAGGTTTTAAAAACAACGATTTTTTTACCTAAGTTACTACTCACAATCCAAATGGGCATATCAGGAAGACAAAGTTTTTTATTGGTATTTAGTAGCAATTACATATTTTACGGGTTTTTAACAATTTCGGGACAGCTAGGTATAAATACCTAGATGTTGTCCAAATCTAGGTAAGTCGCTAGTAAAAAGTACTATGGTTTGACTTAGCCATAAAACCATTTTTGTTTGGAAAGTACTTTTGAATTAATTACCTAAAACGTCCAAAGACATCTGGTGATTTGCAACGATGATTGCTCCTCGTTCCTCAGCCAGTATCTCTCGATTTCGAAGCACCCATTTGATATCGTATATCTTGCTGAGGATGTATGAAATGATTCGAACTGGAGCGCTGTAAAAAAGGTAAAATGTTTTATATTTCATTTTTTTTCTTCCCTTACAAAATATATCGGTTTGAAATCAACAAATCCGAGGATTTTAAAATCGTTACCTACCAAGACATTGACATGAAAAAATTAAAATAATAAATGTGCATTGCAGGTCCATCGTACTTTTGATAATGTTTTTCGAGCAGCTATCCTAGATAGGATTTCTGAAAACTAGTGCAAGCCCTCTACACCTACATATCTATGAGCTATTAATACCTACTACCTACCTATGTAGGTAATAGGTACCTATGTAATAAAATTGACATACTAATAGTATGCTTGATAATAATCAATTTGATACAAAAACGTGATGTCTTGAACCCGTCGACCTTTCATACCTTAGCTATAATAATGACATGTGAAAAACCTGTGTTGGTTACTTTCAATGTCAACAAATACCATTCTGAGGTTTTTGATATAAATAAGTATGTTTTGCGTTACGACCAATCAGTGCTCGTTCAATAAATAGCCCTGTTACATTATTATTATTATGTAGACGTAAGCAGAAAATATGCTCAGAGTAACATTTCAAATCTCGTACAAGGATGTTCAACAGCAAAGATAGATGTTGAGGCAGCCTAATCTTCCCTTATTTGTTAAACTCACTAAATCTTTTGATGTAACTGGTCAAAGGTATTATTTTGGATGTATCCTTCAAGTATATGTTTAGGTAGAGATACGATAATATAATTAGGATTGATGGTCGCACAGTTAATGAAGTGATGATATATTATCGCAGTAAATAATTTGATAAGACCATTCCAGTGATCATTGATACGGTAGTTTTTTTTAACACATAGGTATATTTTTTTTGTTTTTACTATCTCTGAGAGAGAGAGAGAGAGAGATTCTTGTGGCTGATTTTGTGCACCTATATCTTGAAAATCTCGTACACCGAATTATTTTTTAAATTTAAAGTAACAGGTCCATTTCATTAACTGGCGTAGCTACTTGTATTGAGAGCATTACATAAATAAAATACCTACTTATCTTTTTTGATGGTACAAAATGATTTATGAGATAATTTATGCATGACCAAATATTTGAATTTAGAAAGATGACTGCCATTATTTTAGAACTGGTTCATTAATGATATGGTTTATAGCATAGGTACATTATATACTGGGATTTTACTACCTATTCATAAAAAAACTCGAGCATGATAAAATATAATAATATATAATTTATATAATTAATTTATATATATATAATTATGGTGGATAATTATTTTTACCCTTGTATCTGGTAAATGTAAGGTAACAAAGTAAGTTTTCATATAATAATACTTACCTATTAAATACTAGCGAATATTTCTGACACTAGGTATAAATAATATATCGACGGTTAGATATATTTAAGCTTTTAAGGCTTGTGATAATATTTTTGTAGACCAAACAATCTTGTCCTAATTTCACTTTACATATATATTGAATTCTCTTTTTTCATTACATTGGTTAATCAGTCAATATATTGTGATGATTCAATATAATATTTTTCTCATGAAATTGAATCGCACATATTTCTGTTTCTATTTGTTAGATAGAAATTATTGTATAGATATTATTGCCAAGTTGTTCATAGCCATACATATTTATCCTCGTGACTGTATACCTAATTCAATAATTAAACATTTTATATTTAACTTTCATATTATTCTATACGTATAAAATAAAATTTACGCAATATTTATAAATAATTAAATATGTACATAGTAAAAAACGTATAAAATTAGGACACCTTTAAAACTCTGGGGGACAGGGGACTGCTTATTTATTTTTTACTACATTTTATCAAAATATTTTAATTTGTTTCTTAAGTTGGCTCAATTTTTACACACACAAATGTATTTATGTTTTCTTTGATATAACCTACTAATATTAAATAAGTATTAAACAACGAAATCTTTGTGGAAATAAACGGTTACTTACACAAAATCTATTTGATTTCATTTTGAAACTTGTTATGTTTAAATAATGATTATGTTTTTCAAGATATGAATATTTATTTATATACTTCGTATAATTAATTATATACTATACATAGCATATGACTACTTATTTCTCTCATTCATCTGGTATAATATGATATAGCTTTTTCATTTAACTTATTGCTAAAATTTATAAAACTTATCAAGTTTTATTTTCAGAAAGTTTCGTAGCTGATTTTCTCCGATACTGAAGTGTCAACATGTCAACAAGGAATTTCACGAAATCGATATGAATTCATAGCTTCAAATCTAGGACTAAAACTATGGCTGAAACTATAAAATAATAGGTGCTTTACGTATGTATTATATCTTTATAGGTTCTATTATCACACAATAAAAATACTTAGTACTGACATACAGGTATTATTTGTAAATTGCACTTACTTTGCATTGCGAACATCTCTAGGGCGGCGGCGTAGCAAGAAGTACGGTAAAATCAGAGCAGCAACCACAGATGTTACAAAGTAATATATAAAAAAATTAAAGTGATATTTCACAACGTTGTGTTCCCTACCCGTAATCTTCCTTAGAAAAAACAAAAAAATCGATAAAAATGTAAACATAAACGCCGTGTACCACATTATAATTTTATTATATGCTTCGACACAAACGTTTCGCAGGCGGTTTGTGTATGTACTGCGCCTTATCACTATTGCTATATTTTATCTCTTCTATATAATGTGCTTAATATTTAAGGCTAAGTTAAAAACCGGTATGTATTAGGTATTTTGAATTGTCCAGTCCAATTGATCGTCCTTAGGAGATGTTTCAAACTCAATGCTAAAATTACTCCAACTGTTTGAATTAATTCTGATGCGTACTCTAGTATACTCAGTAAAGTACCTATTTGGTACACGTAAGTATTATAATCTAGTTCTATATAATTTTCAAATTCGTACTGTTTACATATTATTAAATAAGTATTTACGTAGGTAGTACTACTAGTATAAAGCGCTACAAGTATAAACTGACGATATTAATCTTCTTGCTATTTTACTGGCCAGAAAAATGTTTATTTACTAAGTAGTTTTTACTTTGGTGCTTTGTTTTCATCTGTAACAAAATTATATTCTATTTCTGGAAATCCATCTGTCTTATCTAACTGGACATCAATTAATATCACATCTTAAGTAAAAAAGGTGGGTTGTTATAATTATATTGGCTATTATAATTATGTTGATGTTGAAACAATACAAATTAAGAGTTTAAAATAAATACGTGAGAACTATTTGACTTCTACTAAATAAGTTCTCTGTTTTATAAGGAACTAACGACCTGACACAGCTTTTCTTAAAAAAAAACTCAAAAGCCATTAGCAATATCTCGATATTGAATGTCGTGGACTCTTTTGTAGAGCTGCTGGAAGCCTATATTTCTTTGATACATTAACTCCAAAAACCGTTTAGCATAACTTGATAAAGCAGCCAGTTGTCTCATTTGTCTCTTACCTGTTTTACAAATATCTTGACTTCTAGCTTAAAACTATTTTTATAAGAAAAAAAAACATGACACTCAAGGATAATGTAGCTTTCTGTTAGTGTAAGAATTTTCGGAATCGGTGCAGTAGTTTAAAAGATTACTTCCTACAAACAAAGTCGCAATCTTACAAACTATACCTCTTTATAATATTAGTGTAGATGTCTAGATATAAATGAATACGAGCAAACGTCAACAAGCAACTGTATTCCCAACTTTTCCTTGTGAACTGCCTCTTTAGTCTCAGTGTGTCAGTATTGTCGGATCTGCACAGATATTTGTCCCGTAGAGGGTATCAATCCCATTACCTTCGTGTTGTAAGCCGACCTGTCCAACCACTAGGCATACATAGGTACTTCTCGAAGGCCGTATCCGTAAACTAAATCCGTATACTTGTGGGATTATTATTTTCTGTACATTTTTGTAATTGCTACGTCAAATGTTTTAACTAGAGCTCAAATAATGCTTGCTTGCTGAACTAAAAATTAGTTTTCTTCTTACAAACATGATCTTAAAGTACATGGAGATCTGTTATTGACATATTACCAAGTCTAAGTCTGTCCGAGAAATTTTAAAAATAGGTATACAAGTAATAATCGATCGCATTGCACTCTATAAAGCGGGCGCGATACAGCTGATTACACTTACCACTATTTATATAAATATATCGACAAATAGAGGTATCACAGTGCTTCGTGTCCTCCTCCAAATCTGAACCAATTTTCATGTTTATTTACAGGGAATATTAGTATTTTTTTAAATTATTCCTAGAATGAGCTTGCGCTTTCGTTGAAGGAAAATATCGTGATGAAACCATGTTTTGGTGATAGTAGAACGTAAACGTTAGCCAAGCACCCATCGTTGTTTCCGTTCCAGTAGCTTCCTTACTTGAGAGCCAGTTTCAAATACAAGCGCAGCGTGGCGCTACCTTCGACCGCATCGTCACTCAACCTCACATCAAACGTCAAACACTACATACAAAAACTTTTTAACACAAAAATTAAACCACCAAACAAAAAATAATAAGCCTATTTTATTTAACCCTACTAACTAAGTTCTTAAGCTAATTTATCACGCACTAAAATATATAAACTAACTCTTAGGGGTTTACTAGTAACCGCCGAAAAGTTCCAATATACACGTCCTGGCTCCATCATCAGGCCCTTATAAAAAACGTTGACTTGAGAACGTCCACCTTTTTCTTTCACCGGTTAAAAATGAGGTAAAAAAAGAAACCAAAAGAAAACCATTGTTCTGAAATAATAGTTACAATTCACGTTGCTATGAGCCTGGAAAATACATTGACGCAAATTAGTCGTTAATTTGTTTTTTTTTCTGTGTCTAAGAAATCCTTACCAATATAACAGGTATTTTGCGTAAGGGTAGTGCATTAAAGGGTCTGAAAACATTGAGTCCCTTCGTGATTAATGTCCAAAGTGTGGGTGTAAAAGTTTAATGCCTTGCCATGCCTTGCGTCGCCCAGTCGTAAACTGTAAGTAACCCACTTTGGGGCGCGAAAGCCCGGCCTATACATTTGGCGACCTGGCATAAGTATCTGTTACTTTAGTTATATTACCTTTGTACTAATGAAGTTGTTGATTAGTTAAAAGGAGGTCTGTATGTAACGCATGATGTTCTCCTTTTTCAATAGGTTCAGTACCAAATGGAAAGCCTGTACAAATCCTTTGCCTGCTTCCACGCCCTATCAATTTTTTTAACATACGATGTTCAAGACTGTTTTTTTGAAGCCAGAGTTAACCAACATTGTTAGCTAACTGTTAACTCGAAATTGTAGTAAAAAAATTCATTGTGAACAATCAATGTATGTTGATGAACTCTGGCCTGAAAACCCATTATTTGCTGCCGGTTATAAATGTTTACTACATAAATTAATTAAAAGGCAGCTAATTACGCGTAATAGCTACTCTAAGCCTTGATAATGCTTAATAGTTCCTAATATTGTTTTGACTGAAAAACGTTACATATTTGTGCAGCAATGTCGAAGAAAACAGTGCTGTTAATTGCCGTTTGTGTCTTGTACACTTACGCCACGAGTGTAAGAAAAAATAGGTCACGCATTGAAGAAAGTACAAAATATCCTTATCCTGTATTATTCAGAGACCATGTCTATTATAAATTGAGCAACAGAGGGAAAGAATTGTTTCACGCTGTCGATATACGTTTGTATCTAGTTTTATATTATATACTACTCGTATTTAAGTACCTTCCTTCAAAGACTCTACATACCTACAACCATTGCTTGATTTTTAACAAATGTTATTATGTACCTGTAAGTAGGTACCTATCTACCTAATGTGCAAAGCCAAATTTGTGCGCAGTACTAAATGACGTTAATTAATGATAAACAAAGACTATCAGTGAATTAAAAAAAGGTTGCTTATAACAGCTGCTTAAATTTATATTTTAAATTGAATTGTTTCTTTCTTGTAAGCCTTATGTCATTAATTTTTTCACAAAGATGTTAATTAGAGTTAAGTATTATTTTTTTGGGGGTTTTTATTTTTCTTTGTGTTTTTTGAATGTTATTGTAGTGACTTTGGACTGAGATGTCAATTTATGCTGTTTAGCATTTAATTCTCAAAAGTTAAATGACGTATACCTACCGTTAGACGTGTCGCCATGATTGATATCGTCTTTTCGGTCTTATTACATGTCTTGCTTCCTAATCTATAACTACAAATACATATTAGAGATAATATTGTGTACGTTTGTAGTTGAGCCGGGTTCCTATTTCTTTCTAAAAAAAGTGTGTTTATTACGACTAAATCAATCTATCGGTCTGTTTTATGGCCAAGCACCTATCGGTGTGTCCTGGCCACACTTGAGTGTCAGTTCCCATTCTAGGGAAGCAAGCATGGCACCACCTTCGATAACTTTGTCATACCCTTTCCTGAAAGACGTAATAAAAACACTTGAATGTGTGTATGTATGTGTTTGTGTGTGTTTATTTTCGAGAAGTCCTATGTAATACCAGCTTGTCAGCAGAATGGGTAGAGCAGCGACATCTACAAATATATTTTCAGATCCAGCTTGCGTAGAGAGGAAAGGGCAATGCATACCTCGAGCTAGGTGCACCGGCAGTCTAATGCTGTACATCTCGCGTATTTGTTACCACCGAGACCTCGTCTGCTGCTACGACAACTCAATCCGCTTCCCGGAAGTGGCTCATAACTTATACGTACCACCCGTCCCTGACAACACGACCAGAGAAACTTACATAGAACCTCCTGTGTTACCGTAATATTAGCTTACTTGGCCTTATATTACCTATGTATTTGATGAAATAAAAATGTATTAAAAGGTTTATGTTGTCATTTAATCAAAGCAATAAAAAAAACAACATATATTTTTAGGTACTAACTTTGGCCGTGTTGAGGATTTCTGAACTGTATTACTGAAGTCTTTTATTATTTGTTTTGATATCATTTGATAATTCGTTTCTATTTGATAATAATTTAATTATCTCGTTAATGTTATATAAAACAACAAGTAGTTTTTGTAATTAGAATTACGTATGTTTCTAAAAAACTAAGCGTTGTATAGGTAGGTAGTCTAAGTATATCTCTTTATTTTTTAATTTGGTAAAAACACAATAAGTTATTCAATTATAAATTCAAATTAGATACATGACTTGATTAATATAGCTAAAATGTTATTTGGCCACTATTTGTGAACTGGTTTTCTGGATAGTTCAAATTATTTTACCTAAAAAAAATTATCTTCTAAAACTAAAGATTTTTTTACTAATTACAGTTAAAAAAAATTACAGCATTAATCTTATTAATAGTTATGTATGTGATCTTCGTCGTCTTTTTTGTTCTATTTGCTGCTGAATAAAGTAAGCTTTCTCCAAAAATTGTGCATTACTGACGCGGCCGGCATGGCATTGATGGATGAACATGAAAATGTGGATTGAGGCGTAGCCGAGGCACATGTACCTACGTGAGTCCATCAAATCCTAGTTACTAGGTATGGTCTAAATTAAACTTTTCTCAACTAATGCACGGTAATTCAAACAAATTAGTAATTTAAAACATTTAACGTAATATGTAATTAATTACTCGCTTCGCACGCTATGTGTTTTTTTGTCTAACGAAAACAATGAAGTTTTATTACGTTATGGGATGTAAGCACAATGTCTTTACATATTGAAAATTGCTGGTGAGTAAATGTAATCAACCTCTTTCAGTTATGGATTTTCAAAGGAAACTGCCGGCGGGATTTCGATTTATACTTCAAAGAAGTTTATCTAACAATAACTGTTGAATATCCAAACCTGTTAGGCCTGAAGTATTTTAGGTTCTTTTGAGTTCGTTCAAAAAATGATATTGTTCTTGGCGTTCAGTTTCTACTAAAAAAATCTTAAACACAGGTAGGTACAGCGGTCCCAAAACAAAACTCCACCCCTTTATCTCCCCCTACAGAATTCCTGAGGCCCACCCGGGGATGATATTTATGGATCTGTTTTGACGGTCCCGATAACACCAGGGTGTTTTCCTCGCCGCCCGAATTTCAGTCACGAACCAGACATTTTTCCCCAATCCCGGGCAAACGCAATAATACGGAAACCTATTGCAAATGAAATTAAATATCTGTCTATGTATATACGATGTTTATTCAAGCTTAAGTGCTACCTAGGTACGTGTCGAGTCGTCAGCGACTAATAGATTTAAATGTACATTTTACTTGGTCTCACTTCGCATAGGAAGGCAAAAGATTTTGTTAGGCTGAGTTTACATGCACGTAGACAGTTTATTTTTATTTTTGTGGGATAAGAAGTAACCGATGTTGTTGACCTCTTTGGTTAAGGTACATTAGTTTTATGAAAAACAAGAACAAAATTGGTCCAGTCCAGCCATTTTGGTGTGAAAAAAGGGACCACCAACACACAGACAATCTTTCACAAAAAAGGAACCTCGTAATTTTAGAGATCTTATCTTCTTAAAACCATTCCGCAGAATACCAATCTGCCTACATAATACCTACAACAACGCACCCATGACGATGAAACAAGAATATTATGCAAGTGTTGTTTATTCTGAATACAGACTATTTCCCGATGGACCTCGCGTTGTTTCAGAATACAAGCTCAGTTTTTTCTATCCCGTTGTTCGCGATCATGGAATAAATAGCATTTTTCTGTTGGAGTCTATTTACCTACGTGAAATACTCGACTTTGATATAGGCCAGTCTGTGATAAATTTTCGACACAGAAACAAAAGTCATTAGTCAAGAAAGAAAAAAATGCCTGAAGTCTATAATTGCTTCAATAAACTCCTTGAAGACTGGTTCCAGGATGAAATTCCATACACCTACCGAAGTAGAATTCCTGTGTTAACTAGAACATCAAAAATTTTGAAGAGTTGTGTGGTTGTGTGCCAATGAAATAAGAAGCACATGTAGTTCAAGGTGCAATGACGAATAAAATAAATGGCCAAGGAAAGGAAGGAAGGGAATATCATTGCTGGACCTGAACTATGATGAAGTTTGTTGTAATAGAGTATCGACTATGGTAACGCTTAACACCAGGCGAATCTAGTCCATGTTTCGTAATCTAGTTACTTACATTAAAACAATATATACGAGTACAAGTATATATATTACATTTATGTTCCTCAAATCTCAGCGCTCAAATTACCATCAGTTCGTAAATTAATAATATTAGATTATATAATACTTTTATACACTATTATTTATTACAATTTTATGTAGCTCACCTTGTTCTTGAGGTTGAAATTCTTGCCGTTTCGGGATGGAGACGAGGTCAAAGTTGTTTATGATATGTCACCTTCACCTTCTAACCGATTATAAATTAATGTTATTTATATGCAGTCAGGATGTTATATTCTCGTGTTATTATGTTTTGTGAGGGATCTACAATTCTACAAGGTATATATATCTATATTGGTCACACTACTGGCCTTGATGTGTTATATTTTGTTCAATTAAATGACAATATGTTTATGTAGGTGCATGTACTGTTTAAACAAAAATGTGATAAAACAAGAATAACAAAACATGACAAAACAAGAAAATGTGACAAAACAGGCGATCAGAGATTGATCATCATAATCAGCCTGTATACTTATTGCCATAGACCTCTCCAAAAGTCAACCACTGAGCCCAATCTCTGATTTCTCTTATCCAACTGCCAGCTGCTTTGCGGATTTCTTTCCATGACTGAGCAACTTTGAAGTCTAGTCATACCGGGACATGGACACACTGTCCACGTATATGTTCCGTATATATATATGTCATAGCAGGTACGACGCACTGATTGAAAAGTTTTGTTTTAGGTCTGCAGGGGTAAAGAGATTCGACGAAAAGACTGAACGAAGCTAACATGCTGCCCAGCCCAGCTGTATTCTTCTGTTTTCTTCTCTCTTTTGAGAGTAGTTGGAGTGGCAATTCAAAATCTCGAGAGAGTTTTGAAAAATAAGAATTATATAGATAGCTTTATGGCAGCTTTAAAAATTCGGGCTCCACGGTTAGTATGTAAGAAATTTATACCTATCGGATTCCTGAGATACGCTTGGAAGTCGCTAAAAAGCTAATAAAAAAACATTTGATTCAATCGTTACTCTTCAAAATTATAAGTACCTACTTACAAACTAGTAGTTCATTACAAGCGCGACATTTATAAGTCAATGGTTATTTGACCTGTTTTTATAACACTACGCCAATATGAAAAGGGTAGCTCAGACGCGAGCGTCGCGGTGCGGTGGGATAACTTAGCTGGAACTTACCTATCTCCAGGGAACAAACTTAGTCGCTACTGGACAAGTTTGTTTCACTGCATTTACATTTAGGGACTGTGGGCGGAAATTTTACAGGAATGTTAAAGTGAATTAGGCCTATTGTCTCTCCAATCCGTGGGTAACTGGTTAGCTTGAAGTGGGTTGTCAATTAGGGCGAAGCTGTTTTTGTCATTTGAGCTAAAAGCGCAAAGGTTAGTGATTTAGGACTTAGGTTTGGTTTCTTGAATAAGTCTTAACTGGGCTACAGACAAACGAGTAAGTACGCGTATTATTTACGGTTCAGTGACCTTTTTCGTTCGTGTGCCTGCTTAAGTTTGTGTACGTTTGTCAGAAATTCTTTTAGAGACTAGTCATATCATATTACATTTTATTATCCTACTAATATTATGGATGGATGGATGTTTGTTAATGGTAATGAAATTTGGAACGTATGGAATCACATAGGATACTTTTTATCCCGGAAAAAGGTTCCTGCGGGATAACGGGAAGACGCGGGTAAAACCGTGGGGCGCAACTAGTTGTCTATAATTTTTAAGGCTCCCAAATTATATTTGAAACAATAATGCTAGCACTGCCTTACTTTGTGACAAAATACATTGGATTTAAAAGTGGAGGACTACGATTTAGAATAAGAATAGCTTGGTAGTTCCATTACCTACCAGCTAATTGCTGGTTATGTAATTTGGTAATGTATGAGGAACAAGGGAGTTTGATTATCTACTAATAACATGAGTTATCGTTCCAACATAGAATAAAACCTTGACACGGATAAGCGAGCAAACCTACTGTCGACGTCATATTACACGTTGATGATAATAAATTGATAGGAAAATGGAATATTGATTATACGCACTTACGCATGCTTGGAAAACACTAGCTATGTTCAAATTCTAAGATAACAATACATTAAATGAAGGTAAGAAATTAATTGTGAATTAATAATTTAGAGACACGTGACTGTACCCGCGGTTTCACTGGCTAGAAAAATGACAATTTCAAAACAAACTTTAACGCCCCATTTAACACCTTAGGCCGGGCCGGTGTTTTGACCCGTTGTCAAATGTAGTTAAAAATATTTTTTTAATTATGTTTTAGTGTTTCACCTTAATGCATAGTATGAAACTACGACTGAACTAAATGACTATATTGCCGTTGCGTTCGTTAACGCATTTAATTATTATTGAAAGCGCCAAACGGAAGTTGAATAGAAAGATGAAGACGAAAATTGCAGATGAAAATTCATATTGTGGACATATCTATTAGTCATTTTTGCCATACATTGTTGACAACAGCTAACTTTGACTAGGTACGGAAAAAAACAGCCCTTTAGGGGTGTGTTGTGTTATACAAAATGTTATACAAAAAAAAATTCTTTGTCCACTCCTTCAGCACACAATCTACGAGTATACCTATAGTTTAGGTATACGTTACAAGTTACATGTTTAAAGGATGTACCGTTTAGGCTGTGCTCTGCCTGTCAGTCAGAGATAACACCAGGGATGATAAATCATTCTTGGTTAATATAAAATAAAACGAAATATAGTTTGAAGCAACACGTGGTTAGAATGATGGACTTTATTTATTAAGCGCAGATAATTTTTCAGTGCCTTTCAATGCCGAAAAACTACAGGCAAAAAATAGTAACAGCCACGGCAATGTAGTTTACGTGGCTGTTAGTACTTTTTTTACTTAGGTACTTCAGTTTATTAGATTGTAACGAAACATCGATAATTGTACATAGTTTTTTGCACCTTACCTATGTACTATCTTGTTTCGGTTCTTACTACTATCCACATGGGGCACAGCTAGTTCATGTTATAATTGTAAAAAATTGTAGACAGACCTAATGGTTGAAAGGATGTTCATCTTATAATTTATTTTTTATTCTACTATTTTAGTTGCATATCAGCAGGATACTATTTAATCCGAGGTACCTATAGTTCTAGTGAGATAATGAGAAAAACGCAGGAATAACCGCGGTTCGTAACTAGTACCTAAATTTGATAAGTATTCGCTCCGCAATGGCAACCTAGAAAACAATATTCGATGAAACAAACCTACATATTGTCATCCTCAGGGACCGTAATGTTAGCTGAGAAAATAAGAGTTTGTTACAGTTGTTTGTAATTGAAATTGAATACAAAAACGAGCAAATATAGAGTTAAATTAATTTACTTTCTAGAACGTACCTGTTTGTATAATGCCGTTCAAGAAAAAGGTCATGCCATCTATTATATAAAATATCGATGAGAATACCTGCATGTGTATGATGTGGTGTGTGATGTGATTCTCTTATCTAGCGCTACAGTTTGCCTATTAAATTGGGTATGCTTACGTAGGTTTGATTAAATGATAAATTAAATATCATTATTACATACCATCCAAAACTTTTTAACCAAGCGTATTCTCTTGAAACTGATTGACAGAAAACGCAGCTTAAAGTTTAGACTAGACCTTAAACGGGAAGTCATAAGAACATAAACTTGGTATGTATACCAATAAGTAATCGAATAATCGAAATATTCGAGTGGAATATGTATTTGTACAGTGTGTCGAAAATTGTATAAATCATCTCAGAAAATAAAACAAAACAACATGTAATTAAAACAGCTGCGCCCCACTTTTACATCTTCATTTTTCCCGTTATCCTGCAGGAACCTTTTACCGGGATGAAAAAAGTCGCTTATGAGCTAATCCATTGTATAAGTTATCTCCATTCCAAATTTCAATCAAATCCATTGAGCCGTTTCAGCGTGAAAAAGTCATAACTTACAATGCAAAAACAACACAACAACAGCAACATAACATACAACACAAAACAACAACAACATAACATAACATAACACAACATAACACAACACAACAACAACAACTTTTAGTTTACAAACATTTTATGATAATTATGATGATGATAGTGTAATAAAGTGTACTTAATACATAACTTACTTTGATATTTTTCGAAACTCATGGTCAGCAACTAGTGAAACGGAAGTAAATAAAGTGTGTACTGGAGTAGACAGATATATCCGGAAGTAGAGAGATGAGCGTATACTTTTGCTCCGAGAGCTTGCATCCGATTGGGTACTCTCCGGATATAAGAGTTGTATCCTGCGCTCGTACTTTAAGTACAAATATATGTACCTCTTCATTAATAGTTGAATATTTATGGCATAAAAAGAGCTAAACAAACTTGTATCATCTAATAATGAGGTTGCAACAATAATATAAAACTAACATTTTTTTTTGTTTTAGCCAGTCTTTTATGACTGGCTAAAACAAAAAAAAACTATATAAGGTACCTAAGTACATAATATACCATGAGGTTTCCCAAAAAAATAAGATCTTAACTTATTTGCTAGAAAACTGAACGATAAAGGGTAGGTGAAAACGATCTTTTGCCTTTCTTCGGTAATGGTGAAATTGTAACAAGATCGCACTTCGTAGGTACAATGGTTACAACTTTTAATTGGATTTTAACTTTTAATTGTGTGATGCTAAAGCCGCAAAATTCTTTTTTTCATCAAATTAACGCCAACTTGGTTTCAGCTTTCATTTCTCCTCAGATAACTCTATGCATAGGTCTCGCTTCTTGATTACTTTAGGTAATATTATTAACAAGGCTTTGTTATAAACTTTATATATAGCTACCTCTGGAGAATTTACTGACTATTTTATGTTGTAAACGCTACTTGACGCTATTAGTGATCTATTTATTAAATTGTCTTGAAATAATACATCTCATCACTAGAAGTGTGTACTGTTCGTAGCATAAAATTCAATAGTATTCATATAATATGCTACCTTCGAACACATTGTCGCTTTCCATCGCAAGAGATCGTGGCAATGATGGAATAAAAGTAGTGGTCACAAACACTGGTCTAGTCAGTTAAAAAATAGTGTGACGTATCCTAAGTTGTTAAAACTTACATTCTATAACATCACTTAAGCCTTAAAAATATACGTAGAACTCGCTAAGTATTACTTAGTACAAGTAGCTCTACCGTTCCTTTATCGCAGTTAACCAGGCACCCTAAACAAATTTGTGCCCAATTGGATTAGGATGGAATATTAAAGTTTAATTTGGAGGCATATCCGTGAGACACATAGGCTGCAACAGAGAGTCAAGCTATTCTGACCACAATTCACCTGATGTTGAACTTGAGCATATTAGCTAGTCAGGCCAGCACTAGAGAATGTCCCATCACCAAGATGGCTTCATCACGATGTTATCCTGATAAAAAGATGTTATATCATTTCGTGATTTCATAAGACAAGCGGCTTACCTGATGTTACTGCCGCTGGACTTTAAAGCAGGGCATTGCTAGTACGTTACCGATATGACAAGAGCTCTTTTCCCTCTGTGTTCCGTTTGTTGTTTGTTTAATAGGTATATGTACTGTTTAGACACATTTTTTGAAATTCAACAAAGCTCTGTTATCCTTGCTCAGCGGACACGTGAAATATTTAAAGCGAAAGCGCGTTGGAAGCACGTACGGGCCTCAAATACCGGCTGATGATTTTTATAGAGGTTCATAAAAAATGTGACGCGGCAACTCGACCGAGTGGTAACTCAGCATTCAAACAAAACGTTTTTATGCTAAACCTAATCCTGAATTTGGAATTAACATCAACGGAATTTCACGTAGTCACATAGTGCTATTTTGAAAAATAAAATTATTACTCTTGTATATCACCCGAAGTTAAGTGCAGATGTACCTAGTCGAAGGTGGCGCCAAGCTACGCCTGAAGATGGAACTGATTTGGGAACTGAATCTCAAGTAAAAGTTCCGGAACACACCAATAGATGCTTGGCAATAGAATGCCAGATGAGAGCGAGACTTTTATATAAACTAGCAGCACCCCGCTGTTACAGCCACGGGTTTTCCGCTATCCCGCCGAAAACTTGCTATCATACTTATGATAGTAATTTGGACTTCCAAATTTCATTCAAATCCGTTGATCCGTTTAAGCGTTACAACATACACATTCACTCATTCAGAAACTTTCACATTTGCAATATATGTGTGAAGGTATGATGAGTTGTGTTGTGATATAAAATAAACCTTTTTTCACACAGTGGCTAGATAGGCAAATAAAAGCACTTTGATTTGATCCCCTATATGAAAATATATGAATAAGACGATATTCATGTTTTTTCTCCAAAAGGAAATAAAGAAGTTATGAGGTTTCGCGCAATGACTTTGTATTCAAATATCCCGACAGATGTAACCTGAAGTTAATAAAATATACTCGTATACCTAGGTAGGTACTATCTATTAAATCTTTCCTAAATGTGAAACAAAATTAGGAGAGACTAGCCGTTTTACGGTGCCCCTATATTTGAAGTGATTTTAAAAAGTTGCCACAAGTTTTAGTATTTATATACTGGTGACAAGGTTCCAAAGTATAAACGTTCTATACGGTATCGCCGATTCCTTTAATATATGCGTGGCCGCGAATCTGAGTATCATCCCATCACAAAAATAATACGAATACGATCATTTGTAAATGACTGTGTATGTTTGTAATTCTAAGTGTACTGTTTTTGTAAAATTTCATCATCATCATCATTATTTTATGTATTACTATGGTTATTATTTTATTGGGTCAATCCATTTAAGCAAGATGTAAATTAATCAGAATATGAAATGCCAAAATTAATATATTTTCATCGCTGGTCGATACGTTGGAATGGTCCTGGATATTAGATTCTTAATTTCCGGAATGTAATAGCTATAGTTCCCCAAGGCTTATAGGATCTTACATCCGACCCTTCGATCCATAACTAACTGCGCACCGCGGTTACACCCGTGGCTTTCCCTTTGTCCCACAGAAACCTTTTTCCGGTACAAAAATCACCAGGGCGCAGGGCTATCTCCTTTTTAAATTTAATTCAAATCCTTTGAGC
This sequence comes from Opisthograptis luteolata, assembly GCA_931315375.2. Classification (NCBI taxonomy): domain Eukaryota; kingdom Metazoa; phylum Arthropoda; class Insecta; order Lepidoptera; family Geometridae; genus Opisthograptis; species Opisthograptis luteolata. Next base: position 5,835,551 of record OV928036.1, read on the forward strand.
CGATTCAGCGTGAAGAAGTATAACAAACATACACACTTAATCCCTCCACTTTCAAACTTTCACTTTTGACTGATTAGTGTGTTAATAGATTATAAATATTTTTCGGTCAGCGACCGGTTCCCGTTATCCCTTGAATTGTGGCGTGTTCTTAATCCCATTATTTATACATAAGGTATTAACCCTGGGTTCCCACAATGATAATATTATTTTACCTCTCGAGTAAAACAGTTTAGGTTTGCGTCTATGAACTGATATTAGGATTAATTTGCGGACAATGCTTTGCAAAATGAGAAAACAAATATTCCACTAGTCCTTTTCCTTTACTTCATTAATTAAGAAGCACTTTTTGAAGCATCAAAATGTACAGCAACTTTATTTCGCTATCTACCAACAAGTATCATAAGACCGGGTCTGCAATACCAACTGTTATCCACGTATTTGCAACGGCTTCAATGAAAATGGATACCGAGCAAAAGGGATTTGGAAACTGACAACGCGCAGAGCTTTCCAACTCCGAGAGCGTGCAATGTTGCACGCTGCGAAAGCGCTCTACTGCACTGTTTGTTTCTGATTGATTTTTTTTTCGTTTAATTTTTGCATTGCGCCAGCAAAATTCTTTGTCCATATTAAGGTACTCATCTTTAATAGAAAAACTGGTAGATTGCAAAGGGAGGAGAAAGCTAAATATAAAAAAAGAGAAAAAAAGAAAAGAGCTAGTTTGAACTCTGGGGAAGGACATTGTAGAATAAGTACTTTTTTTAGCGATAAAATGCAATCAACGCGGGTGAAACCGCGGACAGCTAGTGATTATTCATATCATTATCAGCCTTTACGTTCCCACTGCTGGGACTCTACCCTTCTCTCAGAGAAAGAGGGTATGGGCCGTTATCTACTACGCTGGCCCAGTGCGTGTTGGTAGATGTCGCATGCCCTTGAATGTTGCGGTTCTTGGGCATGCCGGTTTCCTCACGATGTTTTCCTTCACCGTTCTGAGCGATGGCAAATCCGCACATAACTTAGTCTTAGGTGCGAGGCCGAGAGGATTCGAATTCGGTGTCGGCGCGTTGTAAAGCGCACGCGGTTACCGTTCGGCCATCATCACTCTCCAGTGATTATTATTATGGCGTAATTGCAGATGCAAGGAACCCAGTTAGAATGCGCTCGTTATGAAGACCCACCCTTACAGTACAATCGAGATAAGTTTTTATGTGTCGCCGTTAGGACCGACCCAAATAAACAGAGTCGAAAAAGACGCGTTCGTCATGTTAGGCTTACACTTTGGAAATTGAATTCTGTGCCCAGCGTTTATTTATCGCGGAGTTGACCCTTAGAGGGCATGGGCGTATTCAGAATTCCGAGAGGGGTAAGGGCCCTCCCCTACGTGAAGGTACGGTTGTCAAAATCTCAAAACAATCTAAACGCGAGGTTGTTTTCCTAAGATAAAGTACCTACTACAACCAGTTACAAAGCGATGTTCTTTTTAAAGCGTGAATAATTTACGGTTAGAGAAATATTAAGCCCCAAACTCCTGACTACGCCCACGCCAGGCATGTGCCAAATATCTCCGCCTGTCTGGATATTACATCGACATAATGCCGATTTTCTTAGCATGTAATTGCTTGAGCGGTCACTTGATTTTTCCGTAAGTGGACACAAATTGAAATGGAATTTGTTCAGTAGTTCTCCCTTTTGTATCTCTGGCTATGGATTTATTTTTAGCTTTGTAGAACAAATTCGTCTGAACTTGCTATTTTTTAATATTAGATACTTCATGAAGTAAGTCCCTTACCTACTCATATAATTTCTCGCTGATATTATGAATGTAAAGCCAGGAAGGATTTTGATAAAATAAATATTTTTAATTTGAGATCCTGAAATAGGACAATACCACTTATTCCGGAAACCTGTATTTAAATATCGGGGACCATTGCACACAAATTGACCTAGCCCCAAATTAAGCTCGAAACTGGTGTTATGGGTACTGGACAACGATATTCATACTTATATAGAGAAATAAATACATATTATATAGATAGAAATATCCAAGACTCAGGAACATACATTCGTGCTCATCACACATATATTTGACCTTACCGGGATTCGAACCCGGGACCGCTAGCTTCGAAGGCAGGGAGACTACCAACTCGGCTACCGCATCGTCAAATTTACGAGTATGTATATTATGTATAGTAGCTAAAACCACGGGTACAACTACGGGGCACGGCAAGTAGGGATAATACATAACATTTCTTGTGTTCAGGTTGAAAGGTCAATGCTATTCTTCCAAACCTACACTTATTTTTTTTTTAAAACTGATTTCAATTTGCAATCTCGAACAAAGCTTAGAGTAAATAGGATCAACCTTTACGCTAAGGTTGAGAGCTTTAAGAAATTACGACTCCGAAGACGGCTTATTGGATCCACCTGGTTGTATTTGCTGTACATATTTGATGACGATTGGTTGAAACTCAAGTCTTGCGTTCTTTTCCGAATAAGACCTACGAGTACTTACCCAGGCTGTGATTCGCTGAGTGGATTACTCCTGATATTATCAACTCTGTGCTTTATTAAAATGTATTATACCTAATTGTGGAATCTTAGTTGTATGATTAGTCTGAAGCGTTACGGAGAGCAATGAAAAAGCTGATTTTTAGCTGAAATTACAACTTACTACTCTTTGCTTTGTTATGTTATTAATGCAAAAGAAACTCTCTCACTCTCTATCTATACCTATTATCTGACTGTTTGTTACATTTTCACGCCTAGACAGATCGTGATGAAATTTTGTAAAGAGTTTTTTTTTCATAAGTATATAGCTGTGAAATCACAGGGCGTACATGGATTTAACATCTATTACGAATAACTCAGGGCGACGAGCGCAGTGCATTTCAGCGCTGGATTATGAATTCTGGGTGGCACTGAACTATAATAAGCAAGCGTTACTCTCTCATGAGTCGAGCGAACTGCTCGTCTTGTCATTCAGTTGCATATAAAAAGCAGTTATAATTTTAAGCATCTTTTATTACGGGTAACATTTTTAATTTACACCATTGTTCTGACACATTCACTGATAGCACATTAACTACCTATGTCTAGAGCAAGATTGATGGTAGTATAGTAGCTGAGAGCGTCGCCCCGCTAATCATATTAGACTGTTCGTCAAGTGAGCTAATGAATGTCACTGCGTGTACTGAATCCTCATCGCACAGCGCGACGTAAATCTCTCGTGTACATTTCGTAACTCGATCATTGGGCATGCGATGCGACCCTGTTTATGGGTCATACTCAGCTTGGCTCTGCTCCACACAGTGTGTGCGTCACGAAAAGCTACAGTTGCAATAAGTTCGTCAATATGAAACATTGGAGTATTCGCTGGTCCTGGATTAAAAAGTTTTTACACCAGTTGGTTGCAATTTTTCAGTACTGAATTTTGTTTGCCCTGGCATTTGAATTTCAGCATGTTTTATTTATAGACGCGTTTTCACTCAACAATAATCAAGTATCTATGCTATATTTTTTAAATATTCACGTCGCTATTTTATTTAACCTACTATATACACTTGGTACTATCCTATAACATAAAATAAAATAATTATTACGAATGTTTGGACGTCTTGTTACTTTACCAAGAAGATACACCTAAACGGATAGAGATTTTGCTACTGGGATAAAAAAGATTTCTCAGTCACTCATAACTTTTTCTCGTAAGTACGTGTAGCGTAGAGTATCTGTAGAAAACGGAAAAGTTATGTAGCCGTAATGCGCATCTAATTATTTATATATCCTTGATCAATAAAAAATTAAACGGGCAGGACCTTGGAGAATCCAAGCTTAATAGAGTAGCCTTAAGGTACGTTTTCACCAGAGCTTTACAAATTAGGTAAGCCCACCTATAAGATTACTTCATTTTCAAGGCGTTGCGCATACAGTTCCCTTGCACTTGAAAAGTCACCCTCGCAGCTTCCAGGTTTCTAGTGCAGCTTTGATGGAAAGAGTCACGCTTTCACAGCTCCTCTACGCTTCTTCTCAATTTCTCGTTCATCTCATGGCCCTAGTGTGAGTTTTTGCAAGACGTTAAGGGCTCCCACACAAAACTGCGATGCGATGCGATGCATTACGACATCAATCAAATCGGATGTTTTTGTAGTGCATTCATGCGAGCTCGCAGATATTTGAGATGCCTAACGCGCTCTATAGCCAGCGCATAAACTTTTTTCTATGAAGAAAATTCGGTTCATAAACACGCCGCTAGGGGCGCTGTGTCTTCATACAAAAAGAGTACACGCTCTCGGTGTAGATTACGTTAACGTATCGCAAAAACTCACACTAGGGCCTTTGGTAGAAATGCACCCTACTTTAACTCCAACGCACGTACGTCACTACTAGTTAGCGCAGAGTTCGCCTCCGTGCCCGTCACTACGTAATGTGAGAGAACGTAAGCTTCGCACTTTACGACCTTCCGGACACCTTCCGAATGTAACGGTAGCCTCGAATCGACTTGTATACTATATAATCCGTTTGTATATATATATGTTATATAATATACCTAGTAAATACACAATGTTATGGCCTGACAGCGGATTATGAAGTCGGCTCGACTGAGTTCATGTCAAGATTTGCTTAGTATTCATACAATGTACAAAACGATTTCCTTCTTACCAGCCACATAAGTACAAGTTAGTAAGTTAGCAGTATTTGTGAGTTTTTTTTAAATAACATTTTTAAATTGAATATGTTAACAAAAAGTTTCGTTGCAAAATAACGTTAGATGAAAGCATCTATTCAATTTAAATATGTTATTTAATCAAAGTAAAAGGGAAATTCCTTTGCATGAAATGACAAAGAAAAAGGGACGAAGAATTACATTTCTTAAACGATGATACGACCAAATACCTATATTTTTTTTTATTAAAAGTATACTTAATTCATTCCAGAAATTGTAACCGATATATATATTTTGAGTCACCTCCATTAGGCGAATGAAATTGGAATTGACTTTCAAAATATAGTAGGTAAGACAAAAATAACTAAGTGAAATAGTACCTATAGCTGTTTAGCAGTGCGATTCTAGTTCACTCGGAAACTCTTCCGACCACAGATACGGAAAAGTTTCCGCGAGAATTTTTTAGATGCACTAATCTGAATACGGAAACCGACATTTTCGACATATCAGCTGTTCAATCACGGAAAAATTTCCGACACCTATTTGCTCTCGGGAAACGTTTCCGTGAAGCTAAAGTGACGTCGAATCCGACACGGAATTTTTCCGAGTGAATTAGAATCGCACTGCAGATGACTATTTATATTTTCATTATGCGATTATTTACACAGTATGGGCCGTAGACACTTACTGACTTATATTATAAGCTATTCTATTTTATACTAGAATGACTTTTTTCTATTTCGTTGGCATAAAACTGTGTTTCTATTCGGTTGCTTCTGTTCTATTTATTTGTTATCGAAAAGCTCCTTCACTTTAAAATTCGAGAACAAGTTCAAGATCAAGTCAAACGCTCCTTAAATTACACTGAGAAAATAAATCTGACTTTCCTTCTGAGTCTTACCTACCAAGACCGATTCCATCCTATATTTACCTTAGTTTTCCTTCTGGATCACAAGTCCTTCCCTTTTGTTTTGACTCAGAAGGAAAACGATATTTCGGAAGGTCTTTTTTCTCCGTGTAGTGTTTTTGTAAATTTTTGAAATAGTGTCTATTTTAGTTGTGTGTTTCCTTCATTGGCCTCACTCTAACGCACGAAGGTTACAATAAGAAAAAAATCATGGGAAATTGTAAAACTAGAAGCTGTTACCCGCATTTGATCAGTTTAACTTAGTTAGGAACTTGCGTATCCCTTTTAATATTCAATCATGGCATTATCCTTTACAATAAATTGCTTTTCGCTCGTTACCTACCTAAAAGACCCCTGAATGAAACCGTGTAATTAATCCATTGATGTTTTCGTTACGCCGACTTGATCTTTTTTGATAGGAAATTGTTTTCCCGGAGGACAAGTCCAAGATATAAGCTTTAAGATGCTCTAGATAAGCATTGTAATTTTATCACAGGAAATATATCTAATATACTTTTATATGGTTATTTTAATATGATAACTTATATGCAAACGCTCCTCTCTTTTATTCTCAAAGACGATAACGTGCACCTATAACATCACATATACATCCTGTAGCTAATTTACGACTAAACCGTAAATACTTAGAAATACAAAAACTCTTTATTTACTGATAAATTTACTTAAAGTTTGCTTTGAAATCTAATCCTAGAAATAATCTAACGGAATTTCATCAAAGATTATGATAACGAATAAAATTTACTCTGAAGTCATAACTTCAATGACATTTTATCCTCAAGGTATATAATAAACCTTCTAACAAAATACTTAGCCTGGTTTTAACTTTATTCGCGCAGAAAAGAAAATAGAAGTGGAATGCTTTGGTAAGACAGCTAATCCTTCTAAGGAGGGTTTTCTTTAGCGGCGTCAACAGCATTTTGTAGTCTACTAGAATTATTATGTTTGTGAGAAACCCTTTGTTTCCAGATACGGACCATTGTTCAGCAAGGCTGTCTCTGATGTCGACACGTGACCCGTTGTAAGTAAATTCATGACGTGAACATTTTGCTTGGTGCTGCCTTGTCTTTGTTTAAATTCACAGTTGGTATCATCTTAATTGATCTACGAAGTTGTTGTCTTGGCTATGACAATTTCTACTATTATATATAAATTGCTTGTATCTTGTATCCTATTATTATTGATTACTTTTGAAATCGACGAAGGGAGACTATTTGTTTCGATTTATATTTTCTTTTAGGCTTTGTATCGCATGGAATGTTCCAATCAAATAAATAACAGAAAATGAGAAAAACGCAGAGAGAGAGTATAAACTGCCTGCTGTACTCTACCTATAGTTTGACTAAACCTAAATACAAAAAGGTACTGTCAATAGATTAAGAGTTAAATAAAACATTGTAGTACATTCAGATCATTCGATGACTCTTTATTTACACAGTGAATGGGTGAACCGGTCGATACAACCAAAGGTACAGATCACAGGAAAGTAATTTACTAATTAGATTCGAAGCTTATATATTTTACTATTTAACTAACACTAAATGAACCATATAACACTTTTTCAATAACGCTGTGCACTGATTTCAGTAGACACCGTCATTAAAAATAATTACAAAACTACTTCAAAATGTAATAAAATTTAGAATGTCAACGATTTACTATACTTATTTAAAATTTAAGAAACAATGTTATATACAACTTTAGATAACATCAAGTACGTTGATGTAAAACCAATGTTTAATTCTATGCAGTCAAATCTTTCGCTAAGGCCGAATGTACTTGGGCACTAAATTAATTCAAATTATAAAATGTAACACAAATAATACCCACGTCAACTTTGATGATGACTATGATCAGTTCCGTTATGTAGGTAAAACATTTGATAAATTAAAACATAATAATATACACAATATAAACACAAATAATAATACACAATTTTGATAATAGTAATTATGAATTTATTAAAACAAAAGTTCACTAAATGCGCTTTTACGATTTGTATTTAATTCAAATACGCGTTATATTATAACGGATTGGATTTAAATTGAATTGAATTCGGATATACTCGTAGTGTACAAGTACGCGTACGGATCCGAGATTTCACGATTAATCGCAAATAACACATATGATTTAAAAAAAATCACGAACAGAAAAGTATGATTTCTGATTGTATACGAACTGGTTCGGAATTGAATTTGCATGTAGTGCACAACCGCTCATACATTTGTTAAGAAGACTATAAATATTATCTTACGGATTGGATTTTGATGCTTAAACTTTAGTTGGATGTATCGTCCCGATTTAAATTTGAGGACAGGACTGTATCAGGAATTTGAACACAAGCCAAAACTGTATCCGACAGAGATAACTCACTAAATGGATTTTCATTGTGTTTAAAATATTACAACGTTGCAGAACTTGCAAGATCGAATACGATCTTGCTGAGATTGCCACATTGTGACTAATATACGAACTTATAATATGTATTATGCATTGCGAATAGACATCGAGTAAAAACAAAGAGATGCGCTTTCACATTTCGAAACTAAAATCTAAAGCCACTACTATTATATCTAGGTCTAGAATTGTCTCCTGAATCCAATTTTCATCTACTTACAATCATAAACTTGGCAGTGCTGTAACATCAGTATAGTATTATATTTTATATCTAAATTCTTTATCATCAATGATGGATTAAAATTATACTCAGTAATGAATATTAATTTATTTTTATTCGTTTGACTTATTCGAAATTATGAAGTTACTATTTTAATCTATCAATTTTTTTTCAGTAATAATTTGTTGTGATAATTTTATTTAAGGTAATCGTTAATTAGACTAGAACAACCTCAATTAGTTTAAAATAAATTTGTATCATTTTACCCATGTTTTAATACCCTAAAAAAAGAAGCTTGACACTCTTCAAGCAAGATTTAGAGTGAGCGCAGATGAGTTATACAAACGTGACGCGATTTAGCAATTTAACACAAAACAATCAGAAAAAATTATCATCAGTCTGTTTTTTATTTGTAACTAGATAACTAGCGGTGGGCGAGTATAAGAATTATGAAGATATCTCGATTAGTAATTACTAATTTGATCGATTCATGAGTGGAACATTGACAACTTAGTTACGCGATATTCTTGGACACTTAGCTTGGACCTAAAAATATATTTATAAAAAGTAAAGTGAAACCTTATTTTGAGTAAGTAGACACCACCAAATACTCTCATTATTAGAACAAAAAAAGTGATTATTTGAATGACTTAGGTACGCATAACTGACCAAGGTCTAGTAAAAAAACTCGTCACGTTATTTGATTATGTAAAGAAATAAGTTACTATATATCCATTATCGATAACCAATTATACTAGATAATAAATATCTCGATTATGACAATTATTTAAGATCGCCCACTACTAGTGATGCCAAAATAAGTTGATGACTCGCCTATAACAACGCATTGCATCAAAGGTTACATCATTTTAACACAAAATATTGTTTTCAGGTACTTTAGGATATCGTTATTGAGTTAGGCTATTTTGGCATTTCTTATCACTTCGGTTCTCGGTCTCTTCGGTTCTCAGCTAGTATTCTCGATTTCACATGTCACTCGCTTGGTAATGGAAACTAAAATATGTAACATTATAATATAATTATTTGAAAGGAATACAATTACTTACTGTAATATATCAATGTATTCTTACAGATAATTCATAATTCAACAACTGCAACATCAATATATTTAAAGTTTATTGTGATATGTAACATTAGGACTAAGTTTAATGTTGTGTCGTGTTGACGTTTTTTAAAACACTTTTATTAGCTTTTTGATTATTATTCATCTAAAAACATAACATAAAGGGGTAGATCGAACTTACGTAATAACTACAATCTACATATATTATTATTTTTTTCCTGCATATATCTAGGTAGGTATAGAAACTAATCGACAACTACAACACCCGCCATTGAAGAATTTAAAAATACACGGCCACAGAAAAAGATACTGTCCTTGGTAGTTTGTATGTCACTCTCTATGTACCTACAAAAAATAAGGAAATTTCTAGACGGAAAAATATTATTACAATTAATTTGATCTAAGGTGACACGTTGAAAAGGAACGAAGCAGCAAGTAAAGTGCCATTTCACCATCATCGCCCCGCCATCTTTACCTTAACCGATGTTTTGATGCTCAGCGAAAAGCAATTAAATCTTATATGGTGTCTTCTTTTGAGCAAGCGTTTTCTAAACGAAATAGTAAAATAATTAGAATACTTCACCACAGTAATTTTCGGCATACCCCTTTATATAAAGTACCTACCTATATTACGATACTTTTAATCAGAAATTGTCAAATAAGGTGGATTAATATATTATTACGAGGCGGTCTACTTGGCACATGGTAGAGAAGCTTGATTTATGATCTTCATAAGTTAACGCATTGCACTGCAAATTTAAAACCAATTGACTTACTATAAGGACTTACTTTTCTTTTTGAATACTTGCTTAGCAGCATCATTTGTAAAACAATTTGAAATACATAAAAATATTTCTTAAACACACCAATAAAACATAGCAATGTACTCGTAAATGATCCACCATATGGCTCCTGGATGCACGTAAACATAAATTCTATATTTTTGAGAAGTCTCTCTACTCATTATTTCAATGAACTATCGGTAAATAGATAGTGATAATAAGAACACTTCATCTCTTACAATTAATATTATTAATGCACATTTTCCAGAGTGTCTTAAACTATAAAAACTGTTAGGTAAATAAATTATATGTAATAACTTAAACGAAGTTTGCTTTGCAGGCGATTAGATGTGTTCGTCCTTTACATCTGTCAAGAGAGAAAAAGAACATTTATTAAAGGCACACATATTTCACAAACCCATAACGTTGACTATACCACAGCATTCTAATATATAATAAGCGAAGGCAATATCTACAAATTAAACATCAAAGCATATAATTATATGTGGTCGAATTCAGTTTATACAGCAGTTGTCTTTCCATCTACTTATTATATTAATAATTTTATTTATTTTCACTGAGACGGCATGAATAAACGATTATCAACTTTTATTTACAAAAAATGTCTTCCGTGATCATACTAAGAAAAACGCGTGGACTTGAGAACCTTCACCTTTTTTCGTCGGTGATTACGACCATTTAGTTTTAATCCTAATTTACTAATGCGCAAATTACTTTCAGCCAAACATTTACTTTAAACGCATTAGCGGTTTAGGCTCTGCTTTAGCCTCTCTATCAATCAATCAAATAGACAGGACATTTTTCAAAGATGTAGGCTGTTTAACTGAACTATTCCTGTACATAGCAGATATTTTTGAAAAATGAGATAATTTTCAAATATAACATTCCGATTCAGTAGACTTTTTCAGACATTTCCTCGACAAACGCATTAATAAAGCAAGCTGTACAGATTTAGACAATATTCATTCATGCAAGGAAATCTCGTTACTCAGCAGATAACAAAACATCACATATAAATAAATATATACAATTTATAACATATTATTTAGGAGTACTGAGTTGTTTATAAAGAAACAAATCTATCCGAATAACATCAGAATAAGTTGACTAGAAAATGTTGACCAAATTTGTAATATTGTATTTTTTCCGTAAAGAGAACATGTATGGACAAACATGTGCGGATAACATATTATAGAAGGTTAGATGTCTGGTTGTTTGAAGTGGTTAGTGCAAATTGTTTGCTAATTTTGTTATCAACAAGTTTCCAAGGTGTGTTAGACCGTGAAACCTCTAGTTTGCGAGTGCCAAGAACAGAAGGAGCGTAGGTAAGAGATAGTATAGGTACAAATAGTTTGAAAGCGATTCACTGTACTTTCTGTTGAATCGGAAGGAAAATGTAGGTTTTATGAGAGGCACCCGAGAAAGCATTTAATATTAAGTGGTTCCCTTTGCCAGCGGACATTTGCAGTGCTGGAAGCAGCATTATGCTATTGTAACGTTGCCTAGATTTTATGACTTTCTCTATGCCTTCGGGGCAAGTTATTACTTTGAGTGGAGCAGTTACAAAAATTTATTCTTTGTATAGAATACTATTTCAAATCATTTCATCTTGAAAATTTATTGTTCGTTCGAGTTAACGCGTCTAATTTGGGATAAACAAAGGCAAGTTACTTAAAGAGATTAGTAACAGTATTGGATAAATTTATATGTATCTTGAAGTATTTGACGATTTAAATATTTGGGTGGAAATCATCTCGTGCCAGTGAATCGATTTACGGCCAAAACAGCAAGTGGGCCTTCCGCATATTTCCGGCTACACAGACACATGGGCAACTATGTGACGTAGGTACAGGTGTACATTGTGGGATGTGGTGTGGGGGAACATGCATCGGTGTGGGTGACAACACGGGCACGGGTGCTACGGGGTCGGACAACATCTCAAACTACGAACAGCACACTAACACAACACGCCACTTACACATACCTATTATATGCGCTTTACTGTATCCTTGAAGGCGAGCGGTGGAAACGCTCCCTCGAGTACAATGGCCTTTTTCTCTTTTGAATTTTGACTGCACTAAACTTAACTTTAACAAATAACACATAACAAAACTCGGAATCCGATGCGTCATAACGAGATTTGACTGCATGAATCATGACTACAGCGTCTATAGCAATTAAAATTTACAAAAAACAAAACAATGTTATCAATAATTTTATTTAAGCCTACTTACAAATAAAATCAACATTTACATAAATAAAATTTTATCTGGCAACTTTAACTTGACCCTAATACTATTTATATTCAAATATTCAACTCGTGCCAATAAAGTATGAACGTGATAATTTGAAGACACTGTATTTGCAATAATTTATTAAGTTCATAATATAATAAAATTTAAATTCATAAAAGATAAATCGTTGTAGCGACACTTAAGTCTATAGATGCTCGTCTGTAAAGTACAGAGAGATGTCTAGAGCTAATTACTACCTAAGGGATAGGACGTCTACGTTATAGCTTACAATTGAATGTAGAGAAATGTAGAGCTACAAACGGACCTATTTGCAGTCACTGGCAGCCAAAAATAGCCCGCAGTGACTATATACTGCTACTTTATCGTACACAAGGGACCCGTTTTCGTATGCCCTTTAACACAGGCCAACAGTATGGACACTTACTAATAACTACGAGACATAAAAACCACGCTCGATCGATGCAAAGAGTGATCAGAAATATTCTTTGTAAAGAAAATACGTAGTCTTTCCGAGTCGGAAAATTTTCTTAGCGTTGATATTGTATAATTGCTTTTAGACGTTAGTTAGGTACGTAACAATCGACGTTACGCGACTCGGTTGTTTGTATAGTGTCCACACTGTCTCTTGTATAAGATTAGTAGATGTCATATTGCTAAAGTACCACTAAATCAGTCTAGTAAGAGTAGTAGGTAGGTATTTAATTAAGAAACACGTGCAAATGTTAAAGAATATAAGTAATATGTGAGGTAGACAAGGCCTTGGTCTTTATGGCAGCAGATGTCAGGTGAGAGGTTACAATAGTTACTTAAATACACTAAAACAATAGATTATCCAATATTATTTACGAAATCGAATTAGTAACGTAATGTAATGGTGCTATTATTAGTTACTGAACTTTTATTAGTGTCAAAGGTTTATTACTATAAATTGGCCTGTAATTAGATAATAAGCTTCGCGCACACTTAGGGCGGGCCGCGCTGCAAAACCACATCCACGTTTGTTTTTCATTTAATGTTTGAAAGACAAGTATAATCATGAGTTGTGGCACGGCCCGCTTTAACGAGCACTAGTTATTTCCATATAAAAAGGTAGTTTTATAGTAATTCAATGTCATTTTATATGGAATTTTTACTAAGTCAACTGCTGAGATAGCTTAGTAAAATGTGAACATGTGAATTAGTATTTTTAACATTTCGATACTATTGTAAATATTTTTAATGCCGAGAAACGCGTTAAATGATGACGGTGTATTTATATTGTATAATTAATAATATTTTATTTTCAAGTTTATAGGTGTTAAAAATGTCTACAGGTGTATAAATGTGTCAAATTTCAGCCTTATCGCGTTAAAAGTCTGCGATTAAAATGGTTGGGTGACATGCAAATGGGCGTATGACGAAACTGTAAAGTTCCCAGTTTGACTGCAAACTCTAAAAAGGTGTTAATTTTTAAAACAACACACTTCAAAATAAGAAGAGCCAAAGTAGGCTCTAGAACGTAAACAATTTTGGACTGTTATTTACTTTTACATTTATTGTTTAAACCTACCCGTTGCCATTCAGACCGACCCAATTATTTTGACGCACAACGGTTCATATTTCTTAACACAAATGGACACCTGAATTCATATATTAAATGTAAATAATGTATTATACGTTATCTATAAAAGGGAATGATTAATGTGTAATAATAAAGATAATTGTATAATTTCACATTGTGAGACGGTAGGTGTAGGTATAAGTTTGAGTCTCAAGATGAATTTTATTTAATTTGCCTATTATAACAAGAATACTAGTTAAACAAAATTCTATTGGTTAAAAAAAACTCTCCAAACTGTTGGAAAAATGTATGCATAGGATTATTTAATATTAAGTACATACTATATGAATTGCATAAATTTCAAAAATGTTTATTCTCTTTTTATCTCTTTTTTGGTTACTCTAATTTGCATTAAATGTATTAAAATAATAAAATATTTAACTTTTAACTTCAACAATAAAAAGTTTGAAAACTTTGTCTTTGCAATAAGATAAAAGTTAAACCAAGAAAGGAATTTATCTAATTGTTACGTCTCATAAGGTAGCTTTTGACTACAAATCATCTGATGACGATGATTGCACCACGTTACGCCTGGACTGGGAATTGGGTCTTTATTGAGTTGACCAACAGGTGCTTCGCTACAGATTATTAACTGGTGGCACTTAGCCAGGCGAGAACTAGAAAATATCTTACCACCAAGCTATATTTTGCTATATCTGATAAGATGTTATTACATATATGCGTCTGTTGAAACGGAAATGGCCCGTTTTTATGCTGCCCATTGCCAAAATGAAATAGAAAGGGGTGAGCCACAAAACGTCTGAGTTAAGAGGTGTCAAGTGCTGACGGATTTATAGCCCTCCGATTAGCAAGCAATACCTAATGTATTTATTACCCTTTTCATTGTTGGCAGGCCTGTTCCAGTTTTGCTGTACAATTAGGCGTTACATAAATTGTTACTATTTGCGATTGAATACAAAGTGTCACCGCTGAGAAAATAGAATACAATCGTAGGGGAAACAGGTCGGCAATTGGAGCAAGCCACGGGCAAGTAATTAGGGTTAAGTGTAGTTCTATCGGAGATCGACTTAACTCGCCGCAATTTCATCGCATTTCAATCGGAAGCATCGATGCTCAGTGACTGTCTTCATCTAATCTTCTGACTATCTAATCTTTATAAATAGGCCCAGCTTTAGGCCTGCAAAGTATATCTCCATAGAAAATGAAGGGGATTCATAGAAAAGAAGGATCAGACTAAGTGACGTGGCAACTTATCCTTTCAAAGGTTTTCGGTATTATAGGAAAATACAAAGGTTACGTAACTTACTCAAGCAGCAAAACGAACTAATCTGGCCTGAAAAACATGTTTGGAATAAGACAAACAGCGAAAAACATTGACGTGTCGTATAGACTCGAATCACGTCTGGCAATTTAGGTTAATCGAGGGGTTGGGAAGAAGCACCTAATCTTGGGGCTGATTTGAACCATTCGTGGCACTGCGATCATATTATGTATTAATGATAATTTTAGGGGTTTACGTGCTTTCCAAGACACGAAAGAGTTTAAGTTACCTATGTTGCTGTAACTGAAGATGTACTTTCTAAGCTATTAAGTTCAAGTATTTATTTTCACGTTCAGGAATTTGTAGCCATCATCAAAACTGTCCACAGCGAAATTTGTTCGCCTCAAGATGTAGTGTGAAGTGGGGCTTACTGCAGATAACCACAGCTAATAAAATTTAAGGTAAGCTTATGAGAATAATTGAAAGTTCGACACATAGGCACGAGAGGAATGGACATAATAAAATAGAAGTTAAAAAATAATATGAGACGGCAGAAACACCACGTTATAATCGTCGGTAAAATAATTAAGGTAACAATGGTCAATTTATCTAAAGATAGGTTTTCATAGTAATCAAGGCCCTATACAGTGGCGTAAGAAGAGTGGACATAGTTTGTAAGAAGAGCTAAAGTCAAAAATACAGTAGCAACATCTACGAAGACCTTCCCACTTCAGTCACTTCATTAATTAATAATTATATTTAATTGACACTAACAAAATTGTTGGTAAAAAATATTTTCTGACTGAAGATAATTATTATCTTACAAATTCGTGTAAAAGACGATTAGCAGTTTCGCTATCTTATTATTTTAGCAAGACAGCCAAGAACTTGGCTAAACAAACATGCTTTATTGAGCAATGTCTTGACAACACTGTTGAACAGTTGGAAATAATTCCAAGTAATTTAAACACAGTGGCACGACAATAGAGACAGTCTCTAGCACAATGAAACCAAAAAATATTTTTTACAAATCCTGCCCAAAATTACAAACAGTAACTAGTAAAAATGTAAATAATCTCAACTTGGTGCATCAGAATATTCAAGGGATGAAGGGCAAATGTTTAGAAATAGAGTTGTTCATGAATCACAACAATGTTGACATTTTTTGCATTACTGAGCATTGGCTCAAAAATCATGAACACATGTTTAGTTTTACTAATCACCAAGTTGTTAGTTCGTTCAGCAGAGTTAATGCAATTCATGGTGGTTCATTAATACTATTAAATAAAAAAATTAAATTCAAAGAACGTAAAGACATTGTCCACCACTCAGCTGAGCGAATAATAGAAATAGCCTGTGTGGAATTGGAGCAGTTCATTATTTTAAGTGTGTACAGGCCACCAACTAGTTCATATGATGATTTTGAAAAGTCAATGGAGGAAGTTCTTTTCAAAATATCCAATTTAAAAAAACAATTAATTATCTGTGGAGATTTCAATGTAAACCTGTTGGATGTTTCTACTCTAAGTACGAGACTAACTAATTTATTTAAATCATTTAATTTGAGAAATTTGTTTATGGAGCCTACAAGAATAACTGCCACTACGGCTACTTGTTTAGATAATATTTTTACAGATGTGAATGTAATTAGTCAAAATGTAATAAGCAAATTAGATTCAGACCACTGTGGTCAATTAATTACAATTAAAAATAAAATAAAAATTAATGAAAAAAAATCTGTCACATATGTACCCGTGACCGATGATCGGATGGAGAAAATAAAATTAAAGCTGATTGATGAACTTCCTTTTTTACCGGATCATAGAAATGCTGATGACTTATACAACTCCTTTTTCAGCGTATTTAGCAAAGCTTTCAATACTATATTTACTCCAAAAACGATCACGGTTTCTGATAGACCTAATTTTACGGAGTGGGCTACAGTTGGTATTCACAAAAGCAGACAAAAGCTTTACGATCTTTACAGTGAAAAACAATACAATACAAGTGATGAGTTTAAAGAAACTGTAAAAATATACTCAAAAACTTTCAAGACCGTCTGTCATATTGCTAAGTCTCGTTATATAAGTTCCAAGCTTAAAAATAGTAATGACAAAATTAAAACAACTTGGAAAATTATAAATAGTGAGACTGGTAAGGTCAGGTCTCAAGCTAATGATTACAACCTAAATATTGGCGATACCAATGTCAAGACTGACATTGAAGTAGCTAAAGCATTTGAAACTTTCTTCACTGACATTCCAGTCTCTACTACTAAGTCCTTAAACTCATCGCACACTATTGCAGAATCTATGTTAAAAACAAATGTACCAGAATGCGAAATTCCTTTTCAATTTGACTATGTTAGTAGCAAAGATGTAGTAAAAGCTTTTAATATGATTAATGTCAAGAAAACTACTGACCTCTGGGGTATATCCGTGACCGTTGTTAAGCCATTAATTGAAATGATTGCACCAGAATTAGCCCTAATATTCAACAAATGTATTGACGACGGCGTATTTCCTGATCTGATGAAACATAGTAAGATAACACCCTTGTTTAAATCGGGTACAACGACTGACCCTACTAACTTTAGACCAATATCAGTATTACCAACATTTAGTAAAATATTCGAAAAACTTATCCTAAATCAATTGCAAAGACATTTCCTTGCAAATAACTTACTCAATCAAAAACAGTTTGGCTTTACACGGGGTCGCTCTACTACTGATGCTGGTGTCGAGTTATTAACGCACATCTATGATGCCTGGGAGGAGTCACGGGACGCTCTAGGCGTGTTCTGTGACTTGTCCAAGGCATTTGATTGTGTTCACCACGAGACTCTGATCAGAAAGCTCCGGCACTATGGTATTCGAGGTGTTCCTCTGGATCTTGTAACCTCATACCTGAGTGATAGGATACAGAGAGTCGACGTTAACGGGAAGCGATCCCCGGGGTCAGTAGTCACAATGGGAGTTCCGCAGGGTTCAATACTCGGACCTTTTCTGTTTTTAGTTTATATCAATGATTTGCCCAGCCTTGTTAGTGACAATCACGAGATAGTATTGTTTGCCGATGATACGTCGCTTTTATTTAAGTTAAAGCGACAACATAACATTTCTGACGACGTGAACAATGCTCTTTCCAAAGTTACAGACTGGTTTGATGCAAACAATTTGATGTTAAATGAAAAGAAGACCAAATGTTTGAGATTTGTGCTACCCAATGTTAAAGAAGTACAAACAAATTTAAAGATTAAGAACGAAAAATTGGACCTTGTAGAGACTACAGTATTCCTAGGTATAACTTTAGATCACAAATTGCAATGGGGTCCACATATTGTCAGTCTATCGAGCAGACTTAGTTCTGCAGCATATGCTGTAAAGAAGATCCGTCACCTTACTGATGTTGATACAGCCAGACTAGTCTACTTCAGCTATTTTCACAGCATTATGTCCTATGGAATATTGCTGTGGGGAAACGCTGCTGATATAAACACCATATTTGTTTTGCAGAAGAGAGCTGTTCGTGCGATTTACAAGGTGGGCCCCAGTGAATCTTTAAGGACTAAGTTTAAAGAAATTAAAATAATGACAGTTGTTTGTCAATACATTTATGAAAATTTAATGTACATAAGGAAAAATTTAAATAGCTTCAAAAAGAGAAGTGATTATCACAATTTTAATACTAGAAACAAAGATAAAATTGCTGTACCCACTACTAGGCTCCATAAAGTTAGCAACTCGTTCAAAGGTCAATGTGTACGCTTTTTCAACAAAATCCCAAGTGAAATTCAAGACTTATCGATAGCAAAATTTCAAGTCCGTATAAAGAGAAATCTTATTAGTAAAGCTTATTATAAAATATCGGACTATTTAGATGACAAACAAGCTTGGGATTGTAGTTAATCTATCTATCTTTCTTTCTATCTACCTATTCTCCCTATTTCCCCTATTCTAACCATTTCCGGTAAACAGCCAAAACAGTCATACTCACGAAAGTGACTTTGCTTGCGGCGGCGTCGTGTGTCGGGTCGCCCTCTTCCCTCTCATATGGTCGAGGAGAGCGATGGCTGGCACATGCGTCAACTCGTGAACGGGTGCTGCTTGTGGGGTCTGGTCTGCTTTGGTTGTGATCCCGCAACTCATTAATATTCATGTTCCCATATCCCAATGTGTACAACCAAACAAGAGAAATCTTATTAGTAAAGCTAATTAAAAAATATCGGACCATTAGATGACAAAAAAGCTTGGGATTTTAGTGAACTTGCTCCAATTCAATCAATTAGTGATAAGAATAAAATTGTCAATGTGATCGCGCCAAAAAAAATTACCTGCCGGGCGTTTCTTGCCTGTTCTTTTGCCGGCGTAAGGAGGTTGGAACAGGCGTAGCTAGTTTTAAGTTTGACGTTTTAAAGTGATCACAATGTATCCTATTGAATAAATAAATAAATTGAAATTGAAATTGAAATTGAATAAAACATAGGTAGACAAAAGGTATCTAGAAAAGGTACACAGCCAATTTTATTAAAGGTAACTTTCGGAAAAGTCAAGGTCGGAGACAGAGGCGCGAGAGGAGCGAGTGTAGTTGGTTGAGGTGCCATAGTCAGAGGTGGCGGTGGCGAGGTCTGCCAGTACCACACCGCCGCCGCCGCCGCCTGTACCTTGCGTCACGCCGTCTGCCGCTGCCGCTTCTCGCTCCGCTAGCTTCTGTTTCAGCACCCGAATCCGCTCCTCTTTCTGTGAACAACAGACTGGCTCTTAATTTTCAAGGTATGAGTACTATTTTTAGCACCTCATCTCTTGGTATGTATGCGATTATAAGTTGTTTTTTTAATTTCATTCATTGCGAGCAGCGTGTTAATAAAGATGAGAATTGTAGACCAAATCAAGAAGACATGCTCGTGATTTAATGTAGGTAGTTAGGTATTCGGCTGTCTCAAATTCAAATTCAAAAATATGTTTTTTAAGATCACCAGATCGTATTTTATGATTCGTAGTAGTACTTATTCAATCACATTCGGGAATCTTAAAAGGACAGTAGGTCCGTTTCATGGAACGAAAATTCCATTAAACGTTTCTGAATGAGCTTTTTGTGTGTTGGTTTCTCCAAAGTCAAAGTTAACTGTAGTCAAAGTAAACTTTATCATTAGAGACCGACATCATCAAGACGTCTAATACTGAACAAAGGTTTCTCCATATGAACGCTACAATGAACTGCTATTATCAGCAGTAATTTTTTATCATACGCGTCCTTAGACATTCTGTCAATTGTAAGCGCTGGAATTGATCAATCAAATCAGGTTTAACTAGTTGCGCCCCGCAGTTTCACCCGCATTTTCACATTATCCCGGAGGAACTTTTTTCTGGGATAAAAAGTAGCCTATGTGTTAATCCAGTGCATAAAGCTTAACTCCATTCCAAATTTCATCATAATCGGTTTTAGTAGTTACGGTGATACGTGGTAACAAACATTCACACAAACAAACTTTTGCATTTACGAGTATAATATTAGTAGGATGTTCTTTATAAAGTAAATGAAGGTGGTTTTAATCCCATAGGCAGCGTCACTAACGAAATGACCGACTTTAACTATCTTACACAAAGTAGTTTGGTGAGATTACGCCGTTGTGAGCAGCGGTCACAATGTAATTTACTTGCTCGCTACGAACTCTCTAATTAAATCTAAATGTTTACATTAGTATAATTCTAAAACCTAACTCATGTAATAGTAGTAGTAATTTGCATGCAGAGTATGGCACGGTAGATGATGGTGAATGGCTCGAATAATAACATTAGAATTGGAGTAAAAATGCTCAAAAATTAATAAACATTGCTGTAAAAAGACAAAACGTTTTAATTATTGTGAAAGTTCAAGTTTAATTTATTTAGTTTCAGTTTTAACCTCCTTATAATTATGGGAGCCCCCAAAGACGTGCCACCACTGATCACCATTTCAATTTAGGGCTATAGAATAATTAAAGTGTTTTAAAAATTACATTGATTAACACAATTTTTTTTTTACGTGAAAGTCTGATAATGTTGATGATGATGAACACTATTTGATGTGGACAGGCATGGCGTAAAATGGAACCAATGTGATGAAAGAAGAGGAACATGGTCTTTGTATAAGTTTAACCTTAACCCTTTTGGCTATTTGGGACGGAGACAAATCCAAAAAATGAAACATCATAAAATGAGTCCTAGTCCTTTTTGATTTATTAATGGTGTAACTAACCCAACTTTGCTACAAATAAATGTATACAGATAATATCTAGAGGATGAAACGTAGACACGGTTGTGGTTGGTTGCAACAATTACAGTGACACCCAGAATCTTTGACTAACTTGACTAACAATAGCTCTCGTGGCACAGCACCGCGCTCGTCACTCGACATAATTTTCAACAATTTCACTTCAAACTTGAACATTCCTACTTAATTAATATATTACGGTGATTCATTCAGACGGACTCCTGGCACCTGATATTATTCTTAGACAGCTGCTGCTATATTCGTAGAAATTTGCAAATGAATTCCAGTTTCTTAAAATTGTTTTCTCGCCGACACAATTTTAACAGTTCAGTTCGGTCTGTAGTGATGACATAAATTAACGTAATGGCTCTGTAAAACAATCGACTCAAAGCGTTGTTTCAACTCCAACAAATTTGTTGAAACGAGTCTATTTAAAGACTCCCGGTACTACGGTAAATTGCTTTTCGATCGCTTGTAATTACTCAGTGTAGACCGATAAATTTGATAAGATATAAAAAGACGAGTGGATAATGGATTGTCGACACGCGCGGTTCGGACTACTCCTGCTAGAGCAATTCGTATGGGTAACTTGTTAGGGGCGAATGAAATACATATTGATAAACCAGTGTGCGTTAGGCAATCAGCTGCACAACTTTAAAGACATTCCTTGCGAGACAGACCAACAGAATCTCAAGTTTAATATTTCTAGATACCAAATCATGAAAACTCCGCTGGAAGGACGCGGTGGATGCGGATCTACGCAAGCTCAAGACTCTCAATTGGGCTGAAATCGCTCAAGATAGAGAAGAGTGGCGCTCTCTCGTTTCGGAGGCCAAGACACACTATGGGTCGCTGAGCCATCGGAGTTAGTTAGTTAAATCATGAAAACCACAAAATACAGAAAAATCTCGTTACAAATATAAAAAACTTTTTCAATTGAAATAAAGGAGCCCAGACATTTTACTGCAGTTATTTACTTATATTCTGTCTATCTAGGATTCTCTATCAGAAACATATATTATTACTATAGGGAATCTAAAACATTCAGACACTGAACAAATATTTTTGCTCTTGCATTAACATTTGCACCGTAGCGAGAATAACTCCCGCTATCTCACGCTTTGCGGGCGGCTGTTTGCCCTGTCTTCCACTGACCTGTGCAATAAGTTTCTGCAGCTCGTCGTTCTCCTGCACCAGTTCCCGGTACTTCTCCTCTTCGCCGGGCGCATTGCCCGAGCCGGAGCCCCGCCCGCTCTCAGCTCGCTCCGTCGGGTGGCGGATCACTTCGATCACCTACAGAACAGATATCAGTATAGTAGTACGAATAAACGTCGTTGTCGTAATAAACGCGGGGAGCTGATGGATCCAAATGGCTAACCATCATCGTCATCAGCCTATTAGATACGTTCCCGGATTCTGGCCTTCTCTCAGAGAGTAGAATGGATCGTAGAGCTTGGCGTTAAGCTACGCCTGGGTTAGGGACTGACTCTCAAGTGAGGCTGCCGGAGTGTTAAGAAGACACCAAGAGATTCTACAGCCCACCAAGAAGTAGTAACATTGGTATCTAGATGAAGAAGCGAACAGGAGATAATTCGCTGTGTAAACAAAGGTCCACAAAGGAATATATACAAACCTGTATATTGCTTAAACAGAAGGTTAAATATATTAGATCGACATCCAATCCTGAAGATGAAACAACGTGCAACACAATTAATACCATAGCTTGTTGGTAAGTAAATGGAAACGCCACCAACATTTTCCATCAAATTTTCGGCAGCGCCGTTACATTTTTCATTACCCTATCAGAAATATTAATCACTTTCTCTCAATCTCCGAGAGATATCTATCAGTGATTGACAGTTCATTTCCTTAATCCATGAAACTGCGTCACGGGTTTTGTTATTTCTTGGTGAAGTTTGAAGAGACTGGCAAAATTATGGCAACCCCGCAGAAGCCATTTATAAAAAAGTGAAGTTGAAGTTTGAGGGTATTCTACCCACGTTTCAAGAGTTTCAATTTACAATAACATCTAGTCAAAATCCTTTTACGCCCAAAATTAATAATCGATCCTGATCCGTTATCCGTGGTTTTGGATCGATTAATAATTACGGGCGTTAGAGGTTAAATGTTAAACTGATAAGGGTATATTTTAGGAAAAAATATCAGAACCGTTATTTTTTCCGATATTCGTTCCGTTATTTTTACTCTAGCAAATGCGGTCTTGTAGATTACCTCGCAAGCGAAGTGTAGTCTTTTAAATGAAAAATTCACGGAACAATTTAACGAAGCTTTTAGCACAGCCACCGAGCCTTGCACAGTCTCTGCTGTCTGCCTAACTTCATATTTGAATTTAACACCTGGCCTAAGTCTATTGATAACACTGTGTATTGTATGTACTCAACACAAGTAATATACATTTTATAGCTTTGAGGAGTTCTGAATGTATAATATAATCTCACTTGATTATGGTTCGATTTTAACGATACTTTTGGTGGAGTTCTACAAGTAGCCCAAAATTCACTAATGTTTTTCTTGCCTTTAGTATCGATTTATTAAAAAAAAAAAAACTAGCCCACAACTTACAATAAAAATGTTATGAGCTTAAAATGTTGTATGGCCACGATCACCTTTTTCTTTCGCTGGGTTAGGAGGTTCTGATATCACAGCCGGCATTAGCAAAACCGGCACTCTTCTATCCGGCCGAGTTTTTATTACTACGTCCTAGAAAAATGATTTGCAATACTGTCTAAGCTATTTTCTAAAACTCTGAATTTTAGAAGTATAATCAACTAATTGTAATATGTACAGTCAGCAACAAAAGTAGCTGATCATACTAGATTTCCTAAATATGTTTTAGATTACTATTTCGTGAGTTTTTTTTACATTTTACAAGGTAGGCTCTGACCACAACTTACACCTGATTTTAAGTGATGATATGGTCAAAGGTTGGTGTTTAAGATGATGCTGGTAATCGAAAATTGTGTTAATGTTGAGCTACTTTTGTCGTTGACTGTACCTACGTTCAAAACATTATCATTTGCATTGTTTTTGAATTTGTATAGGTAGGTTTCTTTTGAAACAATGTCGATGCGGGGTGCTAGAACACTACGGTTGCAATTTCTATGGCGTCTTTTTCTTGCTCTTAAGACAGAACATACACAGTTCCAACGACATTAAAGCGCGAGTGTGAAGATTTTGAATTATTTCATATTTGGTAAGTTAGAAATGAAGGAAATGAATGGAATAATCGGAAACCTTACTATGTAACACCATCTCCCCACGCGAGCATTGCGAGCATGAATATATGACATATTTCCTACAATTTACGTATGTGTGTGTTAGGAAATGGAGGACAGGTAATATGGATCAAAGGTTGCTATTATCAAATACGATCAGCATTTCTAGTACCTACATAGATTAAGCATGGGTCACTTATATTTTCCACATAAATATTACTGTGAGATTTTCCACCCCCTTGATATTTTACGACCTATGTCGCCACACCGATGACACGGTCCTTATTACTACACTGATTAAAACACGTGAGCGAAGCGAATGCTTAATTAATTAGAAATGGATGACATAATAAACGTTCGGTAAGTGCCTACAGAGACTTTAAAAGGTTTCGATTTACATTGACCATTGAAAATAAGACCTTGTTTGTGTGTCTTTAACCTATATCTGTTAATCCGTTGCAATGTAACTTCTTAACAAGACGTCAGCGGGAATTTTGGTAATATTTGAGTACTGCAAAATCAAATTCAGAGGCAAAAGAAATACGTTATACTTTTTACTTCAAATACCTACTAATTTATGATCGTGATGTCGAAAACATCCAAACAATTGCCAAATAACCCAAATTGCGACGTGGTTTCGCCGATTGCAGTTTTGCTCGCCATTTTACTTTCCCGAGATAACCCAAATGGTGATAAATAGACTCATCTGCCATTCGGTACAGGAGAAAATATTTATAGGATGTTTTTATATGTATCTAGACAAATAAGTCATAATAAGTCAAGTAATGTGACGCCTCCCTGCCGCCCGTGTCCGCCCATTGTCGCTCCTTCATAAATCTTAATGTCGTGCACAATTAATTTAGGTTTAACTCGACTCGTTTCTATGAAAACTAATCAAGAGCTAATATAAAATCTTGCGTTAACATATCTGATTTTCTAGCGGGGTGATAAGGTTTTAACTTAGCTACCTACAACAGAAATAAATATATGGCACAAAATTTTAATTTTTCCTGACCTTTTTACTCATAATTTCTAAGCAAGGATACAAAGGTCAACTAAAAACAGACAAAGGTACCTAATGGAAAAATATTATGTTTCGAGCTGGTTTAATCAACATTTTATTATGATTACGCGTAGGTAACGTTACGATCCACAATCATAAGCTGGGGGTTATATTACGTTGCCAGCCTTCCAGGAACTTATATTCCAAAACTTTTTTATTTGGATGAGACAGACAGAGGCAATTTTTTCACCAAAGAGTGAGAGCTTATCATTACAAATTAACCCAACGTTTTCATGAAGTAAATTTTAGGCATAACGATATTCAAAAAGTTCCTTAACCACATCATCTGCAGCAAGATGTGCACAGCATAATAAAGGTATCTTTGAATCGCAATGAACCACAAGCAATTTGCATCTATCGGCTCCCGGCGACTCTTACAATATCACCGGTACCAGCTACACGCAACATCAGCAAGTTGTTAAAATTAATGCTCCCATAACAAACAGAAAGGAAGATTTACTCACCTTGGGTATAAAGATGAGTGCCATGCTCAAAAAGCAGCAGAACACTATCGCTAGGGACACAAACACGAAGGCAGCATCCTGTTGGCTTGCTATCACCATTGTGACAGGTGCAGTGATGAGACACAGCACCACCACATTGTAGATACTCATGCCCACGTATCGGGAGTCGTTGATTTGTCGCACCTTCACCGATCGAGTTTCGTACGCGAGAAATAGACCGAAGACTAGTACGAGTCCTTTGTACCCGTAAAGCACACCTAGAACAAAACAGTTCAAGTTAACAAGGAAGAGTAACGATGGGCAAGTCCGATATGTTTAAACAATCGAAAGAATCGCATACGGTGCAAAATTACTAATTAGTCTATGAATCTTTTGTTTCCCATCTGAACATCGAGATGTTTTTCAATTTTACCGAGTCCTACTGACTCGATGTTGCTTTCATCGCTTGCTTTATCTTGATCTTTTTCAGCCGACTCGCATGCGCTTGTATTCGATATGTAGGTAGGCGTTGGTGTTGACTCTGGGGTCTAATTCTAAAACTAAACTAAGTTTGACAGGTCTAAAAATGATGCTGTCTTTTTTACTTGCATGATCAGAAAAGGACAGCCACCAGAATCAACAACATGATTTACTGCGATTAGTTCCTCTCGGTTTTTTAAACATCTCGGACTCACACAAAGTCAACTTACGACAGAAAACCATTGAGAACCATCGAGATGTTTGATCAATCGAAACAATCGACTAAAACATCTTCTTGGACTCGCCCATCGCTAAGGAAGAGAGTGTATGGTTTGGAAACAAGTAACTCACTTGTGAACTTCAACAAACCGCACTAACATTGATTCATTAAAGTGGTACTTTCGCCCTTGCAGCGTGATTACTTCAGTTTTTATGTTAAGACCTATTAAATCTAGCTACAAATCCCGCCTTTTGATCCTTTCTATAGTTTACAGTGTCCCGAAGTAACAAAGAAATTAACAGAAGAGTATGACGACGATACGACCTTAGTCAGGTTTTCAAAAATGAATTTAATATCCGTATACCTACATTGTGATATTACTGTCTCGGTTAATATTTAGTATAAAATAGAATAGTGAAATGAGAAACCTTTTGTAACAAAGACAAAGAACGAGGTTTCACGTTTCAATAGCAGAACAATATTTAAAATGCCTTATTTTTTAATACATTTTTTTTATAGCCGAAAGGCGACAGTCAAAGGTTTTATTTTTGTTATCTACTTTCATTTTACCTCTTTGATGTCCGGAATCTCATGAAAACAAAATGAACTTTTAAATTACATAACAAAGGAAACAGATGTTAATAACGACTTTAAAAAAGTTTGTATTTTGTTGGTAAAGTTAAGCTTGCAAATAAGTCTCTGTGGAGTTGTGACAAGATTTTATAAAATGGAATTTACTGTTTACCGTAGTTAAAATTACCCTATATTATAAGCTTACTTTTTATAATTTTATAAATTTCATCTAAGAACGTGTAGAAGAGGGATAATTTAATTTTAAAATGGGCATTTGGGTTTTTCTTTACATAAATTACAAGGCAGTCAGTTGGTGACTTTCGGAAAGTTAACTAATTAGCTATGGCACTGTTTATATCGTGACACTGATTATATTATTACTACTAAAAAAGAAGTAGGCATGGGTAAGATTTTGCTTTGACATCAGCCGTTAATGCCCGTTAAAGTTGTTATCAGCTAATGCCTATAGAAATGAGCGTTCATAATGTTTCTGAACGAAATTTGCAAATCGCGTGCTGGGAGCTACTTACAGTGATCGGATTACCCTAAGCTCAGATGTTCGCTGTATTACAAGGCTCTAACAGTTTTATGATAGTTTGCAATATTTTGTTAGAAAGTGTATACTAGAATAATATTCAATTGATAGGTAGTAGGTATTATGCCAATAGATAGATAGATATGCGAATTTAATGCATTTTCATCTAGCATAATGTTGTTAGTATCGGATTCGGCGATGGTAGCATTGATTCAGTTATCACATCGGAAATTCGGAGTTTGAAAATCTACGAATAGTTTGGAATATGAATCTGAATTTCCTTCAACCTGCTGGAGGATATATAGTTTTATCGGTATTACCAGAGCAATGGCATCCTAATTTTAAGTGATATTTATGTATAATGTAATAATTTTTTTATTAGTTAGGTAAGCATTTGACCACAATTTCACCAGCGCCTCTTCAACGCTAAGTCACGTGATCAGAAATATGTCAAACCAATACTTTTTTCTTGTTTTCTATTAGCGTCAACGATTGCAGAATGCATCTTGGCTAGGGGCCCTGATGTTAAGACATAGGCTAATCTTGAATTGAAGGCTCTCAAATTATACTCACTGACAAAGAGTCAGCAAAGCAAAAAGCAACTTGAGTTTTGTGCTCATTTGTATGTTGAGAATTAACTGACAAGAATCATTATCAATAGAAAACTGCAGAGCACTGCAAAAGGCAGAGTCTGCAGTGCAGATAATATAATTAGTACAAAGCTATCTCATTTTTCTTACTCTTGATTCTTGATGAATTTTCACGTTACGTCACAGTCCTTTTGAGTTTTAATGGATTGTCTATGTCAGCATTCTCGACCGAAGAAATAAAGTTTTAATTTTTTAAGTGGTTACAGATATAATTAATCAATTAAGTCAAGTTTCATTTCTGTTACTTAACCAGGAAAATTACGTAAGTAGGGTGTTGGGAAGATTGTTGATTTCATGTTTAAACACAGGGTTTCTCTCTGATTGTTTTTCTTATTAGTTATTTAATGGAATGGCTAGCAAGCAGACGACCTGTCTGATGGTAGGCGGTCACTGGGAATTTGCAAAACTAGGGGCGTTGCCAATGCTTTTTCGACCTCGAAGAACTTTTTTTTTAATCTATGCAGTGTAGCGTTTGACCAAGTCACCTGATTGAGCTTAATTTCGGCCTGTTTTGAGCTTAATTTCGGGCTAGGTCAATTTGTGTGCAATTGTCCCCGATATTTATTATTATTTTATTATTTTGTTGTAACAATAATTTATTACATACTCTGAAACAAAAATTACCCTTAGTTTGTATGCAAAATGTGGAGAATGGAATAGTCCTTACCAACTGGCGTAGAGATAGTGCCAAAACTAGTCTCTGAGGAGTAAACAGTGATTGCTGGTCGTGAAACTAATTTAAGCAGTTTCCAAGCTCAACACCTGCAGTCCCATGACACAAAATCGTTATTGCAGTACAAGAAACTTTTGCTCTAACTAATAGTTGAACTATTGTAAACTATCTGCGGGTGAGTAATAAGTCTTAGGATGTACGCGTAGTAAAAATAATATTTTAAAACAAGTAGGTGCCATTTTCTTTATTTTTCAATTTAAGCGTAATAATGCAATGTTCTGGTAAGCGGTCACCGTCGCCTATGGACATTTGCAGCATTAAACCTTGCATTGACCATTAAAAACTCTTTTCACACCCATCTTGAAGGTCTGCATACGTAATATGAAAACTTGCAAGCTACGAACATCTATTGCTTGGCCGTGACTATCACTTTACACATTACCATAAAAATGCACAAGTTTATTGAGTGTGTGTGTGTATGTTTGTTACTTCTACACATTGAAACGGCTCATCTATTTGAATGATATTTGGAATGGAGATAGCTTATACCCTGTTTTAATAACTAGGCTACTTCATATCACGGAAAAGTTCCCGTAACAGAAAGGGAAACACGAGCGTAACCGCGGGGCATGGTTAGTAGGTTCATAAAGCTACATTGTACTTTTTACATCCTAAGTTGCGTTTTATTAAAGCGAAGCAACCTGTTTGTAGAGTAAAGGAGTGCAACTATGTAGTGGTTATATAATGTAATAACGTCTGAGGCTTTCAACGGATAATACTTTCTTGATGAAACCTATCTATTTTTCATAAACTAACGCAGTTTTGTCTTTGTGTCCTTCGACATACATCTTTATGTGTAAAAATTTCGTGTCTCGTTGTTGGTCCGCGATGAACTCCTAAGCTAATGGCACCATGTATGCAGTTGGTATGATACAATTAGAGAAATAGGATAGTTCAATCTATTTTTTTATTGGTGCCATCCGTGCGAAGCGGAGGCGTGTAGGTAACCCATAAGATTTAAAAAAAAGGCGTTGTGACAGTCAGGTAGAAAGTTACTGTTCTACGCTCGCACTCAGCTCATCATTGTTCGACCAATAGTATACAGGATGTTAAAAATGTTACGATTTCCCAAATACAATTTAAGTGTGTTTTCATAATATGGATGTGAAAAACAGGCTTACTGCTAGGTATATTCCAAATTCTCACTGAAAGCTTCCATTTTGCATTTTAATTAATTTAGTCCAAATAGTTAATATTTTATTTTTTTATATGTAAATAGGTTGGTTACTTACCTAACCAAACGAGATTGTGCTGACTTTCGCAGTGCTCCAGCTCGGGCCTTATGTGCACGTCATCATCGTGGTGCCTCGGAGTCTCCAGTGGAAACGTCTCGACTTTCCGCTGCAGAGGGTCCCGTAATTGCCACGTGGTGAGTAGCACCGTGTCGATCAGCAGTAGTGCGCCAACCATGGTATAAAGTTTCCAGCCGTGAACACCTCGCTACAATGTGGAATTTTCAGTTAGTGCAGGCAATGGGCCAGACATATTAGCCTAAGAACCGATAACCGTTGGGGCAAACGAGTTATTGAGTGGAGACCGCAATTCAGCAAACGTAGTGTAGGATGTCCTCTGGCTAGGTGAAACGATGATATACCTACGCAAAATAGCTTCCAGCGGTTGGAAGAGAGAAGCCGAAGATTGGGCTCCGTGGCATACTTTGAGAGAGCCTTATGTTAAGCAGGGGATTGAAACAGGCTGATTATGATGACGATTTTAGGCCTTGAGAAAAAGAAATGCTTGATATATAGGTACGTAGCAGGCAATAGATAACTAAAACATTGTTATGTTTAGTGAAATAGTTTGACATAGAATAATCATAGTGCTAAAAACTACGAGTCTTTCCTTATTTTTTTTAATGTAACTGAATAGTAACGAGACTTGCAAGTCGCACGCCGATTCTTTAATAATAGGTTTGAGATCGTCTTAATTAAAATTGCCCCCTCTAAGGGAGATGCTGGACTGATCACCGGATTGGTTGACCTTTATGATCGCAAACAAATCTAAGTTCACAAGAGCGTTGCCGCAAGTCCATCACACCAAAAGTAAAGTAGTGCAATGAGGTTATGCTCTCAGATAGCGAGGCGAAATCAGATTTAGCAGAGGAGCGTAGTGCAATTTTGGCTTAGACGATCTCTACCAAATTTGAATAGGTAGCTAGTTAGCTAGTTATGATAGCTCTGTATGTTAATTCTGTGTTCAAATTGTACCTTAAAACATTGTAACAATATACAACAATAGTAACTTTAAAAGATACATCAGGGATTGTACTACAAAGAGATAAACATTAGGTAGGTTCGTCAAAATGTATATTACTCTGTTTGCTGTGTAAGGGTTTCATGGTTTCCATGTTTGACTACTGAACTTATAAACAATAAGTTACGTAATAGTTATCTATATAAATAATATGGTGATATTTCTATACGATCGTTCATGTGGGTTCTAATATTTATAACGGAAGTATAACAAAACATCATTTACTTATTATGATAGATATAAAATAAAATATTTGGCGAATGTAAACAACAATAGCTACGTAAAACGGAAAATAAAAAATGGTTAAGTGTCAAAACCCATATTTCCAATGTATTGAATATTTGTGCTTGAAACGAGGCACTTAAATATTTTATGAGTGATGTTATTTCATGTTGCGTCAGTAAGTGCCATCTCTGTTGATATGATTCCGTCTCTACATATTTGCATGCATGATGTAGTATGAAAATCTTACCTTCCCTGCAGGTTTCGCCTCGGTTTTCAGTTGGGTGGTATGCCGGTGAACTCTCCATACTTTAGTGAACATCGCTCCGTAGGCCATAGAGAACCCTGTCGCCAGCAACCAAGCCCGCGCCGCACAAAGTCCGGGGTAGTGCATCGGCTGCACCCATCGACCATCCACTCCCAGCGCGATCGCAGCCGCGAGACACACGCAGCACCCACACAGCATCACAGTGTTGCAAGCCGGGTGCGACCAGAGAATAACCCTGCAGTAAAACCGAACGTTATCCAAACATAAAACCCAAAATAAAAATATTACGAACACCAAATGTCGAAATTTAACGACTGCCTCGGCGTTCGCTCGCAATAAAAACGAAAACAAAGTTCACGGAATAAAGTTAGGTATCGACAGATTCGCACCGAACCGGAACGGAACTATAGCAATATTAGCTAAGATATTCTGCTGTGATGCTTATTGAGAAAGTACAACTAGGGTCTGTCCGTATTCGTCGATGTAGATTCGTTGGAACGTTCATGTACCTAACACTTGCAAATCGGCTCGGCCCAGACCACCCCAAATTCAAAGCAAACGACATGAACTAAATGTTCACATTTATAACGCCATAAGAAATTCTGTCTACTGCCGGATAAGTTTCTGCACTATACTCGAATCCACGTAAATAAATAATACAATTAAAGCGCAAAAGAAGAAATAAAAGGTATGCGCAGTCGAGTAAATCTGTTTTGGAAAGTTAGCGGCGAACAGCGCGAAGTCAAGTTTGGATACAATTTTGAACTCAAGTAGCCCTCACTACGCATACAAAAGTTCTTTGTGGGATGAAACTACCAAAAACGAGTTGCCGAAAATCTTCGATACATTTTGTTTAACTTTTAACCACTACCTATAGGCAGTGTGGGAGCGGATTCTGAGATCATTTCGGATTTGTGGAAGCGAAAATGATTAAATATTCTAACTGCGCTATTTGCAATTCGCAATCTGAACTTTGCCGGAAACGGGAACGGTTTTATTTCGGGCATCGGGTTTATTTGTGTGGATTGAAATTTTTAGCGTTATCGATTGATCGCATCCGGTGCCGGCATTTGGGCAAATTGGCCGGATTGTATTTCAGAGCCCTGTCAATATCGTGTAGCGCCCCAAACTTACACACTTATCTGAAAGGGGTGGAATGCGACGTTGACAAGGGCCGCGT
Organism: Opisthograptis luteolata; assembly: GCA_931315375.2. Taxonomy (NCBI): domain Eukaryota; kingdom Metazoa; phylum Arthropoda; class Insecta; order Lepidoptera; family Geometridae; genus Opisthograptis; species Opisthograptis luteolata. The sequence continues at coordinate 5,868,828 of OV928036.1, forward strand.
AAAATAAAGGATTCTCTGGTTCCCATGACTTTTTACTCGATTGCGTACGCAAACGGTTTCAATATCGTTGCGAAGAGAGGTCGATGTCATTATTATCATGTGTCTATCGGGGTGATGTGGATAGCGCATTTTCTAAGTGATTGGGTATGTCGCGATATTTCGTTGGCTTAACCAAATTGAAGCATTTCGGTTTATAAAGGTTTTTAATACAGAGAGGTCATTACATTTTAATGGTTACTTTTACAATTAAATTCGGTTAGATCAATTATTCAAATTGAAAACCAAGAAAATTTTCAATCATTCTACGACATAGAATTTTATCTATCGCCAAGCACCTATCGGTGTGTTCCGGTAGCCCCACTTGATGGCCAGTTCCTAGTCTAGGTGTAGCGTGGCGCCACCTTCAACCACATCGTCACTTAACATCAGGTGACTTGTGGTCAAATACTACCCTGTAAAGTGTAAGTAGTAAAAAAAGAAATAATTAGACGGTTTTATTAGAAACTGTGGACCAAAGATAGTTGTGGGTTTAATCTGGTGGTCTAAAGACATTTTTGAATAAAAAAACGCAGCTTCTCAGCAGATAGTTTCGGATTTTCTAAAGTTTATCCTGAGAGCGTTTGAAAATTTGCTTTGCAAGTGCTCATTTTAGGGTATTATTATGTACTTAATTATCTAAAAAGAACCCAACTGACAATATTACATTGATTTTTTTTTGTTCTGCATCTTAATTTTAACAAACCGTGCTTCAATCTGATTGAACATAGAAGATGTAATTCTTCTAGATACTACGTAAAGGTTACCTTCTTCGCCTGTGGATTGTGTTGAATACGATCAGTCCGACAGCCGCTAGCATCCCTGCTATGCATAGTGCAGTCATGCAAGCGAAAAGTGGTAGGGACACCATTCGAAGCTCGTTCACCACCACTGTGCGGTCCGGGGGAACCTTGCCTCCTACAAGAAATTGTGCACATTAATAAATGCGATACAGTAATATCTACGAGTATACAGATAGATAAACTCTTTACGTTTTTGTCTACTTATTTTATTCTTTTTTTTTCATTATGTAATCAACCAACAACATATGGGTTTGAAATTGTTTTCTTTGATATTTACGACATGATTTCATCACTAACATAATCATACTTTATCTAAATTAACTTCGTAGTCCGTAATAGTCGTTGGCAATAGTTGACGCGATTCCTAGTCAGAAAAACAAAAAAGACCCAACACATATTTTTGTTTCCAACCTGACAAATAAAACTATGAAACAAAGCTTACGGCTGAAACTTCCACCATCGTCTAAAAAGTTGTTTCCAAGAGAGTTTCCAAGTTTAGGTAGGTATTAGTGATCGTATAATTCACGACGCTCTTAAGCAAAACATATGCGATGATCGTAAAATTGTCGTAAAACTTATATGGTACCACCTCATATAGCGTAGGTAACGACACGTTTAGGTACCGATAGATCTTTCAGGGCTTGAAGATGAAAACGCGAAATATGTAAGTAGGTTCAATACCTGTCGTAATGAATAACAGGATACTGTCAAAACGTGTAATAAATAAATCAATGTGTAATGATCAAAGAGTCCGTCAAATTGTTGGTGATACTAAATAGAACGAAAGAGGATCGTAAAGTGAACTCTAGAGTGGGTGAGATAATTTTGGAAAGAAGAAAATGATAAGTTTTTAGCCGGTGGTATCGTCAGTTATTAGTTTCCTTGCCACACATCACAATCACATACCACTGGCGTATTGCGAACGGATTAAGATTTTCATACTCACATATAGACGCTTAATGAATAAGGATGTAACTGAAAATTGGGTTTAATTACAGCCATTTTTCTCCAAATACAATATCAGGAAAATGTGAAAATATAAATTTCATTTGATAAACCACTTTATATACCTACTCAAAGGTCAGTCGCCCACGGGATAAAGTTACTAAGATTGATGGTAACATTTCATTTAAACTAGTGGTAGAACTTCATTGAATTTACTAACATTAATAACATGTTCAGAAACCTGAAACAGATGGTTGCTATACTGCCCTTAATGTCAAGAAGGCAAGTAAAACCTACAATAATAGTTGACAAACTTGATAATATAAACTTGTGAAATTGTTTACTGGAACTTTCCATTTTATTAGACTATCGATGGCTGAGACTTCGATAAATCTTTTATCGAAATTTATTCGGCACTAGCGTAGCTATACTAAGATCATGTCAATATTTTCGTATCACGGTGTTCCTTCCCTCTGATATTTTATCACTCTTTATTTATATAACGTTAGGGAATATTGCCTCCATAGATTTAATTAAATAACTTGCGACTACCTACCTACGAATCCACAGGGCAATAAAGCTCAAAAACTAGGTACCAATGGTCCCTCAGACTCGTTTTTGAAATACTAGTTGCGTAATACTTTTGTAGTAGAAACTTACGTATTTTTTCTTTCAAACTTTATATGGCTATATATGAATAAATTTAACTGTTTTTCTCTCTCTTTACAAAGACATTAACCAGATTTTAACCTATGACCAAACATAGGTACTATACATTTCGAAAACCAATTGTCGTTACATAACACGTTACATGGAAAATGGAAAGCAATTTTATAAAATTCAAATGATATATCCAATAAAAACTATTTAAACAGTTTCAATACAAAACAGTTCTGTAAATTAAAACTTCCACTTTCATACCATCCATCAATTTATTGGAGTAAATATCGGCGAGGCAAACATACGGGCTATGTTGGTCACGTTTGATCTAAATTACCTTGTGCTCTTGGGAGTAGATATTAAGCCACTCTTTTTTTCTCTCTTATTGGCAATTTTACATCGCCATATATGATGGGCAAGTACAGCAATCATAAATGGTTAACTGGGTTGGAAAGGTTACATTCCCTATAGGTAGCAATATAACTTATTTTATAATCCAACATTTTCATTTAAAATTCAAACTGGTATCCCATTTCTCTTGGTAAATACCCGATTCAATAGACCAATAAGCGAAATGGGTCGAGATCTTTGATCGTCATAAATTTAAGCTGTTACGTGACTTTGATTGGTATAAACTCAGAAAAATGACGCAAAATAGAGTAAACGACTCATGTAATGGAAATAGACGTTTAACTTTAGTTGTAAGACGAAATATAAAGGGTTTGTACTCACCTACCCACCGCTCGCGGTCAAGCCAAGTTAGGTTGTCAGCCTGCGTATCGTAGTACCCAAGCTTCACGTAGTGATTTTTGAATAGTTGTTCAATCTGCGTCAGAGCTATCCTGTCACCTTGTGATGAGAAAGCCACTAAACCCTGGGATCAAAATAATCAAGATATAATTTACAGAAAACATAGTACTTGTACAATGATTCACGATACCTAACGGATGCAATGTCATTATATTTAAGTTATGTACAATTTTACATATAGGGTTCAGTCTCGACACGGGGTGACAGCGGCCGATATTGTAGAAGATATTGTTAGTCTGTGTGCAGACATATTATACGAACGTAGTCATACGCAGAAGTTAGTAGATTGAATTAATTGAAAATTATGTTTTTGTCAGTGAACATTGCACAGTTTCTTTAAATCTGCACTTTAGAAAAGAGAAATTAGAATTTCGTTCTATCCTTTTTTGTTAATTAACGTTTACAATGTGGGTAGCGAGTATGTTAGCGTATTGTATTCGTGTTGAGCGTGTAAACAGGCACTCTTTAGAGGTTCCTGCAAAAACATTATCCTAAATATGATAATGTAATTTTAATGTTAAGCACCACAGCAATTAGCATTTTACGACCGAGTGTTTTCTTTATGTCATCGTCAGTAGTGGCGGCCATTAAAGGCTTGTTATTGTAAGCAACTTATACATAAGCTGACACATAAAATTATTTTTAGGATCTGCTGTTAGGAGCAACCAAGTAAAATAATGGTTTATTTTTCCTCTGTAAACCAAAGGCACGATTAATGTACCTACTAACTTCTTCTTCTTCTTGCCCAGGTCCCATCTATTTGGGGTCAGCGCAGCATGTATTCTTCTTCCACTCTCCCCTATCAGCCGTCATCGCTTCATTCACTCCCCTTTCATTCATATCAACCCTCACACAATCCATCCGTCTTTTCTTTGGTCTTCCTCTTCCCTTCCATCCATCAACATTCATATTCATCACTTTGTTTGTAATCTGACTATTATCCCTCCTCATAACATGTCCATACCAAGCCAAACGACTCCCTTTCACCTTATCTGTCACTGGTGCTTTTAATGTACCTACTAACTAACTAGCTATATACCTAACTGTGGAAACTGTAAGACTATGAAATAAAACTCTACATTCTGAGCCCTACATTCTAATATTATCCTATTTGCGTATAGCTGTCATTTCAAGTAGGTACGTTATATTCTTATGATGAGAAAATGTCACCGGAGTTTCAGTAGTATGTTACTCCAAACACTGACTAAGGTGTGTAGAACCTACTTATTTACTTCCGTTCGTCGCGTCGCCGCCGCGCTTCGGGGACTAAAAATACCCCGAGGTGATAAATGTTGGTACATAAAAACGGCAAACACCTCCATCAAGGATATGTAGATATAAGATGCAAGTGTGAAAAAATAAAGTGAAAGTGGTGAAGTGACACACAAAAATTCATAAGAAATGGTCTAGAAAATTCGAAATATATTTCATGAGAAGTCCCACTTGTATTTGGTATAAACTCTGCTGTAACGTCTGAACGGATTTAGTTGAATCTTCTAAGTTAATGGAATCTTGAAGTCTGTAACATACATAATATATATAGGCTACTTTCATTCGGAAACTAGGAGTACTCGCTGAAAACGAGAAAATACTTGACGTGGGTAGTATTTTCATGTCACAAAAATGATTTCATTGGTAAGAAAACATTCTGAGAATTGGGTGAAATATGAGTGCGACGAGAGAATTTCAATGAATAAATCAATTATATCCTCAGTCTGATTGATTGAAGTCGAAGATTCTATGAAGGTCGATACAACAAAATACAATTTCATCACACTTACCGATACGCCGAGAAACGATGTGGAATTTATAGCTTCGTAGATGTCGTCAGCGATCCTCTTATTGGTGTACGTGAAGTTCTTCAGGCTAAGTCCAGTTTTCTGCAGCTTTTCCATTGTTTTGTTGAACGCTATAAACATAGGTAGTAGGTACTCTTAGATTTTAAAATACAATTATAACAATTGTTGTTTCCTGTTAGAATTTAAATTATGTGATAACTATTTAAATTGTGCTTGAATATTATAAGTAGAAATAAAAACAATATGTTATATCTGCATGAAAAATGTCAGCACATCGCCTATAAATAACAAGCAGTAACTCAACTAAGGCAAGATGCTTGAGTCTTGTCCTAATAATTGGAATTATTCTAAACAACACTCTGTGTAAAATAATTTTGATATCCATTAATATGAAAACACTGGAGTATTTACAACTGCGGTTTTTTATATTGTTTGACTTAATTCATACTTATATTTGTTAGATACTGAGAGAGAACACGCAAGAACTTGAACTCTAAACAAAACATTTTTAGATGGTTTTTTTAAAGTGGAAATCCAACAATGCGGAAATCGTTAGACATATGCAATTTAATCTATGATTATACCATTAATAAATCACGTTTTGTCACAACAGTGGAACTATGTTTCAATATACATGTTTTTTTTTTGAGGTAAGTACCTAATTTTTATATTTGACGTTGTTTCAATGCTAAAATATGAAGTACTACTATGTAATACGTTTTGGCACGCAATCATTAGAAGCAATTTTAACATCTGAATAAATGACTAGCTGTGTGTTTCACGTGTACTTTTATAAGTTTATTTTATTTTACTTTGTCTTGTTTACTGCAAGGCCATATGTTAGGTAAAGTTACACGATTCGGACGTCTTTCTCTAGTGGAGGTACTGCTTGCTTTATTTATATTGTGATAAAATTTTACTGACACTTTGGGCAACGTTGCATGCTACCATGTTGGTTACATTGATCGGGTACCTTAAATATACTCTATTTTGCAGTGTACCTACTCAATTTCTGTATTAGAAACGCGATATGATTCCAATTTGTCGCTATTTCACGCAACTTCAGTTATTTTATACTAATTAATGAAGTTGCGTGTGTAGGTATACAGTTACTAATGATGTGTCGTGTTCATTTTCACCTCCCATTTGCAGTCGTTACTCTGTCATTTTGTCTGGAATTATCGCGTGAACTGAGAGCCGCCTCTCTTTACTCATTAAGTTACTTCATAGCGGAGACTACAGAAGAAGAAATTATAAACTGTACGAGTATTTTAAGCGCAGTTATCTATTAATTACTCATGAACTGAAGTTTCTGCAGTAAATTGTCCAACAGAAAATACTTTGAAAGTTATTTTTAATACTCTATTTTAAGTTGTACATCCATACCCGTCGTCCATACACGTGAGTATGGATAAACATGTTATACAGTGATTTTATTTTTAAGTACATATTTTAAACTGAAATCTCTACTAATATTATAAATGCGAAAGTAACTCTGTCTGTCTGTCTGTCTTTTACGCGAAGACTGTTCGGAAGAACTACTGAACCGATTTAAATGAAATTTGGTACAAAGATAGTCTAGAGCCTGAGAAATGACATGGGCTACTTTTTATTGCGATAAACTGTAGCCCGCGCGGGTGAAACCGCGGGGAACAGCTAGTCATCTATAGGTACGTTTCATTGGCTTATTCTCTACAAAGCCTTAGGCGTGCGAGTATATTTACCGGAATGAGCGTTTGCTCTTAGTCTACAACCCAAATGTACAGCTTAATTTAAAACAGGGAATGTACAAATGTAACGAAGGAAGACTCGAGGTGATACAATTTCCAGGAGGCTCCGTCAGACTCTGTTAGAATATGGAATATGGTGTTAAGTAGGTATGTGTACACGCACAGTGTGTTACGTATGCAGGTAAATACATATTTATCAAAAAACATTTGTTGTAAGAATAACATTAATGATTTTTTATAATAACCATGTAGGAAATGTCGCAGGGATATGATAAAACCCGAGATTTAATCAAATTCGCATGGGACATCATCAATTTACTGGAGATGTTAAAGTTACATGACCACTCGATATTGCTATTTCCCAAAAGAAATGAAATGCTTTGATCCTGAACTGGTTTAGTAAAATGACAAAAATGAAATTTGTAAGTTGCTATTAAAAATATTTATTAGGTGGACTAACTACTTTCTGTGAGAGCTTTGCTCTGGATCAGTTATTATTGAGCGTTGTACACTGTCACAGCAACAAAATTTAGGTTTGAAGACGAGCGAAGCGAGAAGGAGCGGTTAATACGAGACAACAGTGCACGATTCGAGTGAGCGAATCGAGCGTGCTTGGTAGCGGCAGACGATATCCCAGAACCGAATCAGCTTTACGCGGCAAGGACGGAAATAACGCACTATGTAAGGCCTTACCTTGTTTATTATATTTTCACGATTGAATCAAATCACTTTTTTAGATAAATCTACAGAGTTGTTATTTTAACATCTCCTATGAATTGATCAATTCTCTTAGGGATTTAATCAAATATCTGTTTTCATCATATCCCTGCGACATATAAATTGTAAATTATGTACTTAGTGCCTTCGATGGATATTAAATATTAATATTAATACCAGTAACCTGTGTTGGTGGGTAAATAGCAATGTTGTGGCACGTGTAACGTTAAATATTCTATTTTAATATCAATTGCGTTTTTGTATGCTACTGGAACTTTGTGTCATGTACACTTAGTCAACAGAGTTTAATTAACTTTTCTCTTTCGTGTTATTATAACTCAAAGTTATCTCAATGAATAATAATGAAATACGAAATAATTAATAAGATGTTTCTTGACGACACGGCTACTTTATTGTGTCAACTAAAGTTACGTTTTGACCGAGTCATTTTTTAGCTTAGCTTAATGTTGATTTGCTACACTGCTCTATGTTATTAAATTTGCTTATGAATATAAAAAATAAATACGGAGCCAAACTTTCTTAATAACGTGTTTATTAATAATTCTTCTTTTTTGTTATCAAAATTAAAAATGTATATTTTCATAGGAAATTAATAATACCTATACTTAAAAACTGACTAAAATATTGGGATGTTGTTGTAATTAGGTTTAACATTTTGCCACACTTAGGTACAGCGACGATGATCAAGCGCAACAATTTAGTTAATCACGGATTTTTACCCACTAGCACCACCGATTTAAATCTTAATCTTTTTTTTCACATTGAGATTGACAAGTGTGTCAAATCATATGGTAAAATTAGTTAAATCCAGATTAAAACAAAGTTTAACGTGTTGTGCAAGCCAGCCTAAAGGGCATACACAGAGACATAATATTAGACATTTCAACATAGTATTACATACTCAAAACTAGGTATCAAAATAACACATTGAGCAGGTTCTATTCAGCAATCTGAGAGCAATATAAGAAAGACTAACGGCAAAATTATACAAAAACAACAAACGAAATCATTCGCTATGAATTTCTACCCATATTATCAAAACAAAGGAATATCGTCGAAAAATAACATGTTAGCATGATTAAGTCTTGTGTAACATATCGTAAGAATACATACCCAGAGCGACGGCCCACACTGCGTCGTAGGCCAGAGGCGCCTCCTGGTATCCCTCTGGAAATCTCTCCCCTTCGATGTCGTATCCCGCGTCTTTCAATGCTCCGTTCAGCCGTATACTGTTTACACAAGACATTGTTTCTTTGTACGAACACTTTCTATACAATATTCGTTATTTGTTCGTGAAGAGTCAACATGTTTCGCAAACTTTGATTATATTAATGGTTTTGGGGGTGCTCTGATAGAAATGTCGTGTATTTAAGAATAGAAGCCAGTCAGAGTAAACTGATGATATCATCTTCTCGCAACCCATATGGGTTGTGTATAGAATACCAATAAATAAATAGTTATTTTTCCTAAAACGAGAATATTATTAGAACAAAATCGTTCAATCACCTTTAGGTATGAAGTGACTAGCGACCAGTACGCCCGCGTGTAGATTTTTTACAGGATTCACAATTTTTATACAAACTTCAGCACCCATTTCCATTGCCTTTTAAAAAAAACCTTATTACAAAAATACCATAATTTTAAAATTTCAAGTTTCTAGCCAGCGATTCAGGCTCTCATGCAGACAGTCTGTTATCATAAATATTACTTATTAATATTTATGACCTAGAGAAAATTCGTTATCATCAGACAATAAAAACCGGAACTGCTGTTCTTATTTATCTTTGGGAACGGTCACTACATTTAATCATTGTTTTGGTTCGTCATATTGAATCAATTCAATGCAATCTAATGTTATTATTTATTTGATCCAATAGTGTGCTATAGAATAAGTAAATTACCATTACCAAAATTATTTCCGTTATTTGAATTGAATTGTTTTTTAAATTGAAAACAGTTTCCGAAATTGTTTAATAGCAAATGTAAATTAAAAATTGGATTAGCAATTAACTCCTTCACTTTTAAGGGTTTCTTTTTAATTCGCCCATTTGAATTTCATTGACACCTTGTTGATACTTTCGCGTCCAAGCTTTTGAGATATAAGGTTATTTGAGAAGGTTATCAAAGTAATGGTCTAATTTAACTTTTAACATTTGGCAAGCGCACAGTGGTCCGCATCGTTGCTTAACATCAAACGGAACTGCGGTGAAACGTAAGCCTAAGTCCATAACAGAAAAAGTTTTCGAGAGATTGTTGCTGAATGTTTAATAGAAAATAAATATCAGCAGAAACCATTATAATAACCGCTGACTACTGCCACTAATGGTCACAGTTCATATTTCCAATTAATGCTTAACCATTCTCGTTGGAACAAGCGCGTTAATTAATTATCTATTTATTTAGTTCTAAACAACCAACAGGTTTTACATGATTTATGTGTTGATGTCAGTTGTACAACACTCGATCACACTCCACTCTCTGTACTAGAAGAGTTGACATTTTTATTTTTTTGTTCTGTTTTTGTTTTTAGTATAACTTCCGTGTTACTTTTAATACACAAGCGTGTGTTCCGACAGTCTCACTTGAGAATTGAGATACTTTCCCCTTCCGGGTGTAGCGTGGTACCACTATCGACCACATCGTCACTTAACTTAAACCTGAGTGACCTTATAGTTTTAACCCCTGACGTAAAAAGAGGGATGTTATAAGTTTAACGATATCTGTCTGTCTGTGTGTGTTTGTGTGTCTGTCTGTGGCATCGTAGCTCTCAAACTGATTGACCGATTTCGATGCGGTTTTTTTCATTTAAATGTCAGTGTCCTTGCGGTGGTTCTTAGTTCCAGCAGTGTCAGAGTATCAGCTCTTTTTCAAAATGATAAGAGGCATTTTTAGCTATGTTTGATGAAAATCGGTCCAATATGTCAGGGGTTTTTTTTAAATTAATTACATTGATAAACTATATATTAGTCCATAGTGTAAAAGAAGACAGCGATACAGGTATATAACTGGTACCAGCTGCTACTAGCTAGTATATAGCGCTACGGCCAGATCAAGCCGCGCCTTATCGGATGTTGTTTGGCAGCTAAATCCGAGCCAGCTTTGCTCTAGATAAGAATAATCCGATACAAATCCACAAAACACTTGTTTGTAGCTTGCCAAATCGCATGTATGTACCTGTTGGGATCTAAATAGTAGGGAGAGGCTAAATCACTTGTTCTGGTTCAATAAGTTCTAAAGTTTTGGTCATAAATACCAAAAACCAACTAACAGTGGCGCAGTGACCTAAAATGAGTCATGACCTCTAATGATAGGAGCCGCTACTTTAGTCTGTCCCCCTGCCTGTTTTTGACTTAGAGCTTCCGCAGGTCCTTATCGTCTTTATCATTACAGTGCTACCTACTATTCCCGTTTCACGGTTTGAATAATACAATAATATCGAGAACCATTGCACATATATTGATCTAGCCCCAAATTAAGCTCGAAACTTGTGTTATGGGTACTAGATAACGATATACATACTTATATAGAGCAATAAATACTTATATAGATAGCAATATCCAAGACTCGGGAACAAATATTCGTGCTCATCACACATACATATATTTTGACGACCGATGTGGCGCAATGGGTGGATAGCCGACTGTGAATCGTGAGGTCGCGGGTTCGATTCCCACTACAGAATAAATATTTGTGCATTGAAAAAAAAAGCACAAGTATTTGTTCTGTGTCTGGGTGTTGTTGATCCCCGATCCTCGTAGTTTCTGATACCCTGGATACAGGGAAACCTAGTTAGTGGTCAGTGCCTATGTATGTGATTGTGCGGGCATTATTATTATTATTATATTTGCCCTTACCGGGATTCAAACCCGGGACCGCTAGCTTCGCAGGCAGGGACACTACCAACTCGGCCACCGCGTCGTCAATGTATTCTCGAAACATACACTTAAAGCTGAAGCGTCTTTTCCGTCAGTTGTTCGGCATACAAGCCGGAGGTTGACTTTAGATAACCAAAACTGCCACTGGGTAAATTCACTAACTCTGCCAAGCCATAATCGAATTAAAACATATACCTCCGCATATACCAAATACTGGCAGAGTATATTTTAGTGTATTTAGATTCAATCCGTAAAAAATGCCTTGCTTCTAATACCAGTAGTGTATTATTTTAATCTACGATATGACGTGAGGGTGAATTCGCGAAAATGTATATACTAGAGTTTCAGCACTATTATGTAACATGAATGTTACAAAAGCTTCTAATGCATCCATCTCCCCCGTTTCCCCTTGTTGTATGCACTTATTTCTAAGAAAGACTACGCTTTTGAACAAAGCTAAGTACCGTCGGAGTTCCCCCAGAGACTGAAGCAATAAGCTTTTCATTGGAGTCGTTATGAGAACAAAATAGATGTGTATAGTGGAATATTGCTTGTAGGTATTGCGCACTGCTTGATTTGTTTTATTTATCTGTTTCTTACATAGTAGCGTTTGACTACAAGTCTCCTGATTTTAAATTACAATGTGGCGGAAAGACGAAGTTACGAAGGATTTGCGCTTATTCTAGTTGGAGGACACGCAGGAGGTGGCGCAGGACAGACCGAAGTGGCGTCTCTTATTATCGGAGTTCAAGGCTCACTTTGGGTCGTTGCGCCAGTACAGTTAGTTAGTTATGTGGTCGATAGTGGTGCCACGCTACAGCTGGATTGGGAACTGGCTCCCAAGTGGGTCAGTGTGAACACACCGATAGGACCTTGGTGACAGATTCTTATCCATTCTTTGTGACTTTTTTTGTTGCATTTTTTTTAAGCTTGAACGAAGTAAACATTTAAACCGCGACAGCGCAAAAGTGTGGAAGGGACGAAGGGTCAAGAGCGTTGACAGTAGTTGACACGCGCCTAATACATATCCGCATTCTTTGACATTTCCCTCGTGTACTGTAATAAAATCTTATTACTGATATGAAAAGCGTATCGTATTGCGATCCCCGCTTGAGGAGTTACGTAGTAATAGTAGTATTCTTTATTAAACACCAATCATTAGAACAGAAAATATCAAATAAGCTAAAATTGGTTGTACGGGCGGCCTATCGTTTAAAGCAATTAAATTGAGTCTTAAATACACAGCAATTTTACTGGTAACTGTGCCTTTACTTAGTGGGAATCAATTTGGTTTTCGAATTATTGATAAAACGGCGGTAGATACCTACGCAGAGCTTGTAAATTGAATGCCATATAAATTATGAAAGGCAGTATTTGTCAGCAAAGATGACTTGACGAGATAGTAGGTAAAAGTTCGTCTTTAGGTTCAAAGTGTTCAAAATTCTATTTACAATTTTCCATTCACTTTTTCTTTTTTTTCCATTGGCGCTGAGTATTGTTCTATTCATATCTCTCTCTGTTTCGAAATAAAACGGAACTTCAAAGGATCGATTGATTAGTGCTCTTCGTGGAACACCCTTGGTGCTTTTTGCGTGGTTTTGGAATATTTCATTGTCCACGCGAGCAAATGGATCGCAGCAAATCATCGGAACCAATACAAAGAGAAGAAGCAAACTGGCGACCAATGAAAGCTGATATCCCGCGTTCAAAGTAAAACTATCAGTGGCTTTCTCGAATTGGATGACCTATTTGATTTAAAGGCTTAAAAGATATTGGAGTGTTCAGTATTGGTGGATCAGCCAGATTAACGAAATAACGAAGTTTGTGTGGATATATATATGTTGGGATTATAATCTATGAAGTCATCATAGATGAATGGTTTTTTTTAAATATAATTCAACTGTGTAACGAGACGAGCGCTCATTACGCTTGATCATCATTACCCAGAGTTATTAACATACGTTTTTCTTTTCAAAATCATGTGCACTACGCTGTGACCTTGAGATGTAGATACAAAAACTCCTGGTCCTATAATTTCTTTGTTTTGCTTTACGAAACAGGCGTTATAAGAATCTATTAACAAGTATGTAGCATACGCTTAACTTGAAAAAAATGTATAAATTTTTTGATTATATAATAGTTAAATACAAATAGACAAAGGGATCTTTCAGGATATCGTTCCGTTAAAATAATTATATTAAACTGCAAAAATTTAGAATATATCCACTGTAACTTATTCATAGCTTAACTCATTTCAGAATATAAATGTTTCGTCAATTGCTTCGACAAGTGCTCTTTGAAACATTTATTGTACTTGACAACAAGGTTTTCGGTCGAGGCAGACATAACAATAAAACGCCGGTAAGAGCCGCGATATCGCGTATCTTACGCGTTTCCGCTTGGGATTGCAGGTATTATTGTAGCCGTGATTCAGAAAAATCAGGTACTCAAACAGGTGTAAATGATGCCACAAAGCTAGATGGTTGTCTAACCTTATCGTTATAAATACTGACAAGGATATACCTAAATGTAATCGAGAGATGTTGGAAAGAAAGAAAGGTTATACGATGCGCAGTGTATCGCTAGTTGAGAGAACCAAATGGTATTAGTATGTAGAAATGAGTGGCAATGAATACATTAGTAGAAAAAAATCACATACCGAAAATCCTCTGAAGTCATACCAGAGATTGTAGTCTGGTTGGAGTTCTGATTCCACATCAGGGCTTCCGTTGTAAGATGACCTTCTGCAGCCTCTCTCATCTGCTCCAAAGTACAGTCGATACCTTCCCGCTCCAAGTTATTTTCGAACCAGTTATCTTCGTACCAACCTGAACGAAAACATATTTTATTTTCACCACTAATAATAATTCAGGCTTACACGCAGGCTATGCAAATAAATAAATTTAACACTGTGATGTATGCGTAACATATTTGAACATGCTAATTTATTAATAAACCATGTTGAATAGCGATATTCAATTTCGGCATAGTAGCGTACTAACGAGAACATAGCACGTGAATACAAAATGCGTTACAAGCATTATCAAAATAAAGTTATATTCAAAATTAACGTTAATAGAAACAAAAAATTATGATTCCATTGTGTTATGATTCTGGCTAATAACGAGCATAGTTTCATAAAAACACGCCAATTATTTCCATATATATATTGTGTGAGCTATGAGCGTAGAATTGTTCCCCTATTTGTATCCACGCAGCGGCGCACCCTCGGACTATTATTTATCCTCTTTCTATCCGTTTTCTTTGTCCTGTTTGCGAGGAGAACCTGAGGCGAACAAATGCGTGTTTGTTGTGTCGTCTCCACTCCGCCTCGCGCGCGCCCGCGGCCACCTATTTTCATACAACTTGAGCGTTTCCAGAGAGGCAATAATAACTTTTTTCGCATTTTTTCTGACGGTTCAAATTGCAAAAGTCCGGTACTAGTGGAATAAATCATATTTGAATCAATTTATTTCAGCGAGCCGAGCCACGTCTCATTGTCTCGGTTGGAAACAATTTTCGTAATACCTACTTGTTTTATGTGGAACATACTTCAAACTCAAGTGGAATTGTCAAAGCAACCATTTATTCCAGGATGGGGCGAATGTTTTGCATTGTTTACATTTTGTGTTCCAGAGAATCTGGCCACCATAGGAATGTAGGTTAACAAAGCAAACCCTTCATAAAATTCCAGGTATGTTTGTCATTTATTTTTAGCTGATAAACAGGAATTTAGCGGGTATAGAATACTGCTGCAATAACGAAGAATGAAAGTTATGTAACTGTATATTTTCTCGAAAGAATGATTTATAAATATCGAATTCCGTCAACCGCCGTCCAGAGCTTTCCATCATTTGGCCGGGTATAATGTCACTCATATATATATAATGTGTAACCACATTATATAACATACACATTACAATACTATATGAGTGACATAATTCGCTAAAACGGTGAACATGGACATTTCGATTATTTTTATATAAAACGATCTCTTTATTGGCAATTTTATGTCTTCATAAAGTTTTATCACGGAAGAGAGAGAGATCCTTAGAGCGTATATTAAGGCTGACCGGACGTTGATAACCTGCCGAACTTGGTTTGATGTGCCGCTGGCAGAACGCCAGGAGGCATCAGCCACTACGAATGTATTACCTGTCGGGCTTCGACTCGACGCCGCACCTTGAACTAATTCGAACCACTGTTTATGGGAAACGTAATGGAATAAAGAATTGAAATCGAGCCGTAGGTGTTATCATACCGTACCACACCCTCGCAATTATCCTAAGTACTAACACATACGTATAAGCAGCTGTCTATTTCCGTTAGTAGTTACAGGAGTGGAATGTAAATGATTCCAAATTCATGATACATTAATGAAAATTGATTCAAAACACAATCACCATTTGAAACAACCGCCACGTCGCATTTGCCAGCACCTCTCTTTAGATTCATGAATACACAAATCGCGTTTTATAGCTATCCTATTTTCATTATTACAATTCCAAAGTCAATGTTGTACAAAGTTAAACAAAATACATTAACAAGAATAAGGTGTTTGGAGCAAAACACATTGCCGACCTACTGTCACGCTAGGGAACGAAGGGATGTTAATAATTTTAAATAAAACGTATAAATTTTACTAAAACTACGTTGCTGGGTACTGTTGAGAGCTAATTTTACACGAAGTTTGGAACCACGCCGACAGTACAGAATATATCTGAAAATTAACTTTTCGGTGTTTTATGGAGAAACTCCTTGTATATTACAGTCTCATTCTGTTTGCAAGTTACTTTACTGATGAACCGGCGGAACTGGGGAAGTCAAGTCTACAGGGAGTCAATGCAAATACTGGACAGAATTTTAAAAGAATGAGGTTACTATGAGCATGAAATAGAAAACGCTTACAGTGTTAACAACATGAATAATTCACGCCGTCTAGAAAATTTAAAGTGATTTTTTGATCTATGACCTGTATGTAATAATACTTATCCTTACACTTATATAAATTTGAAAATGTGGTTGGTTTGTTCTTCTTTCACGGTTGCGTTTGACCTCAAATCACGTGATGTTAAGTGACGACGTGGCCAAAGGAATATGAATACGAAGGTGCCGCCACGCTACGTCTTTTCATTTTAGTTATAGGTACAGTAATACGAGAATACAACTCTCAAAGTCAAACTATATTTATTTAGTAGGTACAACATGTGATCACTTTATAACTCTTTTAATCAATTAATTACTGTTATTGTGAGTAGGTATTTTTTAGGTATAATTAACTATTCCATGGGGCGTATAAAAGGCTGCGGCGGGCTGCATCCAGCTTCCGAAATAAGCTTTGCTTGTTTATGTTGTAACATAAAGGTGCGTTTAAACGACGCGCAAACACGCGAGCCGTGCCTGGCTCCGCTCGTGATTCAGCGAGCCACGCGCTGTTTAAACAACTACGCTCGGCGCGGCTCGGCAAAGTTCACACGAGCCATCACTTGTTGGTTTTTTCGACACAGATCAAAGGCGCGCGCGCCATTTTCGGCTCGGCTTGTGTTAATGGGCGCCGTCTAAACAGATGGTACAGAGCGCGCGACGAAGGAAGACCCATGTGAGCCGCATCTCCACGGACGGCTCTGCTCGCGTAGGATCGTGCTACCCTGCGTCGTTTAAACGCACCCTAAGATATAAAAAAAGATCTTCGTATCTTTGTAATTTTACGTGAGTGCTACGTGTGCTGCTACGGAGCTACGCTTTTCGTAGCACCACTCGGCTACAACACCATCAAATATTTTATGTTGTACAGAACTTTCAATTTGTTTTTGCTATATTTTCTTAAAGCCTCTTTTATGAGCTTATTTTGGTAATTGATGGTGAAATATTTAATGTTTTTTTTATATACAAAATTCAATGACCAGATTCGTTCACTGACATACCAACGTATAGCCAACCGCTGGTTCTAGAGACATGCAATTTGGAAGGTATGTTCCGTATAAAATGTAGAGGTAACCTATGTGTTAGTCCAGGATATACCTAATCTATCCCCATTCCACTCAAATCCATTCTGCCGTTTCAGCGTGAAGACTCGTAAAAACATGCAAACTTTCACTTTTATCATAATATTAGTTTGAAATAGCGTGATAACTTCGCAAATCACGGCAGAGTAAGTGCATCATGCAAATATCTATTTCGTTGGTTTATCGGGCGCCAGGGTATCGTTAAGTCGTCGTCCTCTCTCTCTTATTCACGTTATATAGGATTTTTTTTACACTTCCATTACTGTCGCAAACTGTGGATTCTCCCTCGGGAATCCGCCCGGGAAATTCATTAATACATATCTTAGTTTGACTCGCAAGGGTCATTTGTAGCAAAAAATTTAAAGGAAGCAACGAGCTTGTACGGGGACTTTTAATGTTGTTAAGTAGGTATTGTTTTTTTATATGGATGATGTGACGGTGAAAGAGTGGAACCGCCAATTGGGAAACAAAGATTGTTGATTAACATAATTTTGGTCTTCAAGAGTGAATAGGTATCTTCTAAGCAAACATCATAAATGCATAAGTACCTAAACTCTGTCCGTCTGTCTGTCTCGCTTCTACGTCTTAAACACTAATCCGATTCAAATAAAATTTAGTACGGAGATAGTTTGAACCCCGAGGAACTTTTTATCGCGATAAACTGTAGCCCACGCGAGTGAAACCGCAGAGAACAGCTAATTGAGATTAAAAAATGAAAAACCAATGAAAAAACAGCGATGATGCCGACGCCGGTACCGATTTTCAAGTTCCATGGAACTTCCATCTCGGCTCTATATGATTTATTAGTACCTAAGTTATGTGCGGATTTGCCAAAGCTATAAACGGTGAAGAAAAACACGACGAAACCAGCTTGTCCTTAAACCACAATGTTCAAGGGGATGCGACATCTGCTAACCCGCACTGGATCAGCGTTGTAGATTATGGCCCATACTCTCTCTGAGAGAAGGCCTGTGCGCCAGCAGTGGGGACGTCTTAAGCTGATGATGATTTTTGTAAAATAATGTTACTCTTTGTTCTTACACTGCCAATGTAATGTTATAATAATACTCGTTATATCTTCCATCATTCTTCATAAACCTAAACGGTTTCTGTCCCGAACCGCAGAGAGTGCGACGTGTCGCCAGTAACACAATATATCTTTTATAATCCCGTCTTTTCCGCTATTTATATGGCTCTCTCTTATTGCCGCAATCATTTCTCATTTTAATGACATGTGGTTTTAAATTTCGTCATACGTGAAAATTGACGCCCTTGATGGCATACAACAATTAATAAAAGGGCCTATAAGTCACGGAAACCGAACAATAACTCAAGGAAATGGGATTGAATTCTCGTGAAGAACACATCTGTAATATTATAATATTGTGGAGACGTGAGCGCCTCCTAAAGAAAAGGATGATCTTTTATTTAAATGTTAGTGGCTTATGACCGTTTTTCCACAAGACGGCACGGCAACAGCAACGGCATCGGCGATGACTTACCGTCCGGTAATCGAACGGAGGGTCAAATTTACATGTTTTATGACTGTAATTGTGTAAGCTGCAGTAGTGTGCAAGAACGGAGGAAGGTGTGGTGCTGCCGTTTGCATTATTACTGAACAAACAATAGTGTCGTCATCGGAGCTAGTGGAAAAGCTACTGAAATATATCACCGGTGCCGTGCTATCGCCGTCGCGTTGCCATTCAGTGGAAAAACGCCCTATTCCGGACCCTAAAGACAGACCCGAATGGCCGAGATTTTTTGGACTTTTAGATAATCCTATTTATGAGGCCACATTATAGTGACCGATATTCCCTAGAGGGGCTTCGTCAACAAAGGTTTAACCTTTCCTAAAGGATAGCTTAAACGCGCTCTGAGCTACTATTAAGTATTCCTTTACAACATAATGAACACACGATGTGGACAGAGAACCAGAAAGCATGCTATAGCTAAGAACTCTGAGCTAACCTCTTGACACAAAAGCAGAATACACAATAAGGACTTACCAATAAAGAACCAGACGTATGATTTTCCATAGAGACGATGTTTATATACTTCGCAGAGCACTCTCCTCGCTGCCACTACATAGAAGAGGCCAACGATGACTCGCGCGTCCTGCCGTCGAAGGTTGCGCACTGCATCCGCCGGGTCCGACAGAAATGACTGCCGGGTCACAATTTCAATGCCCGATTTTTTGCAGTGCGCCTCTAAGTCTTCTACGGTCTGTAGAAATGAACACAAATGTAAGTGAAGAAAAGTTTTTTTTTTATTACTTACAGGGTAGCGTTTGACCACAAGTCACCTGATGTTAAGTGACGATGTAGTGGCGCCACGCTACACTTGGACTGGGAACTGGCTCTCAAGTGAGGCTGCCGGAACACACCGATAGGTGTTTGGTGACAGATTAATTTTATCAACAAACGCTCCCATACTTTTATTTCAAAAGGGAGAACAATATTATTTACAAACATGCCATTTTCCACGGTTATTAAGGTTGGTATAGAAGTTAAAAGCGCTAAAAGCGAGTCATTAAGCAGTAGATTATTCGCGCACGCTCAAGTTTGTGCTAAGAGCGTTAAACCAAGTCTGACTACACCTATTTTGTGCTAAGAGCTTTCACTGATATTATTGTTACGTTAGTACCTTTCCTTATAAGGTAAACTATGTACCGTTTAGAGAGAAAAGGAGCCCGGTGTATTTTTTCATGAATTTAAATTTTTAATGAACATTTTGGCATTGTATTTTATCAATAATTTTTGAGCTTGAAGTTCAGCGTGTTTTTTCCTGCTGTGAAAGCGATACAGGAGTGCAAAAACGCTTCAAACCCACTTATGCAGAAAAAACCGGAGCCGCTCTAATTACATTGAATCTCGCGTGAAAAGCCTGCTCTCATTCATTGCAGAGTCTGCACTATACACTGCTATACAGTATACGCACACCTCGCCATGCCGCGACGCAAATTATAAATCTACCGTTTTCACCGTACAGAAGTTGCCATATTTTATGAGTCCACGTACGCCTTCAGTTAGATATATGTTTTACGTGACCTTACAGGGTCTCAAACTAGTGAGAACTGTTTAACGAGCCAGTAGCTTTTCTTCTATTATAGGCGCTTATCAATCATGAAAACACGGCAACTTGAAAAAACAATCCAAATGGGTCAGTAGCGAGAAGTCAGAAACTATGAGAGATAGCGAAATCCGTTCTTAAGAACCATGGCATTCAAACTTTTTTTAAATCTCTCATACATACCGGGAATCGAACCTGGGTGAAGGAAAATATCCTGGATCCGCCCATGTCAAATAGATTTAAAATATTTACACTTTGTATACCTACATAGCGAAAAATGGAAATAACATTAAGGTTTAAATAACTACCGTCTCACGTTAATAGGAAGCTGTTAGACGTTAAGTGCGACAAGAAGCAAAAGATCTTAAAAAGATTTATCCTTGATACGGAACCGTGTTTCATTTAAATTTCTGCCCTTTTCCTTAAGAGGCATTAATGCAAAATACCTTCTCAGAGTAGGATGTAAATGGTTAGCGCTTTTAGCCTATTCCTAGAGATTTTGCCTGTTAATTTAGTCGAAATAATCAATGTTGAAGCAGTGGGAACATCATAGGTTGATTATCATAAATCAGTACACATATTTAAAAACAAAACACTGCTGCGCTAAGTACTGGTGAGATAAAATCTTACTAACATTGAAGTAAATATCTGTAAAGTTCTGCATCAATTTTTATAATAAATGGTAACTTTTCATTTCAGCAGAACAGCACTCAGCAGACATGCGAATGCAGATATAAAACATTTGAGAGAATAAATCATAAAAAAGTAAACATGGGCACGGTAGAGTTATTCATAGCCGGCCGGCACAAATGAATGTCGGTAGATAAAAGTGTATGTATGTAATAAAAATTCTCTGCCACCGAACATAACTTATTTCACTCAGTACCATATGCACCATGATATAATAGTAGCCTCCGAACAGATATTACAGGTGTTTACTCAAGGAACGAAACGGAAATAGAGTTTCATGCATATTCCCAGACATCTTAAATTTTCCGATCTTTGAATTTCAATGAGCTGCTACTCCGCAAACGTTCGTGAGAATATATTATTCGAATGGAAACTTAGATATTTCAAGTGAAAGCCGATGTAAAATAGTGAAACTATAACAAATAATTTTACAATTCTCAAGATTCGATTTAGATACATATTATGGTAGTTATTGTATGAAAATAGAAGAAAATCACAAAACTGAGCAATTTTCTTCAGCTATAATCTTAGTTAAAAGCAATAATAAAGTTGTACTTTTTTGCGAAATCAACAAATTCGATTTTGAACTAGAGAAATGAATTTTGTAAAAACCTTTACATGCAGTTTCAGTTTTCATCAAAATTGAGCTCATAAATCCTTGAGCAATTTTTGCTATTCGTCGTTCCGATGTTTGCCTATTCATTTCCACTTGGAAACTGACACTGTCTTTTCCAACCTTTCAAGTACCTAAATAACTTTACTGTTTAACTCAGCATTCCACTGAAACACATCGGTAGCTCGAATATATGAGTAAAACATAGTTTTGTCACGTTATTCAAAAAGAAGCATTGGCCTTATTCACGAGCTTAAAGTTATCCAACGGGCTATAAAGAATGCGCTACGGCTTTCTCTACGCGGCATTATCCAGAATCAGCAAAAAGGAGAAAAGTTACTGGTATAGAAGTTCAAGCGGCAATTGTCAGACCATATAACAAGCAGAATTGAACTTGCGAAAGATAAGGTCTAGAATATTTTCCCACGCACGAGAGGACTGACACCCTGATCAGAGCCGCAGGAAGCCGTGGGATGCATACAGCTAGCAATTAGTAGCAACTGTTCGTTGAGGTGTGTTTAGGCACCTATTCTGCCGCTGACGATTAGCGACAAGCGAGTAGAGTTGGCAACTGGAAACGAATTGGTGAGCAACGAGCAGCGATTGTGTAGTTCAGGTAGTTATGTCTGAGCTATGAGAGAGTGCACCGGCGATTATTCGGACCAGTCACTTGCTGGGCAAGAGTGTCAAAGAGAGTGTTTTACTCGCCAAGAGATCGTCGTTAAGCGAGATCTTTTTTTGATAGTTTTTGTCACTGTGACAAACTAGCTGAGACAGAGTTCTCATCGGCAGAGTAAACTGTCAGCGATCAACTATTTAATATATGTATCTCTTTTACTGATACTGTTGAGCGAGAAATTATTCGATAGCTAATCGCTTCCTCAGCATTGGGATAGTTGCCGGCGTATATTCAGCAGTATACATATTTCGGCGAACGATATGATTGAAACAGATAAACGAATTTTAGTGCGTAATAAAAAGAACTCGGCTGTACGAGTAGCATCCATTTATCATGCAAGAAAGCCTTAGCGATGCTCTCCGGGAGAGCTCTTACGATCTCTAAAGCTATTGTTATACCGCTGAGTATATGCAGAACGCAGGATATCCTAAGTGCATGCTAAGTACAAGCTATTTGTAATAGTTATAATGATGTGGATATAATCCTTTCTGATTTACATATTCGTAAGCCCGATTAAAGCTGTTATTAATTGACAGTTAAGCGCTGATAAGACTGTTTGTCGTTAATTAGTCTTAGCTAGTGGATTACTGTAACAGACTTTCATATCTAAATGCGTAATTATATTAAGATATTAGTACATAGGTATAGAGTTGATTGAAGTATAATTCTACATTCAGTATGCTTAAAATGTGTACAAATATTACATAGGTTTACTAACATTCCTGGCAAACAAAATTCTATTCTACTATGTGTGTGTATTATCTAAGTCATAACTAAGTCTCGGTCTAGGTCTAACTTAGAGTTTTGTTATACGTCTTTTAGTTGCAACTTGCAGTAGCTTCCCTTTTGTCGAAATATTTCTCTTACTTTAGAACAAAATGTCGTCGAGATATTTACAAAAGAAAACCATACCTACTAATGCTTAGCCTGAAGCTTCGATTTTCGCTTCTCTCTCTCTGCAAGTGCTATCTTTTTCACATCAATTTGTAAAAATACAGACGCTTTAAGATCCCCTAGTATGGTTGACTGATTTTCAATACGCAATGAATTCGAAATCAGCGATTCGTCGAAGGCCAATCACGAAGATCGTTCGTCAATCGGCAGACAAAGCGCTTAGCGTGTCATACTCCACTCGATGTCGATACGAACGACCGCCGTTTTCGAACGATTTTAGTCACGCGACCGATATGGGGACAGCCGACACGATGGTACCTACAAGGCGTAATCACTTCGATATGAGACTATCGAAACCCATTGTAATGTAAAGATAGCACTCGAAGAAGACAAGCGTTGTTTGCATAGACACAATGAATAACAGACGTCGAGACAAATGTGTTTTCCTTTTCATCGCATTTCAGAGTACTTGGGACGTATTGTAATAGTAGGAAAAGGAGTAGTGCGGTCGAATACATTCAAGTTTAGCCATAAAACGAGAACGTTTTATCACGAGAGACATGGCGGCTGGAGTCGGGCGGTCCTCCGCAGCTGCAATTACTCTTCTATCTCTTGTGTAAACTTTCTTAACCGTTTTTGTCTTGGTGACTGTGAGTTTGAAAGAACTTTTTGTTCATAAAATGTGAATATTTTCTTTTTCGCTGATCTTAATGGGCCGGCTAATTGTGCAGCTTTATAATTATACCAGGATCTACAATATGTACATTATACAATGATAATACGGTCCTAGGTAGGTATATGTTTATAACCCATCGACTTAAAAATTTCATAGTCCTTGAAAAAACACCTCTTAAGTAAGGTTTCTACTAGGCAATCTAAAATTTAGGAACGAAATAAATTACTAGTAAACATATTTTATATTATTATTTCGTTTTTTTTTACTATTTACAGGGTCACGTTTGACCACAAGTCACCTGATGTTAAGTGACGATGTGGTCGAAGGTGGCGCCACGCTACACCTGGACTGGGAACTGGCTCTCAAGTGAGACTGCCGGAACACACCGATAGGTGACCTAATTCACAAGTATTCGTATACAAAGTGCGACTATTTTAAAGCAGTAACTGTTTTTTTATAATCTTGACATAAGCTTACAATGTCTCGCCTAGCCAGCCATTTCGTCTGGTACCTAGTTTTAAAAATGGACTTGTTCATCTCTCAAACGGTGGTGAGTATTGTGTGTGCTAGCTAACACGCTTATTACATTCTATGTGCTTCTTCTTACCGAGATAAAAACCTCTTCAGCCTGCTGCAGTATGGCTATCCTGGACCATCCGAACTTCTGCATAAGCTTGATCCTCGTAGGGTTGTGCACAGTCGCCGATGGATGCGTCCGGAACAGCGTTGGAAACCGAGCACGGTCTGATAACGCTGGCGATGACGCACCGTAGCATAGCTGTGAGAAATGTGATTTATTGTAAGCACACAAATAAAGGGAACACAATAAAGATTAGTTTAATGATAGGTCTCGCTGGCGAATCATTAATCTAAGCCATAAAAAATTATAAATACAACCAAAAAAGTTTATACAAAACCAACATGCATTTGCCAATTCATTTTGCTTTGCAGATGAATTTGCAATTTATTTTAGATGCAAATATTCAAAAGCACTCTATTTCCAAACCGATCCTCAAATAAATATAATTAATACCTAGGTAAAGAAATTTCAAACATTGATTGAAATTCATTATTGATACAGGACTGGAGTGGTTCTTTCGATATTTTAGCAAACCATTTATTGTAATTTGTTTGTGTTGGTATTTTATAAAATCAATCCAACATTCTGCGTAGTTTCTTAAAATAATTACAATTAGTGAACTTCAGTTTGGAGTCTACTGATTTTTTCATAGAAACTACGTATATAGGTGTGAACGTTGAAGGTACAAAAAATAGAAGCTGCATACAAGAGGTAGGACGGCCGACCTAAATCAAAACGGGAACAAGGTCAAGACAAAGATCTTAGTGCAATGAAATGGCAGAATGCAAAGGCAAACGATGTAGCTACGTTACCACTCATCGTTGAGCTTGCAAAACCTCTCTCTCCTCTCTCAGTATATTGGAGAGCTTTATTGACAATTCATCAAGAATTTAAATTACTTACTGGTATGAAAATTTTACATTATTAATCAATAGCTGATTTCAAAATTGTAATTTGAGGAGCTTAAATGTTATTCTACACCGCCCACTTCATTTCTGTACTAATTGAATTGACAAAATTCAATCGAAATCAATCAACGTGAGTGTACTACGTAACGAACATTTTATTTCAGTAATTACTGCCCCTAAATTACGTTTTACCTAACAGCTTTATTTATACTCCATTAACGGTTTGTAAAAGGGAAGAGTAGCTTCGAAACTCATTACCCTAAAAACCTGTTAGCTGTAAAAACTCGGTTAAAATTCGACACGACCCGTGTCGTTTGGTAGCGGGTTTCGCTGTACGATAATATCCAATCAAACCACATAATGCTCTCAATGTTAGCGCTCGAACGATTGTGGTTGATTAAGATTGGACCAGTGAGATTGATGCTTTGACATCGAACGCTGAGAGTCATTAGGATTTTTCATTTGCATGGATTGAATGTCGAATATTTGATTGATTGTTAAAAGCGTACGGTACCATCTGAAAGATCTAAATCTAAATTCTTATTTCTACCCATGTAACCGTTGGTAAGATTTAAGTACAAAGAGCTATTTATTTGTTTGCCCATGGTATTACCAACCTTCAAACACAAAATGAAAACGTTTCTAATTACAGGAAATTGCAGCTGAAGAAGAAGAAAAAGAAAAAGCAGACATGGGCAATCTGAAGCAGAAACGTTTCCGGTTTTATCCCCCAATTTCCTCAAGCCATGTGTTTTTAATCGCCGCACTTGTCAGATATTAAGACGGTAAGGAAAAACATTAAAGGAAGTACGTAAAAATAGCCACGAAGCCGACTGCAAGAACTTTAGCAACGAAACGTTCTGGCAGTGATCCAAACCTGTGTCCTTTTCAGAAACACGGAAAATGCGTGCATTGCCTTTGAGGTTTCAATCTAGCCGCTTTTACTTTAACAGTTAAACCAAATTACGTTAGACATTTTATGGTTATCTGAAACTACGGTAGAGTTTTATTGGTTTCGTCCAAGGTCACTAAATTATGGGTTGCCTTTATGATGCAAGCAATGTTAAACCTATTGGATCTAGACCTTCACAGAACCTGAATGGATTTGATGGGAACTGTCGAGATCGATAAAAACGGTTTCTAGAATTCATCGAAATTGATCTATTCTAATATTATACGTAAATGCATATGGAACTCTTTCCTTGTCCCTCTTCCCTCTGCATGTTTCTTACTCATATGGTCGAGGAGAGCGATGGCTGGCACATGCGTCAACTCGTGAACGGGTGCTGCTTGTGGGGTCTGGTCTGCTTTGGTTGTGATCCCGCAACTCGTTAATATTCATGTTCCCATATCCCAATGTGTACAACCAAACAAGAGAAATCTTCTTATTAGTAAAGCTAAATAAAAAATATCGATTAGATGACAAAAAAAAAGCTTGGGATTTTAGTGAACTTGCTCCAATTCAATCAATTAGTAATAAGAATAAAATTGTCAATGTGATCGCGCCAAAAAAATTACCTGCCGGGCGTTTCTTGCCTGTTCTTCTGCCGGCGTAAGGAGGTTGGAACAGGCGTAGCTAGTTTTAAGTTGACGTTTTAAAGTGATCACAATGTATCCTATTAAATAAAAAAGTTTTTGATTTTGTTTTTTTTTGATTTTACCTTTTCATGCCGGAACAGCAGAATCGATCTTGATGAAATTTAAAAACGAGTTAGTTTAACCTCTGGGAAATGACATAGGATACTTTTTATCACGAAAAACGGTAGTCCGCGTGGGTGGAAACGCGTGGAACAGTTATTATACTTACAACCATAAGGTTCCACATCTTCGCAGCTTCGGCGACAGTAGTACACACGGTGGAACACCCAGCCAGGAGAAGCAGCTTCTGAGGCGGGTTGTATAGTAAGTTGTACATCACGCTCGCGCCCAGTCCTGGCTCGCACTGTCAATGATAAACGTTTTTTTATTACATCTTACAAGGTAGCGTTTGATCACATGTTGTCAGATGACATGATTATTTTATTTGTAATGCGTTTCTTTATATTCTTCTTGATGATTGAAATTGATTAGGTACACTAGTGAAAAACAAATATTCCAATAGAAATCTAGGATGGACCTCAGGACTGCATGTTTACAATTGTCCACCGCACCATTAATAATAATCATACGGCATAATTAGTGGTAACATTTGGATGATACGTAACCTACTCATTAAACTGGTCATGTTTATTGAAACAAAATTAGTAGATGCGGAAATCTTGTTGAGAAGTTTTCATTGAAGGAGTTAATTGTTATTCTAAGCACTGCTTCTACCAGCGGCGCCGAAGTTGTTTCTCCTTTACTTTGTTGCATTGTTTTAAACAATAATATGAATTTATTCCGCCCTCGAGGAGTAGCTACTGAGAGATAAGAAGTTTGAATACGTGTTTTATATAATCAACTAATAAGTTAGTTTGAATGTATTAATGCTTTTGGGGCTCTGCTACATCTGACTAAATAAAATTTAATAAATCCCCGAATCATTGGACCGATTTTCATCAAACAGCTAAGAACCACCGCAAGGAAACTGGCTTTCAAATGAAAATAAAACTGCATTGAAATCAGTCTATCCGTTTGAGAGACAGTCAAACAGACAAACAAACTTATAACACCCCTCTTTTTGCGTTGGTGGTTTAAAACGGAAGGGTAATAGGATCCCTTTCATGTGTGTCTGTATCTTCTTTTTGACACAGTTTATTTTTCCGAAACTACTGAATTAAAAAAATTAGCTACATAAATATGTTATAAGAAAATATTTGTCTATCCGTGTGACGCTGCGGCTTTAAATCAGCTAAAGTTAAAGTATCAACGAAAAAAGATGTATGTAGCTTGTGAACTGTGCTACTGTGCCAGTGAAATGACTAATCTTTTTTCACTAAAATTGCTGGCGCTTTTGAAATGAGGAGGCAAGCAAGTACGTTCTTATACATTGCTACATTCTACATCGCGTACATTATAAATGTTGGAAAGCCTGCAAAAGCACTAGCACGTTTTAAATAGCTTCTCATATTTCCTTTCAAAATTCTTAATTTGAAGATGATAATATTTTGCCAAGCAGGAAACATTTTTAAGGCTCGAGTCTCAGTAGCTAAATGTCGCATGCAGGTGACTCAAGGTGTATAAATATTTTGAAGTGTACGTAACGTAAACGTTAAAATAGGATACGAAAAATAACCAAGGCATGTTTTTCGTAAATTAATTATATATGCAGTCTTCTTCGTGTCAATGTGTTTTTTGTTGCTATAAAAAGAATTAAAGAAAAATAACAGTTTGCCTTTTTTTCATTTTGTAATGAAGCAAGACTGGCTTTTAATTTGATTTTATATGATCACAATACTATGTAAAGAGTTTTGCGTAAAGTTATTTATAAAAATTTTATACATTGACTTAGGAACCTCTTCCATTTGTTTATTGTTGGTTAAAAATAAAACGTAGTAATTATAATGGAGGATCGTGCGGTCAAACGAGCATACAGTGGACGGCCGAGTGGCCGTCGCCCTGTCGGCGGTCCCAGATACCGCTGGAAAGACGAAGTCACAAAGGATTTGCGCGAGCTCCAGGTGCAGGTCTGGCAAGAGGTGGGGCAGGGCAGACCGAAGTGGCATCTTTTCTTATCGGAGTCCAAGACTCACTTTGGGTCGTCGCGCCATCTCAGTTAGTTTTTTTTAATATAATGTAGAGTCGTAAATGATAGTAATTTATTATTATACGCACATCAAATGATATGAAATTACTTTCCATTTTATTTATTCCCGCTAAGCTTAATTTTCTTTTTAAACATGTCCGTATTGTCAACATCATAGGTTCTCATTACGTAACTTAGGAAATATTTTAATCTTTTGTATTAAGGAAAAAAATATACGGCTCTTTCAACAAGTGTTAATTATATGAGACTACATTAAATAACGGGTCTAAGCGAATAGACTACATAATTATGTACAATTGATGCATTAAAAGTCAACATAACCCATGCCATCAATTATATTGAGCCCGATTTATGCGGTAAAGTAACCGAAAATTGGACCTCCCTGATTCGCGCTTCCCAGTAAAGCCGCGGCGACCATTTAGCCCCTATTTTATTCGAAACATTATTAAACGAATACTGTTTATAAAATGTGCTGTATATATTGAACACAACTTGTTTTATTTAAATTAAAAATTCGAGCGCCCTTAATGGAAAACGATAAACTGACGTCGCCGTAACATTCGACCTCGATAATCCTGCTTCACCTAATACCGCTATTATAAAAGCTTTGTAAGGCTATCCCCGATAAATTCTTCCTCTATTACGACATCAGCTTCCCATTGAGAATTTCCGTCGGTAATCGCCGCGTTATCAATATAAAAAGTGATTGGAGTCGTCAATTTGTCCGTGAATAGGTGCGAATCGATGAAATGGCATCACCTTGAACCGATGGGTGAATTCTATCGAATAAAATTTCCGGGAGCCATTCATAAATTGTCGATAATTGAATTGAACGTCAGGCTCACCCTCTCGGTTGCAATATCATAAGCCTACGATTTTAGTTCATTTGGATTTATGAGCGGGTCGGCTTTTGCTGACCGTCGTTAGGCGGGTGGTTGGTGGTCGGTGTTTCTTCAGTTGGTTAGAGGAGTCTGTAGTAATTTCGAACTTAGACTGGTATTCTAGAATGACGCTCAAGTATAGATACTTGAGTAGCGATTGAGTGACATATTTGTATGAAATGACAGCGTCCAAGTAGATATTCAAATCAAATCAAATATTACCGCTTGAGCGTCATTCAATGCTATATCGGCCACAAAGTAATACATTTTTAAGTTTTAGGAATCTTCGTTTTCTTGTTATATTATATTTCTAGAGCTATAACATTATTAAGCAAAGATAGGACCTCTTCTGCTCATATCAACATTTAAAATGTGCTTTGGTCGTGAGATTATTCTCACGTGTTTGATGGATAAAACAAGTGAATTAGAAAGATTCTCAATTCTAACAGAACCCAAAAAAATGTAAAGTGTAAATGTTCTATGACGCATACCTAAAAGCGCTATTAGCCACTGGTGGTGGCTACGAGCGAGCCCTTTTTGTTAATTACTAGGGTCCAGTCAGCTGCGTTGGTTTTAACTTAATGGATTAGCTCGGCTTGTCATTCTCACGGGCAAAGACTCTGTATGGACATTAACTTAATGGAAATAACAATATTTAGTATTGACGTAATTATAACAAATTATATAAGTTTAGAGAGGCAGTGAAACACAGATTCAATTTGACTAGAATTTGAACAGATGCAACACATAATTTCACAAAGGAAATTCTATATACCCGTTCAAGCATTTGTAACTTAAGTATATTTCGTATTTGCATGTCGAGTGGCCTGAAAACTCCAACTGTAAAGTTGGTCACTAACTCTTAGAAAAGAAGAGGAATCAAAACCTAATCCCTAATAATATTATAAATGCGAAAGTAACTCTGTCTGTCTGTCTGTCTTTCACGAAATTTGGTACAGATATACCTAGTCTAAAGCCTGAGAAAGGGCATAGGCTTCTTTTTATCGCGATAAACTGTAGCTGTACTGTAGTCAAAATGAATGCAAAACGTATGACAAACCTTGCTATCGTTACTGTGGAGCATCAACTTGAAACCGGACAAGAGATCAGTCCTGTTGTTGACATCTGCAAGCGCCAGCTCCGCGGCCGGCATGCACGCCTGGCCACCCTGCCAGCCACCTTCGCCCTCCATGGGAAATATCCCTCCGATGTGCAGGTCGTCGTCTCTACGACCCTCACTGTACCCGCATCCACTAAGCCACAGCAACAACAGCGCCCGCGCACGCCGCCCACCTGCACTGCGGCACACACACTTGGCAACAACGAATAATTGCACTATAGTCTTCACTAATAACAACTTAACATCACAACACCTTGTCCTAGTTCGAAAGCTAACAACATTGTACACGTCTTTTAATTTGACAAGCGGACGCTTTGAAAAACTAGAGTTCGCTCGCGCTCCCGGGACTGACGCGTGGGCGTTCCATATTCCTAGATATTGTAGACATAGCCTAATAAGCGTGATTTTTTCTATTATATAGGGTATCGATGTGTCGGGGGGCGCGTGTGTGGCGGACCCCGCCGCCGCGGGTCCCGCGCGACCCCCTGCGCCCTGCAGGGTCATCGCTCGCGGCGGGGACATGCTGTCATTGTTCGGTTTCTCTCTCATTTTCCATCGTCTCTCCTGCAACAAACAATTTATGTTTTAAAGCAATGCAAATAGACAACTAAGACTGAAATTGCTCAGAAAAATGTAATGTCTTTTTTATTAGATTCAATTTTAGCTCAACCGTACCAGCAAAATGCCTTTTTCGAAGTCTAGCGAGAAGCTATAAGAATCTAGAAAAACACTGTAAATCTTTGTTGTTGTAAAGAACGTCGATAAGGTTATTTCTATAATTTCACAGTCAAATGTTCTCTATTGGAGCATTGGTAATAACGTTAACAATAGTTTGCCCATCCA
Source organism: Opisthograptis luteolata (assembly GCA_931315375.2). Lineage (NCBI taxonomy): Eukaryota > Metazoa > Arthropoda > Insecta > Lepidoptera > Geometridae > Opisthograptis > Opisthograptis luteolata. The sequence continues at coordinate 5,900,867 of OV928036.1, forward strand.
TTGTATCCGAGGAACAATTGTTGCCATTCATCGATATCAATCTCCGCCAATAGTGTGAGCCACAGTTTAATATTGGCGTTTGAAAGTGCCTTCGGAAGCGATTGCATAACTGCAGATCACAGAAAGGAAAATCACTTTGTAGCTGACTCTAGAAAGATGTACTTTACAATATTCGCGATAGCTTTGTAATGACTGGGAATAAGCTACATGGATTCAAAAGCAGCGGCGCCTCTCAAAAAGGAAGCGTTTTAATGGTTCGTAACTCAACTTCATTGTAACACTGGCGTTAATCGATTAAAGATATTAAAACGTTGATTCGTTTAAATAACATTAACGTGCATCTAGTATTTACTCAATATTATATTGTTGAGATATTAAATTACATAGTCACTTTATTCACGTGAAAATAACATCAATTCTGCGAGGTCGCTAGTCAGTTATATCAGTCTCGGAGCCAATCGAAGAGCGGAAGAGCCAGTGTTAAACATAACTCATTTTTTACCCTGTAGACTTGATTGGAAAATAAATCGGATTATCTTGGTGCGATTCATCTTCATTCAAACGTATATGTATACATGTGATGCTTGCTGCCATGGATAGCTCCGATGTTGAGGTGTAATATTGATTTAGGAAATCAATCATGAATTTGCTTATGAGGTCGGGCAAGCCGTTGTCATCTATTACGGAACTAACCCGGTGATTTAGGAGTATAAGCCTGTTAGGTGCGATGCGATCAATCAGTTAAGAAGGTATATCAATGCGGTACTGTGATAGAATGTTGAGTTTGCAGCTGAGATGATCTCAATACGGATGCCCGGTACTATAGTACTAGTATGTATTCTGTGGTACACTGCGAAATAGCGCTTGCGGCATAGCTTGTCCAGTCGGTCGTAACAGATCAACCACTCAACACGGCCATCACTTGGATGGGTAACCGTTTAGTGGCTTTTTCAACTGAGCGCTACCGTGTCTTGGAGGCTACGTTAAGCTCTCGGCCCTGGATATAAATTATATCAGTCGTTGAGTTATGCTGCTATGGCCTTAGGGCAACAAGATACTTCAAAACTGCACCTTTTTTGCAACTGAGTTCAAGACGAGCAATTTATGATGATGATAATGGTGATGAAGTTGCACCCCTGATGGTAAACGTCATGCTTGCGTGTCAGTTTAGTGTTATATAGAATTTTGATCTTCTACAGATCAAAATATTTCGTGGCACTGTTACTGCACGTCACTATGAAATATTATTTATGTAGATATGGAATATCTTTATGCCCTGTAATTTCACTGGAAACAAAAATAAAGTGAAACATGGCTTTACTTTGGAAAATGAATTCATAATAAACGTTAACGAATATAATAAATCCATTCAGACGTTTCTTCATAAATCTTTAACGGACCTCACTTCAATCGCAGCGAAATCCATTAAGCCAATAAAAGTACAAGCAATAAAAAGTCACAATGTGCTTAAAGAGCATTCACTTAGCTCCGTCGAGTGGATCGCAGGAGGTTAATGCAATCAAAGACGGCTATTGGGGCAATATCCACGGAAATCACATAAAATAACCATCGAACCCTCCAATAGCCACTTTTCATAAAGGTTTTCTATTTGTTTTTAGTGGCAGCCAATCGGGTAACATGTTTCCTTATTGTTGTCTTCAACCCAAATGCGTTGGTTATGAGGATTGCTTTGTTTACGGACTGCAAGCTTTTCAGTTAGCTAAACACGGCATCAAACCGTTATGGTGATATTGCACGGTTCCAACAAATTCAAGCCCTTCAGTGATAAGAAAAGGGAGGAAAACCACATTGAATAAATACTTCACGTATAAAAACACGTACTGTATTACGAGTTGATTTGGTCGCTTTATCCAAATGGAAAGTACCGAGAACCGTGATATTGCTTTTACATCGCAATAATTGTAATAACATAATGGAAATACCGATAAGCACCTACGACAGCTGAAAATAATACCTGTTAAAACAGCCTTTGTGACAACTTGTAAAAAGGGTATAGCTACAATAGCCGATCCAATTTTGGATGGTCATCTATTCAGGATGAGTTTCCACGAACGTTTCTATAGGACAACTTTTGAGTGTATGATGCCGATGCCAACATTTCCGCACAGACTAGACTCTTTTTGTATTGGAATCCGCTGATGCGCAGTTACAGCTGCAATAAAACGCGGGAAATATACAGAAAAAAAAATTGTCAGAGTTCGGAGTGAAGCCCGATATCAACCATTCGGTTTTATGGTGTAGTACATTCGTTTCGGTTCATTTACATTTGAGGCATCGTTTCGTTTCCCAAGCTTATCTTGGTTACCAGGAAGGTAGATTGTGTTCGTGTCAGATTGTTGGCATACAGATGGAAATATGTACCTACTTACTTGTATTATGTAGGTATGTACTTTTTTTACTTATTTTTCCTTTTGAAAAGCCACATACTTGTGTTTCTTGCCGGCTCTAATGACTGGCGTTACGATGAACTGCCAAACACATCATTTAATATAGTAGTTGCCGCATGTTTGTTTGTTAAGTAAATCTCCATTAATGTTAATTAGGGTTAGGCACATACAAATATTTTTTAAAATTGTAATTGAACAAATGCATAACAATGAAATGCATGTTAATCTACTGATATTGGGAAATGTCTTATTTTTTTTTTGATTTCACAGTTTTTCTTTGTTTATAAATAACAATTAAGTATCTGTTCATGAAATGAAATGAAATGAAATGAAATGAAATAGTTTATTTGTACGAAACACGGATAAAAATCAGATGACAAGTGGATCATTGTTTAGCGTATAAAACAAATTAATATAGAAAATAATAATAGTAGTAATTGAATAACTGATTGATTAGATACCATGAAATGCTAAGCAAATTGTAATAATCATGCAATTCATATAGCGAAATTAACTGTTTAAACTCAAGTTCTTTTGTCCGAATTGGGACAACAAATAACAACGGTTTCTTGAAGCGCGTTGCCTGAAATTTTCTCTAAAGAATAAAATTTTAATTTACAATCAATAAATTTCGTTACGGCTTACCTTTTGCGAAGGGTAAACACTCGAAGAATTTCAATTTTGTGTTCTTATAGTTTGAAGGGAGCTTCGAGTTTTAAAGGGCCGGAAGGACGCATAATTAACGCCATAATTCTACATAGCTTGTAACAATATTTGATTTTTACCTTTTTCTTGTAAATTTTATCTTTTATAAGACACGGAAAATGAACTAAACTAAAAATCGACTAGACGCATTACTTATGAGTGTGTTGTAGTAAGCAGTACCTACCTAAATGCATCACTTGTGTATGAGTCATACCTAAGTGATGCGTTTACTGCTTACCACACGAGAGTTTTAGAAATTACCTTGTTATTATATATATTGCTCAAATGCGCGATTGAAAACAAAACAACGTGGGGAAACCGGCATGTCCAAGAAGCACAACTTTCAAGAGCATGCGACATCTACCAACATGCAATGGACCAGCGTGGTAGATAGCGGCCCATACTCTGTCTCTGAGAGAAGGCCAGAGTCCCAGCAGTGCGAAAGTAAAGGCTGATGATGATGATGATGATGTTAGATTGAAGTTGTAGTTGTCTTTTTTATAACACTTTTATTAGCTTCACTTGTAACTAACTAATTTACTTATATAGACTCATATTTCAGCGTAACTCTTAATACAATACAACTGAGTAAACATCTTTATTGAATTAATATGATCAGAATTTATGTTTCATTATCTTGGAAATAGGTTCGTTGAGGGTCAACAGTCATAAAATAAACCTAGGCGGACTGTAAACATAAACACGAGGTTTAATGTATCCCATCCTAACTATAACAAAGGATTAATTAGGAGAGTTAGTTCGTATACATATAACACATATACATGTATCTAGATATGTAGCACTTAAACTAAATCAGTTCACCCATTATGATTCTAAAGCTTTATGGGTTAAAGTTGCAAATCAAAGTGAATGACAATTTATGTTTTGAGGCGGGTACACCATTTTCTTAATGGTAAGCGTGTGACGCGAAAATCTATAATGATTGCAGTGTCTCACCTAGAAAACTAGAATTGCAAGTCCAGTTGGTAAGTTTTTTCACGTTGGCCACATAATTCAACTGCCGAGCAGTAGGTACTGCGCAGATATTACCGGATGTTGTTATAGAAGAACAATGTTTCCAGTAGGTATGATTACAAGGCGTAAAGAGATTATTTATCTCAGTGACGAGAGCATTGCTGCAAAAGTTATTGAACTATTGATTTTTTAAATTTTGGTTGACACTGAAATTAAGCTGGCAATTGTGACGCTTAACATCAGGTGACTGACGTGCTCGTCACTCAGACACTTAAGAAAAACCAGCCAAGAGAGACGGGTTCCGTACCATTATCTATAAAAACGGCAACACTATCACGTTTTTTCTATGGGAACCCCTTATGTATTTATTTTATTCTTTTTTTTAGTATTTGTTGTTATAACGGCAACAAAAATACATCATCTGTGAAAATTTCAACTATCTAACTATCACAGTTTATGAGGTACATCCTGGTGAAAGACGGATGGACGGACGGACAGCAAAGTCTTAGTAATATGGTCCCGTTTTACCCTTTGGGCACGGAACCCTAAAAATGGAAATATTACCGCACCTTTGACTATTTGTTTGTCGAAATATAAATCCAAGAATTCTAAATCAGAGTCTGGAAATATGTAAGTATATCGTCAAACATTATTTATGAATTTTTCATTCAATACAGCCTACGATACAGCCGAAGAGCCCTTTGTTATTTTATTTTCACCGCTCGAGGTCTGTATTAGAGGTCTTGAAATAGTTCCGCCATTACATAGTCTGAAGCTCATAAAGCGAAATAACGATGTTAAAGGTCGAATATATAAAAAATACGACATTTTTAGCTGGAAAACTGAAGTACCACGATGTAGCTTACATAATTCGCTCTCGCTTACAATGACTTTAGATAAATTGTTGTCTGTGATAGCGTTATATGACAATAGCTACGCTATAACAGCTAGTTCTACAACACAAACATAATCTAAAATGTTGCAATATTTAAGTAAAGACTTTTAAATCAAGGAAATTATCCATTTTTATATCAGTCTCTCAAAATAAGAGAGATTCGCTGCAGTGTCACAATGTATGGAAATAATTAGCTTGAGTTTAGATTCTATTAGTTTTCCCCGTTGTTTCAACCAGGCGGACTAAATTTTATCGCGATTAAAAGTATTTTATGACTTCTTCCAGGGTACTATCTCCATACCAAATTTTATCAAGTTCTCTTCAGGCAGCGATTTAAGCGTGAAAAGGTTACAAACAAAGAGATATAGTCTCGAATTTATAACATTAAATTATGGATAATATGGAAGTGGTCACGACGTCATAGCCCAAATCAGTTGCTAGTAAGAGATCAATATTTGTTAACAAAACAGCTCAAAACGTAAGCATCACCGATATCACTTACCTGTTGAAACTTTTAATAGCAGACATTTAGAGAGAGAGAGAGAGAGAAGAAATGGCCCTTAAAACTTCAAACATTTCAGGATAGTTCGCTCCAGTCTCCCATAAATATCAAATGGTGTTTGAAAGACCCATTAGAGGTCTACCTACACTTGTATGTCACAACTTTGATTGCATCCATTTAACTTTAGGATAGCTCCTTATAAAATATTGCCAGTGTCAATAAGAGTACAATGCCATCCAACGACCGTAGCAGCCATGTAGACTTTACAAAGTAATTACATTTCTTTGAAAGTGTTCTCTTCCATTTTCGTTCAAACAAATCTTTACTTGAATCTTATTTGGTAATGAAGATAGCGTAACAGTTAACTTTCAAAACTAAAACTTAATCGTAATGAAAATTGTAATTTATAGCGCAAAACAAGTTTTGTAGACAATGGTATGTCACTTGTTTGTTCAAACGGGAAAAACCTGAAAATAAATGCATCAAGAGAGTCTCTTCGGCAGTTAGTAAAGTCGATAAGGTGTCCAAAGCACAAAGAAATAAACGGTCGTTTGTTCGGGCGGCGTCGAAAGGAAAGGCAATTAACTACAATGCAAATAGCGAAATGTATTGTAGTGTTCAACACATTTGCATGCGAAGCGAGCCCGGCGGAACTGCGAGGGCTCGGCTCGCTCATTCCCTGTATAAGCTTCCGTTCAAAACTTCCATCGTAAAGCTGGAAAACCCATCGCACTTTAATATTGCTCGGCGAGAGTAACGTCCCAATCCTATTCCAGCCAGGTATAATCCGCAATAATTGCCCCGTCCAAAGAAAACATTTCACCACTGGACATTTTCTTAAAATGTAAAACGCTTGAGTTTCCACAAAATTCTGTTATCAAACTTCAATTTTAAAGGTGGTTAATGATGATTTCTCCTTCAGCTTCACAACTTAGAATGCTTAACGAACCGCAGAATTGTTTCCGCAAATGGAATTAATTACAATTTAATATGTACCATCCAGATAAAAACCGGGCTTAATTTCAGAAACTGTAATACTAGCATGCAGTTTCAAGCCACTTGCAAAATTTGGCCTTTTTAACACTAATTTAGTATACATCCTAGGTGCTGTTTTACGAGCACTATCGTTCTAACCCAGTTAAGAATTCATTTGTTCTCCGGCGAAGCGTTTTCCACGAGAAGCTATTCCGATTTACGCCGTACCATTTGGAGAAATGTCTAATTAACCTGCCTATTGAACAATTTATTACACGACCCCTGAATGCCTGGGAATAGGTAATTCCATTCGATCTTATTGACTGCGGTGTTAAGAATAAATCACTAGGCCGTAATTTAGGCAGATGGAACATTTTGAGGGAATTATTGATTCCTGACAGGGAAAGACTGGGAACGCTACAGGTTAATATTATTTAACTAACGTTAAAGTTTCAATTACACAAACAATGTAGGCACAATTTAAATTGGACATTACAAAAGGAATAAATAAATATTACGCGTGAAAGAGCCAACAGAATATCAAAAAGACTGTCGTCGCACTTTTCACGAAATGTTTCGGACGATAGTTTCAATTTGCGTTGAAAACGTTTCATACTCCAAACATTTATTTTTCTTACAAAATGGAATCAAAGGAAAACACATAAACGTCTAGAGCAACCAACAACCGATGATTTATATGAGGGATGGAGGTTACGGACTCACGGCTTGAAATAAAACTGTCGCGCCACATTTCAATTACTTTTGTCATACGTTATATCTCATATGAGAATATCCGCTATCCTATTCTGCGGAAAACGTTTTCACGTTCGTTCATTTTCTTAATCCGTTTCTGCGTATTCACTGTACGTGTAATGACGTATTATTATGTTTATATTTACAGCTACAAATTTTGTTTTGAAATCTGAGTACATCGCCCGGTTTTCTTCTAGTCTTTTATACTTTTTTTTTTGTAGTACAGATTACAGATGTAGTATATAGTCTACTTAATCTATGGTACAGATTATAAATATAACGGGGAACGCTGCCAGTATCTTCGGTACCTTGCCTAAAGGGACTTCTTTTAATAATGTATTTTAGTTATTAGTTTAGGTTTTTTTTTTTAAACTCATTGTTATGGTATAATTATTTTTAGTTTTATATATATTTATAACCTTTTATACTTGTGATGACTGGCATCAGGGGGTGTATTATATGGGATCTTTGTATTTATATCTATACAGGTATTGTGCACAATATGATGCTAGTGCTAGTAATATCAGGCCTGTTTGTACATGCTTAAAGTAACCCATTAGGGACTTTAATTTTTTCAAAAAAATGTGACATAATATATCACCTATCTATCCCTATATGACACTGATAATGTTTTTTATTACAGTTCTAGTTTTAAAATTCTCTAGATTATGTAATAAAAATAAAACTATCTACGTTTTTTTTATTGCACGTGCCTCATAAAAGTAACACGCATTTTCTTAAGTGGAAAAGCAACAAAATTGAACCATAAAAGCAAAAAGGAAAAGTGAAACATTGGTGATATGAATTATGTATCGGGAAACTATAAATTTTAAATAATAGCACTACCTACTCGAGTCCAGAGGAAATAGACGATGCTGTGTGAAACACTTGGGAAATGAAAATTGTTTTGATTCGAGAATTATTGCACAGATTGATATTTTTTTAGATATAGGTAGGTACTTACTTATATTATACTAGCGGACCCGACAGACGTTGTCCTGCTACTGACTGCATTGCCATCTGCTGGGCTGATTTGTGAATCTAAACTATCTAGGGCACCACCCAAAAGAATACAAAAAAATTCATTCAAATTGGTCCAGCTGTTTAGGAGTTGAGTGACATACACACGCACAGTAGAATTATATATATAAAGATATTACAAATTTTCATATCTTTTCTTTTCATTTTTATTATGTTTTGTAAGAACGAAGGCATTTGACCGGTACAGAGTCCTAGGTTTACTGCCTTCGATCAAAACAGAAAGACCATGTCAGAAAGACACGTTGAGATTGTAACTCTATGGTTGGAGGCTTTTTGTATTGAAAACAAAAGCATTTTTGGGCAAATCAACGGGGATTTCTGGACTCACCTAAATAACTACATAACATTACCTACACCGAATTGCTGGTATTTATATTTCAGTCAGACGCACCAAAGGATTTCAGTTGAAACATTTTCAATATAGTTTCAGGCAATTTCAATGATTGGTTGCATTCATAAAGGATTCTATTTTAGGATTGTATTTTACAAGCATTGACTGTATCTGATGAAACTAAAGTAAGTTTAAAACATTAATGTAGGCAGTTAATATCAAAAATAGAGTTATCTACATTATTTTTAAAAGCTTTTATTGTTTTCCATTTATCGAAAATGGAGTGGAATTACACAGAAAATGCTTGCTTACTTCATTATAATTATTCATAATAAAACAATCACTATATGACCTGCCCTGGCTTCACACGGGTAATGACTTTATATGTAAAATATGTTGATACCGTGGAATACTTACATTTGTTGAAGCCGCGTATTACGATAGTTGAATTTTTAAATCTTTTTATTGATTCCTTACTTTGGTTTTCGAACGCACATGTTTTTGACAGTTTGCTTGAGTAGAATGTAGCTGTGATATAGTTTCTCAATTTATTGAGGGTAGTTTTTTAGTTGTATTGCCGCTCGCTAGTTCACCCGCCCACAGAACACTATAACTCCTCACCCGCCAGTCGCAACCGAATTTTTAATCTGACGTCTGCTTGTGAAGCAATTAAATTCGGAAAACTTAAAATATCGTCGTCATCGCAGCCCCAATGCTCAAGGGCTTTGTCAGTTGTGTTCGGGACAATAATTCGTAACACCTGAGCTGAATCTATCTAAATTTGGTGGATTTACGGCGCCGTCACGCGATGTCTTGAGCTGGACTATGGTGAGTAGGCTTACGACCCTAGGACGATATCTCACTGTTTTGCTTCATGGATATTGTTTATCGTTGTTTTCTGGCATTTAGGTATCCTTCCAAAGAAAATCCCTTTCCCTCAAATCGCGGGGGAGCGCGACACTAACATTATTACGATGTAGTAAAGAAGCTTAAGTTACTGGTTGATAGTATAATGTAGCATTTTATAAGTGATTTGTTTTTCTTAAATTGGTTAAGTAATTCTTGAGGTTATTCATTATACATTAAGACAAATGACAAATGTACAATAAAACAAAACTTTTCTCTTTAAAATATTAGTTTTAATCATTATTTTTAATTAAGACCTACACAAGCTCTCAAGCTATGGTAGCGTGCAGGTGTAAATTTAAAATAATCATAATATAAAATAAATAATGTACATAACACAAAATCAAATTTCAGTAGCAGCGTGTCAAATACTAATAGGAATAGCATCATTCAACTCCTTAATTAATTCAGCTCTTTGTTAATTAAAATTTAACTTTCCCGCTAAATGAAATGAAAACCACCAACTCTGTTACAAACTATTTTCAATTGATAGAACACGTCACTAGCACAACATTTCCAATAGTTTAAAGTGCAGTGAAATGTATCGATATGCTTATCGAGAGCTTCAGAAAAGGATCTGTTCCCGATCGTTCGGATTTTTTCGAGCTATAAATCGAGAACGTGCTCCGAGCTCTGGTGCCGTTATCGCACCTATCCTTGAGAACCCTCCACTGGAGCCTGAGCGGCCTGAGTGCTCACTAATTAACATCCTTTCAATTTATATCCAATGATTCTGTGGAAAATATCTTCCTATTGACGACGGCTGCCTCGTATTTAACGCGGACCTTTCTTATACAAGTTTATATTGGATATAATAATGCAAGTATAATAGTAGCGACAAGTGTAGGTTTTTATTGCGGAAACTGAAACTTCTAAATATTAAAAAAAAACATAATTAAATTAGCTGCGTCCCGCGGCTACTCTCCTGGTTTTTCTGTTTTCATTATTATTCTGGAACAAAAAGTAGCGTAGGTATGTTTTAATCCAGGGTATAAGCTATCTCTATTCCAAATTTGAATCAAATCCGTCTATAGCCGTTTCAGTTGCAAGAAGTTAAAAATATACTTACTCACTCGAAAACTTTTCACTAATATATGTGTGTACAAACTTACATGATGCGTTTTTGTTCAAAAAATTCAAGTAGAATTGTCCATTACTCCTGCTGTAATACATAACATATTGTTTGATATCAGTGCATTAATGATATCAAACAATATATTATGTATTATAAGTGTACTACCACCAACTGTGAGACCTTTTTAGAATCTGTCAATAGGAACAAACCTGATGGAATGATTAGGTAGTCGCCTGTCACCTGCTTTCATAACAATACATATTATATTTTACTGGCAAAAGTCACTCGATGTAAAACAAGGAACAAAACAAGAGGTCAACTATGTAAATATAGAGACGCTCAAAGCTTTGCCGGATTGTCAGTTAAAGAAATTCAATAAGATGGAAATAATAACTGCAATTCTCGTGCAAGCGCCATTTGAACAAACTCTCCACTGAAGCTATTTGCCTAAGTATTCCCTGATTATCATCCCTTAATTTATTACCAACGATTCTGTGGCGCTTTTAATTTCAAACTCAAGAGTTCTCAAATTAACTAAAAGTTGAGCCGTAAAACGTGATGAGGAGATATCAAATCTCCTAATTTTGTGTAACTTGATTACTTGAGGTGTGGATGAGCATCAATTTTGTACAAGATTGTGCACGTAGAGTTGTTATAAAATAATGTTTTCACTCTTGCATTGTTGGCGACTCTGATGAATTTGATGGCCAACCGCCAATTTTTACAAAACCATCATAGCTCTGGAACGTACTCAACATCATACTTTGAGCTAAATAAAACATTGATAATTAGAACGAATGACAATCTATTACTGCTATATGATAGAACAAGACACACATTTAACGTGACGTCACCAAATCGTCTCTGCCTCTTCAATAGTAAAGTAACGTTTCTTTAATCACTCCATGGCCTAGATTTTCAAAGTATGATTAAAATAATGTTGATATAAGAGATAGAAGTAGGCTGATCATTTTCAGGATTGCAAGTTTTATTTTTGTACGTAGGTACATATATTTTCGATATATTTTTATCCTCAATATGAGTGAAAGTTCCTATTCCAGAGTACTTATTTCTGCTGACTGTATAGGGTACACAACACACAGCAGTATAGGTACATGATAGCATCCGTAGTTTCGTACACAAAATAGGGATGGGAACCAATTATCATAATGAACAATAACATGCAGTCAGTTTTTCAACAACGAGATAATTTCCGATACCTGAACATTCTGTTAATTGGTAAATTACAATACCGCGCCTATAGAAAACAGTACCGTACCTGATATCCGTGTTGAAATATATATAGCTATAGGATAACAGCTCTAGTCGTGATTAACGTATCGCATATTGCATATTTGAATCGCGCCGCAGCTGCATCGGTTTAATAATTAATTAAAGTCCCTTTGACTTTGTGCAATAATTTCAGTCATTATCCTCCTCGTAGCTTGTGTCCTGTTGACTTACCTTTGTCAAAGGCTTTATTATATCGTATTAACTGCGCCTGAGGTTACATCCGTGGTTTTACCGTTATATAGCAAATCCTTTTTGCGCAATAAAAAGTATTCTACGAGTTAATCCAGCGTATAATATGATATCTTCAATCCGTTCAGCAGTTGCGGCGTGAAGAGGGTACAAACATACACACTAACTTTCACGTTTATAATATTATTGTGATTATCTTCGAAGCGTATTAAAGTAGTTTAATAACATAAATCGAACCGAGTTTGTTGGAAATTAATTGCTAACTTATAACCATATTGCCTAAAGTGAGGTAAAGTTCGCTTACCAAACGGCAAGAGGGTATAATATGTAGTTTGGTTAAACTTAAGTCATGTTAAAGTTTATAAATTATTCGAATAGTTTGATTTTAGCCTTGAAGTTTCCTTGAAATGTGACTTATAATATATTATGTCTACTGCATTGTGTTATCTCAGACAACTACGAGTAGGTTTATAGGTAGATTCATTTTACAATCATGTACGAAATAAAAATGTTTCAAAACTAATAGGGCAAGTCTTAGTGCATATTCCAGATATCATTTTTCAGATTTCATTTACCGTTTGAGAATGCCTTCTGAAAAATTCAATAACTACAGCTTTGACATTTTGAGAGCATAAAAGGTTTTCCAGCTACCTACGTTAGAGAGTCTCTAAAGCACGAAATGATACAAAGGGTTATTGCGACTCTGTCGTCGACGAAATTCTATCATATTTGAAGCTCAAACCGCTGTGCTGCTTCAACTAGCATTGCGTATCAAATTGCTTCAAGTACGTCCTTTGATCAATTAATAAGGGTTTTAGCAAGTGATTGTCTCTCTATAGTTATACCTACTTTATGTCGCTGACCTCAAGCATGGAAACTTACCAAAGGTTGGCTCCAATGGTCGATCACCACAAATATGTCAATCTCAATTGATACTTCTCAACATCGAGTCGAAACGTTTTACCTGTCACACTAACAAAATAATTAAGCTAGGAGAACAATAATTACTATGTTTAGTTGGATAGGTAGTTTTATTTTATATTTTAGGGTTTAGTTAAGTGTTTTTATTTTGTTAATTATATCTTACTAAATAAATTCACCGATATAGTAAAGATAACATTATTAACCACTAGTGATCTGCCCCGGTTTCACACAGGTAGAAAAATATAAGGAAAAATATATAAAATATAAATATATGAATTCGTACAAAATTCCCATAGAAAAAAAGCACTTTCAGTTCATCCCGAATTTCCCAATTACACGGTGGATTTACAAAAAAAAACCTTTGATAGAAACGTTATCCTGATGATTATGAACACAATTTAATAAAATAAAAAACAGTTTTTGAAGCCGTTTTTGACTTTTAGCGAGACTAATCCAACAGCAATCAGCAATTGATTTTTATTTAGGTATAAGAGAAGATTAGAACAACTCTATCTACAGCAATACAACTGAAAATAGCCCTGCCAGCGACCCAAAGCTGTACTGTACACCGCTACATAAAGGAGTTCGGTAGATGCTGGCGGGTGAAATGTACAATAAACCCCAAGCGAGATGTCAGTACAGTACCTACTGCTCTCCCAACACGAATAAGATTGTCTACGTATTGGCAAAATCTTCGTCGTCGTATTAATACGGTTAAAAGTTTAAAACTAATCCCCACTTCGGTAGAAAATAAAACGTGCGGTAAAAATTAATTATTATAAAAGTAACGAAAAAAATAACACTTTATGACATTTTTGTGACTTAATGGTTAATTTATTAAGCCTTAGTTGCTTGTCGTTATCTTATTTATCTTTTCCTTGAAAAATGAAGCCCTCACGGCGGTGAACGAAGATAATCAGAGATTTATACCTTATCATCATAATTCAAGTTTTCTTACATAATTTATTTTTCAATGTTCATTAGGAAACAAAACTCAACAAACTTTTCGTCGGTAGTCATTATGAAAGATGATCTTTTCTTGTAAGCGTAATTATTGAACATGTTGACTTCGTTACAATGTTTCCCTTTCCTAAAAATCAAAATATCCGTGAAGTTCACAACTGAGTATACTTTAATTTTATTGAATATAAAAGGGGTAATGATGAATATTTTTTCATTTATTGGCTCTTAGTAATAATGCTATGGTTTTCTTTTTGTTGGAGCTTGCGCTATCATCCGTATCTTGTTTGAGTTTTATTTTCCGTTTCTTTTTTTCTTCCTTCTTTATATCTACGACGCCGAGGCCTCCGAATTCTGTGTGCTCAGACCAGGGCAAAGCTAGTGAGCTAATACCCTTATGCCTCCAGTCTTTGACTTTGAAGAGATTCCAAGCGAAGCAGCATACGTTCAGCTTATCCTTGCAGCCAGGTACTTCGGTCAGAAATCGGAAGCCAGTACAAAGTTTGTAGTCGACGCAAATACCACCCAGAGTCCAACAGGGGGTGGTCATCATAGACCCTATTAGAAACAATACATTGATTAGAATTTGGTTCGAGCTAAATAGTTTATTCAACACTGCCCTTGTTTCCTACTACAGTAGTGTGGCTTGTGGGATAATTGCATTTGGAAACAATAGGAATTGCTTCTGTACTGTTTGTTCAGTGATCGTCTCAATACAGGATAGTGTGGAAACTCATCTGGTATGAATGTCTGTCATGCTCGCGGTCTAGTGGGATCACAGCGGAATGGGAAATATATTGGGACCACAATGGAATTTGAATGCAGTAATAATTACTGTGAGCTCACTTTTTGGTAACCGAAATACACCTGTTGATCTATGCGACCAATTATTATGGTATTATATTTAGTTTCTGCTGTAACTTTGTATTCGTGAATAGTAATATTAAAATGATTTAGTTATGAATATAACTTATTACTTTATTGTTTGTTAATGTTTCGCTGCCGTAATTTTGTTGATGAAATAATGTTATCAATTTTAAAACCTATTATAATGGTTTGCACGAGCTCTAGGTGGAGGACTGGCAGGAGGTGGAGCAGAACAGACCGGAGTGGCGTATTTTTTTCGGAGGTCAAAACTCAGTTTGTCATTGCAATAGTTTTCAATATAATAAAGACATCAACAAAAGACAGTTGATAGATGTTATTACTCATACATTTCGCTCTTTATACAACTTGACAAATAAGTAGCAACTACTTACGCAGCCCTAGTCTCAAAGATAAAGCTTCTATCTACATTTTCGAATTTCCTAATTTCGCGAGTTCTCAATAACTGCTCTCACAACGATGTAGATATTACAAACGCGAATGTTCGTGGAAATAGGTTTCATAAATCCAACTTTGCCGGAGGCTGGTAGAGTTTCTGAGATAAGAAAAAACGGTGAAACGCGGGCCCGTAAATGGTCGTTTAATAACTCAGGAGCAGACTGCTAATTGAATTTTAACATTATTATTTTATAAACATT
This sequence comes from Opisthograptis luteolata, assembly GCA_931315375.2. Taxonomy (NCBI): domain Eukaryota; kingdom Metazoa; phylum Arthropoda; class Insecta; order Lepidoptera; family Geometridae; genus Opisthograptis; species Opisthograptis luteolata. Next base: position 5,916,322 of record OV928036.1, read on the forward strand.
TTCTGTCCTTGGTTTGTCAGAAATTTGTCTCTTTTATTCGCTTTAGTTGCGCTCCGCGGTTTCACCCGCGTCTTCCCGTTATCTCGCAGGAACTGTTTCCGGGATAAAAAGTACTAGATGTGTTAATCTAGGGTATAAGCTCTCCATTCCACATTTCATCAAAATCGGTTCAGTAGTTACGGCGATACGTGGTAACAAACATTCACACACACACAAACTTTCGTATTTATAAATATGATGATGTGTAACTAGTCTATGAAGATTATATGTACATCTTGGACAGGAACCATTAATAGCAAGTAGGTATTTGTATTTCATTTTTGATTGATGTTATTTAATCTGCCATCTCGTTAACAGAAAATTAAAAAAAAAACATTTCCTTGTTAGTGAGCTAGTGTTACCAAACCATCGATAATTTCTTTATCGATTGTTAAATTAGTAATAACATAATTATACATACGCAATCAAAAAATTTAATTTAAAAATATGTACTAATATTATATTCATTCGTAACGTCATATTTGATACCAAACAGTTGCTGATTTAGTGGAGGCTTTACTTACTGCGCTGTGAAATAGAAGTAAGCGACGCAAGCGCTGTGTGGTAAGCAAGTAACTCCGCTCGAAGGTCTTCATACTCCTCGTCGACAGACAAATCTAAGTTAGCATCATTTCTCATTGAAGATACCAACTTTGTTCCGAAATCTTCATCCGACGATACGTCCTCCTCCATAGACATAGAGATAGTAAGTCGACATAATAAGAAGTTCAATAGCACAAGCAATGCCAACATTTCTTTAACACTACTAAATTTGTGATGTAAATATTTTACGAACATTTTTATGCTCTTTGATTGTTAACTAGGCATGAGGGTGCAGCGTTTTGGCCGAATCGGCTGATTTTATCCGGCAAAATTTTAGAAAAACCGCACAAAGCTTTCTACTTTTCAATCAATAAAAATGCAACATAAAAATTTTACAATCACGGATACTAATCGTAACATCGTTCTATATCGTATATTTATTTCATTATATTGTAAAATTAATGCAAAAATATCACTCTCGTTCCGTCCCTCTACTTGTTTGTAACATTTTAAGCTGCTGAACCGATCTTGATGAAAATTGTTCTGGTGGCAGTAATGGACACTGGGAAAATACAAACAATTCTTTTAATCGCGATAAACCGTAGTCCACGCTGGTGAAACCACGGATCGTAATAATCGATATATAAATTAGGGTAGGCTTTAACTACGATTATATAAAAAAACAATTGGTTAACAAAAGTAACCGGATAGCAGATTACCTCACTCAAACAAATATTTTAAGCGAAGCGAAATATTTTGATAAGCGTGGAATTTCGCAATCTAAAATGTAAACGAAATATACTCGTAGTTTTCGCCGAATATTTCCATTCGTTAGTCACCAAATTACACACACGACTGGCGGACACCTTTCCATATAACTCCGACAGATATTCTGATATTCAGTACGAATGTTGTGTAAACACGGAGCTATTGCAACCGCAAAGCAAATAAAGCACTAAGCTAGGGATTAAAGAACCTATCTACGGAATATTATGCTACTAGTATCGAGTACTAAGAACTCAGATTAACACAGAATAAAGTAGGAAATAAAATCTCTTCAGTAAAAGCATCTTTCAGGTCTTAGCATACCTATATACAACAGAATAAAAACAGCTAAAACTGGTTCGTTGTGTGGACATAACGGAGGCTTTAGCAAAGGATGCCTTTTGATTAATAATGATGCTGATCTTAATAGAATTCCTTAGTTGTAATTAACCTTATAGTAAATTAGAACTGATTTTAAGCTTCGATAAAATAGGAGGAGTTAGCGCAAATGAAAATTGTTTCACAAAATAAATGACAGTCAGTGTTTTACACCAGTATAGCTACAGAAGGTTCACTCGTAAATGTTACCTAGCGATTTAGTACCGTGCCGTAATAAACTTTGCTATTTTGTAAGCAGCAGGAAAATTATGAGTTTCAATATTATAGTCTGTGATAAGATACAAAGAAGCAACGCTTCAGATTAGTAGAAAAGATTTCATCCATAAATTACTAAGGAGCAACAGTTTCTTACCCACGTTTCCTTTTATAACGAACAAAAGCGTGTACGATTTCCAAACCAACCCACCCAATTAAGGTATTTGGTGGCTAAATCAGCCCACGCATTAGTCAAAATAAACTCTTTAATGAGGTCGGCGTATCACATAACGAATCACGCAAACGCGTCGTTGAGGTAAGTTCGACTTTGAGTTAAGTTTGACTACTAATTACATTAGACATTAATGAAACTCGCAGAACTTTGCATGTGCTCATTATAAACGCAGTACACGTAAGTTACTTTGCCAGCAGCATCATTATCTATGAGTGACTTCATCTAGCCCTTGACGTGAGACTTAACAAAACTTCGTGAGAGTTTTAATAACGTTTTATTGCACACATCAATAATATGTAGTAAGAATAACAAAAACGTAAAAATTGTAAAAGGCAGTATGAGTCATCTGATGAATTCATCATCATCATTAGTATATGAAGTTCCCACTGCTAAGTTAAGTTAGTTCAGCAGCTTTTGTTTACCTACTTTAATAGTTATGTTATGGTTGTTTTCTCTCCGATTGGAGTTTAAAGCCAGACTTCTGAAAGTTTGAAAGCTTTCCGCTGCAACTATGCATTAATGAAATAAGTTTCGAATTTCACTTCTAGTTAGCTCTTTGTAGTTTGATTTCAATATATAGGTAGATACATACTGTTTAAGAAATTTTATACAATAAACAAAAACTGGCTACATAGTTGTAGGACGTCTCTGTCACAGTATTTCTTTGATTTCGATTGATTTTGATGTTTGATTTATTGGCTGTTATTAATCCGTCTAGGAAGCTCAAAAGTGAGGTGAGTTGATTCGATTTATTTGATGACCAGAAATTGACCTACCTTTTGAGAAAAGGGTAAGGTGAGATGGGTTGATTTTTTCGATACCCTGATTTGTCCAGAAAGTGTCATCAGATTGATTAATGCTTTTGTCAAACGAAGTGAAAATAGTGCTCTAGCACCCTGAATTATAAATTTATAACTAGTCTACGACGAAAGGTAGGCTGCTAAACTGACAATTCTATAACATCACAAACCTTAAAGTTACTTTGAGGTCAGATGCAATCAATCGAATTTATTAATCAGTACTTTGAAAAAAATACATCAACGAAACTTTTGAATGCCAACCCTATCCAGAACACTGGCAATAGAAGCTCAGCTTACTGATGGGAAAAAATTGCTGGAACCGCAACGGAACGTGCTAATTCCATTCCCTTTGTCAATTTTCGAGCACGTCGTTCCACAACCATGGGGTGCTACTACAAAAAGTTTGACACTTCAGGGAATGAATGAAGCCAGGGGGTTTGTGGGGTTCAGACCCGTGACAAGCTTTTGAAAAACTCGGCAGTAAAGTATTTTGCGAGACATTTCAACGCCCCGAATAGGGGCAGGATTAGCCTCCTCGTTTTTTATACCGGGTTGCACCCCCTGAAATGTGAAATCGTCACTTTGGCCGTGCCAGGGTGCTACTACAAAAGTGTGACACGTCAAAGTCGTGTCCCGCAGTTCGACACGCAAGAGCGCTCGGTGTTCGACATTAAAATGACTTTATTTTGTTTGTTCTTGTTGACAAGGTTAAAAGTTCTCATGAATGCTGAGGTTGGAGATGAAAAATGTATTTTATTGGTTTTGTTTGGACGTAAATGGAAAAGTTTGTTGAATCGCTCTAAGCTTTGTGTGAAATAGGTTTTGTCATGGAATTATGGAGATAATTGAAAACTTCTGTGTTTGTTTGCTCTTACTTATCTTGAAATTATTGAAAGTGGTGCTAAAAACTTGACACCAAAGTGAACTTTAGGACATTATTAAATTAAAAAAGATTACTTCTAATGCGGTACATAACTCTCGCCATTCAGAGACAGAACAAGAGGTCAGAATTTGAAACAATATTTTACTCTGTAACTCACGACCCAAATCCGAATCTATAGTTGACCTTTCATTGGGACCCGTGAGTCCGTGACCACATCCCACCGGTCATCCAGCTGAATTATTAAACCATACATCGAGGTATCAATCGGTCAAGCCATACAAACAACTATGCGACACTATAGGTCCAGTAGTCTATGTACGAGTATATAGTGTGACAAGTTACTTAAAAATGTAAGAAAAGCGCAACGGTGCGTGGAGAATAAACATAGGTAGTACTGTGTGTCTATAAAATTACTGTGTTCCGGATTGAACGGCAATGTTTCCAGCAGTGAAATTACAGAACATAAAAGACAACATTAAATAAGTAAGAGTGAAGAGCGCAGTGAACTGCCGCGAAGGATTTTGATCTGTGAAAATTCAAAATTTTCTACACATAAAAAGGAGGCTGGACGCATTAAAAAAAAGGCACAAAATAAAACATAAAAGTTGCCATGCATTACATTTGTGATAGCCGGAAGCAGTCAGCTATGGGACGTTATTGTCCATTTAAAGTGCCGGAAACGCGTGTCACCGCTTATCGTGAATTTATTTAACAATTGATTAAAAACGTATTACCGAAATACAATAAAAGCTGCACGTAAATTCATTGTGCGCAACGCGACCACTACCTATAATGTAAATTAAGTTAATTAAGTTTGTTTGTAAAAAGCTTGATAGCGGTTTTCTACAGCACCCTCTGTCCAGGCCGCGCCGGAACACGGGGAAACTTTCGCAAACGTTTGCCTTTCAAGGCCCAAAGATTTTATCGGCAAAACCTTTCACTGGACAAGTGATGGACGGTACAAAAGACACGGCAGGGGTTTTTTCGCAAGACGCATTGTGCTCGGTAGATGGAGTCGACCGAATGTCGCTGGCCCGTTTACTTATGTACAATAGGACCAGGTATTTCAGCACTATGGAATTCACTGAAGCGAATAGCAAAATCGTGTTGAATGGGCATTTTCCTAGACCATTATAAGTCCGGGTTCTTGAGATCCCATAGAAGAATGAAGAGTGCAGAATTCCAGAGTCATTAAATTTACTCTCCACCCTCCATCGTATATGTACGTTGGAGGGTGATGGAGTAAATTATGTACATATGTCTTTCCAAAGTGACAAGCTGATTTGCTAAATGAGCAAAACGAAGCATTAATGCCTCTGAGAATTAAATGATTTATGCTTAATAATTTAGATAGGATTAGAGAATTTGTGGCACTCTACAGGGTTAAGTGGAATAAAGGGAAATACCCTCTTCCCAGCAGTGGGAAAATATAATGGTAAGTGAAAAAACCAGATAGAGAAAAACCATGAAAGTCATAGAGCTGTTTTCCATTGAGGTTTAACCAAACAATATGCCGTTTCTATACTTTTACTATTTCTGGTCGAAAGTGGTGCTACACCTGGCCTCTTAAGTCAGGCTTTCGGAACAATAATAGAAATACTCTTAACTTGAGGGTAGTAGCTTGTAAAGCGAGTACAAAAATGTCCTACCACGAAGCTATGGTTTCTTCACGATGTTTTCCTTCACCGAAAGCTCAAACTCATCGTATTTTTTGAACCCACGACCTACGGGTACGTCACTACCATTGAACTGTCATCGCTCATAATTGTTCAATTTTTCACGTGTGCCAAAACAATTTATTAAACTAAACTGCTGCCACAGTGAAATATCAATAGGCTGATGAATAAACGATGGACATGCGTGCCACAACGTGCAAAAACTTCGTCGTTTTTTTATGTTCCATATTTAGTTTGGAGACTTTTTGTGTATTGAGACCATCGAAAAAAATATTTCGATGATTGTGGCATGTCAGGTCAATCGTAGTCTAAACAATGTACAGTTGGAGTAAAGATTAATTGATGGCGGAAAAACAAAAGTCTACAGAATTGAGGGTTTTAAATTGTATCAGCAGCAATTATGTAACTTTACGTTCACAGCTTAGTCAAAATACCACCTCTAAACGGTACAATTTTCACAAACTATGTATCTACTAAGTACATAAAACCGAACCCCACAGGTTATATAACGAAAGGTTCGAGCATTGTCCGACAGGGCAGTGGTCCTTGGGGTTTCTCCGGCGATCGCGCCAAATTGAATTTATTTATGTTCAGTATTAAACACTATCTCGTGCACTCAGAATTCTTTTAGTTAGCGGAAAACTGCCCCTTATTACTCCGTGCTTATAAAATAATGGTCCTTAGGAGAAGTAACATGTAGAGCTGTCCAATAATAGTCAATAGTCGAAAATAGTTGTTAATAACTTTTCTATAAAGTTAAATGAAATGAACAAAACAGTCTAAAAATTAAATAATGTCAATGAACTAGCGATCCGCTCCGGCTTCGCTCGGGTAGGCGAATATAAATAGTTTATGTGCTGCTAGAGTTCATAGAAAAAAACACTCTCTCTTTATACATAACTTTCGAACATTCCGGGTATTTTTCCCCTAAACCCTTATTTGAACTTTGAACTATCACAAACATAAAAAAAAAACATTGCAATAAAGAGTCTAACCGTTCTTAAGTGATGCGGTTACCAACAACACCATTTTAATTTTTATATTCGTTTATTATGTAACACTAGGTCACTATTCATAATTATCTCAATTTGGGCACAGTTTTAAGTTTCAATCAATAAAAATAGATTCATGTCTCTATTTTTTAGTTGTTGACCATAAGCATAATTTTTTTTTTATTTACAATGTTAATGATTATATAAGTTGTTTTTATGTGTTATTTTCCAGAAGTTACCCAGAGTTTCTTCAGTACCTTCTCTTGAAGGTTTCATTTAATTAAGGACGTAGCAAAGAAACCATTTTTGTTTAATTTTGGCATCTGACACTGTTCTTTCGCGTATAATGACCAAACTCGCTTTTCATTTGTTTTCGCCTAACAATCAGCTGTCAAAATTGACTCGCAGCAATTAGGGGTGCTATGCAAAAGCTTAAAACTTTGTTGTTTACGTCGCTGTGGACTCGGTGAAATGTCATTTTACAGACTATTAATCATGGTGCTTTGTAGCTTAAGATGCGAACAGCTCATAAATAGTTTGTTATGGGATGATGGATTTTGTTCGGAACTTTGTTAACCTTTTGGTTTTTTTGTAGCCATTTGGATCTGGTGTATTCTGCAATTTGTTTCGGATTTTAGGTTCATAACCTTTATTATTTGCAGAGGTAACCACCACATTAGACTTGTTTTTATTTTGGCAGATGTAATTGATGGGTAACTGTCAAAAGCTATTTCAAAAACAAACATTCATTTTGTCTTCCAATTTAATATCTAACAACTGCGCTATGGTGAGACACTGTGGTTTAATTAAGTTAGAACATTTTATTATTGACCCGATACTAAAACTTAAACATTTCTGTATTGTGCCCCTTTTATTAAAAAGTATTCTGTCCTTTTCCAGAGTTGAAACTATCTCCATACCAAATTTCTTCAAAAACCGTTCTGCGATTAAGTTCTGACAAGTTAATAAACAGTTAGAAGCACAGAGAGAGTTTATTGTTTAAAATATGAGTATGGATATGTAAATACACAAAATTTGTTAAACTTTACACACATTTCAGTGCGGTGTCTAAAACCTAAAAGTGACTAACGTATCTGCAGCAACCACCTCATATATCTTCCGTTAGAGACAGGACAAAGCGACGCCATTACCAGCGCGCCTTGAAATTGCAACTGCCTGAGTCGTCCGACAAAGGACTTGCTGTCTCATGTCTATTCAATTACGGCAAAGGTCAAGAGGCATAAATTTATCCTTAGACCCGCCGTCGCGACTAATGTTTCTATTTTCACGGGCTATTACAACGCTGAGGTGTTTTTTTTATATCATTGTGGGTAGTTTAAGGCGAGGGTGAAACGCTGGTGATTACTTGACTGCTTACAAGTACCTTACCTTGTTACCTTTACCTAAAGGTGGAGGAAGAATCAACAGCGCAGCACAGCGTAACAAAGTATTTTAACTTCAGTAATACGTTGTGTCATTATTAGAGTTTGGTTTAGAAATGGGATATTTACCATGATAGTTTAAATATGTAAAAAGCAAATTGTTTAAGTACCTAATACTGCGTACAGATCATATTCTTATCAGATTCTGTGATAAGATGCAATTATTTTTTTCGAACGGAACTTAGAAATTATTCTATCATAATAGAAAATAAGGAGAAAGAAATGAAATCTGTTTTAAATCCCTCTGACATACATATATTAAAACACTTACAGAATTCTAAAGGCCCTTAATGAGCCTGCCTTATTCCTTTTACCCTTTACTTCAACACTAATTTCCCATTCTATTTGTGTGTGCGAGCTTCCAGCCAGCATGTGTTCTAACTTAACCGTTGTTTCAAGTTGAACTATCCAGTGCCGGATTAACCACGTAGCAAAAGTAGCAATTACTATGGGCCCCGCGTGAAAGCGGGCCCCGCATATACTTGTTAGAGCCTAGCAGGGCCTATAGTAATTTACTAGACTACTAGTTGCACCCCGCGGTTTCACCCGCGTCTTCTCGTTAATTAACAGGAACCTTTTCCGGGATAAAAAGGGTATAAGCTATCTCCATTCCAAATTTCATCGAAATCAGTTCAGTTGTTACAGTTATACGTGGTAACAAACATTGACACACACATACACACATTTTCACATTTATAATATCAGTAGGATAGGATTAGTAGATTAGTAGGATTAATTACACAAAAAAATTTAACTTATAGATGTCAAATAAACGTATTCAGTATTGAATTGTTTTTTACCACTTTATACATAAGAATCCATCCATAGTAACAAACATTGACACACACACACACACACATACACACATTTTCACATTTATAATATCAGTAGGATAGGATTAGTAGATTAGTGGGATTAATTACACAAAAAAATTTAACTTATAGATGTCAAATAAACGTATTCAGTATTGAATTGTTTTTTACCACTTTATACATAAGAATCCATCCATAGTAGATCAAGGGTATGCGCTTACTTAATCTGGCACTGGAGCTATCCAAGTGAGGAGCCTAATTAGCCTACCACTGACTGCGCAACTTATAAAAGTCAAGCTCAGTTCGGTTCAGGTGTTTCGTTAGCGACATTTTTGTTTTATTTCGAAGTAATTTGCAGGCCCATGTCACTGTCAACTTAGGAGTAATTCATTAATTTGTACACCATTTTTTAAATTTGTTTTCACTTTTTAAGCATCTTTAAATGCTTTGTAAGGGTCATTAATGGATGTTTTTATATGATGATTATTATATAAGGCAATAATTATGGGACCAAGCGGAAAATTGAGGTTTGTTGCAACCTTTTTTATCTGTATCTTCAGTGTATAAAATAACATAAAGCAGAGGGTGTGCCATACATATATTGAAAATGAAAATGTTTATTGAAAAATAAGTTCTCTTTTTAGAGGTTTAAATTTTTTTTCTCTAATTCTATAAATAACAAGGACTGTATAATACGATTAGTAAATTATAATATACAGTATTTCGAAGGTCTTGAACCATTTTTTTGCAAATATTGGTTATGTTATTTTTTGCGTGTTTTTTATTTAACTTTTTGTATGAGTATGAAGTACCCCCTCAGTCGCAATTGTCATTGTAGGTGGCATATTACTTAGGCGAGAACCCATACCTATCGATTATTTGTATACATTGCCCATACTTTTATTTTTATTACTCTTAGCCTCACAAACCGTACTATATTCAGACATTAAAACTCCTAAGTTTTATATTAGCCATTAATGGTATGTCCTTGGCCCAAGATTTAATAGATCTAACTGAACAAAGATCAGAGTATAGCAGCTAGCAGCTCACTATGTAGATTTGTAACTGTTATAACTTTTTACTTTGATAAATCCGGTAGTTATCAAAGAAGAGTATTTAAAACATTAACGTTCAAATATGTGTTAGAATTAAACTTCATTTCCCAAAATTAATCGACGCGTTTTTCCATCGAAACAGGCGCACCGCGTCGATATTTACTCACCCCTATTTTCAAACGACCTTTTTCACGAATTTTGATGACAGTGTGCGTTTTTAAATCCGCACTGCGTCGTACGTCGCCCTCTGCTGAGACAGCTCATGCAAAATGGGCCCTGTGCCGTTTACCTTGTTTTGGGATGAGCACACAACAAATACGCTCGTTTGCCCCCCACCTTATATGGTGCCGCGAGTGTGAACGCGCCCTGAATACGCTTGCGTCAGTGCCAAACAATTTTTATGATGAGGCCTTTTGTGTAACTACATCCACTTTAACTAGATTAGGATATTATGAAATCTCTTTTATTACCGAACAGGCAGGACGTCCGTCGGTCGTTGTGAAGCTATAGTATTATAATGAACGAAGAACGAGGTTGTTTGCTAAAAATATGCTAGTTCACTCGACACTTGTAAAGTTAATTTGGTGGCTTTACCAAGTTTGAGACGAGTCTAAGCTTATCAATATTCGGCATCATCAAGACCAATTGACATTTTCCAACCACTCATGTCTCCCGCTACTTAAATAACAGGCCCACTAATGATCGTCAAATTACCAACTCATACTTCGAAAGGGGTTGGTATAATTTAATTTAACGCGTGATAATAATAACTTGGTACAGGTGGGTTTCGTGGTTTGGATATTAATGTTCTATAACAATTCGACTGCGTCAATTGCTAAAAGGTACATACCTACATTTGTATGGTTTGGGATGATATTTCAATCAACACTGGTACTATGTATGGTTTATTTTCTTTTACTTCGTATAAAATAAGTGCGAGTCAAACCTCGCAAATTCAATAAGACTTGAAATTAAATATTTTATATGCATATGATTTTCTTTATTCGTGCCAAGGAACTTCGTTTAGAAGTGATATGACAGACGAACATGCAGTGATATGGGTGATGTGTGATGTGTACATTGATATAAAAATAAGAAAATATTATTTATTCCCTCTCTCTATACATAGTGTGGTATAAATCAGTTTGTTGCACATCTGAATATTAATAAACGATGCAGTAGTTATCAAAAAGTATTTTGTTGTTGATATCACCAACCAATATTCATCATACAGACAGCTTTGCTACAGCAATAACACACACATAATATTAAAACACTAAATAATATTTTTATCAACAACCATTATTTCAGGCCTAACTTTGACTAAGCACGAGCAGGTCTAAAGATATTTTTACGCATTGCCAAGTGCGAGTATAACCACAGAATATATAAAATAGGGAGTACAAGGCATGACTGCAAATATCTTTTCATGTTTAACAACAAAATACGCTGTACAACTGTTCGATTTTCCCAAGCATCTCTCACACCCATATGACCAATCTGGCAATCTCATATCATTAGAAAGTTGGTCACAATCAGCATCTTTTGTCGCAGATTGTGCCACGTGTAACAAGACAGATAAACCATATAAAAAATACGACACAAAAAAATAGAATGCGCTTGCGTTCACTTTTTTTTTCGTAAATAGGTTTGCGCCCCACCATTTTGTCGCAAAAATTTCCTACGAAAAGCGTTTCTTTTCTAATGCAAAGCAAACAGCGCGTTCTCCACAAACATACCTGGCGAATAAAAATTACTCGGCCCGGTTTCTTTACAGGTGTTCTAACCAGGCGTTGTTTATAAAGGATTGTGTAATTTGTTACTTGGTTTATTTGGCGCTGGGAAGGTGGAAAAGTGAGCTCAGGTTTTGCGGGGCTAAGCGGATAGAACCAATTTGGTTCGGTACACATGAGTGCAGAAACATATTTATGTTGATATTTAGGTGCAAAAAGGTTTACAGGATTTATTAAGTTATAATACATTGTAAAACTGTTGGCTGTGGTTTCATTTGATATGTATTTTAGTTCCTCTATTCATAGTTCACACTAATATTATAAGGGCGATGTGAAACCTAGCTCTCTTTGTCCTTCTGTATGTTTGTCATCTTGTCAAATCCAAACCATTGAACAGATCTTGATGAAATTTGGTATAAAAAATGTTTTAGGTCTGGGGAAGGACATATATGGAATACTTTTTATATCGATAAATAGTCCAAGTGGGTGAAACCATGGGGCACAGCTAGTGTCCCATCGTGTATAATATTGTATATCGTCGGTTAGCTAACAACACCGCGCAAGTCAAACTTTGCAACTTTTCAGTAGAGACATAAAACTGTTTTACTTGTATGTTTTTATGTAAATTATAGACTTGTGTGTGTTACAATTGTTAATTAACGGCTTCTATTCAGTAAAAAGGCTTGGAACTGACAGGTTCGTAGAAGCGCACAACTCAAAACTGCATCTAATGGCATTAAAATGGCAATACCACACAATTTTGACTTGTACGGTGTTGTTTGCCGAAGAAATGCAAAAGTTTGTAAGTGAGTGTGAATATTTGTTACTTCTTCGCGCTAAAATTCCGCAACGGATATAAGTGAAATTGGGAATGAATATAGCTTAACTCATAAATACATAGTTTAGTCTTTCAAAAAAGTTCACGAGTGAGTACAAAAAATGAATAAAAATTATATAAACTATTACTCGCTTCTATTTTCCTCATTTATCTCCCTTCTTCGACAATTTAAACAAATATGCCCCTGCTATTCGCTAAGCCAAGTCTGTATTGGCTAGGTGTACAAATATAGCAAGTGATAGATCAGGATTAAACCAATCTCGTGCTCATAAGCCTAATAGTATGAATTGTATTATTTGCTTGATTGAGGGCTAAGAGTAAAAACTATATACACCGTCGACCGCATCATCGCTTGGCAACAGGCGGGATGGTGAACAAAAGCATACCTATTAGCAATAATAAAAAAAAAAACTATATATAAATATATATGTTTTAGATGTCAAAAAATACGACTGGTAAAAGTCAGTATTATAGGTTTTATATGAATAATTTAATACTCGTATGTATAATTTTGTTATAATCTTAATTATAAGCTGTCATTGAAATAAAAACGTAGCAATCATTTTCACGATTACACGTTTACGTTAAAAAATACATGTCATTACTGGGCTATGTTTTTTTTGTTTACGACCATTGCATGTTGTCTGCGAGCATATCAGGGATTGATAGGAACAATTTATTTCTCATTTCAGGGTTGGCTTTATGATACTCCGTGTAATTACGCACCGTTCCATCGTAAAATACCTTTCAAATATTAGCACGAACTAGACATAAGGTGGTGCAACCCGGTCGGCAGCGTCCATTTCCAAATTATTGCCTAAAATATTTCGGACAAACTAGTTACAAAGTAAAGGCTGAAGTAAAGGTCGTAAAATTTGTGTGCTCTCTCGTAGGTATGCAATAAAAACTTGAAAAGCTTCAAAGAATTTAAACGTCCTGAGTTGGAGCTCGCTCAAAATTTATGTAATTCGCCTCCGTGCGTTTTGTAAACTCACCCTCACTTTTACGAATATCTGGCGAATGTAAAATCATGGAGATAATATACCTGAAATGAAAAAAGTATTAGATATTACCATTTCAATAAGACGAATATTGCTATTCAAATCTGTAATGTTTATTTCAACGCAGGAATAATAAGCTAGTACATATTGTATTATTTAGACTGTTCTTAGAGACGCTATTTCCACATAAACCACATTGTTATACCCTGACAATTATTACATAGGTGAAAAAGCAAAGAGAACAGTAAATGTTATAATTAAACGTCTGTCAGAAGACAAAAATCAAAAGCGAGATACAAGAAACGAGCGAGACTTACGTCCCGTGCTTCTATTAGAACGACTTCGTATCGCTCATGTAAGCTTGGCTTTCATTTTCCTGTCTTACAAAACAAGAAACAAACGAATGTAGTTTTATACCTCTTCTTGACCACATAATATATTGCATTTCCAAATAGGCTACAAAAACGCAATGACAATTCGAAAGGTGTATTACCTTTCCCAAATGGTAGTAAGGTTTACTGTCTCATAAACAGTCACTTTAGCCCTTAAATTGGTCATGACAGTACACAATACAAGGCCCGTTTATATACTAATATAAAATGTTAAAATGATCTCTGGGAAGCTTATATAGAATTATTCGTCATAGCATTTGTTGATGACAGCTACTTTCATTGGAAGGGTTGAAACAACAAACGCGAAACAATTTTACGATTCGAACCCATTATAGCCTGGAGGAGGTGTTACGGCTCTCTCGGCCATAACCATACCTCATCCATTGTATTTGTGGCCGGGCTTATTATTTTTTATAGTAATCATTATTTTGTAACACACACAATAGATAATTAGGGGTTAGCGGGCGTATTGGGAAAATGTTTACTCTTTTCTACACCCCGGTTGCTGGAAATATTATATCTAATTTATTATTTTGTTTGATGTTTTGCTACAAATATAGAAAACGTAATCGTGGACACGCTTTTCTCGTTCACTTTTTTTTAATGAAACGATTTAGCAGGAATAGAGTAATATAAAATCGGTCAAGCGGACGAATGACTTTTTGGCCAACGGTAAAATGTACAAATGCAATGTATGGAATAACAGTAAATCGTGTTGCACGAAATGTATATATATGAAAAAAGTCCGCAATAGCGTATGTGCTACTGTGCTTATCATCGACTGTGCTATAAAAAGATTAAAAAAAAACGAGGAAAAAGTTTTACGCGTTGACTTGGATTTTCTTTTTATCAGTAGGTAAATGAATAACGTTTTCTGTATTGAACATCTTAATTCTCATTTTGATTTTAACTGATAAACCTACTTTGCATTTTTTAATGTATTAATGGGCTTGCTTTTGACCACATCTCACCTGATGGTAAGTAACGATACAGTCGAGGGTTGATCACGCTGGCCCATAAGGCTTATCCGCTCTTGACTTAAAGAGACCTGAGAGATTGATAATTTGATTGCATAATTCTCATTGGACCCAATATTCATAAGTTGGAGCCCAGTGAAACATTGGAATTAAAATCAAATCTAATGTTATCGTCGGTTTCAATACGGCTGTTAGCCAATAACAACGGCGTGTGTCGACAGAAGCCGTCGATTTCATTAGGGATATTGTGAAGTTTAAATTAGCTGCTCACATACAGTTGCCGTACAATTGTAAGCGGAAGCTAATATAATTCTGTTGGCTTTTAGCAATTACTGCATGAACGTAAAGCGACAAAGTTATAGTAGCTGTAACTAACCCCCCCCCAAGACTATTCCCCAACAAAGAGAAAAGACCTAACCCAAGGATACCATTTAATCGAACTTAAAACTAACTTGGCCAGATGATCGTCGGAACCCTTCGTTGTGTAAATAAGTAACCCAAATTCTTTTAGAGTTGGAAACTATTTAATGGAAATTTTAATTACAAGAAAACTTAAATATTTCAAACAATAATCAACTTTTAACAAGAGAAGACGCATTATAAGTTTATCGCAGATTTCAACGTAATTGCTTTGTTTCTTCTTCGTTCATGTGAGTTTATAAAATCGATTGCTACGCAATAAAATGGAGAACTTGGTTCATGTGTAAGAAAGCTGAAAGAGAAATAGTAAATGAAAATTATGTTCAAATTGCAGTGTTTGGAGAATCTCATACACAAATACATTAGAATTATATTTAGGAAGGAAGGAAAGGATAAAATGGGGGAAACCCCCGATGGCCTCCAACCTCCCCTAAAGCCACCCCATGCCTCGCAAGTCGCACTCGCGACACCGGAGGGGGTAGGATGGGAATGGTGTCTAGGTTATATATAACAATAAATGTTATCAGACGACCATTCAATCTCACATAAAGTGGTTAACTTATAAAATGAAGTTAAAATATTTCAATTGATAATATAGGTCTTTGCCGTAATAATCTGGAGTATGCCAGTACATTATGTATTCTGGAGTATGCCAGTACATAGTATAAGCTGGAGTATGCCAGTACATAGTTTTAGTCTGGAGAATGCCAGTTCATTATATTTGGAACGATGTCTCTTTTGATAAGGATTAGAGCTTTGCTCTATCTGGTTGCTACCAGTACATATATTGTTGCACATATTTCTGACTTGTGTCAGTGTATGGTGAAAGCTGGAGAATGCCAGTACATCATATTTGGAACATTGTCCTTTTACTAAAGATTAGAGCTTTGCTCTAACTGGTTGCTACCAGTATATAATGTTAAAGACATTTCTGACTTTATGATCTCGTATAGCGATGTTAGGTTAGGATCCTGATCAGTCTCAAGTGCCGGCAGAGCCAGAAGGTACGCGGAGGGGTCCCAATGCATGAACGACATTTTTATGCCTATCCATACATGATATTCCACCAGCGCTGGTTACCAAACACAGGAGAGGTCAGGTCCTCCCATATGTTCACCTTTAGAAACCAGAAAGCTCGAAATAGATGAACTAAAAAATTACTATTCAACAATCATTAATATTACTAATTATTAAGTGGGTGCAAAACCACACTGTTAACCAATTATGCTAAAACTGAACCAGTTTCCCGATATAAACTTATCTAAAGGGAAAGGATGAGAGTTGGGTAGGAGAATGACGGAATAAGGAATTTCCCTAAGTGAGTCTACGTTACTCGCGATACTAGTCTAACCATAATGAATATTTAGTGTCGTAGGTTGAGTTTATAAGGTAATGAATCACCGGCCTAGTGAAACACGCCTTTACAACTCTATGTAGAGTGTGCGTAAAGATATCAGCTGCGTGTATAGTAAATATGCTTGCAGTGGAGAAATCACAGGTCTAAAGCCAGGACCTTGCTTCATTGAAAAAGTTGTGAGTTTTTCCAATCACAAATATTCCTGACACCCATGAAAACCCACAGAAATTCAATAGTGTGTCAGTACAGTCGGACTAGTAATAAATCAATAAAACTTCATCGATCAAACAAAACCTTAAACTAAAGTAAAACACAGACGAATGTCATAAATAAGCACGAGTAGTCTACATCAGCTCCCATATCTATATGTAAAAGTACTCAGGGTTGTGCGTCTGTAAATGTACCTTGCTTACTCATAACTTACCAGAAAACCACCGTTACCTTTACCTTTCAAAACCAGGATTACCGGGATAAGAAATAAATCAACAAGTCATTCTTTAATCAAATCATTTCCATATAAAAGTAATCTAACAAATTAAGATATGCCCTACCTATAACGATGCATCGTTATTGACTCTATATTGGGTTTACCTTATACCGCAGGCAAATCCGATACACAGTCCTAGTTAAAGAGTTTGTATGCTTTATCTTAAGTACCTGGGTCATATATACCTCGTCGCTATCAAGAGCCCTCGTCAACATTAAGTACCTTCCACTAAAGTGGTCCCAAATCCCAAAATATAAAAAATCGCTGTGGGAACGGAATTGCGGATGTATACATTTTAACGTTATGCGACACGAGTACTTAATCTAATATGAATTGCCGCTATCAAAGAACCATTGTTAGCAATGAGTACCTTCTTTCATAAGGTGTAACTGATTCCCAAAATATAAACAGACTCTAGTGAGAATAACAACCTACATCTAAGAGTTGCGCACTAGGGTACTTTATGTTATAAACAAAAACAGCACACCTCGAATAACGAGCCTTTGTGTGCATATAGTAGGTACTAGCGTTCCCACCTCATACCTATGGTATGAACCATCAATGAAGTAAATAATGATCTATATCTAAGAATTGCGCAGGAGATGAATTAAGTGTAATATAAATCTCCTTGAACAACGAACTATTGTGCTCTTATAGCATCTACCTACATTAGCGTACCTGACCCCTGTAGTATAAACAAGGTACGACTTCAAATTCTACCGGTATCACGCAAAATCAAAAGTACCTATCAATAACTAGGTATTTCCGTGTATAATTAAATGAACGCAAGAGTACAATGAACTTATTTCTAAAATATGCTTTGGAAAATACCAAGCATAAACCGTAATCGTAAATTTAACGCAATAAGAATTTTGTATTACAATTTATTAATAAAATGTTTCCGTAATAATGCCGTGGAAAATACCAAGCATAAACCGTAATCGCAAATTTAACGAAATAAGTAATATTAAAAGTATTATTATAAGGATATTTGGAAAATACCAAATATAAGCCGTAAAAGTAAACTTATTCTAATTAATCTTAAGCCAACTGTACAAGAAGTGATTATGTTATTTAAAATCAAAACTGTACCAATAAATCACTCATTATAACAGTGGTATTTCCATTTTGGTTCTTTAACCATTTCTGTAGATAGTAAAGCAATCTAATAAACTATAAATAATAAGAGTTGAATCACTTTAATCAATTGAGATAACAAAATAATATTGGAACATTAAAAGTCTAACTCTAAAATATTAGGAACCAAAATGGGTAAATAATAAGAACTCCCACAAACCTCGATGGCTTCTTTGTACCTAGGATCGTTATGCTTTAACAGCTGAAATATAATAAAAAGAAAGGAAATACAAATTTCCAAAACTCTTGTATTCCTTTTCGTAGCATCGAATCTACGAACTGTAATGTAGTTATCAACCTGACTATATTTAGTTCAGTAGTTTTATCTGTGATTTTTGAAGTAATGATGTTCATTCCAAATATCCAGTATTAACTTCAGCAGTATCGAAACCGCAATGTATATAGGTAGGTAGGTATTATTCCACTTCCTTTAATAAGTTCGGTAAATAAATATCTGAAACCAATCGAAGGTTTCAATCCTTTAAATCGCAGAATAATCTGTATATGTAGGTATGTTAATTCCTAATGTCTTACGATAATTTAAATGGTGTCGAAACCACATTAAGTAGATAATTATCTCTCTTCCTTACTAAGTTCAGTAGCTTAGAAGCTGTTCAAAACATCTTACATATATCTGAAACCAGTCGAAGGTTTCATTTCTTAACTTGGAGTATAGATAGTTTAGGTTTTGGTTGCTGAAAAATAAGATCTAAATAGTTTGGAGAGCATAACGATCCCAGATTCTGCAACACGCTGATGCAGGAACAAATACTTAACTCTAACTGAAATACAATTCCTATAGTCGTGATATCTACGATGAGTCTTTAGGATCTAGTTTATTAGACAGGTCTTATTGATTTTTAATATCAAGCTTTCCGCGAATTTCCTTTCGAATAATAAAACATTACTTGTTAAATGAAAGAGTTCTCTAGGTTCTCCCCAGTCTTTACACAAATCTAAACATCCATCACCAGTCTGTATTGTGTTTTATTTTTACTAGTGATGGAACACAAAAGAGAGAAAAATAACTCACATAATAGTAAACAATCAAAATGCAAGAAAACACATAAAGTAAAATAATAAAGCTTATTGATAAAACGTTCATTAAAAGAATAACTTTAACGTAATAAAAATACAACAATGTTTTAATGAACATTATAACAATCAATTTAAAAAAAAGCTGAATCTAATAAATAGATAGATAAATTAATATATTATTCTAATAACTCACGACCTCTGCCGAAGTACACTATATTTTGCAACGTAATTAATAGATTTAACGCCTGGTTCGCGATTATTTTATAAAGCCTAGGAAATTTACTATTTCGTAAAATTTATATTTAATTACAAAATCAACTTTAACTCTAGGTATATTTTAAAAGATCACTGATTATTTACTAGAAAGCAATATTTTACTCCATAATTATAACAAGCTAATAATTATTTAAATTAATTAGTTAATTCGAATACGCTCGAGGACTCTTAACCGTAACTCGGAAGAGTCCGAACCCTTCGACCGTCAAAAACTCACTCCCCACTTAAACGTTCCTGTAAAAGCTTCAAGTCACATCGCCATCCAAAAAAAAAAACCCTTACGCCGACACATTTGCAGCCGCAATCCTGCGCAAGCTTCAGTTCTATTTATCTTACACATTCCTCAGCTAAAACACTTGTACAATACTAGAGTCTAATTTACTTATTTTCTATGACAAAACAATCATACATTCCCGAATTAAATATATATATTTTTGTATGCTGGAAGGTGGGGTAGGTACATTCACCCCCCAAAATTTTAAGAGGTCTAACCGAATAAAATTTTCAAAACTAAAAGAAGGTGGAAAAATATATATATTTTAGTAGATCTATCTATTTTTTCATTGACATCAATTACCTCATGTATAATTTATGCACCCCCCTGATTATAAAACTCTTGCACCCCCCCAAGTCTAAAGCTATACCACCCCCCAAACCTTTTAAAACTATCACACCTATCTAATTGTCAAACTATATGACCTACTATTAAGACAAAATCTTGGGCCCTCACACCTTCCAAAATCTCGAACTCTAACACACCATTCAAGTCTTGAATTCTAACACCCCCCAAAGCCTTATCTCTTACAACTTTCAAAATGTAAACTCAACTCTCTTTCAAAGCGTAACTCTCTCTCTCTCTCTGTGTGTTAAACTCTGACAACCTCAATCTAAAAATATCCTTATTTTCCCAAAGTCGATTCAACACAAAATATTCATCTAACTACACATTGTTATTAATAACTGTATCCGCGGCCTCACTCGCAGCTTTCCCATTGTAAAACTACAAGAGCCTATTCTGAAACAAAAAGCAGCCAGTCCATTCCAGGGCATAAGTCATCTCCATCCCGAACTTCACTCAAATCCAGTGAACCATTTACGAACACACACGCCCACTTACTCACTCATTCACTCACTCACATACCCTCGCATGCTTACAATTATTTAATTAATTACATAATGTCATTTATTTTATCGTCACGAAAATTCCTATTTGTCTATTGTGCTAATCACAATCCACCTTTTAGCTACGGTCTAAAAAATTATTTAAAATAAACTCCCAAAAAACAGTTTCCATTTCAACTCTTTCCATTTCACGAACACCAAATTGTAGGCTATAAAGCCTACTTTCTTAAAACTAAATGATTAAACAATATCCTGGTCACGCGGCACTAAATTGTAACTAACCCCCCCCCAAGACTATTCCCCAACAAAGAGAAAAGACCTAACCCAAGGATACCATTTAATCGAACTTAAAACTAACTTGGCCAGATGATCGTCGGAACCCTTCGTTGTGTAAATAAGTAACCCAAATTCTTTTAGAGTTGGAAACTATTTAATGGAAATTTTAATTACAAGAAAACTTAAATATTTCAAACAATAATCAACTTTTAACAAGAGAAGACGCATTATAAGTTTATCGCAGATTTCAACGTAATTGCTTTGTTTCTTCTTCGTTCATGTGAGTTTATAAAATCGATTGCTACGCAATAAAATGGAGAACTTGGTTCATGTGTAAGAAAGCTGAAAGAGAAATAGTAAATGAAAATTATGTTCAAATTGCAGTGTTTGGAGAATCTCATACACAAATACATTAGAATTATATTTAGGAAGGAAGGAAAGGATAAAATGGGGGAAACCCCCGATGGCCTCCAACCTCCCCTAAAGCCACCCCATGCCTCGCAAGTCGCACTCGCGACACCGGAGGGGGTAGGATGGGAATGGTGTCTAGGTTATATATAACAATAAATGTTATCAGACGACCATTCAATCTCACATAAAGTGGTTAACTTATAAAATGAAGTTAAAATATTTCAATTGATAATATAGGTCTTTGCCGTAATAATCTGGAGTATGCCAGTACATTATGTATTCTGGAGTATGCCAGTACATAGTATAAGCTGGAGTATGCCAGTACATAGTTTTAGTCTGGAGAATGCCAGTTCATTATATTTGGAACGATGTCTCTTTTGATAAGGATTAGAGCTTTGCTCTATCTGGTTGCTACCAGTACATATATTGTTGCACATATTTCTGACTTGTGTCAGTGTATGGTGAAAGCTGGAGAATGCCAGTACATCATATTTGGAACATTGTCCTTTTACTAAAGATTAGAGCTTTGCTCTAACTGGTTGCTACCAG
This sequence comes from Opisthograptis luteolata, assembly GCA_931315375.2. Taxonomy (NCBI): domain Eukaryota; kingdom Metazoa; phylum Arthropoda; class Insecta; order Lepidoptera; family Geometridae; genus Opisthograptis; species Opisthograptis luteolata. The sequence continues at coordinate 5,938,172 of OV928036.1, forward strand.
TATATAATGTTAAAGACATTTCTGACTTTATGATCTCGTATAGCGATGTTAGGTTAGGATCCTGATCAGTCTCAAGTGCCGGCAGAGCCAGAAGGTACGCGGAGGGGTCCCAATGCATGAACGACATTTTTATGCCTATCCATACATGATATTCCACCAGCGCTGGTTACCAAACACAGGAGAGGTCAGGTCCTCCCATATGTTCACCTTTAGAAACCAGAAAGCTCGAAATAGATGAACTAAAAAATTACTATTCAACAATCATTAATATTACTAATTATTAAGTGGGTGCAAAACCACACTGTTAACCAATTATGCTAAAACTGAACCAGTTTCCCGATATAAACTTATCTAAAGGGAAAGGATGAGAGTTGGGTAGGAGAATGACGGAATAAGGAATTTCCCTAAGTGAGTCTACGTTACTCGCGATACTAGTCTAACCATAATGAATATTTAGTGTCGTAGGTTGAGTTTATAAGGTAATGAATCACCGGCCTAGTGAAACACGCCTTTACAACTCTATGTAGAGTGTGCGTAAAGATATCAGCTGCGTGTATAGTAAATATGCTTGCAGTGGAGAAATCACAGGTCTAAAGCCAGGACCTTGCTTCATTGAAAAAGTTGTGAGTTTTTCCAATCACAAATATTCCTGACACCCATGAAAACCCACAGAAATTCAATAGTGTGTCAGTACAGTCGGACTAGTAATAAATCAATAAAACTTCATCGATCAAACAAAACCTTAAACTAAAGTAAAACACAGACGAATGTCATAAATAAGCACGAGTAGTCTACATCAGCTCCCATATCTATATGTAAAAGTACTCAGGGTTGTGCGTCTGTAAATGTACCTTGCTTACTCATAACTTACCAGAAAACCACCGTTACCTTTACCTTTCAAAACCAGGATTACCGGGATAAGAAATAAATCAACAAGTCATTCTTTAATCAAATCATTTCCATATAAAAGTAATCTAACAAATTAAGATATGCCCTACCTATAACGATGCATCGTTATTGACTCTATATTGGGTTTACCTTATACCGCAGGCAAATCCGATACACAGTCCTAGTTAAAGAGTTTGTATGCTTTATCTTAAGTACCTGGGTCATATATACCTCGTCGCTATCAAGAGCCCTCGTCAACATTAAGTACCTTCCACTAAAGTGGTCCCAAATCCCAAAATATAAAAAATCGCTGTGGGAACGGAATTGCGGATGTATACATTTTAACGTTATGCGACACGAGTACTTAATCTAATATGAATTGCCGCTATCAAAGAACCATTGTTAGCAATGAGTACCTTCTTTCATAAGGTGTAACTGATTCCCAAAATATAAACAGACTCTAGTGAGAATAACAACCTACATCTAAGAGTTGCGCACTAGGGTACTTTATGTTATAAACAAAAACAGCACACCTCGAATAACGAGCCTTTGTGTGCATATAGTAGGTACTAGCGTTCCCACCTCATACCTATGGTATGAACCATCAATGAAGTAAATAATGATCTATATCTAAGAATTGCGCAGGAGATGAATTAAGTGTAATATAAATCTCCTTGAACAACGAACTATTGTGCTCTTATAGCATCTACCTACATTAGCGTACCTGACCCCTGTAGTATAAACAAGGTACGACTTCAAATTCTACCGGTATCACGCAAAATCAAAAGTACCTATCAATAACTAGGTATTTCCGTGTATAATTAAATGAACGCAAGAGTACAATGAACTTATTTCTAAAATATGCTTTGGAAAATACCAAGCATAAACCGTAATCGTAAATTTAACGCAATAAGAATTTTGTATTACAATTTATTAATAAAATGTTTCCGTAATAATGCCGTGGAAAATACCAAGCATAAACCGTAATCGCAAATTTAACGAAATAAGTAATATTAAAAGTATTATTATAAGGATATTTGGAAAATACCAAATATAAGCCGTAAAAGTAAACTTATTCTAATTAATCTTAAGCCAACTGTACAAGAAGTGATTATGTTATTTAAAATCAAAACTGTACCAATAAATCACTCATTATAACAGTGGTATTTCCATTTTGGTTCTTTAACCATTTCTGTAGATAGTAAAGCAATCTAATAAACTATAAATAATAAGAGTTGAATCACTTTAATCAATTGAGATAACAAAATAATATTGGAACATTAAAAGTCTAACTCTAAAATATTAGGAACCAAAATGGGTAAATAATAAGAACTCCCACAAACCTCGATGGCTTCTTTGTACCTAGGATCGTTATGCTTTAACAGCTGAAATATAATAAAAAGAAAGGAAATACAAATTTCCAAAACTCTTGTATTCCTTTTCGTAGCATCGAATCTACGAACTGTAATGTAGTTATCAACCTGACTATATTTAGTTCAGTAGTTTTATCTGTGATTTTTGAAGTAATGATGTTCATTCCAAATATCCAGTATTAACTTCAGCAGTATCGAAACCGCAATGTATATAGGTAGGTAGGTATTATTCCACTTCCTTTAATAAGTTCGGTAAATAAATATCTGAAACCAATCGAAGGTTTCAATCCTTTAAATCGCAGAATAATCTGTATATGTAGGTATGTTAATTCCTAATGTCTTACGATAATTTAAATGGTGTCGAAACCACATTAAGTAGATAATTATCTCTCTTCCTTACTAAGTTCAGTAGCTTAGAAGCTGTTCAAAACATCTTACATATATCTGAAACCAGTCGAAGGTTTCATTTCTTAACTTGGAGTATAGATAGTTTAGGTTTTGGTTGCTGAAAAATAAGATCTAAATAGTTTGGAGAGCATAACGATCCCAGATTCTGCAACACGCTGATGCAGGAACAAATACTTAACTCTAACTGAAATACAATTCCTATAGTCGTGATATCTACGATGAGTCTTTAGGATCTAGTTTATTAGACAGGTCTTATTGATTTTTAATATCAAGCTTTCCGCGAATTTCCTTTCGAATAATAAAACATTACTTGTTAAATGAAAGAGTTCTCTAGGTTCTCCCCAGTCTTTACACAAATCTAAACATCCATCACCAGTCTGTATTGTGTTTTATTTTTACTAGTGATGGAACACAAAAGAGAGAAAAATAACTCACATAATAGTAAACAATCAAAATGCAAGAAAACACATAAAGTAAAATAATAAAGCTTATTGATAAAACGTTCATTAAAAGAATAACTTTAACGTAATAAAAATACAACAATGTTTTAATGAACATTATAACAATCAATTTAAAAAAAAGCTGAATCTAATAAATAGATAGATAAATTAATATATTATTCTAATAACTCACGACCTCTGCCGAAGTACACTATATTTTGCAACGTAATTAATAGATTTAACGCCTGGTTCGCGATTATTTTATAAAGCCTAGGAAATTTACTATTTCGTAAAATTTATATTTAATTACAAAATCAACTTTAACTCTAGGTATATTTTAAAAGATCACTGATTATTTACTAGAAAGCAATATTTTACTCCATAATTATAACAAGCTAATAATTATTTAAATTAATTAGTTAATTCGAATACGCTCGAGGACTCTTAACCGTAACTCGGAAGAGTCCGAACCCTTCGACCGTCAAAAACTCACTCCCCACTTAAACGTTCCTGTAAAAGCTTCAAGTCACATCGCCATCCAAAAAAAAAAACCCTTACGCCGACACATTTGCAGCCGCAATCCTGCGCAAGCTTCAGTTCTATTTATCTTACACATTCCTCAGCTAAAACACTTGTACAATACTAGAGTCTAATTTACTTATTTTCTATGACAAAACAATCATACATTCCCGAATTAAATATATATATTTTTGTATGCTGGAAGGTGGGGTAGGTACATAGCTCAGTGGTAGTGATGTTGACGGTCGTGATTTTTAATCCTGAATTGAACTTAAGTTGAAGCAAAAAACATCGTGGTGAAACCAAAAATTTGTGGTAGGGCATTTTATAGTACTAGCCTGGCTAGCTACCACCCTCAAGTTGATGATCTGTCACTAAACATCTGTAAATCTGTTTCTGAAGTCGGCAATCTCACTTGAGAGCTAGTTCTCATTCTAGACGTGGTGTTACAGTACCTTCGGTCTTCAGCTATGGTCATACATGAGGTATTTTTTTAAATAGAAATCCTCATGTACCTACATATACGTTTATTTTACATACGAAAAACTGGTTGAATAACAAAGTATTTAAAAAAAGTGTACCTATGTTGAATCGTTCCAATTTAATTTGCTATATTCTGGATTAGGTTATTTTATATTCTGGAAAACTGAAAGTTTTAATTGCTTTATAAAAAGTTTAGTTGTCTTTATATAATTGGATAGAACAGCTGAAATCACAGCTCGGAGCTACGCTGGAGAACATATAAACTCATTGCCAATTTATTGTCATTTTCTAGCATATAGAGAATAGCAATTCAATTAAAATGAAATCTAGTAACTGAGAACTAGTTACAGAGTTTGTTCTTTATTTACCAAATGCTGTCTAACACTTTTGTACCTCAAAGTACACATCGTTAGCACCCACCTACACGCCAAATTGAAATTCAGGAACCCAACATAGTTTCTGACATACGATCCGTATTGTGGGCGAGTTGCAAGCGCACTAATTACTGCATAGAGACTAGCCGCTTTCCTACCAGACTGTAGCAGGCTATATATAAAATCATAAACTAGGAAACACTATTAAACTTCACAAAATGAAATAATGAAATAGGTCACTCAACTCATATGCGCGAGAGAACTAAATCTTTTTACCGCAGCACTATTTTTATTTCATGAGAAAGAGGTAGTACTCGTTATTCAAACTTACTACCTTTGATTAAACATTGGGGTAATAAGTTTCTTAACTAAATTCAGGAAAGTGTTTCATTATTATAGCTCAATGTGTATCGCATTCTCGGGGAAACTGTTTCGCTGACTACAAATTTGAAAAATGTAGACAAAGTTCACTTCTGTTTATAAAGAGGTTCCCTGGTCTATGACTAGAGTTTGTATCAAATCAGAATGCACGGTGGTTTCAAATGCACGGTTGCTATGTTTCTGAACTGGGAAAAAAACCAAATAAAAAAAACAAAAACTATCCCCTTATCCTTGTGCAGTGATATAACAGTTCTACTACCCTGTTCCAAAATAACAACCTGTTACATTGCAATAACTATAGAATTTGATTGAAAAGAGTTGGTTCTAAATGCAACCTTTAATTTTTATGTGCATCTCTTTCATACAAAGTAAACATCCTTACGCAAGAATAGAGAAGAGCAAGTTACACATACACCAGTCTCGAAATGTTTGTTTTGACTGTTTGTAGAAGTTGTGGAACGCAAGAACTGTTTTTTTTTCGGTTTACAGAAAACAGTTCCATGTCGCTACATTTATAGTTGTTTTTTTTCTGTCTATGTTACTAATTATAAGAAGCTTTTTATTTCTGTAGCGTTAAATACGCCACGTTTCTATTCTAGACGTGATGATTGCGTGTAAAGTCTACACGGAGAAAAAAGACCTTCCGAAATACAGTTTTCCTTCTGAGTCAACAGGGAAGGATTTGTGATTAAGAAGGAAAACTAAGGTAAAATAAGGAAGGAATCAGTCTTGGATGGAAAGAAGGAAAATCAGTTTTTTTTTCTCAGTGTAGCATATTTCTAGGGATGGATTGCACAAACCAATCTAGATGTCCATTAAAGTGCAGTGTAAATATACGTAATAGGGGTAATATAGAGATAGAGATAATCAATTTCAACGATTCTAAAGTGCGTTTTATAATTTGCAACACCAGCAAAATTCATCGTAGCTAAGAAACGACTATTTGGGGTGGAGGCTGATCCAGTCCAATGAAAGAGTCCCAATATCGTACGACTCGCTTTATTGTGGTATAGTTAACATTTATCTTAGAACTAGTTCCAATCAAAATACCTTTTTTGATCTCTACAAGATTGGCGGGAGCTCTCTGTCGCTGTCACCCCAGTGTTGCTAGTTGTGGCGGAAGTTTTTGCCGCCACACCACCCCCCTACGGTGAAATATACACCCAGGATAAAAATAGAACAAAATAAAATAATAATAATGTCAAAGTAATGATCTTACAGAAAACATTAGACGTCGATAGGCGTCTTAAAACGGACATGGCGTCCTGAACGCGATATATAGTTTTTTAAGGAGGGAGTCTGAGTAGTATCTGGTGCGCTTGCGAGTGGTGGAGATGGAACACATTGAGAGGAAGGTTTGGGAGTTGCGAGTGGGGTCGGGATAGACGTTGGCGGTGGTGCTTCTTCGATGAATGCTGGTTTGACTCGGTCAAGACTGACGTTTACGTTCCTGTTTCCTACTGTGATAGTAATTGTTTTGTCTTTTCTGGAGACTACTCTGTAGGGCCCTGTGTAGGGCGGCTTTAAAGATGCTCTAATAGAGTCGTCGCGCAGAAAGACGTGTGTTGCGTTGGGTAAGTCCTTGTAAACGAATGTGTTTCGCTCGGTATGACGTGTGGCTTGCACTGGTTTTATGTTAGCCATATGGCTTCGCAATTCTGATGTGAAGTTATGAACGTCTGCGGTATAATCGGTTGCGGCCGAAGGAGCTACAAACTCACCAGGTAGCCGCAAAGGTTCGCCGTAAACCAGTTCAGCGCATGAAGACTGCAGATCTTCTTTTAACGCAGTTCGCATTCCAAGGAGCACCAGAGGCAAAGCGGTACACCAAGTAACTCCATGACACATAAGAGCGGCCTTTAATTGTCGGTGCAGTCTTTCCACCATACCATTTGCACATGGATGGTAGCTAGTGGTGCGAGTGCGCTGGACGGAACAGTGCTTAAGGAGAGAATTAAATAAAGCTGACTCGAACTGCCGGCCTTGGTCAGTTGTTACAATGGAAGGAACTCCAAAACGAGAAATCCAACCAGTTGTAAACGTTTCCGCTACCTCTTCTGCTGTAATCCCGATCATGGGCCATACCTCCGGCCATCGGGTGAACCGGTCAATCGCAGTTAGGCAGTATTGATATCCTTTGCTTGAGGGCATGGGGCCGATTATGTCAATATGGACGTGGCGGAAACGGTTGGATGGAGGAAAACTACTTAGGGGCGTCGATGTATGCCTAGTCACCTTACTGCGTTGGCATGCTTGGCATTCGCGAGCCCATTGGCGGCAGTCCTTGTTCATTGACGGCCACACGAAACGGTCAGCCACCAAACGCGTAGAAACCTGCGCGCCAGGATGGCTGAGGTTGTGAAGCTTATTAAAATAGTTCCGACGGAAAGAAGGTGTTAAATAAGGTCGAGGTTTTCCCGTTGAAGTATCGCAGACTATCGATAGTTCGGTGCCTGGAATATCAATATTCTCCAATTTAAGGGACGAATTGGTCTTAGCGTTCTGGAGCTCTTCATCAGTAGCTTGCTCATCCGCCAGGGCAGAGTAGCTTTCCTCAAGAGAAATGACCTCAATCCTGGACATTGTGTCAGCTACTACGTTATCCTCGCCTTTTATGTGTACAACGTCAGTTGTAAATTGGGAAATGAAGGACAATTGATTCAGCTGCACAGGAGGAAGCTTCTCGCGTCGTTGAGTAAACGCGTAGATGAGCGGTTTATGATCGGTATATATCGTGACGTGTTGAACTTCAAGAATGTGGCGAAACTGCTGCACACTTTCATACACCGCGAGGAGTTCCCGGTAATACGCAGGCCACTGTGCTTGTTTATCCGTGAGCTTCTTACTAAAGAACGCTAATGGTTGCCATTGGCCTTCCACTTTTTGTTGTAGGCAAGATGCGACTTGAAGTGAAGAGGCATCCGTGAAGAGTCCCAGTGTGGCATCCCTAACTGGGTGAGCTAGGAGGGTAGCATTACTAAGACTGTCCTTGCATTTTTGGAATGCAAATTCCAGTTCATGCGTCCAAGGGACGGGTTTGGCGCCTTTAAGCTTGGAAGTGGCCAAAACGTTAATGAGCGGGGCTTGTAGTTCGGCTGCGTTTGGGAGAAATCGGCGGTAAAAGTTTACCATGCCGAGAAACCTGCGAAGGCCTTGCACTGTTTTTGGCAAGGGAAAATTCTTCAGGGCTTCGATTCTTTCCGAGGGTGGGCACGTGCCGTCTTTGTTGATATAGTACCCTAGGAAGGTAACTTCCTTGGCACCAAAAACGCACTTGGATGCGTTTATTACAATACCATATTCAGCTAACCGATTGAACAAGATCCGCAGATGATCCAGGTGTTCTTCCGCTGTCCGTGAGAAAACCAGCACGTCATCGACGTATGGATAGCAGAAGTCGAGCCCCCTTACGACCTCGTCAATAAATCGCTGAAAGGTTTGCCCAGCATTTCGGAGGCCGAAAGTCATAAAGGGGAACTCGAATAGGCCGAATGGTGTGGTGATGGCAGTTTTGCAGATGTCGGCTTCGTGAACCGGTACCTGCTGGTATGCTTTTACCAAATCGATAGTGCTAAATATGGTTGATTTTGTCATGTTTTGGGAGAAATCAGCAATGTGCCGCACAGGGTATCGGTCCGGTACCGTTCTGGCGTTCAAGATGCGGTAATCTCCGCAGGGTCGCCAACCATCAACTCCTTTTCGGGCCATGTGTAACGGTGAGGCCCATGGGCTGTCGGATGGTCTAGCTGTTCCACAATTAACCATATCGTCGAACTCTTTCCTGGCCACAATTAATTTTTGTGGGGCAAGACGGCGTGGGCGGCTAGAGACTGGTGGGCCATCGGTGGTCACGATGTGATGAACCGTGGTGTGTTTAATTTTCCGTGGAAGACCAGGGGGGCGAGTCAGATCTGGGAAATCCAGAAGAAGTTTGGAAAAGGGAGAGTTGTTTTCCACAGCCACCGCTTTTACGCTCACTTGACTAACCTGGGCAATTAAAGCAGAAGTAGTCAGAGTTGTATTGCCATCTATAAGGCGTTTGTTCCGCAAGTCAGGTAATAAATTAAAATGGCTAAGAAAATCTGACCCTATGATGGGCGTTTCAACATCAGCAATTGTAAAATTCCATTGAAAGTCCCGGCGTAAGCCAAGATTGAGACGCAGAGAGATGCTGCCGTAAGTTTTAATTACGCTGCCGTTCGCTGCAGAAAGCTGGTATCCGGATGACACAGCGCGGTTTTTGGCTAATCGATGTGGATAGCAACAAAGGTCACTACCGGTATCTATGAGAAATCGGCACGCAGTTTCCTTATCCGTGACGAATAGGCGGCAAGGTATATCACGGTCAGCCGCCGCTTCTACTGACCGTTTTTCCTGTTTTCCGGCTCCTTCCAGCTGCACGGGCTCACACACTTCCGGGCTTTGCTTTTATATGTGCGGTGATACCAGCACAAAGATGAGCGGGAGGAAGATCTAGATCTATCATAGTTAGATCGCGACGATGAACGCGATGCCCGGTCATTACTAAGTGCCTCAACCATCTTCGTCAGCTGCTCTACTCGTGAGGTGAGCTGGGTTAGTTCAGATGAGGGTCCCGCCATGGCATGTACAGCTGGCACTGCCACTTCTACGATCTTGTCTGCTATGTCCGCAGCCTTCTCGAGTGGCAGATCTTCTTGAGCAGTCAATATCGCTTGTACATTGCTGGGCAACCGGCGCATCCAAAGCTGTCGGATGATGTCATCACTCTTAAAAGCCGATCCAGCTAAAGACCGAAGGTGTCGAAGGAATTGAGAGGGCTTTCTGTCTCCGATATCTTCTTCGCCTAGGAGTCGACGTACCCTATCTTCTCTCGAGGCAGATAAGCGTTTGATCAGTTCTGTTTGTACTGATAACAGTCGGTTTCTGGTGGGTTTTCGATGATATCAGCCACTTCACCGGCAACTCTGGTATCTAGCATGGCCACAATGTGGCTGTATTTTGTGCGATCATGCTTAATACCTGCAATTTCGAACTGGGCCTCAGCCTGACCAAACCATACTGTGGGTTTGTCAGCCCAAAAAGCAGGCAGTTTTACAGAGACAGCCATTGCTCGTCGGTCCTGGTTCATTTGTAGCTCTCTCAACTGTCCCTGGAGGAGCCGTATTTGTTCGTCAGAAGTAGCCATGACCACCAAGAGGGAGGAAAAAAAAAAAAAAAGGGAAAGAACAAAAAAAGATATAAAACTGAAAATATATGAAAAGAACAAAAAAAAATAATAATATAGTAGTGGAAGGTAGTATAAATAATATGTACCCCTATAATATGTATGTATATACTCGGAAAGTATAATTAATTATTTCAGAATTTTTTAGACGACACCAACCAACATTGAGTTTATATGAAACCAATTGACCGAGTTATATGAAACGAGCAAAACTTCCGTCACAACTATTATACAACTAATATATACTAATTACACCAGCTTATGCACATAACAAAAAAAAAACACAACAATAATACACAGTACAGAATATAAAAGAAATATATAAAGTTTTTATACTTAACCACTGAACCTCGGTGAAACTTACAACTTAAATTCAATTTTCACCGCTTTGTTTGTGCGAATAACTTGTACATACAACTTAACTTCTATTTTTACTGCTCAGTAGGTGTACACAACCCTTTACAATGAATAGGATTGTTGCTATTATACATGCCTGGTACCAACAAACATAATTACAGATCACTGATACTAAGATTATATTACAAGTTCTACTTGGAGTATCCTACATCATACCTACTATCACTCTATGAACTCAACAGTCAACACTGAGTTATTTCACACTATTCCTGTGGGTGATAGCTTGATAGGGTTTCATCAAAAGCCAGTGTAGGTATGCGGTGAAAAGCGCGGTCCCGTGGCTCACGCGGGGCACCTGGCGTCTGTTGTTCGGTCTGGTACTTGTGTTGAGTTTGGGCGCAATTATTGCAGTTCCTGCTTTCGTGTGACACGTCTCCGTGGCCGTCGTCGCACCCGCAAAGATTCTGTGTCGTCACTCGTCAGCGTTGCGTTGAAGGGGCTGAAGATAGGTTACCTATCACTGTTCGACGAAATAATGTTCGTGTTCTGTGTCGGGGTCACCAATTTGGGGTGGAGGCTGATCCAGTCCAATGAAAGAGTCCCAATATCGTACGACTCGCTTTATTGTGGTATAGTTAACATTTATCTTAGAACTAGTTCCAATCAAAATACCTTTTTTGATCTCTACAAGATTGGCGGGAGCTCTCTGTCGCTGTCACCCCAGTGTTGCTAGTTGTGGCGGAAGTTTTTGCCGCCACAACTAGATACTGACATTATACATTATTCAAGTAAATGCCCCATTAGACTTAGAATTAAGCTCACTATAATCCGTAAGACCATACTTACATTCACTCTGCCCATGCGAGCTTACGTAATACAGACTGTTATGTACAGTTTCACTTCTCCAAACTTACATAGCCAGCGAGCTTCCAATTTCTGCTTCAAAATTTTCCATAAGCCTCTTCGGTGTCGTTAATTCTTAATATATTCAAAGGGACTGCGATCCGAATGATCGAGAATACTAAGGTTTTATAATGCTCGATTTATATCCGAATCACCATTTTGTCGTATAAGCGTATTGGACAACTGCCATTATCGTCGTTGTGCGAGTTTGCGGTGCTTAAGCTATGACTTAATGGCGAGCCACTTGGATCGATTAGGCTCTTGCCCTTCAGCGGGTGTCAGCGCTGATCTCAGCTTGTCGACCTTCGAACTTATATTTAGATCCAAATTAATCCAATACTACCTTTCCAGCATCTGATAACAAAGTTTTCATTGTTTGTGTCATTTGTTTTCTAGCCATGTTTTATACCTATCATATATCATATACCTATTAGTTTTGTTCTGCTAGCTAAAATCACGGTTACAGCATTATTGTAAGAGTTGAGAAGCCGGAAGTTATTCGCTACTCATCGATCCATGTGTTTACAAGTCCCGGATGAGTAGTTACTGTAACATTCAGTACCTACTGAAAGTAGATTAATGCTGGGCGATATTACCTTACTTTGATATACAGTAGGGAACTTCTGAATCTACATAGACTCACAGACACACACACACGAACGCATACGTTGCACATTCTTCGGCTTCCAATAAAACGTAAAGTAAGTAACTAGTACCGTACAAAAAAAAATATTTGTACGAAGGTACACGTGCTGCTGTGCTTATAGCGATAGACTCTTAACTTGAGGGTGGTTTTTGGCAACTAGCTAGGCGAGGACTAAAAACTCCCTACTACCAAGCAAAATAATAAACATACATATATGTATATTATATATAACCTAGATATGGTTAAATGCTAGAATATCTAAAGACGAAATTGGCAGCCAGAAGCCTTTGAGCTGAACTAACAAGAACATAACACGTAACTTGATGTTCGATAAATCTATCGGGTGTCACGACATGACTGTTCGTGTATTAGCCGACTTATGTATTTGTAGGGAAAACCAATGCTAATGCGTAAGGAGTGTAATTTTTTCTTTTTTTATATGTTATAGGTTAGCGTTTGACCACAAGTCAAAGTTAAGAATCTATAAAAGAAAAAGAAAAGTGAAAGTGTGAAATATTTGAAATAATTGCATCAATACTTTATAACCATTTCTGAATGTATAATCGACAAAGTAACTGACAAAATTTAAATTAATACAAAATAGCTGAGTATTCTCAACAAGTTAACTAAGTAGACCGTTGGGGATTATTACTCAAATCTGAGTACCTAGCTACCTAGAGTTTTTACAAGAAATTTTCCCAATGGCACGATTTCTGTGTTAATTAGTTTCCTTTTGCATTTTTCCGTTTTGAATAGCTTTGTAGTCTTTTTTCGAAGAATTATTTACAGAGCTTCTCTTAACAAAGCCACTCCGCTAATATCATTTATCCCTCTGTCAATATTTAATTGCACCAGGACACAAATCACATTAGAGGTTACGTAACTTTATGATGCAAAATTTGCCAAACAAATTATGTACGTACTAGCCGCAGCGGCGGCGACAGTGAGGAACCGTTTCGATTTGCATTTGGAACAGTTTATGACGTGCTACTTTTTAGGATAGTAGCTTAATAATCATAAAGTCCAAGTTTCTCCTTAAAACTGTCCACTTACGGGTTATTTATTAAGCTCTAAGTTCGTGTTAAGCGCACCCGGCCAACCCTCACCGTTTGCTACAGGACTTGCGCATTATTCTTTTGGAGATTTTTCCCGTCTAATTAAGGAAATTGTATTTGAATATAAAACAAAAGCTCGAGGGAATCTCGTTATTCAGACTGCTGTTCTTGTGTTTACGTAAAATTTAGTTGTAAGTACAGTAGGTGTAATGAACCGTGGATGAATAATAGGTTTTCTTGTATCTCCTCTCGCCCATTAAGCTTCAGAGATAACAGCTAAGCGATAGAATATTATTTTATCATTTCTTTTTAAGAAAACAGATGATAAACTGGCTTAGGGTGCGCTCGATTGTGCCTTCTTATCATATAAGCAAGCTACGCCAATTTATTTTGTTAGCAAAATAGGAAATTTTATGTGACAAAGGTGTTGGATCAAATTCATGCAATGTTCGGTTGAGGTTACCAGTTAGTATCTGTAGGTTTTACCTTTTGTTTCAGTGTGTCGTGCGGACTTATGCAAATTGGAATGAAGTATTAGTTTATCTATAACTCAAGTAACATATCTGATTTTTATTGATTTGGCTTTGGCCGAAACATTGAGTGATCGTTAAAAATTCAAACCCTAGTCTGCAATGAACAACTTCTGACTTTATGGTACAAAATATATTCGCACAGGAAATTACACGTTCAGCAAGTGTAAGTAATATTCAGAGTTAACAAAGTGGTTGTGTTCAGAGCTAACCATTATTTCCTCAGTTATCGACGTTACGAGGGCCGGGCGAAGGGTAAGTCACATGTTTAGGCCCCGTATCACCGAAGATAAGATTAAACAAACGAACAACAAAAACAATTCCTTTATCTTGACTGCCTTGTTTCCTTTGTCCCGAGATGTTAGTCGGATATGATAGCAAAGTGAAATAAAACGGCAAATCTCCTTATTCATAACCTGCTTAAAAATTCTGAGGGTCAATGACCGTATTTTATTTATGACCGCCTTGAGTGCGACATTTCACGGGTTCTCCACGACTTATGATCATAAAGATTTGAGGACCTTTTACTGAATCCACGCTGCTGAGATATTGTGTTGGACTTTATGTCTCCCCATTGTACCGTTCATTGAATTTCAGTAGTGGTGATTTTTTTAGCATTTTATCTTATTTCAGACAGCCTCCGTGGTCTCAAGATCTCATTTCTCCATCGCTCTTCGTAATGACGGTCACGAAATAAATTCAGTTTGATTATCATTCTAAAAAACAACAACAGTAATAAATACATTATACCTACTGATAAAATACAATGAGATGGTCAGCAAATGCTTCATTTAAACATACAAAACAATCGTGTTGCTGACTGACTAACTGACTGACAATCAACGCATAGCCTAAACGGTAAGTCCTATACATACATGAAACTTGAAACATGAAATGTTGTGGTGTGTATTGTATTGTACTCGAAAGATTTTATTGAAAAATATTCCCTAATGGGGTCAAATGGGGTGTAAAGCTTGTATGAATAAATTGAAATCAACAAAAAAAAAACAACTTTCACTTTAGGAAGCTGTAAGTTAGTGCGAAAGAAGATAATATACCTATAGGTACATCTCTAAAAAGAAAATAGAAATGTTCACAGAAATATTTTTGAGAAGTAACAACATGCAAAAACATTTGACGGCAAAAACAGCAGTGATGGTCGAAATATCGAAATTGGGTTACATCGAAATCGTTGGATTTCTATAGACGTTACCTTATCTATTGATTATACCATATGAAAGTTACAGGCATGTAACCACAGAATAGATACAGTACTAAGTAACGTAAAATTATTCTTGGCTCGTATTTTGAAACTATAACAGTTCCCTACATGTTATAAATGTTTACAACTACGGTTAGGGAACACCTATTTTGTGTAACGTAGCTCCAAGAAATTGTAATTTAGTTACTAAGTAGGAAATGGAAGCAACTCCTTAATTAAGTAATAGCGAAGTTCGTGTAACTTGTTTAACTAAAATAATATATTAAGAGGTAGGTAAGTTTCGTTGGAGAGCCCATATTTACTAGGGCTATATTACCATGACCCTCACGTAGAACTATGGTTATTACGTAGTTGGGGATGTCCCTTAACTCTGAGTTGCTTTTTTTTAATGTTGACTTCTCCATTTCCTTTGATGAGACTAAAGTAAAAGTCCCGAGCTAGTGTTGTATTTTGTAAGAATGCAACTAAACACCCAAAACACTAATACTGTAAGCTCTTTAAGTGGAAAACACTAAGCAAATATCAATCTACCAATCGTCTCAAAAACTGTTCTTTTAAACCCAAAGTGATATAAATTATGGTATTCAATGTTATTATCACAGAACTTGTATTAAAAGTTGTTCAAAGCCGTTTGTGTTGAGATTTCTATGATTTTAAACTAGCTGTGTCCACGGTTTCGCCCACGTGAAGATCACCACAGGCTTATTATCACAAAATATATTTCTATAAAAATATGGCATAAAATAACAATATGAAAAAAAATATATGAATAAATTGAATAGTTTCGGAGATTATCTCCTACATTGAAACTCACAATCAAACTTTACCTCTTTATAATATTAGTAAAGATTACTGAACTTCGCCGATACGAATAAAGTTATGACGACTGGCAGAGGAAAGCTGAGCTGTCTACAATATAAAATGACAAATAAAAATATTATACTCAATAGAAAATAACATAAAGTGCCCAAATTCACTCAACTAAAAGCCCGACAAATTTCATCAGACAGGTCCGACTATTGTTTTACTTTCGATTCAGGTAAGCCCTCACCTTCCCAATCTTGTAATCCTTTTCGTGCCACATGAGAGTTAATACACGTCCTACTCATAGGCAGGGAGCTAACGACAAATTTAACATTTAGGTAACCACAAACTCCCTATAAAAAAAATCGAGGGATACAATATGTGATCACTATACATCGTCAAGTTTTTATTTTTTATTTTTTTAATTACTTCAATGGCCAACCGTTTCTTACATAAATAAATAATCAATTTACAAACTCAATAAAAAATTAAAACCTATTTATTAACGAGACTCGGTTTCCTCTCAATTCCTCACATTCTTACTTCATTAACTAATAATTAACTTATTACTTTCAAATTTTCATTAATAATTTTTGTATTTACTGATTTTATTTAAAATTATACATAATTGTTATTATTATTCTATCATTTTTATAATTTCAATTGTTCGATATGTTTTACTACTTTGTGCGATTTTTTTTATTTCTATTATTAACATTCTGGATGTTATTTTAATGAATTTATTTTAATTTTATCACTTATTTTTTTTTTTTCTATTATATGTTATTCGCCGCCATATTGTGCATGCAGTCGGCATCTATAACTGCAATGGCATTTAGATTAGTACATCAATGTGTTTTTTTTACTTAAATTTTATTAATGTACATTGTGTTGATGCCCAAATAAATAAATAAATAAATAAATAAATTAAATACCAGCTCATATATGAAAATAGAAAAATTCTTAATACGGTATTAATAAAATTTTAGTTCATAGAATATTTCAATTATTCATAATGCCATGTAAGAATCCGCCCTTCAGTGATAATATTTGCCCATTGTTACTCCTTCGCAAACCCACCCTACTCTTCAACTCAATTATAGAATATGTAATACAATATCAATTTATCTTCTCTATTTCCCAGAGTTTTTTCCTTGTTATTTAAAAGTGGATGCGTGTGGAGGCTCCATCGATTATCCATTCCCCCGGCTTTGTTCCCGGATTACGTGGAGGATTCTTCTTGTCATACCGGACTAAGCTGAGTGCTGGCCTACGGGCGCTCGGACTGATTTTGATTAACAAGTATTAGGTTTCATCAGCAAGCTCCGATAAGATTATGCTATAGCCTTTGATCCCTAATTATTTACCCTGATTGTCGGAAATAGATTTTAATCACAGTGAAGTTTCCGGTATATACTTATCCTTGTTTGCTTAAGAAATGCGTGTGTGTGTGTGTGTGAACTATGTGTGGGTTAGTGTGTGTATTTCAGCTTTCAAAATCAAATCAAAGTTATAATACAAATATTTAGTAGGACACAATATGTGATCACTTTCGGTTTTTCGGTGAAGGAAAACATCGTGACGAAACCATAGCTTGGGGCATTTTCTAGATGGCCAGCTACCATCCCAAAGTTAAAAATATATATATCGCCAAGCATCTACCGGTGCGTTCCAGTAACCCCACTTGAGCCCCAGTTCCCAGTTCAGGTAAAATGTGGTGCCACCTTCGACCGATCATTACTTAACATGACAAGTGTACAAACGCTATCATGTAAGAAAAAAAACGTAACTTCTCTCTTTAGGTTAACGTGATGTGACCAATCTCTGACCTTTTATAGCTCTTCTTAGCATTAACAGCTGTTGTAACTAGACAACTTAACAATTCAATATAAACTATATCTAAGTAGCCGTCCCACAGTGATAAATTCAAGAACAGCAAAGTCATTATTTCCCGACCAAGGCACGGATCCTATTGCAATCTCGTTCAGTAAATGTACTTGCACTTTAAATTGCTTTTGCTTAACTCCCCAACTTGGTATCCTTGTCTCTTAATCCATCCCAATAAAATTGAACGAAGTTTGTTGAATTATACAACATTTGACTTGCAAAATCAAGGGAATAGGCATCTGGAATTAATTTCATTATAGAAGAGTTGAAAATTACTTTTAAAAGCTTGTGATCCAATTATAAGTTGATTAATGTAATCGAAAGATTGATGAAAATGTGAATAGGTAACTGTTTTATATCGGACCTTCTTACCATTGTCCTTTGAGTGCTAGTCATACTAATCATATCATCATACTAATATTATAAATGCGAAAGTTTGTGTGTGTGTGCGCGTGTGCGTGTGTGCGTGTGTGTGTTGATGTTTGTTACCACGAATCACCGTAACTACTAAACCGATTTTGATGAAATCGCTTAGTAGTTAGGAGTGTGGAATGGAGATAGCTTGTTCCTTGGATTTACACATAGGCTATTTTTATCCTGGAAAAAGGTGTCTGCAGGATAACGGGAAGACGTTGGTGAAACCGCGGGGTGAAACTGGTATATTATACTTCACTATTTAAAATCCTCAGTTCATAAGTAAACTGGCTTCAGAAATGAAGTCCGTTGATTGCCTCAACTTTGCTCGATGAGTTTTTGAACTTGCTTCTTTGTAATACTTACAAAAAAACGTTGAAGCTTTTTAATGGACATTACCACTGGAAATGGGTAAAATTTGCTAGTAAGGCTTTTACAATTTATACTAATAGTTTAAATACGAAAGTAATTTATGTCTGTCTGTCTGTCTGTTTCTTTTTACGCATAAACCGCTGAACTAATTTTGAAAAAAATTAGGTATGGCAATAATTTGAACCCTGGGGAAGGACGAAGGATAGTTTTTATCGCGATTTACTGCGGTAGGTTCATGCGAGTGAAACCGTGGGGAACGACTAGTAAACTTTTAATTACATTGTTGAAATAATAATCTCTTCATGCGAAGTTGTACAAAAAAAAAATAAGGCCTCATACTAGACCTTCCTACATATTTTTTTTCACCTTATGTTAAGTGACGATGTTGTCGAAGATGGTGCCACGCTACACCTGGACTGCGAACTAGCTCTCAAGTGAGGCTGCCGGAACACACCGATAGGTGCTTGGCGATTCTTAACAAGAGAGATACAGTATTCAGTAACATACACAGCGTCATTAACAAAAACAATTTCCTTTTAAATTGTATTACAATAACCAACCTAGAAATTACAATGGGTGTATGACGATATAATTAAAAAACAACGCTTCGTAGAAACGAAATAATCACTTGTTCCATGGATAATAAATTTGATGTGCCTCGCGTATTCAACCACGTTGAGATTCCCTTACAATTATTACTACAATGAACTGTAAACTATATTAACTATATAAAACATAGAAAAGAGAATTTCATTTGTAGGTATAAATGCAAATGGCAAATGGCTGTTATCGAGAAATACTTCGATTCGAAATCGGTTTCAGTATTATGTAACAAATGACATGAAAAGCATGCTAAGTTGCGTTGCTATAGCCTTTTTCAGCTGATAAAATATGTTGTCGGCCTCTACTGGATGTACGATATGGAACCCGGTACCGGAACCGATATCAAGCACACGGTCGAATGAAAATCGTTATCTTATTAGTCACATAACTCTGATATATTCTGACATTAAAGTTGCGCGAATGCAATTGATCCGCTTATTCAGACAATCTGGGACTACTATTTTTTGTTCCTATTGAATATTAGTATTTACTAATCGACTTGAAAGTTGCCGGTCGACGCTCGCGCGTCAAAGAATGGATTAGAGTTGGTAGCTCTAGCGACTTGGGCCCAGTCGGCAGTAGGCACGGCTGACGGTAGGCAGTCGAGTTGGTGCCATTAGCTTATGTTAGTCATTCGAATGAGTCGAATGATTTACAACGTCAAATATTTCGAATATAATCGATTTTGATTTTGAAATTTTGATCCACAGCTATCTTACATAAATATCTGAAAAAAAACAGAAGGGAAAGTGACATAAAATATTTTCCTCTTTAATATCGTGTAAAAGACTAAATTAAAAGAATCCTTTTTTGCAAATACAAATATCATAGTTCAACCAAAGTTTCACAGATAAAAATCCTATTAATTCATTTTCAGTACAAAACCGCGCCCAAAGGCTTTTATAAAGATATTTATTGTAGTGACACATGCTATACGTTGTCACGGGCTGACCGTGGAGCAATTTATCTCTCAATCCTTCGTGATGCATGAAGTTATTATACAACAACAACATAGCTACGTTTTCCAACGGTTTGTTTTACGTATTATTATGTAGAATGTATCTACATATTTGATACCTGATATGCATATTTTAAGAAGATACATGATAAAACATTATTTAAAATAAAATTAAAAATAAATCAAACACAGTGCACTAAAAGTTTGGTAAGCCTCCAGAAAGTTTGGTCACCCGTCGCGTCAAATAGAAGCTTTGCCAAGTGCAAGTCCACTCCTGATATTAATATTTAAATTTTATTATTTGTGAGGTCAAACCGGCTAAGAAACTTTTGGTGTCATACATCATGTCAATGAAAAGTAACACGTAGCCATACATAAAGTGTATATAAATATTCGCTTTGATTTGCTAACTTTCTTCTTTTAATATCTAAGATTACAAAAAGGTAAAGTTAGTTGTAAGTATATTACGACTAATCTCTACTGATTCGAGTTATTTGTATTTGGCTTCCCATGCGGGTAGATAGTCTAAGTATAAAATGATAATCACAATTTTTTTTCCATTTACCAATTTTGTTAAGTCTTGGGATTAAATAATAATCAATTAGTATTAAAAATTACACAAACCCTCTCGAAATCAAATGATTGGACTTGTCCTAATATTATTTTGTAAATGAGGCTAACAATTCAATGTTCAAAGTCAACGTAAGTCAGACGAAAACGCAAAGCGTAACCTTAGCTAATGTGATTACAACAACTAAGGACTTGTTTCTTCAATAGAAACGCACAACTCCTGTAAATCACGAAAACTGTCCTAAACAGGCTTTTGTGGTTTTAAACATAGAACTATAAATATTACCGGATTGTTTTTTTAGTAACACGTGGTGAAACAGCTTGTATATGCTATTTTACAAGCGCCTCGGTGTGTTCCAGCTGCCTCACTTGAGAGTCAGTTCCCAATACAAACGTGATATCACTGATGACCGTATCGTTGTCATGTTACGTGATTTGTGCTCTATAGCTACACTGTAAGATGTTTAAAAAATCTTGTTGCAAGATCTATGTTACATAAGGCAAATTGGTATTGCCATGACGTTATTACGGTGACAATAGACAATATTTTTATTTGTAGCAAAAAACAATACATACACTTACATTAGATAATTAAATATTAAATATAAAAGTAAACAAACAAATAAAATAACTAACTAAATAACTAAACAGTTACTGTTTTTTGCCACAAACCGGCACCAGCTCAGCATGATGCAGGTTCTTATAAACCAGCGCTGGTCTTCCGTTGGTGCCGGTAGGTGACGTCACGCACGGGTACTATCACAGCACAGTAGGTAAAAATAATAACAATAAACTAATGACGTTTTTTCTCTTTTTGCTACTTACAGCGTTTGACCACAAGTCGCCTGATGTTATGTAACGATATGGTCGAAGATGTCATCACATCACACGTGCTTATAAAATAAGAGCTCCCCACAATAAAAATCTTGTTACATCAACCAGATATCAATGGTTCAAATAAATCAGAATAAAGGATTTTACTACAGCACTAGTGCCGCAGCAATTTCTAAAGAAAACCGGGATCAAAAGAAGGCAAAAGTGTTCAGTACATAAACAAACAACGTTTGACAGTTCTTCACTGGCAAAGTAATTCATTTTTCTTTCGCGCACTTCTTTATTCATGAGTCCATACAGAACTGAGGATCCAATCGTAGTTTTCCTGTTTATCTGCGGGAAATAGAACCATTCAAATAAAAAAGTATTATACTACTGTAGTACCTACTGATGCCCAGTGTCAACATTATGATCAATATCACAAGTCTTGTAGCTTGTAGGTTTTGAGGGACAAGCCTTGGGTCAGCAGTATGCCAGCAACAAGACTTCAAGGGCCTTCGTTAGTGAAATAACCCAAATCAAATCTCCGGAAAGCAGTCTCAAAGCCGAGGCTCAAATTCGGGTGAAACATGAACTTTTCGGGATGTTCATTTTGAACGGGAAAAGTTACTTATCTACAAACTTGGATAAGTTTTATTTCATTTTGATGTTATGTTAAAATTCACTTTTTGATCTGAACGAGGATGATAAAATGATTTTTATATAAGGACACACAAGGTATTAGGACAACGCGTAATGATAGCAAAAAATAAAATATAGTTGTCATCGCCACTGTGACCACCATCGCAGTGCTCTGTACAGGCAAAAAAAAAGCTAGTAAATTAAAACTTTAAAACAGCATTTGAAACGAAAAATAGATCACACTAAATATCTACGTGATGTTACCTCAATATTTTACCTAAGCTTAACAATCTTGATTTTACAGCGACAGTTGCAAAACCTATAATTACACTCAAGTCTTCTCACAAAGCCTGTTTGCTCATTCGTCTCTAATCCCGGGGTCGATTAAACGGACTCTACGTTCAATTTATTCGTTTGCGGAGCGTATTTCTTGCAGCAAAACAATGGAACCCGCCGCAATGGAGAAATGTTTGTGGGTGTGCGCCCTAGATTCTTTCATGAAACACTGTCCATTTCAAATACCTACCCACAGGAAACGGCAAATTTTGACTTGTTTCTACTTTTTAAATTATAAATAAAACGTTGGCATACACATACGTTTTTAGTTACATGAAAGTCGCATGTAGATAGACTAGCTGTTCCCCGCGGTTTCACCCGCGTGGGCTACAGCTTTATGCATGCAAACTCTCAGCCCGATCGGTTTAAAATTGACAAAGTTTCATACAAACTTTCATCCCCTATTTTATCCCTTTGGGGGTAGAATTAATCAAAATCCTTTCTTAGCGGATGCCTACATTATAACATATACCTGCATGCCAAATTTCAGCCCGATCCGTCCAGTGGTTTGGGCTGTGCGTTGATAGATCACTATGTCAGTCAGTCACCTTTGAGTTATATATATTAAGATAGATGAACGGCCAGTTTCAATAACCTACCTGTTTGTCCCACTAGAGATTTTTGCGATTTGACATACAATCCATAAAATTAATATCACCTATATCTCATAGGACAAAACGTGGATAGATAGCTTATTGAAATCTTCGTTAAGTAATTACTCTGGATTAGTATTTAATTGGCTGGCGATATTTTTTGGGTCAATGCTGAATGTCCTATAAAGTCCGTAAAGATGTCCGCGTAAGTATAACATTATGGACTATCCTATCTAAACTATTGATTAAATGTGACGTAAATGAAACAGCGAGAACGTTGCTATTAGGTTACTCCACTTATCTATATCGAAGGCTGATCAATAATAATTATATAAACTGTCCGCTGAGGTGAAGCTCCCTAACCATATTAATAATTACAAGGGTGTCTTGGGAATTCAGAGCCAATTTAACGTGATAATTGCAGTGTAGTAGGCAATATAATTATTGTTAATCGTGATTACATTTGTCTTTGTATTGATATTAATTCACGAGAGATTTTTTTTATTGATAGAATGTAAGACTTATCAATATATCGTTTTTGTCTTTATTAGGAAAATAGTTAACATTTTTAAGTTATTAGTCTAGGTTTGGTCCGTGGTTTTTCCGTTATCACACTGAAACCTTTTTCCGGGGTAAAAAATTCGCGGTTTTACCGTCCAGCGTATAAAGCTATCTGTCTACATTCCAATTTTATTCAAATCCAGTAAGCCGTTTCAAATAAATGTACTCATTCCCATACAAACTTTCACATTTATAAAAATACAGTGCGATAGTGTGTTTCGAACTAAACAAAGAGCTAAACTTTCCAATTCATTGATTCCGTTTTTAATCTAAATCATCTCACAAACATAATGCTTAGCTAAAGCGTGTGTAAGCTTACTCGGGTGTACAGAACGTGTCACAGCTGCGAACATTAATATTTTTCCGCTGTGAAACAAAGCCAATATCTGTAAAAGTTTTGGTGCGCGGCTCCATTATTTATTCAGAGCCCCCTGCGTTTCTTTAACTTTCAGAGGCCGCGGTCGAGGTGGAGTGGGGCGTTATTATAAAAGAAGCGGCCGCGTCGAAATCTCCCGGCACAATTGGCAGCAATTTTCCTCGAAAATCCCTGGGTTTGCACGTAAATAAATTTATTCGCATATAATTTTCATTTCAGTTACGTGGTAAGCCTTTACGACTGTATCATGTGCTCCTCTATGATTTTAATAATAGAAACCGTGGAGGGAATGACGTAGGTGGCGTGACAAGATTACATGGTCCCCACGCGCCGACGGGTTTACCACACGCGTGCCACCGGTGTCACGGCATACCACACGTACTTCCCTTCACCAACCCTTATTTTTATGTACGTAACATCGCTCTAGTATTTAATGCACTCAGCACATTGTGTATTTTGTAAAATTTCGATCCTATCGTCAGTGGAAAAACCAGGCCATTTCCATTCCCCGCTAAAAACACTCTGTATAAAAACGTTACCTTTGCTACATGACTATTGGTAAATTCAGTTGAAACGATAGAAATATAGCGTGGCGAAGTACTCGTATTTACGTGGTTTTGTGGAAATTCTGTGTGTAAAAGGTTTTCCGTTTCGTCGCAATTAAATTTACGAAGTATCGTGTGAGGCGTGACGCGTTTCCTTTTGTCTCCAAGATATGAGGTGCGTACCTTATTATGGTTTAACATAAAGGCGAAATAAGATTTGAATAACTGGTGACGGGTGAAATGGAACTAGAACGGGTTTTGCGGAAATCTGTTTTGGTTGAAAACGTTTGTATTGCATTGTGCGGAACGTTTGCAACATCATTAATCGTCATGTCGTTGATGGATAACTGTTGTTGGGCGCGATTTAACGCTTATTGTGCGTTTCCTGCGAACTAAATGAAAGGACTTCAGATTTCAGTTTACTTCAGAGAAGAGAGAGAGAGCAGCTATTTGCATTGCGTATTAACAGCAACAAAAAATTCTATCATGGTGTATAGGGAAGTCTGAAACTATAAAAGATAAAGAAATTTGTTCAAATTTACTATGTGGTCGATTTTACAGTTCACAAAAAACTGCATTCATGGATTTCAAAAAACTATACGGGTCTAGATGACATAGTTCTTTCGAGCCAATTTATGTATCTCTTATAGTTTCAAACCATTGTTAAACTGACCATCTTGATGGATCATCCTGTATAAAAAGCATTTATCATTTTACTGCAAAATTTAAATGGATATTCAAGCTTCACGGTGATAAATACTTCCAGTTATTTCCTTTCAGACGCCAACTTACTAAAATACTTGCTTAAATAAACGACAGTGAGTGTGGGAAACGACTTGCCTGACTGCAAACTACATCCAAAGTTTAAGATGGTATAGAGAAAAGATTTGCAAAGAGCGTGGTCCGGCGAGACGTAACGGCATTTGCCCGGAGTTTGGGAAGAACATTCAAGTAAAATCTTTGTATGCAAAACAGAAGCGCGTACAATTATATAAACAAACAGCTCAGAGTTTAACGTTCTAGCTACCTATTTTTGTGCGCTTCACGATTTGCTAAGCTAATCAAATAAGCATTAAACACTACCTTGTTGTGTAATGTATTTACATTTCATCCCTAGTCTACTGGGACCGAGCGGGAGCAAAACCATTTTATTGCTAAAAAATACAGAAAAAGATATATTATTTTGAATTGTAAAGAAGCGTCAAATGAAGGACGTTTACGACCCATTCAGTGTCACTTTTATATTGTAACAGATTTGCGTTTGGGGAATTCTTCGTTATAATATAAATCATTAGCAAATAGCATAGCTGATACTTTTTACAATATTAGTTTGTGTTTTTATCAGGAGCAACCGTACAGTTATAGACTTGTTACCATGATTATTCCTATATATGCACTGTTTGCCATACAAACTATTATACTAGCTCCATTTTGAATCATAATAATAAGGAAATGAGATCAGCCTATTTTTCATAGAATATTATAAATGCGAAAGTTTGTGTATGTGTGTGAATGTTTGTTACCACGTATCACCGTAACTACTATCTATACAATTTTGATGAAATTTGGAATGGAGATAGTTTATACCCAGGATTAACACATGGGCACCTTTTTATCCCGGAAAAAGGTTCCTACAGGATAACGGGGAGACACGGGTGAAACCGTGAGGCGCAACTAGTTTATCAATACTGTTGGTTATTACAATCTCTGTTGTATCATTTGCAATGTTTCTTGTGAAATTATAAGCCATCAGTCATCAGTCATCATCAACCTTTCACGTTTCCGCTGCTGGGACTTTGGTCTTCTCTCAGAGAGAGAGTATGGGCCGTAATCTACCACGCTGGCCCAGTGCGGGTTGGTAGATTATGCCTTTGATGCCTGGACATGCCGGTTTCCTCGCGATGTTTTCCTTTACCGTTTTGAGCGATGGCAAAGCCATAAGGAGATTTATCATGTAATATCTCATCTCAGAGCGACAAAAGCAGTGAGTGCATTGCGCTCAGGACATTGAACTGTTGAAGTTCTAAATTCTGGATGGCACTGTTCTATAATGGGCAAACATGACGCTTACCATTAACCAAGTGGCTTACTCATCTCGTTCGTTTTTAATGCCGGAGTTCACTTCTGTCCAGGGATTTACTTACTCTGGCTGGAATAAGCTCCTACATTTTGATTCACGGTAGTCGCGAGTTGCAAAGTTTGCCAAAGTGGCTCGTCGGTATTTCAGCAGAACCGGGCCACCAAAATAGTTCTCAAGCGATCGTTAGAGCAGAGCGCTCTTTAACCACAGCTTGAAATAGCAAGAAACGCCCGGCAGGTAGTTTTTTTGGCGCAATAACATTGACAATTTTATTCTTATTACTAATTGATTGAATTGGAGCATGTTTTCTAAAATCCCAAGCTTTTTTTTTTTGTCATTTAATAGTCCGATATTTTTTAATTAGCTTCACTAATAAGATTTCTCTTGTTTGGTTGTACACATTGGGATACGAAACATGAATAGTAACGAGTTACGGGATCACAGCCAAAGCAGACAAGCAGCACCCGTTCACGAGTTGACGCATGTGCCAGCCATCGCTCTCCTCGACCATATTAGAGGGAAGAGGGCGACCCGACACACGACGAGTAGTTACGACGATGACACACAAACTTTCAAATTTGTAGTATTAGTAGGATTTAGTACCTACATACCTTCGTGCTTTCTTTCACGAGGAGTTTTACAAAATAACTACATATACATACGCTGTGTCGGTGAAATCAAATCGGACTATTTGTGATTCCGTTTTGTTATTTATTACTTTTGCTGACCGTGAATTACAAGTACGCAACGGCGTATTTGAATATCATGAGGTTGCTTACATAGAAAAAGTTTATACTCATGACTCATGGAAATGATAATTTTTGTCTCTAGATAAGTATTTTTCTTATGTATATGATCAAGTTACAAAATTTTGTTTAACTATACATATATGTATGTATTTTCCGACGAAATATTGTACGTAGTACCGCAGTCGTTAACTACGCCAATTAAAAAGCGAGTAAAAGGGTGTTGTGACATTGACGTAGCAGTGAATCCGACGTAGCAGCGACATGCTACGAATGCGTAGCTCCGTAGCACTAATACAGTGCTACGGTGCTACGAATAACGTGATTACGAAGAAAAACGTAATTAATGGGCGGCGAACTTCTTAGTTATACTTATTGTTAGTTCAGTAGGACTTCAAACCTTCATTGACTACTCGCTGTATACGGGGGCCACTAAAATCTAATTGAAGGGTTTAACAGGCACATCGTAACTCGCCGTCCCTATGGATTATGTCATTAAATTTATGATTTGGAACATCGACTGACATGGGCATAGCTATTATGAGGCAGAGCGGGATACTTGCCCCCCGAAATGGTTTTCTGGCTCATGTATTGAAATGATAAATAATTTCACTCGTTTCACTTTTACAACCCTACTTTACAGGAACAGCACCTTTTTACAAGTATAAAAAACAAAAAAATTACAAAAATGTCGCAAAAAAGCATATATGCTTTTAAAATATTTTAAAGTAAAGTAGGGTTGTAAAAGTGAAACGAGTGAAATTAATATCTGTTAATCTAAGGTATAAGCTATCTTTTAAATTTCACCCAAATCCGTTCAGCCATTTCAGCGTGGACGAGTAACAAATATACACACTCACTCACTCGCAATCTTTCGCATCTATAATATTAGTGTGATTGATGTCCGTCAGTAGGAATCAGAAGTTCACAAAACTCAAAACTAAAATATATTTATTTAGCAGGAAACAATATGTCATCACTCTGAAATGACAACAGATGATATTACTGATGATAGAACGCTCATGGAGTTAAATTATAATCTGGATATAATTGATATGTGGTCAGAGTCCATGTTCGAATACAGCGTTCTGTGGCCACTCCAATATTCAGCTTCGACCGCCTGTCCTGTGGTCTCCCACTACTCACAGTTCAATTCGGCCGGTTACACACAAATGCGCATTGCACCCACAGATAAACAGATGACATTATTGCACACGACGCGACGCCGACGTTTGAAACACACTAATTCACACTAATATTGTAAATTCGAAGTTAGTGAGCGAGTATATTTGTTTTCACCTCACAAGCTCGGAAAGAGTCTGTTTGTCATTCGAAATCTGAGTGCAAAAGCGCATTTTGCGCGCTAGCGTGCCACCAATATGAGTTTTCCCACGAGTATGAGCGTGATGTGAAAATTATACAAATAAATTGTTTCATTCCATCAGTTTTACAATCTTCTTTGACATACTTTAATTGTTTCAGATTGGAGGGTTGTCTCTTCACAAAAGTAGAGCCTAATGCCTTAAAATTTCTCAAAAGACGTCGTGAGTAATGAGGCGTTCCAACGTTACGAAAACAAATTGCTTTAGGCGTATTTCTCTCGAAAAGCCTTTACTGTAATAGTTAATCCCTAAAGCTTTCTCAAAATGAAAAAAATTGTATCTTCAACACTAAATGACACAAATGTATTTATTGCAATTTTCAACATCCCTTCTTTTATAATAATAAGTTAAATAATTTGGGTTAGCACTAAAATTATCTGTCTCGCTTTGACGCCTAAACTACTGAACCGATTTAAATGAACTTTGCCTGAGAAAGGACATGGAATATTTTGTCGCGATAAACTTTAGCTCACGTTGGTGAATGCATGGGGAACAGCTAGTATATATATACATATATAATCGTTTTAGATAGATATCTCATATGTTGTTCTCGGTCTTTTACCGGTTGTAAGTATACCTGGATGTGCCTCGGTAATGTTATAAATTTAAAGAAAATATCTTATATTTGAAAAAATATAAGAACATTTTCTGTACAACATACGTTTTCAAAGAAAGGTAATTAGGATATTTAATTAGGTTGGTGTTTTATTCCAATTATAAAGTAGATAGATACTTATATATGTAACTTCAAAGAAGATAGACACAAAATACTACGCATTTTTCATTGTATTTTTTTTTCATTTAACAAAAATTTACCTTGGAATAATTAAGAAACAGAACAAACATTTTGACTCAAAAATAGTTTTACAAAAACTACATTTAGAAAATGTTTTATAGTAATTAATTGTATGTATTGTTATTCGTTTAATTCATATCTTGATGGATATGAAACTGTTAAGGTATTATGGTCTTTGCGTAACTTTGCAGGAAACAAGTCACAATACGCTGATCAATTTATTAATTACGTTATGTACCTTTTTGAATAACGTTATTTCTTTTTTTGTTAACAGATAGATAAAAAATTAAAATATTCTGTAAGGAAAATCTAAAGGTCGAGACTGACATATTTATTCGATGTGAGCACGTTACAATTCGAATATTCGGCATGTCAGTAAAGCGATATATGATAGAATTTTCGACTTGTAACGTGCTCACATCAAGCGAATGCTCATAGCTGATGTCAGTTTCCACCTTAAGAGCAGTGGCGATGTTCCACATTAAGCCACGCTGATGGTCCCCCTTATGTGAAGTGATTACTATCAACGCATTACCTCGAAGTTTAAAACCACCTAGGATTCGTCCTATTTGGCGTCTGCGTCATCTTGAGACGTAGGTGGTAAACCTCCAATAAGAGACATATCTTCTCAGTAAAAATATGTGCGGAAACTGGAAAACACCACACACTGCAGTTAACTATTTAGTATAACGATATCTCTGAGTTTTAAGCTGCAAAAAAGCAAGCCTTGGACCTCATATAACATTAGAGCTAAAAGGCTCAATGGCAACTTTAAGTTTGTGTAGGCGGAGCTTTAGGGCTTTGAACATCGTCATAAAGTTGCCAGCTTATCGGTTTTTATAGGTTACATTTCGTAGAGTGCGGTAGAACTAAAAAAAAAAACGGTTTCAACGGAAGACCAGCGTTGGTCAAACGACCAGCATAATGTTGAGTTGAGGCCGGTTGCAACAATACGTTTTTTTTATACTGTTATCAACTACCATGGTCAATAACATTGGAATTAGAGTTGCACAAATACATTATTTTAATTATCCCGTTTCAAGATCTAATTCTAATAAAAAAAATATATTACAACTTGTATTGAATAAGATTATGTATGTTCTTTGTTGCCAATTATTATTCTTAACTAAATAACCTAATTTCTCCTCTTTCCATAATCGGACAACAAGACGTACGTTGTTTCTCGACAAGTATAATTTGGAAACCTTCAAGTTAAGAGTGAATAAATAAGTATCTTCTAGGCAAATATGCTCCATCATAGACTAGGGATGTGACTTGGAGGGAAAAAAATCGATTAATAAATAATCGATTTTTATCTCTTTAAAATAAATCGATTTTTATATAATAATCGATTTCTTACATAATAATTAACTCTTCTAAAAGTTGCATGTTTTGTACATTGTAATAAGATTACTTATAACTGCAAAGTTCGATTGAAATGTGTAGTTTGGCTACACATTAGTTTAATCTCCAATAATGAAAACATTATATTATCTTTTATTACTTTAAAAAAGAGAGTAGGTAAAAAATCTATTTTTTTTAGTGAGTATGTAAAAAAATCGATTTATCAATAATCGATTTATCACATTTAGATAATCGATTATTAAAAATCGATTAAAAGAAAAAAAATCGATTGATATAAAAATCGATTATTTTTTCACATCCCTATACATAGACCTTGTCATCACTTACCAACAGGTGAGTATATGTATGGTAGGCCTATAGAGTAAAAAAATCATTGGTTGATTTTATAGACTCGTAGTAGCTAAAATACTGTATAGTACTGTGTAGTTGTGACAAACAAGTTGCGCAAATCTAATGAAAACTGACAAGCCAAACTTACAGCTTGATTAAAAATCTACTGAATTAAAACGACTTGTTTTACTGTAACATCGCATTTATGTTTTTAACATTACGTAGCTACAAGAAAAGCGAAAGTCTTGCCGACGCAGCCCAGTCACGAAGGTGTAACGAAAAATTTTCATGGGCCTTTCATGACGGCAGTAACTAGTAAGCAACCCTGACCTAGAACTGGCTGTATTGTTTACGGCTTAGCCCCAGATTCAGGATAGAAATTAATTTATGGTATTACTAAAGCGAAGTATGACTTGCAGTTTTGTTTCATTGAAGATCGATCCATTTGTTATATTAATTTTATGAGTAGTTTATGATAACGATGATTTTATTGTGAATAAATAGTTATGTAAAGATAAAATAGTTATGTACCTACAATTTATTATTTATGTTTATTTAGAAAAGTGGTTATTTTGTATTCACCAGCCCCATATTGTTACGACCTGAAATTTGGGTTAGCACTAAACGCAAAATTTGCGCATGTTATTGTACTAAATCGTTCGTAAATCACGAGCCATTTTAAAAAAGCGTTAATATTTGAATAACAGATAGCGATAGCAGAAAAAAAAATTTAATAAGCTTATAGAAAATCCTCATCACCATTAGTAGTCTGTTCTTATCGTCCGTCTTTGTGTGGTTTTAAGCCAAAGCTAAAGCTAAAACTAACAAACTGAAAGCAACCTCTCGCCCCATCTCAACCTTTCCAAACGGTGACAAAGCAGCTTTCGAGCATAAATATTTGTACAGTTTCGTCCCAGATTCGCTCAATATACAGCACCTCTTTAATTACCACAATGGCGCATCGCTAGCTGTGGCTATTTTATGATTGTGTTATGAAAACTAAAAAGCCAATATTTTCTTACAAAACTTCCAGAAAAAGTTAATGAGAATTTAA
The DNA here is from genome assembly GCA_931315375.2 of Opisthograptis luteolata. Classification (NCBI taxonomy): domain Eukaryota; kingdom Metazoa; phylum Arthropoda; class Insecta; order Lepidoptera; family Geometridae; genus Opisthograptis; species Opisthograptis luteolata. The sequence continues at coordinate 5,970,184 of OV928036.1, forward strand.
TGGAGGTAACTTACCGTTTAATGAAGGGATGGGAAAGGAAACCAAAGATATATGCATGAAAAACTAAAAAAGTAAATAAGTTAGTACATGATTGAGATCGAAAAAAAAAAACTGAATTGAGTACAAAATTAGCATACTTAAACAGTTTTAGTTTTTCGGGAACTTCATTACTTTTCTGGTAATCATGCCTAACTGTCAGGTGTCGTTGAGCATCTTAGTTGCTTGTAAGTAGTTTATAAAAACAGGACATGTAAGCGCAAATGATCAGCGACGATAGAGTCGTCAACTAAATGTGATAAGAGGACGCCTAGTTGGTAGTAGAAAACTAAATAGAAGACTTTGCAAAGTTAAGACATAGAGAGAGAAATACAGGAGCGAGGTGGCAAATTGTAATTAATACTTGCTTGTTAAGTACTGATGTTTTACCTTGAATTCACGCCTCAATATCTACAACGACCTCAACAATTAAAGCTGCAGTGTCCTTTTTTAGTTCTGGAATCCCATGAAATAACAAGATTTTATCTCGAGTGTACACCTCCAAGTTGTCCGTCTCCTGGGACTCCACCTGGGATTGCAGCGTTCGGAAGTTCAGAGCACATTCAAAGTAAAATCTGAAGAATTCAGCTTCACGGCTTATCTTCTTCTCTTTATTCTCAATTTCAGCCAAGTTTCGGTGGAATAATTGTGACTGTGTTATTTTCTTTTCAATGATGTTTAATAGTAGTGCCCAATTAGGTAATATGTTTTTAGTTTTTAAAGGGTAGGTACCTAGCGTTTGAACACAAATCAATCGATGTTTCGTGATGTGGTCAAAGGTGGCGCCACGCTATGTCTGAATTGGGACACTGTAGTTTGACAAAACGTGTGATTGATTTGTATGTTTGCAAGGAAAACACTGTAAAACAAAACACACGGTATGTATCGTGTATAAGTATTTGATTGCACATAATACTCACTATGCAAAAATAACGTGTATGAAATACATGAATAAATGTGTATTGATGAAAATTGGCCTTATTTATTAATTGTAATCTCTACATTACTATAAATTTAAAGTCTTCGCATTTCATTTGTTTTCTTAGTATAAACATCGTTGGAAGGTACTGTTTACATAATAACCCAAGATTCCCAGAATCGGAAGTTTGGAGTTAGTTCTCCTTTCCTAATCAGCAAACTTTCGACATTTTGTCTCGAAGTAAGATGCCTGGGATAAAACACGAGATAAAACTCATCTTTCGTAAAGTATATTTACGACTATATAGCGACCCGCCCCGCGGCTTCGACCGCTTGGAAGCTTTGTAAAGTACCTACCGTGACTGACTGACTGACAAAGGCTTGGTATTCTGAAATGACGTTCAAGTGTTGATCAACTCTTGAGTAGCGACATATTTGTTTGAACTGACAGCGTCAAATCTGTGCTCAAGAACTGATTATTTATCGCTTAAATAGTGTCTGATATTAGATAACGCACATTCTGTTTCTATTAGTCTGTAATATTAAAGAATGACGTGACACGGTGGTTACTACCGCGTGCTAATATTACCTCTAATTCTGCGCCGTCAACGGTCGTAAAAAATAAATACTTTCAAGTTTATTGTTTCTTAGTATAAGGATGCTTTTGGGTTGTGTTGTGCCTAATGCTTTTTTATCTTTTTACAGGGTAAAGTTTTGACTACAAGTCATGTTGATTGACAATGTGGTCAAATATGGCGCCATCCGGCACCTGGATTTGGAACTGGCTCTCACTGAAACGAACGTGTTATCATGTATCTATACAAAATCTGGATCTTATTTTATTAATATGTTTTATGTTTCGTGTTTAGTTATACACCATCAATTACTTTTCGTTAAACACTTTACGCTTTAATTACTTTGGAGAGTACTCTCACACGTTCGTTTCATAGCAATTAAGCTACGGATAGAGAAGTTTCATACAAACTTTAACTCCTATTTCACCCCCTTAGCGTAAGATTTTCAAAAAATCCTGTATTAGCGCACTCTCACACCTCTAAAATCTATATCTATAAATTCTTAGTCTCTTATTCTTAAGACTAGCAGTTAAGGCTGTGCATTGTCTGTCATTCATTCAGTCAGTCAGTCACGATACTGTTTTATATATAAGTATGTATAAGAAGATGTTCTATTAGGCTTGTAGGGAAATGAAGAAAATTTAGCATTGTATTTCATAGACATTTCCATTTCTGAGAATATTTAAACATTCATCATTCATTAATAGACGATGAAATACGGTTGAAATGTATATATTTATCCTCTTTTAGTAGGTACATAGGTGATGTTTCGTCATAAAAATCAAACTGCTTATTTTCGTTGATAGATTCAGACGTATTACAACGACGAATTTACGGGCATATATTATTTTATTCTCTATATTTTCTAGCATATAATTGGAAGAAAATCTAATACAAATGTATATCTGGTTATTAACTAACGAAAACCACAAAGGAGTTGCCAAGTCAACGCGTATACCTACCTATATTTTTTATATTTGGGTAATCCCATAGCATTATTGCATTCTAGGTTTTTGTATTGTATGTAATCCAGCGACCCGTCCTGACTTTACACGGGTATGCAAAGATTTTGCCAGTAGTTTTTCCGTTTCTCCCGGTAAGTTTGTGTATTTTCTAGATTAAAAGCAGCTAAGTTGCACTGTAAGTTTAAATTGGCATTTTTTGAAAAATCTGCAAGTTTCTGAAAGTTTCACAGGATTATTACGCGGAAGTTTTAAAACTGACCTTATTTTGCCTAGTCAAGGTAGCGCGAGCACTTTTCCTTCTGACCGTATCTTTAGCAAAGCCAAAGCAAAGCTGGCCCCTATGGAGAGCAAAACTTTTCTGATAACGCAAAGTAGTCCGCCACAAACTAACGTCGAGGCTAAACGAACTTAACGTTTAATGGCTGCAAAGAAGCTGTATCTACTTGGCCTTAATTGGGTTTCACGTTAAGTATCAATTTCGGGGGCAAGAAAGTTTAGAGGCTGGGAAAGGTACGTGAATGTTATATTGGCCTCTAAAAATCGAACATAACTGGGTGACCTAAATTATATATTGAGGCATGCTACTGACGCTCCCATTCGTGGAAATTTAGAATTTGCTCTGGTTTCGCACTGCCTATGACTATAATTTGTTATTAGTAATTTGCCCCGGGTCACTAATAACAAATTATAGTACGGGTAGTACTATAATTTATCTATAAGCAAATTACATGTGAAACAATTGCAAAAATCTAACAAAAAACTGTAAATCCGATCGCTACCAAACTTTACAGGATTTGCTGCATTGGGCTAACTAAAAGATTCCCTCAACATTTCATCAAAATTGGTCCAGCCTTTTTGGTGTCCATAGAGAACATGCATAAATACATACATACATCGATGTTTACGGTGGCACCTGGACATTTGCCTTCATTGCTTAAATGAAAAATCCGGTACAGCTTTTAAGGTATAAAACCAAAATAACTCATGGAAGCCAATTGTGATTGGTAAGTACTGAGTATGTTTACAGTACTCTCTGCCCACGTTATATTTTGACAAATTACAGTAATAATATATCACACTGAACCTTAAAAGCAAAAAGACGCACCGACATACTCGATCAAGGGTCGGGAGTGTTCATCAATCTTGTCATAGGTAGGAGTGCCTACTTGTATTTATATCAACGTTACAAGCTAATCTTCATAGGTGAAATTCCTGACGAAGCAATAATATGAGAGAAGATTTTCTTTACCCAAAAAGATATCTTTTAAAAAATATTTTTCTCCAGGGCAATGTATCATCGTCATGAAGAGCTTATATCGATAAGACGGGGATAAAACTAGATGTTCAATTGCGATAGGAATAGGTCAAATTATAATCAATAAAAAGTTAAGGAAGTTAATCACACAAATCATTCTAATTACATTATTTACAGAATTATTATAAATGTTAAAGTTTGTGAGTAAATGAGTAAGTTAAATAGGTATGTATGTTTGTTAATTCTTCACACTGAAATGGCTTAACGGATTTTAGTAAAATCTGGAATGGAGAAAGCTCATACCCGAATTAACGCATAGAATACATATAAACATGGAAAAAGTCCCAAGTCCTTGCGAGATAACAGGAAAACCGTGGGTGTAACCGTAGGATGTAGCTATAGTAACAGTATAAACTAATTCAATGCAACATGTCATGCAGCTATATATGTCTACACTTCTATATACTAATATATAAAGAGTAACGATTTGATTGTTTTTTTGTTCCAAATAAACTTGAAAACTATTGAACCGATTTTGATATTTGGTACGTAGATAGTTTGAACCCTGCAAAAGGACATAGAATACTTTTTATTGCGATAAACTGCAGTCCACGCGGGTCTAACCGCGGGGAACAGCTAGTGTACTATAAAGTTCGTTGGTGTCGTGTCTGTATATTTTTGTTTCCATCCTACTAACAGACAGCATGTATCGCTCCTATCTATATACATTCGCCGCTTCATTTAGCCACATCACGCAAGTTTTCGTGGCCGCCGCTTTTTAATTAGTATTTTGTCACTCTACTAAAGAACCCTCTAATGAGGTTCTGTCTTCCTTCCTGCATTCGTGACGGAAACGAGACCGACAAAAAGTTGGTAATTACTGAGAAGACAACACTATACAGAGCTCTTTTCATCCCTTTATTCGTTAATTCGAGCTACAAAAAATAATTTATCCATAAGGATGACAATTACATAGTTAGGATTTTTTTTTAAATTATGTGCTCGCAGAAATTTTCCTATCAGTAAACACTATCAACTCTACATAAGTTTCTGCCGCCAAGCATCTTGGTGTGTTCCAACAGCCTCACTTGAGAGCCCGTTTCCAGTTCAAGCGTAGCTTGGCGCCACCTTTGACCACATCGTCTCTTAACTTCAGATGACTTGTGGTCAATCGTTACCCTTTATGAAGTAAAACACAAGAAACTTATGTTAGTACAGAAAGTATTCAGGTTACAGAATATTCGAATAGAATCAACTGTTATTTTACAAGTTATAGTCGATCAAGTTATGCAGTTGACACTTTATTTAAAGTACATTTATAAACTCGTTTAACTCTTATATAAATGACCTTTACCTTTATAACCTTTTTTTTACAAAACAGTAGTGAACATATTTAACAAAACCATCGTTACGATGTATAAATAGTAGATATAAAGGAGGAAAGAAAGCGAACATCGACCAGAATACGGCAATACTCATTAATCACCATTAAGAACATTAATTACCAACTTCTCCACTTTAAGGGCGAAAATTATTGTACTGACAACTTTTTTAATCACTATTTGATAACCAAATTTATTGGAAGTAGCAGTGTAAAAAAAAGTAACAATATCAAAAAGTTTTATTTTTTTAGTATCAATCATTAGTATGTTCGTATGTTCGTTCGTTTACCAAAGTCTCGAGGTCCTCTACCTATAATTATGTTGATTAGTTATGTTATCAATGTAGTCAAATCGCCAATCACCATAGATTTTAATGGCAACATAATGTAAGTAGCAATTTCATCATTATCAGCCTTTCACGTTCCCACTGCTGGGACTCTGGCCTTCTCTCAGAGAGAGAGAGTATGGGCTGTAATCTACCACGCTGGCCCAGTGCGGGTTGGTAGCAATTTGATATACCATATTTGAGCTATGTAATCTGTAAATACTTATTGTTGCCTTACTTGAGAACTATTCCCAGTTCAATCATAGCGTGACACCACCTTTGATCACATCATCACTTAAAATCTGGTCACCTGTGGTCAAGCGCTACCGCCTAAAATGTAGAACGGAAAAAGAAATCCACAAAATCAAACAATCTTCATTGTTTCAAGAAAATATCTGTGTAACAACGATACAACTTGAAAACTGGAACAAACTTGATACGCAGTTTGTACCTATAGGCAGTTAGTTAGATGTAACCTTATCATTGCAGAAAATTCTTCTGTGAATGCCAAGCGTGACATGTACGACGTACTAAGTTGACTGATGTACCTATATCCCAATAACATCTGCTACCGCAAGCGTACTTGTAGATATCGACAAGCTCCTATCGGTGTCTTCCAGCTGACTTACTCGAGCACCAGTGCCCAATACAGGCATATTTAGGCAGGCAACTTGTGCTCAAACGTTTCAAATAAGATAAAAACGTGAACAAATTTGACGGACTGAATATAAATTGTGAGTACAAGTATAGATCTTGATAGTCTTCGGATGACTCACGTAAGTCAAATTTCCCGGCAACCCTATCCCAAACCTGTCTCACGATAACCGCACTCGTCAGTCTGCCGGGATAAGCGCAAGATAAAATCACATTTGACCTTTTTTCATAAGAAAGGGCAGAGGGCCATAAAGGGCGGAAATCGCATCGATTTGAGAAACTTCACCTTTTGCATTAAATAACCAGGACCCTCGCGATTTCGGGTCTTTTAACTGATAAACAAAACGTAAATCATTATTTAACTATTATGCGAGAGAATCTCAAGGGGATAGAGAATTCAATAAAGGAAAAACGCAGCGTTGGAATATTTTTTTTCGGCATCAAACGATTGATGTTCATGATAAAGTCGTTTTGTTCCACTCCGTTCCATTCTCGTCCCTACTTTTTTTATGTTTTTACAAGCTTATTTCAGTTTGTTGGTTCTAATAAAGTTACAAAATATAGTGTGTGTTGACTTAATTCACGATGAGACTATGATAATATGTAACGCAGGAAGCAATGTAGGGTGGGGAAGTCCCATCCCTGCTCGCTTTGCACATCCTTCCCATCTACAATGCTCAATACATTTTCCGTGCCATTCATTTTTGACACATTTACACATTAATGCAAAAAGCGAGGCAAACCAATGAATGTGTGCGTGGTTACCATTGGTCCCGTCACTCTTGTTTCCGCTCACAGGACCCTGTAATTTCGTGAATGCTTAGATCGCATCAGCTCCCGTCCACATTGCTGCACGAGCTCGAATGTATAAATGCGCAAGTAAATTTGATGATTTGATTGAATCACGAGTTCGTTTGATAGCAGACGTACTCGTAATCATGCGGTCAACAAACCATACTGAGCGGTTCGCCGTAAACAAAAATCCTATATATTATGCCTTTGTTTTTCTGAAAAGAGATATTATTAATCTCCTAATCCCGAACTTTGTTTTTCTTGTTCAGCAAATTTTATATTGGGTTTTGTACTTTATGATATTTTTATACTCTAAAGAAATAATTTAAGCAAATGGATCCATCTCCAAGTTTAGACGAAGTTTTGATTCTACACCAGACAGGGAATAACTTACCTACTGTAAGTTTATAGCAACAGTCAAAACTGTTACAAGTCACATTTGGTATGATTTGCTACAGTGATATTATTCGTTGTGTAGCAAATCTTAGAAAATCTGAAGAGTTATTTTACTGTAGAAGTTTGTGAAATATTTCGTAGATAGCTACGAACGGCGTAGTTGTCTCGGATACAGCTACAATTCTCGTAGCAATAGCGTAGATAAGTGGCTACGAGTAATGACGATGATTCTTGATTTTGTACTTACTTACTTTTCATATGGATTCATAAAAACCACCTCCATTTTCCCTTGAAAAGATTATCTGCTCTAGCAAACAGTAATGGTAGTACAGTAGTAATACAGTAGTTATTGGTAATGATCGTAAAGTTGATAAAGCACTGGAGTAATAAGAATAAAGGCCTTACTCTAGAGGCCGTAAAACTTGTTTCCTAGTTGACATGTCCCACTGCACGCACACGTGTGTAACTTATGTCTTTGTGGCAATAGTGCGTGTTTCGTTACCATTGACTTATTAATACGACGCTTTTTCACTATAATATAGAAAAATTGTTTCACAAATCGATGGACCTTCTTGTCACCTTGAAAATGCGCCTTCCTAGAACAGCTGTGATATAGCTTGAAGCAATTTAAAACCAACGTCAACTGTTATTTAAATATATATCATCATCATCCTCATAATTATTAGTAATTAACAACAAGTAACACATGTATAAAATGGTATATTGTCTGTTTGTTTGATTATCTTTTTTCGTTAAACTTCCGCTTCCGTGGAGGTAAAGCACTTACTGCCCGCCTTTGCCTCCGCTAAAATAGCCTCCATTACATCTCTCTATAAAAATACACAAAGAGACATGTCTAAAAATATTACTGTTGGTTTACCGACATCATAGAAAAAGAGCTTATAAATAAAAGACTGCAATAAAAAGTAAATTTAGTTTAATACAATACATACAATGTCTAATACATACATACATAATTTCGTTTTATTTTTTCAAGTTGGTTGTTTTAAGCGACAGAATGTAATCGAATTTTAATGAAGGGCCATTTGGAAGTATTGCATTGATATGATCTATCCTTGGCGTTATCGATTCCGTTTGCAATGAATCAGAAATTAATTTAGCTTCTAGGCACGTCATAGTTTACTAATAAACAAATTGTTTTCAGACACGAAGTTTATAATTTTAGTCGTGCCATATTGTTTTTTTTTTAATATTAAAACAATGCTCTTTAACATTTTATATCAAATATAGTAATAATGTTTATGTGTTTATTTTGTACGATAAAGATTTGCTTCCTCTTTTACTGACCAAAAAAGAAGAATGCTTTCAAGTCAACGCAGATTATTTAGAAAATAGTTCCAAAGCTCCAAAAAATAACCAGTTCAAAAAAGCCACACGGACAGAGGTTTGTATTAGGCAAGCTTCCTAATTACACTACGGACCAAGTGTGACCATTTCATGCAATATTATACTGTTTTAAACAACCATGGTCAATAACATTAGAGTTAGGTTAAACGGGATAATTACCCCATTTCAAAACCTAATTCATTTCATACAACTTATGTTACCAGACATAGGTATCTAGCTGAACTATGAAGGTGAAAAAGGTATAAACGAATAAACTGATAGTTCTGTTTCATAAAACAAAACAGTTCGTTTTACAGACGGTAAAGTCCATTAAAACTGCCATTTCAGTTCAAACATTCGAACACTAAAAATAAAACGGTAGTAAAAGGAACGATGTTTGACTAAGGAAAGTTAATCGAAAACGTTATGTTGCCTTGACCTCATTTTTAGTCTAATGCTGACTGGTTGATATTTTTTTCAAGGATGTAATATTGGATCTTGCATTGACGGAAAACTAACTTATAATAGTGAAAAATGAGACTAGAACAGGGGCGTGAAGGAGAGAATAAGACCTATACTCAGCAGTGGGTTGACACGGGCTGTATGGTAGTACCTAATGAAGCTTCCGCAACAAACAACGAGAAAATGTTCTTAAAGCTAAGTTTATTAGTAGTATATTAGTATATTAGTTTTAGCACATTGTACTTTGTAAACAAGACACCACATTTTCCACTTCTCATTATTAAATACCTACAAATTACATTTTTTATTCTATCGAAAGATAAATCTCACAGTAGACGTCTCGATAAGGAAAAACGTTGCCGCGTGTTTTCAAGTGATAAACCTTCAGACATTGATTGTGTTAAGTCAATTCATAAATATGTAAATTATTCGAGCATCAGAGCGTTTTAGTTAAACGCTTTCGGAAGCTTTCCTGGGGGACATTGACATTAATCCTCTTCTACGTTTACTTGGGCGACATTTTGACTCTACAAAATAATGCGAGGAAAGCCGCGGGTAAAAGCTAACCACTCACAAATACGGGGACAAAATATTATAATAATAGGTATTCCAATAAGTCAGTTTTCTTTTTCACAAAGTGCTGATTTGCGTTTGGTCATAAGATAATTAAGATACCTTATGTTAAGTGATGATGTGATAGAAGAAAGTGCCACGTTACACCTGGATTAGAAACTGGCTCACAAGTGTGTTATTTAGACTGATTTAGGTGACTTGATATAAATATGACAGTATTTTACTCTTTGTTGGTAAATTATTGTTTGCAGCTTGTAGTTTCGCTATTCAGAAATGTTTATTCAAACGTCTCTAATGAATTCACACATACTCCGAGTGCACTGATATACCTAGGCCGTCTTAGACTACAAAAAAAACAGTGGAACCTTAAAACAACAGAATAAACTAAAACTTGCTTATTGATCTTTAGTGTTACAGTGCAGTTCGCTTCATAAGAAACTTCGTAATAAATAGCGGGTGCTAAGTTCTACATGAATTATAAAATAATATAACGAGTTTAAAAGAAACTTCTCGGCTAATTTCATTAACGTTCGCCTGTATTTAGTTGTTTTACTCGCGTGCTAATGAAAACACGATTTTATTGTTAACCCGTTAGTTAACACCTCCTAGTATTAACATTTTATTCTTCTCATCTACCCACGAATTCATTAACATTTTCTTTTATTTTATTACGGTTCTTGTTCTCAAATGCAAAGATAGAACCCTTATACTTAATGAGATTTTTTCCTGCTAAGCCTTTTAAGTGATGAAAAGAACATCTTTTTAATTACGTCGGGAATTTACCTACATTAATTAACATTTTTTATTGAATTCCCTGTGCTAATAAATATAAAAGATCGTTTCTTGTAAGTAATTTGCGAGATGCTATTTATATATACATTTTTCTGCTTAGTAAATAAAAACGTTTTTCAAATCGAACTTTGAGGGAAACTGTTAAAAGGTAAAAAAAATAAATAAAAAGGAGAGAAAAATCGAACTTTGAAAAAATCCAATATCGAACATTCCAGTCTTTGGTGCGGACGCTGTTTTGGAAGTCAATTTCAAATCGTTTCCCTTCAAACTAGTTGAAATTTTGAGCACAATAATCTGGTTCCAGTGAAAACAAGTCCTTCGTCTTGTTTGTACAATATTTGAACGTAACTTCATTTATGAAGTACTCTAAAATGCTTGTAATATTTACACACTTCTATTTATGTATGTTAACCGTGTTTCTCTTTTCTTTAGTATAAAGAATCTATCTATCATTTTTGCCGGTGACTTGAAAAATTTCTTGAACGAAAGTTTCAAGTATAGAGCGGAAGAGTAACAACGCACAACGCATCAGAGTGTGACTATTGTACCTACGGGTGGTGAATATAGTAGACATGTGTATTTACAATAAGGGTGAAACCAAACGAGTGTAATTTTGTGAGTCGTGAGTCGCGTATTTTCCGTCGCTCATTTTACGTTCAACTGAAGCAGACAACTTATTTTGGGTCGTCGTGTGAAACCGAATGCAGCAGAATTTATGCTACCGAAATTCTGCGACTCACGACTCACAAAATTACGCTCGTTTGGTTTCACCCTAAATGTGCACAGTTTTATTCTTGCTTTAGGATTTTAAGCAGAAACAGATTTTTGTATTTTTTGTTGAGGGCTGACTAACAATTCTTCTCTAAAATATACATTTTCTTTGAATTTGTAAGTGAAAGTGGATTATATAGCACGTAAAAAAACAAATAATGTTATCGAGTTTCTCCTTTTATTCTACATAGTAGATATATTATAATTTGTTCAAAAATCCGGTATGCATAGTGCATAAACTATGTTCAGTAGGTACAAGATAGATTCAGACTCTGGAATTCTCATGAATTTACACAGCCATTCAAGTAACAATTCCTTTATTTCAATTTGGCAGAAAACTATGAAACTTGTATTATCTTGAATCGAAGCGATAATAATAATGTTTCACCATTGAACATTGTAATCTCATCCACTTCCTTCTTAAAGCAGATATAAAAGCCTTCATAACATTCAGAAGTTCGCACACTACGTATATTCTTATGAAAATACAGGCGAAAAGTTTATCTTTATATTCCGAGTTCTTTTTTTACGAGTTAGTAGAAGTTCTCGGAAATGTATTGGCATAGGTGTGTTATTTACTGCATTGGCTGTTCTAGCATAAAAGTCACTATTCTATTTCGGTAACAGAACAATTTCCCTTTGGCGTTGTGTGTTGTTATTGTGTTCGGTCAAACTTTCTTTGCTGAATGCAGCTGGCAGCTTTACCTCTCGTATATATTATTATAGTATATTGTTGTAACTCAATAAGGTGGTGTCTTACTTTTTCAGTTGCAAACTTTGTAAAATTTGGTTTTTTGTTTCGTAGGTTTATAAACGCTTGGAGATAAGTTTTATTGTATAACAACAAAACGTATAAATATGTATCAAACTAAACTACATAAACCTAAAAACGTTTAGAAATATATTGATAAAGCTTTTTTTTTTGTTTTGAAATTTATAGAATAAAAACCGAAACATAGAACTCAAGAACAACAAAGTGTTTTAAAAGTGAAAAAAAAAATCAAAATTGGATTCGTAGATTACCTCCTACATCCCATTTTACAAACATTACCTTTTCACATAACATTAGCATAGATATAAATTAATATAGTACATACAGTAGTAGTAGTGTTTCCATTACAGTTTAAACGTTTGAACCATAATAGTCAACTAAATTTCATTTAATTCTACCCCTTTACCTCTTACAGTACGAGCAGGCAAATGGCAAAAGACAGCCCCAGTTAGTCAACATATCGCTGTAGTTAGTGGCTAGTCACGCGAACCACCCTTTGCCTATTCATCATGTGAACTAAGTGTGTCCGGCTTAATGCTTTTCAACAACTTTATCTGGCATCTTTTAAGTAAGACAAACAGTTTGTAACATGACTTTTAAGTTGATTAAAAACTCTAGTCAGGGACTTTTTTGACGGCAATTGAACTGTCAACATGAAAATTTTGTTTTCATTTCCAAAACTTGTATTTTATTTCTTCGGGTGCAGTGATATTGGTGGGTTATTAATCATTATGTGTTCGTTAATATGCTGCGAGTGTGGAAAATTGTTAAAAGTTGAAGTTGTTAAAAAGGACATTCATAGTTCCTCCAAAAAGTCCGTGTGCCATTACTTTACTTAAACAGAAAGAGGACTATCCTTTTTGACCCGGCTTTATACTGGGTCCCATCACCTCATCATCATCATTGATAGTTGATACTCTTTGAGTTTGATTCATTTAATACTTGACACTGGCAAATACACTAAACGTGTGACGCGATACTAAAAAATAAAAAAATACTTTGCGAGTGTACAAAAAGTAAAATGTACACTACTTCAAATACATTTCAGTTGCATTTTGTCGCAGCATTTTCCTACAATTTAATTCAAGGAATGTCAAGGTAAATCTGGCAATTTATTTCAAGGGACGTGAAAATAAATACTGTTGGTATGTAAGTGGAAGAAGACGTAGAGTGAAGGGGAAAAGTAAATTTACAACCGATAAAGCCCCAAGAACATTTGAATGACAAGAAAAAGAAAATACAGACTGACAAGACTTACATGATTGAACACAGAACATTTTCATAAGTTGAGACCTTATCCCTGCTTGTTGGTGTAGCGTGATTTTTTATATCCGACGAGATCTCGCGCTATTTCGTCTCTGTGCACATTACAAATGCGTGGATTTGTATCTGGGACTTATCTCATTATTTACACAAGCCTAGAAGAAATACAAACATTGAAAATAAGCCACCCTTTCTTTATACATAAAGAATTGCTGCACGTTTTTATCACTACGAAAATTAGTAATTTTGGTGAAGAAAGTATCTATTATTTACGAAATAATAAAATGTACCTAAATCGAAAAGAAGTAAGTAAGAAGTAACCCAGATATTTGATTCCGATATTAGATTTGTAAAATAACACTCTTAATAATAAGAGATACAAAATAAAAACCGTTTCATTTAATAGAAACGTCAACAAGCCGCAACCGCAAGGTTTAATTTAATAAACCTATAATTGAACTAAAACAATTTTATAGTTTATACCGTCAATATTCCTCTATTTTGGTAGAACATGGAAAGTTTCGAACAAAATGAAGCGTCTATTAGATCATTAATAAATCAATTAACAACTCATTATTTTCACTAATATAACAAGCAACACGTCATAGCATAATTATACTTACTTATCAACATTATCAAAATAAATGATGTTCAATATATTGTTAAAATTGTGACTGATAACATTAAATATACATTTTTAAATGGAAAGTTTATTATTCCCAATGTGCTGGGAACGTAATAGGCATAATAGGCTATTTCTAAAAGCAAGTGCGGGCCATAATGTACCAACCACGCTGTGTGGAATAATCAAACTGTAGTATTTATGAAACAAAATATTTCTAAATGGGCACGAATGGGTCAATTGTTATTGTATGGTCTTCATTTTATGCTAGCCCAGTGCGTATTGGTGGAATTAATTTTATATGTATTTAGTAAGTAATTTCACTATAAATATGAAGTACTTACCTCGAATGTTATATGGATCGGCAAAAACCACAAGTAAGTAAATCTAGCAGTAGCTTCTGATATAAAGAGGCAACTGTAAGGATTTTGTTTATATGAGGGTTAGACCATCAGTCAGTAACTACGCCTTGAGTTATAGGCGGTAACATTTGTTAAGGAAAAATATCCTGTTTCTGGAAGAAGCCACTGAAACACATTTCCGTGGCTTGATTTTTTCGGTGTTTTCTGCAAGTCTTTTGGATGGATAGTGAAAAACGACTTCTTTTCCGGCCCTAGATAGAGTATCGAGTATTTAGTATCTTAAAATAAGTCCGTTTCATTCATCGCCTTTGGTTAATCTTTAGTTAAAAAGATCACAAATAAAATGTGGCTAAGAAATTTATTCACCAATTTACCTACAAAGCCTTGACAGTGAATGTAAAGGCTTTGTAGGTATTAAAGAAACAAAAATTGCCGCTCTGAAAGCATGCCGTTTTTTTTATTTTAGACATAAGTTGCGTTAAATATTTTTAGATAAAACCTCATTTCTATTAACAAACTGTTTCTGTCAGAAACCAAAAGAGAAAATGGTGCCTCAAATTCCCCCCCAGCTATCAACCCTGGCATTAATGTACCATAAACTAAAATAAGGCTTAGTTAACACCGCGTCACCTTATTTTAACATTTCTCCCTCATTTTGGTTTGCTGCTAGGCTCATGACGTCATAACAGCTAATTGTGTAATGGTGTGTGCGAAGTAGAGAAACCGCAGTCCCAGAAGGGAATACCTAATAAAGCACTTCTGCTAGGTAATTTACCTTGAGCTTTATTATAGGTAAATACTGCATGCTGCATGCCTATGACCTTGTACATTTTTGAGACTTATCTTTTTTTTAAGAATCGCTGTCTATTGCATATTTTTTCTTAACTAATTCAAGAAAAAGCGCAACTTAAGAACCGATCATATTGTCACCATTATGAAAAGGGTGTTATAATTAAAGTTGGTAAAATTAATACCTTGAATGTCAGTTTATGTTCATAACATGAATTTGCAAGCATTAACATTTTTTACATAAATTATTCCTTATAGAGATTTTGGAAGTTATTTCAAAATAGAGTTTTCAGTCGTTCACATATTCTCATTGTATGTCAGTGTCCGAAATTTTTATACCTTTAGCTAAGCGTGTCTAGCAAGGACTGTCTAGCATCATGACACGAGAGAACACAACGGAAATACAATGCCTGACATTTTGACGTTCTTTTAGAGAACAAAATGAGCCGTCTGTGTCGGTGGAAATAATCCCCTGTTACAATTTGAGAGAAGCTTTGCAATAATTAAACAATTTAAACCTTACTGTGTAAGTACACATTTACGGGCACATATTGAGGTCTCATTTAGCTTCTCATTTATGTTGGTTTCATGTTAATTGAATTGTTTCGAATTGAGCGTGGTTGATCGGTTCTTTACTTCATATTCGTAGGTAATTATATTGAGGTAAAGTAATGGAATAAAATCACCTGATGCTAAGCGACGATGTGGCCGGAGGTGGCGGCATGCTACACCTGAACTGGGACCTGGCTCTTAAGTGAATCTGGTAGAATACACCAATTAGAATCTACTTGGCGACAAATTCTTAACTTCAGGAAGGTAGCTAGCCAGGCAGAGATGGTGAATGCCACCGCGACCCTATTCCGCCCCGCCCCTCAATGGCAACGGATTGCTCATCTTGGGGTTTTTAGTCAATAGGAGTCTAACATCCGAGTTCGAATCCTCTTGGCCCCGCACCTATGACTTGATAAGTTATGTGCGGATTTGCCTTCGCTCAAAACGGTGAAGGAAAACATCGTGAGGAAACCGACATGTCCAAGAACTGCAACATTCAAGGGCATGCGACATCTACCAATCCGCACTGGGCCAGCGTGGTAGATTACGGCCCATACTCTTACTCTGAGAGAAGGCCAGAGTCAGCAGTGGGAACGTGAAAGGCTGATGATGATGACTGAGGAGTCTAACATAACCACCCGGCTGCTCGGTCCGCGGTGGTATCCTATGTAGGATTTTCCCCATGTAAAAAAAAATATGCCTGGCAAACGATATGATGCCTTACTAAGATGCAACGATTTCACCACAATGTTTTCCTTCACCCAAGAGGTAAAACTCATTGCAGAATCCGAACCCGATTCGAATAAGGGTCGCAAGTCGACGTCGCTACTATTGAGCCATCATCGCTTCCAACGTTCAAGATAGAGAACTGATTAAAATAAAGTATATCCCATAGCCTAGCTAACGAGAAATTCCTACAGGTATGTAGTGCAGTGCAAGGCGAGGCATGCGAGAACCAACAAACGAGTCTAACGGCAAACGTGCCGTATTGTCATTTTCGTTCAGAAATTTTGCGAACTTTCCTCTGTTATGGTGAGGATGTGAATTACTTATTGGGCTTACGTAAAACGATGAATATCCGTACCTATACATACTCGTACCATATTCTGATCATTGAGGCTAATAGACTAAGACCGTGCGACATCAGTATCGCATCACAATTGCAATTGCAACCGTACTTATATCTTTTTGAAAGCCGTAACGAGCTACGTATACTATACGTAGGAATATGAGGTTGTTTGTATTAATAACTAGCTTAGCGCATGTCAAATGATGAAGAGTCCCGTATCCATTTTGACGCTGGCCGTACTATTTTGCCGTTGAAGGCACATATTTTTCACTCACCGAAAACGGGAAGCAAATATTTTATTCTGTGTTTGTTGTCTTACCACGTATAACTTTTAAAATCTTATAGAACTCTGGAGTTTTAAAATGTTGCATCGCAGGTCAATAAAATAGAGATACGTTCTAAAAAATATTACACCTGAAGAGAAAACTTACGTCATGTTAATATTCGTGCATTTTAGTTCCAAACTAGAAGTAATGACGTAGTGATAAATAAACGGAGAGAAGGATAGCTGAACCAGTCATTCTTAAAAGAGATCTACGGAATCCTAAAAACGAATCCCTCTAGAGACGCGCTTGTTGTTTTGCCGGTAACCGAAATTCGTTTTAATTAACAAACTTTTAAAAACAACGAAAATATTTCGTCGCAAGCGACAACGGGCGACTCGCGGTTATGTCAACGCTCAAGTCATTAAAGTCGCGGCAGGTCGTGGCGTTTCGATGAATTTATCATTTTAAGAAAAGATCTTGCCAGTTTCTAACTCATTTAGAAACTGTGAGGGTTGGTGAACGAGCATCCCTATTTTAGACTAGAAAAACACAAGCAAGCGGATGATGAAGTGATAGCATAGCTTAGTGTTAATAACGTTGGCTTGTGATATGACCCATAGGAAAACTACAATGAGCTCGAGCTTTCGGTGCAGGAAAATATCATGATAAAAGGCTAGGCTTGCTATTATCCACAAGCTCAGAATCTTTTACTAAGTACCGCTATCGGTTTTGTTCCTGTTTCCATATTAGGAGTAACTTGGAGTAACTTTTCACTATAAAAAGTTCACTTGACCGTAACAGTGGGTCATCTCGCGAGGTGCTCTCTAACTAACTAAAAACTAACTGAAATGGCGCAACGACCCAAAATCAGTCTTGGCCTGCGATAAAAAAAGACGCCACTTCGGTCTGTCCTGCGCCATCTCAGGATGGAGTATGGCGGAAGAGAACGAACCGAGAAATCGAAGAACTGGCTGTCGAGCTGAATATCATCGGCGAGATGAAAGCGGACAAACTTCGCTGGCTCGGCCACCTTGAAAGAATGGGAGAGGATCGTGCCGAGCGAGCGTATAGTGGACGGCTGAGTGCTCTGTCAGCCGTCCCAGATATCACTGAAAAGACGAAGTCACGAAGGATTTGCGCGAGCTCCAGGTGGAGGAGGTGCTCTCTATATAAAACAAATCTGTTGACAAACTCATCGATCGTGTTAAATGGGACAGTTGTGCGAAATGTGAAGAGTGAAGGTGTGTGTGGTAGGTGCTTATGTTATGCCTTATGGTAATATTCTCATCATAATCATCTGCCTATTACGTTCCCCATAGCTGAGACGCAGGCTTTCCATAAAGAGATAGTATGGGCCATTACCTACCACCGTTGCATACCCTTTAATGTTGTGGTTCTTGGACTTGCCGGTGTTCTCGCATTTTTGTTTCCCCGTTTGAAGCTATGGAAAATCCACACATAACTTGTTAAAGTCGTAGGCCGAGATGAGATTCGAACTTGGTATCGGAACCTTATAAGGTGCACGTGTTACGATTCAACCACCATCGTTCCTAAGTAACAAGTAATATTTTTTACGTACATAAGTCAAATGACTTTCTTTAAATACAACTGACCTCCTATATATTAGAAATCAGTTCGATGATATATGTGCATGCATATTGAGTTATTGGCCCGTAAAATGTAATCACTGCGGCATCAATCTAATTAGAAACCCAACCGAGTAAAAATGCTGCCACAAACGAGATCACAAATATTCGAAGCCCATCTCCTGCCATAAAATGGCCGCGGTCCTGAAACCAAGTCTTCCACGCGATGGAGCAAGGGTAGTAAACATGATAATTGTAATTTAACACACCCTCCCCCCACCCTGTTCACTTGTCCTTACACATAGCAACTAAAATTAAGAGTAGGTTTACTTTATTTATACAACTAAGTGAGAAAACGAGTAAGTCGCTCGCTGATGGTATGACGAGTACAGTTCAGTGGCTCCCAGAATATTGAATTTCAAAGGTTTAAAATTCTGCGCGGCAATGCACTGTATTCATCCCCCTAAGAAATTGTATGTTAATCCTTTAATTTCACTGGAAACATTGCCCTTCAACTCCGTACCCCTTAACATCTCTAAATCTTTTTTATAATAATAATAGTAATGCCCGCACAATCACATACATAGGCTCTGACCCCTAACTAGGTTTCCCTGTATCTAGGGTATCAGAAACTGCGAGGATCGGGGATCCACAACACCCAGACACAGAACAAATACTTGCGCTGTTTTTTCAATCCACAAATATTTGTCCTGTAGCGGGAATCGAACCCGCGACCCCACACTTATAGATACTGGTTGATACTAAGTGACGTAGTACATGTTCCAGATCTGAACTGTAATTTATAAAAGGTTGTAGAAAAAGGTGTTTTGTGTTTTCCCACATTCACAGTCGGCTATCCGCCCATTGCGCCACATCGGTCGTCGAATATCATAAGTATATTCATTATTAGGTATATTGTATACTAGTAAGATAGCTCACAACTCTGTATGTATGCATGATTTTCAAGAGAACACTATACATTTCACTTAAATAACATTAACATAAAGAGTGAGACTACGTGTCACCCTAAAAAAGAACTACATTTTTGGCTTTTAGGATAGTCACAAACTTAGCGAATTAGGCTAAGTGCCAACAGTCTGTAGTGAAGAGATTTATCTTTTAACTAGCTGTTCCCCGCGGTTTCACCCGCGTGGGCTACAGTTTATCGCGAAATCCTTTCTTAGCGGTTGCCTACGTCATAATATCTACCTGCATGCCAAATTTCTGCCCGATCCGTCCAGTGGTTTGGGCTTGATAGATTACTATGTCAGTCAGTCTTCAGTCAGTCACCTTTGAGTTATATATACCTATAGATATCTCAGGGTGACGAGCGCAGTGCATTGCCTCCATAGAACTAGAAAAAGAATAAATAGGTTGCCAGGATTATGAACTATAGAAGTTCAAACTTCTGGGTGACTCTAAATTATAATGGCCATCATACGATTAAACGAGGGTATTGTCAACCAATTGCATAAAAAAAAACCTGTTTTACATTTGCATCAATTAGTACATAGCAAAACTGAAACGTTCAAATAAATATCACAAACTGTGTCAGTCCCATATTTTAAGTATTTCCAGAGTCAGCTCACTGTTATCGTTTTGCTGTGCCCGAAAGCCCTGTTTTCAAAGCCCGTCAACCGTGAACCAGTCAGAAGCCAAACGACCCTTTGAAATTCCCAAAATTTTAATTAAATCGTTATAAAGTTGCCGGTTATGGCCACCTATGCGACAAATCCGGTTATTTTGAGCTTAAGTGGGTGTGTCTAAAGATAGACCTTAAGTTGCCTGATATTGGCTTATGGTTTGCCTTAAAATTTGCTATGCGCGGTTTTAGATTTCAATAGACATGGTCGGCTTACTATGTAAACGGAACTATGTAAACCTTTTATTCTTATCATGTATGCATGTAGCTATGTAGATAGTTTTGACTTTGGAGACAAGTAGGTACCTAATTATCCATGTACTGGTATTACAATTATATTTTAACTAATGCTACTAACTATTTTGACGGAGGAATTTGATGTTCAATGTAGTACTATGTCTATTATGTGGTTCTACGGCTCTTTAGAAAGAAAGGAAAGAAACATCTTCAACCTTGATTATTATGCAATTATTTCACCGTTAGTTTCTTAGATCGCGTTGCTATGAAGCTACTACCTCTTTAGCGTTTCTTGTTTCCTGGTAACTTTACATAATATTTTTAAACAAATGGATACTTTCGGAAGTTTTACTACCATTTCCTGGTGTGGCAGCTGTAGCTGACATTTAATACCTTTCGAATCAAAGTTCCGCTAAGTTCCCGGGACATTTCAATTAAGCCGTGGATTCTGCTAATGAACCTCCCGTTTCTATGGAACAATCGTTGCCAGTACTTAAACTAGCAGTTACATATTGGGATGTTGGATGTTATTACCAACAAAAGGTGAAGGCTGCTGAATCAAGAAGTGATAAACATTGCGGTTTAAATACATCTTAAAACATTTCTTATACCACAGAGATTAAAGCAGAATTGTGGTGTGAGCAATTTACGAGAATTCATGGTTGAGTCGAGCGTTTACGTTGTTGGCGGTAAGTAACCGTTCTAGTTAAAATATCAGTAAAAAATTCATTTCGTAATCTGCAGAACTGGGCAATTTTTTTCTCTGTTCTTCCTAAATAGGTATAAGTAGAAGTATGTATATGTGGGTTTAAGCAAGTATGGTTTAGATTGATGTGTAGTAGAGTTGTGTTTCACTATCTGAAAACTTAAGTACTGGCTTACACTGTGCCTTCCCACTTTCCAAACTTCTGGAAAACTCCAACAACCCCTAAGTTCGATTGATTGGAGTTGACTATACTTTCGAATCTATTCCAGGAACACAAACCTATCGATTGAGAGAATAACGCTGATAATTACCTGTATAAATACCAGCTCTAAGGGGGCTGATCGAAAAAAGGCAGTTGCCTTTTTTCGATCAGCGACAAATCACAGCGCAAGCAGTGGGACAGCAACGCGTTTTTAAATATATATTTTTCATATTTCTCTTCGCTTTGATGACTTTGACGAAAATGAAAACGTCATGAAATACCTAACGTTGGTTAGTGATGTTAGGTACCCGTTAGTGAAATCCTCGCTACGCGCGCAGAGTATAAACAATTTAAAAAACGCGAGCGAAGCTTCAGAAGACTCTTAGTAACATACAGCACTGCTGTTTGTATTACTTACCCAATCCATATCAAAACTTTCTACTCCTGTTTTACAATAAACATTTTCTTTTAAGGATTAAACGCAAAAGAATACGACGAAGTCTTTGATAATATAAAAATAAACTTTATACCTACACTTTGAATAAGCTGATATTTCAGGAAACTCGAATAGACAGATGGCTTTTTATAAAGGCAGTTCGAATAAATTTGAAATGGTACGCAAGAATGATGAAGATATTTTTTGGTTTTATGTTGAATTTCCACAAAAATATACCCTGTCCTCTTTACTGCAAAAATAAATTGGTTAGCTGGTTAACTAGGACACCAGAAAGTTACGCCGTTCCTATTTTACATTACCACAATTATCAACGCATAAATTTTAATTCCATGACAGTTTTATAATGTGTCGATAGTCACCACTCTCGACAAATTAATACTATCGTTATTACAAAACCACTTTCACCAACAAGCTTAACTGAATCTGTATTTAGTATCCGGAGTGTTTTACCGAGTTAAGGACTGCCTAGGACAGGGGTAACGAAGCGGTATCGATTACTTCCTATATTGAGCGGTGTTTAATTAGTAGAGCTGTTCACTGCTCGTTACCAAACTAAGATCGAAACCGAGACGGCGGTTCAAAGTGCAAGCATGCTCAAATATTAGATCAATTTTCCACAGGATTGAACTGGGAGCCTTTGTGAGTGGTCTTGACGCCTTCAAGAAAGGCATCGGGATTTGAAGGGTAATTGAAAGTTGTTATTAATAAAGAAGAGGTGGTGTTTTTTATGCTAGTGATGATCTATTGTAATTTTTGCTACTATCAATATAATATTAATTTTTTTAACAAAATCGCGTAAAATCAGCAACTCTTTTGAAAGCGCTTTTTTAGCTAGTTCTACAAAACCCCAAGTCGATGGCTACATTAAAAGTACATACAATACGAAATCTTATTAAAAATTCTTACCTATTATAAAATATCAGGCTAGTTAGATGACATTTAAAAGCGTGGATAGTAGTTAATTTGCTTCAATTCAATTAGAAGTAACAAGAAAAAGATTGTAAAAGTGATCGCGCCTAAAAAATTACCTATTGGGTGCTTCTTCTGTTGTTTTGCCGGTGCAAGAAGGTTGAAACTGGTGTAACAAGGTTTAAGTTTGACGTTATAAAGAGATCACATTTATCCTACTAAATAAACGTCATATTTTGATTTGATTTGTTGCCAGTGGCGATGGGACATCAATATTAACGGTATGATGTCCTTCTATTAATTTATTATTATTGTCCATGGAATTGACTAGACATTCTGAAACCGCAAAATTTAACCCTCGGTTGTATTGGCAGTGTAGATAATATTCATAAGTGGTAGGAGGTATGGGGTAAGTGAGGGGTAGTAGAGGGTGCTCACGTATGCGCGAGTGTAATTCTCCTTTATTGGGTTTGTAGCGTCGACACGTGTACCCGCCGGGGATGAATACAGATCGAATACACACAAGATGCGCTTAGTGAAATAGGAAAACTGTTTACGTTTTAGTAGGTTACGTATATAGGCCGACGTCGTCAACTTTTTTATTTATAACAGAGTAGCGTTTGACCACAAGTCACCTGACGGTCAGAACACAAAAAACCGTTGTAAAGAGATGAGTAGAGACGATCCATTCTAGGGAGTGCTATAACAAGAGATACAGAGAGATGAGAGAGGTTAATTCGCAAAAATCATTGAGGCTTGGTTCGTCTTTAAGTGACGATGTAAGTTGCGGGAACTGGCTCTCAAATGAGGCTGCCAGAACACACCGATGGGTGTTTGACAACAGATTCAAATGTGTCAAAACAGTGAAATTATTAGGCACTATTTAGAGAGACAAGCGCAGTGCAGTGGCGCGCAGGCTTTTATAATGCAAATCTCTAGAACCGCAATTTCTTGGTCATTGAAAGCGTAGCGTTTACCATCAGGTGAACAATCTAATATACATATATATACACAATTTATACAATACCTATAAGGTATAGAAATATAGTAAAAATAACGCCTACATGTCATACCTAGTCTAAAAATTATCATGATAATAATAGTATGTTCGTAAATGTGGAACTATTCAACTTTTGATATTGTACCCAATCTTCGAAGCCTGATAACTAATTATTACTAACTTAGTGTCTGAGCCATGATGGATGAAGAAGGTCGAATCCAAGCTATAATAATTTGTTTCCGAGCAGAGTGACTGAAATGGATAGGTGTTTGTAGGCTCTCATTGTGATGTAGGTTTAGTAGGTACCTACTATAGGTATAAGTAGGTTTAAGTAGTGGTAGGACTCTTGCATTATATGTCTGATCAACAGATACAAAATTTTGGTAATCTCTTATGCTGGGGCCACACTAACGGGAAATGCCGTTAAATAGCGCGATGATTGACGTTTGACATAAGTGACGTTAGCCGATAACTCAAGTGTAGCCACTCACATAATTATTGTGTTAATAATTAACGCAATATTTATCGCGATGATAGGCATTGACATTTCCCTTGACGTTGACCTTAGTGTGGCCCGAGCATTACACACGCAATCCTATTTAATTTTATCGACTTCTAAATCATTATTTGTAGTTTGTTCGTAGTTTAATACCTAAATCTATAAGAAGCCTTTACATAAACAATTCTGTTTCTTCTTAAGAGTCGATCGCTTGCGGCTTAGTATTTTTTGCTGTAGGTAGATCACCGATAGTGTAAAAGTGTTCTTTCCATTGCCGTAGACTAATAAATTACGTCTGGGTGGAGGCTTCTCTGTATCTCAGCCTCGAATAATGTAAATAAGTATTTGCCTTAATCTGACGCTTTTCTGCCCATTGAGCTGGGTACGCAGTGATAGGAACATCAATTTACCCAGAATTTTGACACTAAAGAACGCCATCCGAAATTAATGTATACGTAAATTAGTCTGTGGCATTCAGTTACCCGTGTTTTATTTTGGTAGGTTTTCAGTTACAGTTTTTTATTATGTTTCTGCTTTTCAGAGAATTTTGGTATATTTTAACAAAGTAAAATCAATTAGATACTTGAACATCGAGTTGTAGTTTAAATCGAGTAGGCATCGTGTTAGCGATTTCTGGCATCAAATTTTGTTTGTTCATCCCCTAATTTCATTATACAGCGAGACTTTGTAAGGATTCCGTCCTATCAGCTTCTTAATCTTTAACAAAATTATATTGTGGTGCTTGGGAACAAGTGGTCCCCGAAATTTAATTATCTCGGCACTGAACGAGCCATCGTAAAGGCTTTCATTAGCAGTGATTAGAGACTAAAATTGTGAAGGCAGGAATTGTGAGGAATAACAGTGTCATGTTTTGTATTTTTAGTCTGTGGTAGTCGTTTGGACGAAATAATAAAGCTGCTATCTTATTTTAAGATCTGGACAAAAAGTATCCAAAATATAACTTGGTAAATAAATTCTATCTGACTTGATTTTCTGTGTAATTTTCTCCAAAATCCGCTACTACGAAGAAGCAAATGCAAACATGAATTCCATCATTCTATTCACTTCACACTTGTATTTCGCTCAGTAGCGCGTTGAACTTCTTAGAACAAACAAAACGTAGTACATATATAGATATACAATATACATACATGATAACCTAACCAATCTAATTCTCCCCATCTACTTACTACGAAAGTAATCACGAGAAACGTGTGTTGATAAGAATACATCGTGATCGTGACTGATCTTTCGGCTGCTACCCGCTGTTTCAACAGTAGCCTAACCTTTGACATTTTTCGAGAAAACTTTGGCATAGTTAACGCTATACTAGCGAACACTGCGCAGCTGCGCCACAGTGTAACAAACAAATGAAAGAAAGATACTTCGAAGAAGCAAAATGTAACAATATATCCATCCACACGAGTCTACGCTGTGGCGCGCGTTTAATTATTTAGGTTTTCTAAAATACGGGAGGCAACATGACCTGACTCGTGTATAATATATAGCTAGGTTTTCCTATAGAATTTACAAAGTACACGCTATTGGTAATTTGGTAGGTACATAAAACGTGAACTTTGTAAAATTCTGTAACCATTATTGGTGTTGTAGATGACCATCACGATAGGCCGTGTCATAATCACATGCAAACACGGAACAAAGTAACTAACTAAGTACGTGCACTTTTCCTTTTTTTTTCAATGCACATTTATTTTAGCGGGAACCGAATCCCCTACCTCAGGCTTCGCAGTTGGCCTTTGCCTAATCTGCCTATTGGTCGTCAAAAATGTAAACAGATAGAACTGCAGGTTTCTTCTCGACCACAAAGTAATTTTCTCAAGTTGTAAATACAACTTAATAATGTCTCTCTTATTGACTAATCACTCATTCCCGAGTGAGTAGGTACTTGTTGTTCTAGGTTTAAATTTATTTGTACTGCTACAGTCGCAGCATAGCATAGCATAGCATTTGGCAGAAGATTTTTACAGTTTATTTGGCATGAAAATGAAAATTGAAAATGACTTTAGAGATTATCTTCTGCAACTTTACTGTGACCGCACTTATCGAGCTCACATAACCCATCACATTACGCGGTTTGTTATTCAGCACGCAGCAAGACACAACGACCCTTCCATTTTTCAATTCGCACGTGACCGGAAAACCGATTAAACGCCAATCAGGTTTCCGCACCGGGCGACCACCACTAATGTTAAAGTTCAAGCTACACACCTGTAATTGTTCCCGGTACCAATATCCGGTAAACGTGCAAGTTCCCTCCTTACCTTACTTACCGGAGTTGACTAGCACGTGAACTGCAATAGGTACCTACCCTTTGTTATTATATAATTTTCTCAAATTGGAATTACGTGAAATACTAAACAACAACAGCTACTTATTTGACGGAACTGAGCAAAAATTGCAATCATATGCTCACTTATTATAAAAAAGAGATCATCAGCCGGAAGAAGTCCATGCACTGCAGAACATAGACTCCTTGAACGCCATCATGAACGGCTTTTAGCCATTTGCATCCATCGGCTCCCTGCTACTCTTGCAATGTTGTCGGTCCACCTAGTGGAGGGCCTACCTACAGAGCGTCTTCCGGTTCGTGATCGCTACTCGAGAACCTTTCTTCCCCATCGGTTATCGATTCGTCGAGCGATGTGGCCTGCCATTGCCATTTCAACTTGCAAATTCTGAAAGCTATGTCATTGACCTTGGTTCTTCGCCAAATTTCCTCATTTCGGATTTTATCACGCAAAGAAACTCCAAGCAAGTTCTCTCCATGGCTCGTTGCGTGACGTGGCTGACTTTATATTAAGCGTGTGTCATACGGCTGTCACTGATTGACTACAGTCTCTGTATTTAAAAAAAAAACTACCCTACATTTGCAAATTGCCACAGTAAGTAACTAATTGCGCTTTCCTTAGCATCGGCCGCATCCTAGCACCTACAAACTCGCGCTCATGAGTGCAATTTGACGTCACGTGTCACGTGGACACGTGAACATTCAACGCTCTTGAAAAGGAAATTCAGCGTGCGCACAGACGTCAACATCATTGACAGACGATTCCAGGTGAGTATTTGGCGCCAAAAATTTTACCACTAGTTCGAAAGAAATACAAAAAAAGTGTGTATAAAGCTGGATAGGTACTAAAACGTAGATACAACACTGAATAAAAGTAAAATAAAAGATTTAGTTGACACTGACAGCGACGTCCTATGCGCGATATCACCGATTTATTTTGTTAGCCCGCCGATAGCGCACATATCTTGAATATCAATTTAAACCGACTGTTGGCAGTGTTTGCGGGGTGTTTACTATTTGCAATCTTGAACAGTAGTCTAGCACAAGTTTAGTTTAAATTGTTGTATGTTGTTAATGTTGCTGTCGCATCGCTGTCATGTCACTGTCATTTATAAGTTTGTTTCTTTTGACAGCAGATATTGCGTCGGTGTCACCTGTCACACGCAAACAAGATACAAGTACGATCTCGGTGGCACCGCATGCTGCCAGCTGCACTGGAGTCTCACCTATAAAAAGCAAGCTTTCAATTACTGTTACAAATGCAAAAATTAAGATTCTAAGCGTATGTTACTCAATCGAGCTTTAAAGCTTTTTTATAGCTCTTATAGGGCTGAACGGATTTATGTACATTTTTGCATAATAAATCTTAAATTATAGTCTTGGCACAAAAAATAACAGTACTTTTAGATCAGTTATGCGTTTGACTACTTACAAGCCATCTATAGCCCTAGCTCAAGAGCTAGTCATTTAACAGCAGCAACTTTGCTTTTCCACTCTCTTTACATTTTAACCCACCTACAAACACACAAGACAAACCATCTACAAAAGCGTTTTCCCAAGAAGTATTTATTCATATTCACACACGAGCCCACTAGAACAGTGTTGGATCATTAAATATTCACACTACTTGAGCACACAATTATAAATTCATGCGTATAGGTTGTTTCTATCTTGTTTATCAGCGTCATATACCTACTGGGACAAATTTGAATTTCAGTGCGATCGTGCCTTAAGGGAACATTATCTTGGATAACATAAGGTAAATGCTTCCTTTGAGCTCGCAGGATATTTCTTGAGAATAGGTAGGTATGTCCTGACTGACTGATTGACAGGGAGACCAACAGAGTCTAAGGGTGGTTTTACGACCGGTCCACGCTGACGTTCAGCGTGACTGTGAAAGCAGCCTAAGCCGTTGGTAATTTATAATTTACGACGGACTGGGACACGGTTCAATGTTTTTTTGTTGGAATCAATTTTATTTTAAGTTAAGAAATGTTGTTACATTGTGTTATTCAGTGTCTTTAGTTCTCAACTAAGCTTGCACAATCACCTGAAGTACCTACTCTACACTTCTCGTGTAAAACAGCAATAAATCTAAGCGATCTTATTGTAAGCTTGCAGCCCAATTGAAAAACGAAAAGTTATAGTTTTAGTGAAAAAGGCTATTTTACCAGATTTATTGCAGATCTCGGGACCTCTTCAACAGTTTTTTTAACAGGTACAGGTCAATTATTATATTCTCACAGCCTACTTACGAACTTGACGGGCTATATTTTAATTTCTTGAAAGGGACTAAGTATAATAATGCTATAAGAGGAAAATATCTGGTTTTTAGTCATACGAGATAATTTAAACAATACGCCATTGCGTCATGTACCTACTTAGCTTTAGAGCTAGCATTAAATTCTCATGTTTCGGCTTTGTGAGAGAGTGAAAATCACCTTTTCCATCCAACACTCAACACCTGCTAAAGTTTTACACGAAACATGAAGCCGCCACTAACTGGTATAATGTAGCTTAGGATTAAGGCTAAGCGCGACTTAATGCAAGAAAAATGTAGAGTTGCATTTGATTGTGAGCTAGGCATAATTTAAAGAACATTTAATTTAGTGTACTTAATACTACAGTTCCTTGCGTATTTTTATTAAATTAAAAGAATATTATACTTTAGTGTTCTTTAAGCATAGTAACTTCTCAATCATCTCAAAACATGCATTTAGCGTGAATCATCACTTAGAATTATTATGATTTATAATAATTGATATAAATATAGTAATATCTAACTTTTCGCCACGGTTTAACACACGTAGAGATATCCACAAGGCCGATCTCGATCTGATTCGCATCGTGCCGCATCGCATCGCAGTTTTGTGTGGCAACCCATATCGATACCAATATTATAAAAGCAAAAGTAACTCTGTTTTTGGTTACCTTTTCACGCTTCAACTGCTCTGATCTAGATTAAATTTAGTATGGAGATACTGTGAATAATGAGGAAGGACATACAATACTTTTTATCGCGATAAACTGTAATCAACTCAGGTGAAACCGCGGGGAGCAGCTAGCTATTTATAAAGCGCCACTGCACCCCGTTCCTAACACAAGCAGTCGGCCGCAAATCCCTAATTCAACGATTACTTCCGGACCGTTACCCCATGGCGCGACGGTCTGTTAGACCAGCAAATCTGATCAATGTGCCATAACAATGTGAGCGGTTTACCTGGCACTGAAAACTACATGATATAACACTGTGTTTGTACATCATCCGGTTGATCTCGTCCAAAACAAGCCTATCCTTCCGGGAATGACACACCATAATATCATGTATAGACATTAGTGTTTTTGGAGGTGGTCCGAATTTAATCGGAGATACCTAACCTTCGCCTAGCATTTTATTTTTTTACTTCTTACAGGCCAGTGTTTGACCACAAGTCATCTGATGTTACGATGTGGTCGAAGGTGGTGCCACGCTACACCTGGATTGGGAACTGGCTCTTATGTTGAGGGCCAGTTGCTAGTCTGAAGTTGGGCTTGCGGAACACTTCAATGTAAGCTAGCCAGGCGAGCTCTATAAAAGGCGGTATGGCAAGCAAACATTTGAGCTAATGCTTGGTTATAATCAAATCAATATTCAATTGAAGGGTAGCGTCATTAATACAAATTGAATCTACGGGAACATACGACGTTCAATTGCTTCGAAGCCAGCGTTCTCATAAAACGCGAATAAAATGGATGGAAAAATTTCAACACTCGACGCGGTATCACGAGTAGCTTAGTTTTGACTGAGCGATGGAACGATTTTCAGAAGGTTGAAGGTTCAAGATTCACTTCGCAGTAGTAATTTTTTCATTCTAAGGGTCGAACATAACATAGATTTAACCTATTGGTGCGCTCCAGATTACTTATCCTAGCAATAGCGCTCATAGGACCATAATATTCACCTCCACCGTTAAGCAACTAAGCATACCAATTCCCAAACCAATGCTCTAAAATCAATCGAGTTTAACCTCCACTATCAGACGTCATCATTCACACACGAGCCAGCCGTTCACCTCGCCACAGATTTAAATATATGCAGACGCTTGTATCGATTGTCTCCAAGAATAAACCCCCTTTACTGGAGGCCTGAGTGGACGCGCTCCCACTTGTATAGAGGTATCAGTGTTTAGTTATTTTGGTGTTTCAAATGTGGCCTCCGAAATGTAGGCTTCTTACAACTGTCTTATATACTCTACATGTATGTAATCCACACACTGTCTTAATATCTATTGGTGGAAGATATTTAACAACTTTACTGTCATTTCTACTACTGGCATATATCCACTTTTAAGTTGGGATACATAGTAACTTACTTATTATGATAATGTATACCTACGTACATGATATCGCAAGATATTTTCGAAAAGAAAAAATATGAGTCTAGAGCAGTAAATTCATGTCAGCATCTACCTTCACCAAAATAATGTGTGACAGAATATTTTATATTGAAGCAAAAAGAATGAGAGAACTACATACTTAACTTACCTTACAAACCTTAGGCAAAAAACACATAATATGTACCTACCTACTTTGTTAAAAATACAAGAAATACTCGTTAAATATACTATACTTAGTACTAAACCTACCTATAAAAATTCACCGGGTATATACGAGAACCACTTTACTAACTGATAGTTAGCAGGGAATTAACAACTTGGTAAGTGGTACCCTAATAGTTTTTGAACCGGTTCATTCCGAGGATTACTCTACGCAATATAGTTAAAAAGTTCAACGTTCAGTTATTTATCAAATATACATGTTATGTAAAACGTTTTTTATTAAAAGTAAGTTTGAGTATAGAATAATAAATATGAGCCAACAATATCACAGAGAACATTGTTTACTGAGATGTAAGTGGATATCGATTTTTCGTTGAGTGAAAATTGAAAGGAGGAATTTAATTGTAATATTTTCGCGCATTTTTGGATTTAAGTAGGTAAAAATCTGATTTGATCTGATCTAAGGTAGAGACATAGTCTTATTGTACTATGGTAGAGCGAAGACTTACGCTGAGTGGCTGGCAGTAGTTGGAAGAGAAGAGCCGAAGACCAGGCTCAGTGGCGTACCTTTAGAGAGGCCTATATCCAGCAGTGGGCTGGTGATGATGATATTAAAAATTATAAGCCATATCAAAATATTATATTGACTTAAGATACAGACATAAGAATTTAAGGTTATTTTTTACAGGATTGGTACACATATACAAATACAATTTGCATTCAGTCACAACAAAAAACGAGTTTGTTGAAGCAAAACCCACACTGCTGCCATCTATTACAAAATAGAGCTTTGTCAATTCGATGTGTGGTATTCCGTAATTCCATTTCATTTAATTATATCTCCTATATCGATAGATATAAGTGACATTTGTCACGAACGTGCACCATGTTTATTAGTTCAGTCTACAAATGGGTGGCAATTTGGTAGACCGGACGGCATAAATAAAATTTTAAGGCTAATTGGTCTTCAGAACCGCAGACGCTAGAAACACGCGATCGATATTAAGTATAGAGCAAGGACTAAAATTTATAGACATCTACCCGACCCTCAAATACTACTCAGCAGTAGGTATAACTTCAACAATCCTCATAGAAAACGGTACTAAGAAATACCGTACGTCTAATAAGGGACCGTAAAAATTAATGGCCGTGCCTATCATTCTTGGTAGCGAGGCAGTTTCAAGTGCTCGCCTGGCTAGCTATCACCTGTAAGTTAAGAATCATTGTGTTCTGGCAGCCCCACAGTTCTCAATCCATGTGTAGCGTGGTGCTAGCTTCGGTCACATCATCACTTAACGTCAGGCGACTTGTGGTCAAACACTACCCTAGTTAGAAATAAGAAAACTAGCCAAGTGCGAGTCGGACTCGAAACGAAGGGTTCAGTACCATTATATCTATAAAAACGGAAAAAATAGTGGCAAAAGAAATGAATCATCTGTGAAAATTTCAACTGTCTAACTATCACGGTTCATGAGATATATAATAGCCTGATGACAGACGGGCTGGCAGACATACAGACGGACGGACGGACGGACAGCGGAGTCTCAGTACCTAACAGGGTTCCGTTTTACCCTTTGTTTAAAAGGTATACAGCCTCCGATTTTAAGTAGCATCATGCAGTAGATATTATGCAGTAGACATTACTCACAGTCTCATGAACCTCAAACCTGCATTAAGTACTTACACTTTAGTTGAAAGAGTTGAAAAATAACTTCTTTAAGAACTAAACTGACCCACTTAAAAGTTTCAACCGTCGAGTGTTATAAATTACCATACGTCTAAGACTTCATGTTATCGTCTCGAAAACAAGAACTTTCGAGTAAGTATTTTCCTTGGCAATTTTCTAAGAAATGGTCCATTATCAATTTTGCTATCAAATAATTTATGTTTCAAGTTTTGTGTAAGGTGCTAAGGTGCAACCACTGATGAGACGAGCAAGTTGTTTTTTTGATGATAAGTATCGTGCTTGCATGTCCAATTACAGAATTTTGAATTTCAAGAGTACTCTTTATGTACTCTGGAGTCAATTGCCCTTCAA
Organism: Opisthograptis luteolata; assembly: GCA_931315375.2. Classification (NCBI taxonomy): domain Eukaryota; kingdom Metazoa; phylum Arthropoda; class Insecta; order Lepidoptera; family Geometridae; genus Opisthograptis; species Opisthograptis luteolata. The sequence goes on from OV928036.1 coordinate 6,003,244, forward strand.
TCCGGAATGGAATCCATGTAACACGTTACTGTTTGTCTTATAATATTATTGTAATTGTATGTTGATGAAACCAGTCTCGATTCTGCAGGCTGTATACAAAATCACTAAGCTATACCAAAAAATAAGCAAACACTGACTTTGCTAGTCCCGGGGATTTGGTCTCGACTTCGATTTTCCCCGCTTCGGAGCTCATTTTCATAAAGGTCTTAAGAGCAAAACTAAACTTGAACCTAAGTAGGTATCTACAGTCAGCCGCAATACGACTGTAAAGAAAAAACTTTAAATGAAAGCAATTGATTTTCTTTCTAGTTGTTAATTACACTCACGAAAGGCGTCACCATTAGTGACTATGAACTAACTCCGATGGCTCAGCGACCCAAAGTGTGTCTTGGCCTCCGAAACGAGAGAGCGCCACTCTTCTCTATCTTAAGCGATTTCAGCCCAGTTGAGAGTTGAGAGTTGAGTGACTACGCGTATAGATTTATTTTGCAAGTGACCTTTTCCCTCAAATATGTAGTTCTGTAAAACTTACTCAGAAATATTATACCTACTTCAATATTTCAAATTCACATGTAGTAGCTTTGTGGTGGATTCATCATCATCGTCAACATTAACATATAATTAACATTACCACTTGGCTCGGACATAGGCCTTCTCTCATAGAGACAGTATGGGCCATAATCTACCACGCTGGCTCAGTGCAGGTTAGTAATCAGATGCCGGTTCTGTCACGATATGTTCTGTGATTCATTCGCTTTTGATGGATTAGGTACTCGCTTTTTATGTTTAGAAGTCTGTTTGACGTCGGATAGCCTGGCTTCCAGTAATAGCTGCGGTGCTTAATCCCCACCGAGCTAGTGTGAACACGGAGAAAAATTCAATGTTTGCCGTACGAAGTGGACATTCACGTAAAAAATGCATTTTTTGGTATTAAAAATTAGAATTGGAAGCTGAACCGTTACTGTAAAAACGAAGGTATAAGTAGGTAGTAAGGTAATTAGGTACTGTATCAAAATAATTCAAATGGCTAAGCAAAATGACTGGCTGAATAGATATTTTGTCAGGCTTAGTCATAATCATTATATTTCTAACTTTTCCAATCAGCTTATTTTTATATTTCTCCAGCAAAATAAACAATTATTACTTAGGTTCTAGATGCGTTCGCGGTTCGTACCTCGCCTTTTTCACTAAACTGCAGAAACATTGTACGAGATAAAAGTTGCCTATGAGTTAATCCAGAGTCCAGACTATAAGATATTTTATCTCCATTTCACGTTTTACTAAATCCGATGAGCCGTTTCATTCGGCCTTGAAGAAGTCACACACAAGCACCCACCTACAAATCTTCACATTTCTAATGTTAGTCTGAACAACAGATTGATCTCCTGTTCTTGAGCGATAAAATTTATCGTTTCATATAGTACGCCGTCTTTTTGGTATTAAGACGCTACACTCTAACCAAATAAGTAGAGGAAAACCCGCATTGATTGAACATTTTCTTTTTTCTCAAACGATTTTTCCTTTAACCCTTCTCTTTGCGTGGCAAAGTTTTTACAAAAGGGTGAATATTAAATAACCGCATATAACCCGAGTAAAGAATGTTATCTGTTAATTAATCTAAAACAAAGTGTTTGTTCCGAAAGCCCGGTTAATTCGTTTAACGTGAGGTGATGATGATGATGATAAGGTAGTCTATTTAGCTGGAAATCAGAGTTGGGCCTGATAAGTAATCTAAAGATATGATGGACTGATGGTCACACCGCGGACTATCGCAGTTGAGTGTCACCCGACAGTCAATGCGGTTTGTCGCTACAACACTGATGGCCACACAATACGAGCAGTTTATAACTATAGGATCTTATTTTTTCCAAAGTCATCGATTTCCACTCAAGTAAAGATTTGGAAACTAGTAAAGTTGCTAAAAGAACGCATTCCCTTCTTAACTCTAACACAGCGTACGTGTCTTGTGTAAAAGTAGCATGCGTAGCTCGTTTATACAATTTGTCTGTCCAAAAGCTATTTTAGAATAACACTGTACAAAACAAGTGTTGGCATGAAGAAGCATTTGAGAGCATGTACCCTAATATGTTACCTAGATAAAGCAAAGACCTAAATAGAGCGATGACGCGGTTCTCGCTTCCCGTGTATCTCTAGTCAGGTTCATCCGCCATACATAGTAAGTACCTATTATACCTAATATGTTTGATAGAAGCCAGTAGTGTACAAGTTAAAACTGATGGTGGATGATTTTTGGGTATCTTGCAGTATTTCGGTTGGCTTCCCAAGCACTTGTTTAAATTTTTTATACATAAACAATGCTCACACTACTCGACTCTAGCTACTTTAAAAGCGAAATGAACTACGCACCTTAAAAAAATACGCAACTGTAGTGATTCTGGTCCTAATTTATTATTAAATAAACCAGTTCTAGAGAAAGGAATGCTTCCCGCTTTTTAAGACTCATCGTTATTCCTTTTGGCAATCGCTCTTGAAATATATATCTTTTATCATCTAAATGAAACATAATCTAAATGATATAATTCATAAACTCATATAATAATAAGTCCGAACCAGGTTTTAATGGAAAGAAAAACTGGAGCAGTTTAGGTAAATGGTAATTGGAAAATTGCTTTTTTTGCGATTTTTGTATGAACTCAAGACCTGCTGCGGCAACTATTTAATATTTGCCTATATTCCCGTGCGAAACTAGGGCGGATCGCTACGTGTAAATATAACCAAATAAATAACTATACCCAAGGGTTAAGAATGAAGCACCTTCCCCACAGAAAAAGTCATCTGCAATTGACACGCTGTACAAAAATGATGATTGTGTATGATCTCTACATTTCTTTAGAACTTACAACGTAGCGTTTGACCCCAAGTCACCTTATGTTAAACGATGATGCGGTCGAAGATGGTGCCACGCTTCGCCTGGACTGGGATTCTGGCTTTCAAATGAGGCTACCGGAAACGGAACACACCAACAGATGCTTGGCGACAGATGTTTAATTTGACATTCATCATCATCGTCATCAGCCCTTCACGTTCCCACTGCTGGGACTCTGGCCTTCCCTCAGAGAGAGCGTATGGGCCGTAATCTACCACGCTGGCCAAGTGCGGGTTGAATTTGATATTAATATCTATTATTTACAAATATTACCTTTTATTTAACGAATTAAAAAATAATTGTTAAAAAAATACACAATAAACAAAACAACCCTTAAATTATACGGAGACCTTTAATTATTTTAGATATTTAGGAACATACGTAGAAACCAGACCACATTATAATAAACCCCCAAGTGTAATTACTTACTACCTTATTATAATTATTCCCGTCCCGTTTCCGAAGTTATTAAGAATTACTAAGAATTTTCCAGAATTTTGCTGTATCGTAAAGGTGGTTAACGCTATAGAATCCCAGTTACATTTTTCTCACGCTCTATAACTACCTTGTTAGCTTTCAAGACCATAAAAATAAAATAATAGTGTCAGGAACTCGAGACCTGCGCTTAACCTCTAACAAGCTGAAGTGGTAGGCTGGAGCAATGCTGGCGCCCAACGTGTGGCTGGGGCGGCTCGTATTATCGAGTGCTCCGGGCCGAGGCCACGGGTGGACGGAAACTATTAATAACATCACCTGTCGTACCTTTATTGAGCTCTGAACCTCATGGTCTCTCCACAGCGTTCCAAAAATATCGATTCACGGCGAATCCAGCATGTCGGCCGCCCTCTAGGGCAAGCAGACGGCTCCTCTCGCTCTACGTACACATAGGACACAACACGTCAAGCGAGATATCAAAACAGTTTCCCGCCACTAGTATTTTAACACATATTCTGCCATTGCGTTGTTATTTCGTCACCAAATTTATATATCTTGAACAAAACACGGTTTTTGTGATTAATGTTTTTTTATTTAGTGTTTGGTTAGAAAACAGGGTGAAACTTTGGTTATTTGAATGCGTGTTCCGACGGACGGTGCGTCAGCCTTGCGCGCTGTCTCGCCCCGACTGACTGAATTTCCCACATTTTCCCGGCGCAAGCCTTCACCCCTGTAATTGAGCACGCCCGTAGAGATAAAACAGTAAAATCTGGATGCGCCGTTTCTCGACGTTTCAAATTTTAGCCAACTTCTGATGTGATTAGGTATATGGTACTATATAACTACGTGTTCGTTATCTGTGCTACTAAACCACAAATGGCTAGGTACTTAGCTACTATTTAAACTTTACTACTTACCTACTTTAGAACGGGCGGCTGCTTTAGGCAGATATGATACCTAGTTATGGAAAAGCATATTAATATTCTCATGTGGGAAGATTAGAATGAGATATGATAGGTCTACATATTTACTTAATAAATAAGTAAGTACATACCAACTTGGTATATTTAGCTAGAAGTAGGTAAGTAGGTAGGTATCTACCCATATTAAAGTGTTTCAACCCTTGACCCTTGAAACGTTTGCCTGAAATCAATCTAAGTATACTATACTTACCTACATCTTTCTAGATCGATAGGTTGGTAGTAGAGGTATCACATACAGTGCAAGTACCTAGCTATACAGATTATTGATACTTATGTATAATTACGGTGATATCCACTTCAGATGAAAAGGATCTGTTACTAGTCAATTTTAGATGTTCAAAGCTCATAATGTGTGTGTAATAGTGTATGTACTACTTAGATATTAGGGAGTACCTCACTGCCTATCTACCTACTCTCCAATTTAAGTAGAGGTAGTACAAGTACCTACAAGTACCTAGTGCCTACCTCAAATTAATTATCTACATAATAATTAAACTTTGCTATTTTATGTTTTTCCTCTGTTAAATAAAATAGGTAGAACGGCTGCTCAGTAATAACGACACACGACACACTTCTAAAAAGTTTTTTAGTCAAGAGTTTATTATGTAGGTATTTACTGTGTTCAGCCATTTAAGAGTTGAGATTGAGTTTGTACAAGGTAGGTGCATTATTTTAAAGTATTTATTATGGTGTTTTCGTGGATATTTTCCATTATTTTCATAACTAAACAAAGCCATTAAAATACAAAAATATATTTTCTAGCAAACTACTATACATGTCTCATCAGCGCCATCTATCCATGGTTTTAGAACTATATTTCTTCAGCTGTCAGAAAACTTCCATTTTAATCTGTTGCAAATAGACGGACCGAACCGAACCTATACTGTATCTTGCCTGTGGTCGGAGTGGAGCTAAGTGACATTGGTTTGACAATCGTCTGTTGTCAAAGTCAATTTTGTTTGACATCGATTGATGTGATAGATGTTGTGGTTTTGGATGGAATCGGATCGGATGGATGTTATCAAAACAAGTGTGCGTGTGAGGCGTGCGTGCTTTGCTTTCGTTTAGAAGGAATGTATCTCATGTTTTTATTAATATTATTATAAAAAAGCGTTTAACAGTTGTTCCTATTTAACTTATCAATATATAATGGCTCAAACAGAAGATACTGAACTAAGAGATATAGTGATAGAAGCCCTAGAAAAGAACGGTTCACTTGCTAAAATTCGTGCGCTGCTACGAGCTAATATTTTTCTAGCTTTTGAAGATGAATGCGAGAATATGAGGCACAATATGAGCCTGGATAATGTTTTGAAAGTGCCCGAAGGTGTTTACGCCCTATCTATCATTCATGAGTTTCTCGAGTTCTGTAACCTTAAGAATACACTATTTGTGTACAAATCTGAGTCACGCCAAGGAAAAGATTACAAGTACGACGGGAAAAAGTTCTTGTTCGACAGGTTTAACTTCAACAAACTGGATATCGCTAAGGAACCAGTTTTAATTACGCTCATTAAAAATGTAATGAAACAAACTTATAACAATCATAACGATCAGGACATCCTAAAGAAAGTTCATGATAGTGGTGATAATGGTTATAAAGACGAGCAAAATAGTTCCTATATTGTGCATGAAGACTCACAGAGCAGTACCACAAGCACTTCCCAATACGACAACTCCACGGATGAGAAAAATAAACTACATCTAAGGTTGCATTTAGATAATTCTGACACAGACACATCTACAGATTCATCAAGAGGTAAAAGTGCTTCAGAATACATACCTAGTGAACATATTATAGAAGCACATAACAGTCATCATTCTCCGAAAGGTTCTGTTGACATAAAAGAGCCTTCAACTCTTAGGCAAGAATTAAGTTTGCCACCTTACTTTTCGAAAGCTGGCAACACAAGTAGTGAATCTACATCATATGTAGAACTGAAACCTTTTAGTTCTATGGATGAAAAGATGCTCAACACCTCAGGGCTACCAAACATTGAAATGGATGAGCTACCTGAAGAACAAATAATAAAAAAGCACACTGACCATTCTAAATCAGATTCAGTTCAATCTGCTACTTTGAGCAGCGTGTCCTCATTGTCAACGAAAAATGACAACCAAAAGTTAGATATCTCAAAAAAAGTGTCACAAGAATCAGTAAAGTCAGACGGTGAAAATGCTGAATACAGCTTTGACTTTTCAGTTTCTCAAGGATCAAGAAACAAAGAGAATTCTTATGTAAGGAAGTCATCTGATTCCCTTAAAGATTTTATAAATGAAGTCAATAAAAGCTCGCCTATTGCAAGTCCTCATCAGAATTCGCACAGCTCCGTTTCTATATCTGATGTTGCCGACTTGATAAGTGACAAAAGCTCTTCATTTGATCAGCATAGCAGCAATGAAAAATCACCGGAAAACAAATCTAATGATCTTAGCAGTACTTCCAAGAAGAAATCTGTGAGCGTACGAAATAAATTGAACAGTGATGATTCTGGTGATTTTACTGAATCGCCAATTCCATCATTGTCAAATCTCAGTCTTGACATTCATAGTGATTGAGACTGTAATCTAGCAATAATGTGACAAAAACTAAGCTCATTCCCCATGTGATGAACAACGAGAAGAATATGTTTATGTGTAAATTGACAGTCTGGCTGCATGTTTTATGAATATGACAGGGAAAAGGGAACTAAAAAAACTATCTATCTTAAAATGAGAGTCTGTTGACCAATAATTCAACACTTGCTCTTTCTTTTTACAGAAATAACAAAAAAAAAAATGCCTTATGAAATGCAAAACTAGTTAATAAAAAATAATTGTGGCTTTGTAGTTTCTGAGCCTTACTAGAATACGAAAATTAAAAGCAATAATTGATATCAAGTCAAAGTAAAATGGTTCCTTTAACTACCGGTAAACTTAATGCTGGGATAAATTAGAATTAGGATTCATTGGTACAAATCATTAAATTAGACTTGCTAGCTTAGTAGTGTAAGATTATGTAACAACACCAATTTAAAAATTACAGTAAAGTGTAAGATTTTGAAGTTTACTACTTATACAATACCTGCCTACTCAGATTGTCATGTAATATTTTTATTCTTAATGTAATTCATGATAGTAATATGTCTTGTGATTGCTGGTGTCATACTGGTAGTGTGATGAATACCAATGATTTTGCATTTATTGTTTGTCATTCATTCTAACAACTTTAAAGGCATCCAGAAACTGTTGAGTATTATAATACAATGATGTTTGATTAATACATTTATTACTTTGTTGCTTTGCAAAAATGCTAAGTCAGCATTGGCCTATGCATAGGTCTCTATAGTACTAGATTGTCTGACCCGAAAATTTAGTGTTATTAGGCAGACCACATTGTAATGGTCATTAGGATTAATATGTACAATAATAAAGCCTTTTAACAACTGGGGGAATTCTGTATAATAGATTGCTGCAATAGAAATGATCCACGCCATGAGCCATAAAAGTTTGAAAGTCGCAGAAAAAAATTGTAAGTATCCCTATACATGACAGGAATAGTGTATAACACATTTGGTTTAGTGCTTTACAAAACTTTGCTATAAATTCAGTCTGTACTAGTCTGCAGTATTGTAAAAAGAAAAATTCAAAACAGACTAAACTCAAAAGTGCCAAAATAATGTGACCAATTAGAATTCAAACATATTATGTACTATAATAGATAAACAGTACATTTTGAAGTTTTATGGCTCCTAGGAAAGATACTTCTATGCAGGCCTGAATACAATGTTTTTTGACATTGATTGTGACACTAAAATGGTTGTGCCTTATTTCTCTAGAATTCACTGAGTTCACAATAATGTTCCTTTGATATTTGCAGTCTATATTCTAGTCTTAATTACAAACTGGTTCCGTCCAAATTGCTCCATTCTCCTGATGAGTATTTTCAATTACGCTTTGTTGCTTAAAAAATTGTCAATAAACTTTTATTTCACAACTATTTGTTTTATTTATTGGGTTGCATAAGGGTGTCTGTAAGACTTGTTGGTCTAAAACTTAAAATTTAATTCAGGCATACATAATGACACTGCACTATACTTAGTGCACAAGCAAAAATAACAATTCTGTTTAAAAAAAATCTTTTACACTTCCTTGAGATAGGCTATGTTCAAAAGATATTGCGTTATTTTTAACTACTTGCTAAAGGGTATATGCGCGATTGATTTTTGGTGTGAATGTCTACAGCTTCCTCAATGCGAAAAAGTGAAATCTACATATGACAACTTTCAGTGTCGATTTGACTGCCTCACTGTTTCAACTCCTAATTTAGGTGCCAAAAAGCCTTCGATTTTATGATCCATAAACAGTGTGTCAGCCGACGACACGGGTCATCAGCTCGCACATCTGTATCTTCGGAACGAATGAGGCTACGGTGAAGTATTATAGCTCAAAATTTGAGGAAAAAATGATTGCCAAATAAAATAAAAAAATTAAGGTTCTAGCTAGAATACTTTTTGAGCTATGAACTATAACAACTGTGTAAGCCGGCGACCCGTGTCACCAGCTCGCACATCTGTATCTCTAAAACGCGTGAAGATAGAGTTTCGCTGAATAGCTCAAACAAGGTTGTATAAATAAATACCTTGGCTGGGAAAGTTTCAAGTCTCTACATAGGATACTTATTGAGATATGAGCTAAAACAAGTGTGCGAGCCGGCGACACGGGTCCCCAGCTCGCACACCTGTATCTCTGAAACGCGTAAAGGTAGAGTTTCGTTTAATAGCTCAAAATGTAGGTCATAACTTTTCACTTTGACAACAAAATTTTGAACACCATAGACCCAGTAGTTTCAGTGCAAAAAGCAAAAAACTGATTCGCCGCCAAAAATTTCAAAATTATTTCCAAAACTTGTTCGAGCGTCGTGTTGCCGTTTCGTGCGCTACACCATTACAAGCGAATCTGGCCGTAAGGTATGAAGCAATAGGAAGCCATAAAGGTCATTTTAGTGTGGGTTCCAAAAGTCGCAGAGGTAAAAACTAAACTAATGCTATGGCCGCTCGACGAGTTAATTGCCTACTCTTGCGGTGATGCATAGGGTTGTCACTTTTGTTTTTAGTTTATAGCGATGATGGCTCAGTGATAGAGACGTCGGCTTGCGATCCGTAGGACGTGGGTTCGAATCCTGCAATGAGCTTGAGCTTTCGGTGAAGGAAAAAATCGTGATGAAACCATAGCTTGGTGGTAGGGTATTTTCTAGTACTCGCCTGGCTAGCTACCACCCTCTTGTTAAGAATCTGTCGCCAAGCACCTATCGGTGTGTTCCGGCAGCCTCACTTGAGAGCCAGTTCCCAGTCCAGGTGTAGCGTGGCGCCATCTTCGACCACATCGTCACTTAACATCAGGTAACTTGTGGTCAAACGCTACCCTGTAAAAAGTAAAAAAAAGTTAAATTAAATAATAGCTGAATGACCCGGCGAACTTCGTTCCGCGTAAGAGGCAATAAATGAGCAGATTATAAAATTAATGTATGTCAATAATTAGTTGCGCCCCGCGGTTTCACCCGCGTCTTCCCGTTATCCCGCAGGAACCTTTTTCCGGGATAAAAAGCCGGGTAGCCTATGTGTTAATCCAGAGTATAAGCTATCTCCATTCTAAATTTCATTCAGATCCGTTCAGTAGTAACAAACATCCATCCATCCATACTCACAAACTTTCACGTTTATAATATTAGTAGGATCGCATAAACTCGCATGAAACAAACACATCAACCGGTCAATTTAAATTTCATCCAGAGACAACAATACGTTTAGCTGTTGGTTTTGTTATATAACACCATATCAGTTGCGTTCTGGTAACCTACCATGTATACAAATGAACGGCTAATTTTTTTTATTCAAAAAATATTATCATATTTTAATATGTACTTATTATCCTATTCCGAACGACGACATTTGGCAAAACGAGTGTGTGGATCCAATTCCGTTTATTCCAAATTACTTAAAATGAAGGTAAGTGAGTTTAGGTCACAGTAATAAATAATAATTAGCGATCGAGTGCGCGGGTGGAAGAGCGAGCGACACGGGCTTCGCGTCGCGGGCAGTACAGCAGACTGGCGAGGCGGCCGGCCGGCGGCCGCCGCGCCGCGGGCTGCGCGCGCGCAGGTGCCTAGTCCACGTGGACTCACTACTACACGCGCAGCGGTGACGCGCCGCAGCTCGCGGTACGAACAATAGAGCGCGCGGCTAGGGATTCGTTTCCAATGCACAACTCAATGTAAACAAAGCGTTTAGATATTTCCTATATTTAAATATATAATATTATGTATGGGTATCTGTTAGAAAATAACTGTATATGTGAAATAAGTATTAAATATATATTATAATAATGTTTATGAATTTATGTATGTAAATGTACTATGTGTGTATTTATCTAAGTAGTGTAAGTTTATAGATATGTAGTAGGTAGCCTACAGACAAATTCAACAAATCAACGATTATAAAAATCGGTCCAGCCGTTCACGTGTTATAAGTGTTGTAACACGATTTTATTTTATTATATAAAGTACTAGCTGTTCCCCGTGGTTTCTCCCGCGTGGGCTACAGTTTATCGCGATAAAAAGTATCATATGTCCTTCCCCAGGGTTCAAACTATCTATGTACCAAATTTAATTTCAATCAGTTCAGTAGTTTAGGCTTGAGAGCATAAATATTCTGTATACTCCAAAATTATTCCCGCACTTCAGTGCCCGCCGCGTAACCTACCCGCTGCGCTGCGGCCACTGCATGGCCATGGATGGCGGTGCGGGGCGCGGGCGGCGCGGTGGTTTTATTTTCCATTAGATTGACATTTTAATTTCGACATTTTTTTTAATTTTCATTTTAATATCTTTTGAATGAAATGCCCGATTTCAACAATTCAAAAAGTAATCTACAGGTATTGAAACGATCTTGAATACGAAATGATTTATTTTGATAAGGATATATGTATATATATATATATATATAAAAGTATGGATAACACGGTCTGATTTTAGTCGGCATTTTTATCAACTTTTAAAAAGTAAAAAAGTAGTTTTAGTATGTTATCCTTAAGAGATAGACATATGCCATCGTGGACTTTTTTGTAGACCTGTATAAGATACACAATTTCGCCATACATCATTTTGTTATATCTCAAAGGGTTTAGGCAGCGTTTTCATTGAAAGCTCCCAGACGGCTTTTTTTTACCAAAAAAATAAGCCGTCTCGATCTCAAAATATCGTATCGTAATTATGTAAAAATAAATAAAAGTACACTACAGTATACAAATAATTATAGAACTCAAATCAGAAAATGCTAACTTACCCGACGATAAACTTAACAACATATCATAATATTATATTATTTTTTTACTAATTACAGGGTAGCGTTTGACCACAAGTCGCTTGATGTTTAAGGACGATGCGGTCGAAGATGGCGTCAAGCTACACCTGGACTGGGAACTGGCTCTCAAGTGAGGCTGCCGGAACACACCGATAGGTGTTTGGCGACAAATTCTTAACGAGAGGGTGGTAGCTAGCCAGGCGAGTACTAGAAAATACCCTACCACCAAGCTATGGTTTCATCACGATGTTTTCCTTCACCGAAAGCTCAAGCTCATTGCAGGATTGGAACCCACGTCCTACGGATCGCAAGCCGACGTCGCTACCACTGAGCCATCATCGCCATAAAAATATTTCCTACTTTCATATATTATTGCTTTTGATTGATGTCACTCGTACTTAACTAAATAATCACATTCAATTTGTAAATGAGGCTTCATATAAATAGGTTCAGTGGTATAAGCGCGAAAGCGTAACAGACAGACAGAGTTACTTTTGCATTTATTATACATAATTATTAGAAGGAAAGTACCTACTTCCTTACTTGGGTACCACGAAAACAGAAGTTCATAGGAGACAGTATTTTGTTATATAGGTAGTAATAGGTACATAAAAAACGATATATTTTAGCCAATAGTTTAAAGAATTTTGTATTTTTTTCTTGCATTTAACAATATAGTTTATGCATTGAGTAATAAGACTGCTTTGCCGATGCCGGTTGAATGTGTGCAAGCGTCGTGTTGCCGTCACGTTCACTACACCATTGCAAGCTTATTTGGCCGTAAAGTATGAAGCAATAGAAAGCAATAAAGGTCATTTTAGCGTGGGTTCCGAAAGTCGCAGAGAGTGGGTCGCTCTTCCTCCTTTTTGGAAATCGGTTAATTAAATAAATGGTATCTACTTTCTCTCAATCTTTTTGAAAACAAATCAAACGTAAGCATAAAAAAAATACATGGCTAGAAAAATTAAATAAAAGTAGGCTCAAGTATTAATATTGGGGTCAGGGTGCTCGATGAAATGAAACTCTTGAGTGACTCCTTTCCATAAACTTGTGGACTGTATATTTAGGTTCAGATACAACACTTTGAAGCAATACCATTAAAACAGGATTTCTCTTAGCTTAAGTACAATTTTTGTGTCGGCAACTAGTGCCAGGCACCAGTGGGTATGACGCGCCTCTCGTCCAATCAGAGCGTCGCATGGCGCGCGCGCGATCTGTATCGCTGTCCCGCTCTTGCGGGAGGTGCGTCTCTTTCTAATCACAGGTCAGCACATCGTGACATTTTCTAACTTAGAATTTACTAATGATGCTATACATTTATACAGGTATACATAAAGGCTATGTAGTATAATCTGCTACTTATAATAATTAACAAAAATCGACCTAATAACAATTGACAAAATCGACTTATCTATCCGTAACAATTAAGCTGCGTCAGTTTACTCATAATTTCGACGCCTAGCGAATCCGAATGTAGTAGTAGGACTCAATACCTAAAATAGATGCGCGGCAATTCGTTCTCGTGTACCTAACTACCTATGCGTCCGTAAAGAGCTACCCACTCTCTGCGACTTTCGGAACCCACGCTAAAATGACCTTTATTGCTTAAGTAATAAGACTGCTTTACTGAAAAATTCTGTTTGTTTACATTCCCAAAAACACCGACCGCGGCGAAGGCGGCTTATTTCAAAGGAAAAGCCGAACATATTATACAACGGCGATAGCATTTAACAACATATCTACTCTAACCCAGTTATAATAAGGTCTATTTTTCTTCTAATTATCCACTAGTCGACGCATATACAAAGGATACCGAATGCTTTTTTACCTACGACGAAATAGAACAGGATTCCTTGAAGAGCGACCTTCACCGAGCTGGTTAATGGTGAAAAGTATTCCATATCAAATTAAATAGGTGGGTATGCCAATAATTTTTTTGCAAATTGCAGTGCAGATTTTTTGGGATGGAGATAGCATACCTAATTATATACCTACCCTAGATTAACACATAGGCTACTTTTTATGACGGAAAAAGGTTCCTGTGGCATGACGGGAAGATACCTACGGGTGAAACCGCGGGGCACAACTAGTATTATAAATGCGAAAGTTTGTGTGTGTGTGTGTGAATGTTTGTTATTATAATACCACGTATCACCATAACTTCTACACCGATTTTGATGAAATTCAAAATCTAGATAATTTAGGTATTGGATTAACACATGGGCTAATCTAATTATGAACAATAACCCTGAATGGGGTTAAATAGGAACAGAAAGATAGTTTTGTTTCTTCCCGTAAAACTACTAATTGAAATTAGATGAATTTGTTATCGCTACCTACCATAACCGTACCTACCGGTTGTTTTTATTTCTAAAATTATATTTGGAGAACGAACGAAAACAGTTCTTTGCAAATTGTTAGCAAGCCCTTGGTCTTGGCTCTCAGTACAGGATCTAACCGGTTATTACCTACTCTCTCTGCGACTTTCAGAGCCCACGCTAAAATGACCTTTATTGCTTTTTATTGCTTCATACCTTACGGCCAGATTCGCTTGTAATGGTGTAGCGCACGAAACGGCAACACGACGCTCGAACAAGTTTTGGAAATAATTTTGAAATTTTTGGCGGCGAATCAGTTTTTTGCTTTTTGCACTGAAACTACTGGGTCTATGGTGTTCAAAATTTTGTTGTCAAAGTGAAAAGTTATGACCTACATTTTGAGCTATTAAACGAAACTCTACCTTTACGCGTTTCAGAGATACAGGTGTGCGAGCTGGGGACCCGTGTCGCCGGCTCGCACACTTGTTTTAGCTCATATCTCAATAAGTATCCTATGTAGAGACTTGAAACTTTCCCAGCCAAGGTATTTATTTATACAACCTTGTTTGAGCTATTCAGCGAAACTCTATCTTCACGCGTTTTAGAGATACAGATGTGCGAGCTGGTGACACGGGTCGCCGGCTTACACAGTTGTTATAGCTCATAGCTCAAAAAGTATTCTAGCTAGAACCTTAATTTTTTTATTTTATTTGGCAATCATTTTTTCCTCAAATTTTGAGCTATAATACTTCACCGTAGCCTCATTCGTTCCGAAGATACAGATGTGCGAGCTGATGACCCGTGTCGTCGGCTGACACACTGTTTATGGATCATAAAATCGAAGGCTTTTTGGCACCTAAATTAGGAGTTGAAACAGTGAGGCAGTCAAATCGACACTGAAAGTTGTCATATGTAGATTTCACTTTTTCGCATTGAGGAAGCTGTAGACATTCACACGATTTTTGGACTAAGGCCATCCTATCTCATTAGCACAGACTTGTGGTACTGCAGTGTCATGTACGAAGATGCAGGACACCTCTATATTAGTTCGAGCGCTTAGAGCTTTAGATAGGCGGCGACGTAAGGGTTATTTCAAATAAAAGACCCAAGTATTTTTATAATCAATTTTTATTTCACAATTTCTGTAAAGCATAGATTGTAGATATCACGTTTCATTTATGCACACAAGTCAATCCATACCAAACAAGTAACTAACTGTACAGTAGTCGTTACATTTCTATACAAAATTAGGGTTTATGGCATAATAGCGGTTAGTTACTATAGTTGCATAGAAAAAAATATATTAAACATATTTACACCTAAATATCTTTAGTAGGTACATGAGTTTTAATATGAAAATGGTATAAAAATTACACTTTCATAAATAACATACGCGTCACAGTAATACAAATGCGGTCCGTATCCTAACATTGAAAATATAATATAACAGTAGATATAAGCCACAATGCTTCATATAAACAGTATACAAGTCCTACATAGTATGATTTACGTTATAAAAGTGGAAAAAATATCGCTCCAGGCACTCGTCATTGTTTTCTCGTTCATAGTTATGTATACTTGAAGAGAAATATGTACTGCAATTAAATTTAATAATTTGCAAATAAATTTGGGAAAGGTATAAACACTCTTACTTATAATATTTGCTTTTTGTAACAAATACTGCAGAGTAAAGTCCTTTCGAAGTAAATCAACATTTTGCGTTTTGCTACATAATATCACTGAATAATGATTGTAACATAACAAAGATTCCAAATTAATATTACACTTAGTGTACATAAATAAATATAAATAATATACACAGTATGGCAAATATTTGGCTTTATATATCGTATATTTCACACGTGTCATTATTATGCACTTATACGAATTTAACTCTAACCAAATAAGTTTGCTGGCAATTTGCAATTTCTAATAATAAGCAAAGTTGTCGGTGAAAACCAGCAAAGTTATGATAGGTACATAATGCGAAGAGAGTATGACAAACAATGCTAGAGCGACGCGTCGAGTCGCGAGTCGGTTTGTTCTCCGCTACTATAGCTCGTTGCCCATTGAACTGTCGTGCGTGAGATTCGAGTCCATACTGGCGTTGTCAGAATCCTGGCTTTGGTTGCCGCTGTAGTTTGCAGCTTCCTGCAGCCTCATGAGCATGTTCAACTGCGAAAAAAAACAGGTTAGAGCGACTGTTGAAACATACCACAAGACAATCAACATGTTACATTTGGTAAAAAGAGAGCTACCTCCTACGAGGGAGCTTTCAATACGGGAAGCTAGATGAAAAGGATCAGTATTTAAGGGTCAATATGCAGATAATAAACGGTATAAATCAATAAAAAAAAAAGAGGTAAAATTTTTACTTCTACAGAGTACAGAGCCGCAGCAGACAGGGTAGACTTCAGGCAGCGCGTAAGCAAGAACGACTATGTAGCTATCTCTATCTCGGTTCCCGCACTGTTTGTGTCATTGACCGCTAGGCCATGTTGTATTCGAGTCGAGTACTGATTAAATGTTAACCCTTCCTTTTTGTTTCCAATTGTATCATTAGGTATACTTACTAATGGATCTTGATTATTGTTTGTGTTTGGATCTGCATTCGTTTCTTCAATCCCAATTTCTTCAACAGTTATCGCTTTCAATGTCTGAAAAGATAAAAAGAAAATTGCTTATGAAAGTAGAAATTTTGAGGTATGTTACCGTAGGTAATTTTAGTACAAGTAGAAAGTACTCTGTGGTACACGTGCTTACATGAGAGTGGTTGGGCTCCCGCCATGGATAGGTACATTTGACGTGGTGCAGAGGGTCAACGGCCGCGTGCCTGCGGCGCCCGTACAGGGCAATGCCCTCGCGCACCGCCTCCGACGCGTACGGTACGATGCTGTAGTTCCATACGTCTGCGAACCATGCCTGTGAAAAAAATATTACTGTTAGAAATCATACTACCATGCCAATATAATAAAAACGAAATATTTTGACTCAATGCGGATTTTGTAATGCGAACGGCGATGAAGCGAGACAACCTACCAGCGTCTTTGTTTCCCTAAAAGTATAATTTTTGAACCTTAAAGTCAATAGTGGATCTTCTAGGCAAGCATGCTCTGACATCGACCTCGTTATCACTTATCATCAGCCTGATGCCATGAGGTCAGATGAGACTGCAGAAAAAAAGTTTCTTGCGGGAGCGGGAAAACTGCGGGGTGCTGATAGTGCAATAAAATTATCGCTTTCAAATTCCTCAATTAGATATGCGCAACATACATCACTCACGCGTCATGCATCATACATATTATATCCATTCTGGATAAATTACAAAGTCCTCCGCCGACGTTTTGGCTGACAGCCATGACCCGTTACTTTCCAATTAGTGTCCCGACAGCCATTGACAGTTATTGCCTTGTTTAGAAATAGGACACTGTATTGATAAACCTACATACATAAACATGTTATTTCTAACGGTTTTCTATACATATTACATAGTTTGGCAGTAACAGGTCTGCTTTTCATGCCTACAAGTCTGATAGATAGGCCACTAACATACAATGCGTTTCTTTTAAAAGGAAGAAAAGAAGTACAAAGTAGTTTGCTGTAGTATCTGACCTGACTAGCCTCTAAGTCCATAGGGCAGGCAAGGAAGAGCCTAGGCCCTACGGTGACGTCACTGGAAGAATGTGCTTCAAGGAACGCGTTGAGGGTAGACCACACGCCCGGCAGCCATTCTAGAACGGCGGCGAGGGCGGGGTCTCTTCTACCGATGCGGAGTTCCATAGAGAATAACTTGCGGCGGAGGTACCTGGAATAATAGTTGATTGAATTCGTTGCCTCATTTCCTTATTTTCATTGTTACTAACTTTTTTACGCTAGGTAGCGCATTATCGACTGTACCTAGATAATTTCTGATATGCCATAAATATCTGGCAACTACGAGTCTACGACTGGTCTAAAAATACTGACAATGAAAACTATAGCTTTAACTTGACACAACGTCGTAAACAAGGTACAGTCGCTCAAAGCGCCATCTACAAATAGTTTTGCGTGTGGCTCTCCATTGATCCCAGAAAAACAATCTGTAATTTAACTTTTCTTATCACTTTCATTCTACAACTTGATGATTTATTAACAAATGAAATCAAACCATATATGTACTGGATTTAAATATCATAGATACTGATTTGTAAGAAGCATACCTAGCCAGGAATCCTTTGACAGGCTCCATGTGATTTGCGGTGAGGAGCCACCTGAAGTTGTGGTGGAGCTGCAGATTGGTGGTATTGCACGTAGCTTGAGACATTGTTCCTGTAACAAAAACTCTATTTACTGCTATGAAACTCATACTGTAAATGCAAAGGTTTGTGAGTGACTGAGAGTGATGTTTTGTTACTTTTTAGTAAAATGTTGAATGGAGATTGCTATGCTTATGCTACTTTTTTATCTCGCATCCCGGATTATTACAACCACAGTTACATAGTTGCTGAATTTATGGTGTCTAGTAGTGAGTACAATACAGCTATTTTCATTTATTTATTTTATTTACGCACACCAACATATAATAAACAATATAACATCATTTTACATAGTTTACGCTATCGTCAGTTTAATTACAAATGTTATAGGCGCAGACTACATGCAAAAGATAGCAGACTAATTTAAGATTGTTAATCACTTATTTTGGATACATAATTCGAAATGACCAGAAACTAAGTGCAGAATTTATAAACAATTGCTTTTTATTTATTTACTTTTTACTACTTACAGGATAGCGTTTGACCACAATTCATCTGATGTTAAGTGTCGATGTGGTTGAAGGTGGCGTCACGCTACACCTGGATCTGAATTATACGTATTTATACATCACTAGCTGTTCCCCGCGGTTTCACCCGCGTGGGCTACAGCTTTATGCATGCAAAGTCTCAGCCCGATCGGTTTAAAATTGACAAAGTTTCATACAAACTTTCATCCCCTTTTTTATCCCCTTGGGGGTAGAATTACTCAAAATACTTTCTTAGCGGATGCCTACGTCATAACATCTACCTGCATACCAAATTTCAGCCCGATCCGTCCAGTGGTTTGGGCTGTGCGTTTAGATCACTATGTCAGTCAGTCACCTTTGAGGTATATATATTTAGATACGTGGTGTAGACCGCGTCACTCACCGATGATGACGGGCATGTTCCTGTTGTCTGGCGGCAGCAGGCCGGCGAACGCGTCGCCCAGCGCGGAGGCGTGCTGCAGGTTGTCGAGCACCACCACGGAGGGCAGCGCCGCCTCCTCGCCGGCCGCCGCCGCGCCGCACTGCTCCGTGATGTTGCCGAGGTAAGCGCGCAGCTCGTTGCACGATTTCCGATCCACGCTACGAACGGGATAGCATTTTTTTATGGTGTTTGTGGCTTGTGCCAGTGTCTAGGATAGCTTTTTTTTATTACTTTACACGGTAACGTTTGACCACGAGTCGCCTGACGTTAAGTGACGATGTGGTCGAAGGTGGTGTCACGCTACACCTGGATTGGGAACTGGCTCTCAAGTGAGGCTGCCGGAACACACCGATAGGTGCTTGGCGACAGATTCTTAACATGAGGATGATAGCTAGCCAGGCGAGTACTAGAAAATACCCTACCAACAAGCTATGGTTTTATCACGATGTTAATAAGAGACGAGCGGATTTGCCATCGCTTAAAACGGCAAAGGAAAACTTCGTGAGGAAACCGGCACGTCCAACTACAATATTCAAGGGCATGCGACATATACCGACCCGCATTGGTCCAGCGTTGTAGATCTCTCTAAGAGAAGGCTTGTCTCTCAGCAATAGGTGATAAAGGGCGCAGTCCCAATATGCAAACAGTTCACAGCAAACTGGTTTTTTGTATGTGTGTATTTATTTGTTTTAAAAAGTGTTTACTAATATCTAAACTCACTTGAAAGTAGCTACGGCCTCGGCCGGGTTGCCCCGTCGTTGCGTTTTCTGCACGTAAAATTCAGCCAGTTTCGCCGCCAAGTACGACTTGCCGGTGCCGCTGGGCCCGCAGAGAATTACGCGCCGGTGCTCCGTTAGTAACGATACATATCTGTTGAAATGTTGCACGTTAAGAATGCATAGGCCAAGAAGTTACAAGGTAATTATTAATATTGGGACATAAAAGTGTACTTCTAGTTAATTACTGACATTAGTAGGTTATTGAAACTGTTGACTGACAAAATTTTGCGTAGCAATGCCAACTGCTATGTTGTGAAAACTGTATGTTTGGTATTTAACATTTTTTTTACTAATTTATCATGCAATGTTACTTGTCAAGAAACTTTTTAGATTCGACTGTGAGAAGGTCATCGACACCGAATTAAGCGTTCAATCAAGCGGCGTCGCTTGCCTCTAGGCTATAAAAATTAATACTCATACGAATGAAATTGCGATCAATAACCTTTATAAAAAGTGAAGCAACTTACCTATAAACAATATTTTTTGGTATAAGGCTATCAAACGCCAAGCTTCCTACTCCTTGCAGGCAAATATACAGCGTGTTCACTGTTCCAATGATGTACCCGCAAGGCAGTAACTCAGGGAAACCGATCTCGGGACCCCTCGTGGCTTCACCGAGATGGTATGACGTCACCGAATCAGTGTTCAGTCCGAGATTCGTACCCAGGTCTATTCTAGACAAGTAATCTTTAAACGTTTTCCTAACTATGTAATCTAAGTTCTGCCAAGTGGTCTTGCCAGAGATGTAAGTGTACGCTATGGTGAATTCATTGCAGTTTATTGTCGAGTCACTGTTGTACACGTTTTTGTATGAGCTGCTGTGCGTCGACTTGTTGCTTTTCAGGCTGTTCGTGTTTGATTTGCTTATCGGGCGCTCTTGGGTTTCCGTTTCCGGACTGTGGTTTTGCGACATCCGGGGGGAGTCGAAGCTCGATTGTTTCTCGAAGTGGTTGTAGGAGCTCGACGATTGCTTCGCGTAGAATCTGCACTCGGATTCAGTCAGCGTGTCCTGAACCTCTTCGAAATATCTTTGGAATGTCTCTGCCTGTCCCAAGTACACTGCTATGGCTATTTTCTTTCCGTCAGTCGTGTCTCCTTGACTGTCTGCTACGCCTGCAAGTAATCAAAGTAATTTTACATTCGAGTTTACGAATTCAGTTTCGAGTACGATCACGTAATAGTAATAGCGCAATTTAAGTAGTAATAACTGCCAATCAAATGGACGGTTGCTTTTAACCTGCACTTAAATTTCATCTCGTAAATCAATTACAGTTCGGGTGGGCGCCTATTTATTGCTCGTTATGAGAAAAAGTTTCCTTCACCCGATTACATTTTTACGATTCACCAGTTAGCGGTCCATCGTACACAGTTCTGCACTATTAAGATTATTTCTTCGGCTCTCTAACGATTTCCGCCTCTATTATTGCATCGACTAGTAAATCATAATTTTAGTTTCTATTGAGAATCGGACAATCAATTTGTATAATACAGGAAATACGCTAACAAGCACGAGAGGTTATTCTAGTAAATTGTTTTCCGTTTGGCGTAAAAAACGAGGAAGGTATACAGTTGGGGAAACTCACCGATATCCGAATAGCTTTCCCCTATCGCGAGTTCTCGACTTTTAGGTGGCGGCAGGACGCTGTTGATATCGTAGTCACCACTGAGCCTGTCGGCCGCATTGAGTCCGTTCGCAAACAAATCGCTAGTCCCGTTGAGGGCTCCCAACAACGCTTCACTGTTCTCGCTGAGCTCACACGCGGCTTTGTTCCCGTAGATAGGTTCGCCCATTGTAGATTTAGGCGATCCTTTCTTCGAGAAGTCCATCGTAGGGGTCGACGATATACAGTTGAAGTCGAGGTCGAGAGGTTGCGAGTGGATGTCTAACGCCGCCTGTGGATTTAGTGTTACGTTATTATGTTTGTTTACACAATTCGTTCATTGTAATCCGAAACCTCCATTTATTTGTCTAACTTAAACAGATTTAAAACTTGTTTTTTTTTCATTGCATATTTGGATTATTGTAACCTTTAGAGGCACGTTCTTATCGTTACTAGCCAATAACTGTCATTTATACCTGGTGCATAGTAGCCTGATCAGCCAAGCTGAACCTCCTAGGATCTTCAACAGCCGACCCACCCGTGCCCAATGAGCTCTGACTGCCGGCCAAAGATCGTGACGTCACCAGTCTTTGTAATCGCTCATTGTTTTGTTTTAGGTTCAGCATTTCATTCTGTAACAAATAATGCGCGGTTAAGAATTTGACGTCTGTTGAGGCCATTATTCATCATAAATAAAGCTGTTCATCAAAACTCAATCACTTATCCTTACGACATGGATCGATATAAAAGCTTTCGTTTCATCCCTGCTGTATTCCGAAAGGGAAAGGTCGTAATAAATCACGAACAAAAAAAAGACGAAATCACGCAGTTTCTCAACAAAGTTATCAATACTAATCTACCCACGAAAGTTGTTGAAGTTACCCGTGACACACGCGAAAGCATTTTTGGGTAACAAGGGTCGACAAGGGTCAACGTTGTGTTATTGAAAACTTCTGCTGCCTCTGAAACTTTTCTAATGGACGCCGTATTGAACTTTACGCACGAGTAGCATGACTAACTTTACTTCTCAAAGACTTAGTCTGCGGGATTAAGGAACGTTCGCTAACTTTGAAAAGAAATAAAACCTATTGCTACCTTTATCATTCCTTAGTGTGACATAAAAGTAAACATTTATATTTCGTTTTGAAATTGTTAAGGAGTGACGGGTTTGAAGGGATTTCATAATCGATGTTCACCTTAATTGCGCGATAATCACCGTCCTCGTTAAAAGGGACTCAAGCAGGAATCAAGTAGAAACGTCACAAGATATATACAACATTGTAAAAGTAAATGCTTACCCTCATTTTAATAACGGTGTCTTTAAGACTCTCTAGTTGATGCGCCGAGCTTAAAGCTTCTAATCGTATGTCGGTTAGCACCAAATCCTTCTCGCGCAGTTGACGCTTCAGTTCATCGACTGCACGCGATTTATCTTTTTCTGTAACAACAGACACTTTAATCAATATTCCGCTAAGAAAAGATTGCGACAAACCAAGCTTATAGCATCTTGGTTTGACGCTATTCTTTCTTAGCGGAATTGAGCCCAAACATTTGTTCTTATATCTATATAAATTTCATCTTTAAAATTACGCATAAACAGTGTAAGAACGATTTATTTTCTGCAAACTCTATTATAGAGCTTCATTGAATTTTCAGTTTCGCTTATAACAATCACTCATAAGCCCGTAAGGCAATCTAGGGACAGTCCGAACACTAGACAAATTACAAGACCTAGGCTTTCTCTTCAACCTCGTTTTCGAAGCGCGCAAACCTGACAGGTATTGTTTGTTGGCGCGATGAATGCCTAGAGTCTCATTAGCTAGGGCTTATTTACAAGTTTCGCCTTGAAAAAATATGACAAAAATTCAAAGAACGCTTGATATGTTGCGTTTTTCTGATCTTTAAAGTAGGTTGCATTTGTGAATAAGTGTAACGTGTGTAGTACATTTGGTCACGTTCGGCCTTTACTATAATGTCATCTCCATATTTCAATTTTAATGCGGTTCTTTGACTGATTAACTGCAGACAGATTTTTAAAAGCAACTGACCGTTTTACACTTTAAATTATTATTACGGAATCACAGTTAGCCTTCGTAGATTGTATGACAGAATTCTAATCCATTCTATTACCTTCAAGAGACAGCTTGGGATTGCTATTCTAATCGTAGTTATAACCTCACCTTTGGTCTGTTCTTCAGTCTTGGCCGGAGGGGCCGCCGGCTTGTCCTTGGCGTCCGGCAGGGCTTCGTGGGAATGTTCGAGACTGTTCTCGTTGCTTCCCTCGCGGATTGTGTGCGGGTCGTCGTAGTGATGGGACCCGGACGAGCTGTCTTGGGACGACAACTGCCCGAGAGACGAATGCTTCGCCGTCTTGGACATTTTGGCGTTTCGTGAGAACGCTTTGGTAAATGAAGAACGGAGCTGTAACAATAGTTTTATGTAAATACCTTGTATGGAGTTGTACTACTTCTGCGAAGTTCATCTTAGTGGTACCTACTCATATTTTGATACCTCAGCGCAGTGCATTGCTGCACAGGATTTTGAACTTAGCGTGGACCCTACATTCAGGGGAGCGGTGTTCTCGTTTCATTACTCAGTTACGTTTAAAAAAAAAGATGTTTTGACAAAAATCTTGGTAATGACATATTGTCGTCACGGATTTATATTAAAATAAATTTATTATATATACTGTAAAAATGTTGCGTAAAGCACTGATCAATATCGCGGTAATGCGTTCGTAAAATTGTTAGCACAGATGTTCGATAGTTACAGTACCTACTGCGGTATTGTAATCATCTTGATATTGCGTAATTACTATTTTTAGATATAAGTGGACCTCGACCTGTATTAAACTCTACAAACGTTAGGCCTTAATATTTGTGCCTTACGTTTAAATGGTCGCTTACGTTGTTCTTAACAAGATAAATTAACAGGTATTAAGAATCTTGTGAATTGACTCGCCACGCTGTCTGTAGATTGCTGGTGGGCGTTTTAATCGATGCAAGGATAACTTGAGTGAGCAGTTCAATTGAGTGAATAATGAATACATTACTAACCTATAGTAAGAGATAGTTTCAATACAATGTATAATCCTTGCATAATACAACGAAAACAAACCTAGACGTTAACTTTAAAAATTAAAGCTCGATAAATCAGGGCCCGTCAAAGTTAGATAAATAATCAAAGCGAATGGTATAAATAACTTTATATCTAAGGTATCGGAAACTACAAGGATCGGAGATACAAAACACACAGCACACAGGACACGAAACAAATACTTATGTTTTTTTTCAAATGTAATACAATTATTGTCCTGTAGCGGGAATCGAAACTGCGATTTTACGCTTCACAGACGGCTGTTCGCTTATTGTGCCATAACGGTCAATTTTAACAAAATTGTGAACGGCTCTATGTCGATAAGTTTTCAAGGATAACTATCTACTTTAAATAAGTATCTACTTTAGTGAGTAGGTATAGCTTTTAAAATACGTGAAATCAAAGTTCATGAACGTACCCATCCTTTCTTCTTGTGCTTCTTATCGTGGGGTGCAGACGAGCCACTGCTGAGACTATTGATACTAGACACGCTGTCAGTAGAGAGATGTCTTGTAATCGCTCCGTTGCCCGTTTGAGCTGTCCTCTGTGGCGAAGACTGCGTTTGTGATGCATTGGGATCCTGCTAAAAAAGATAAATATTTTCAACAAAACTTCAAAACACATATTAATAAAGTTAAATTTGTGAAAATAAAAACGTAAACTAGGAAATTTGCCGAAGAACCAAGGTACATAGCTCTCAGAATTTGCAAGTTGAAGTGGCAATGGGCAGGCCACATCGCTCGACGAACCGATAACCGATGGGGAATAAAGGTTCTCGAGTGGCGACCACGAACCGGAAGACGTTCTGTAGGTAGGTTCTCCACTAGGTGAACCGACGACATTGTAATATTCGCAGGGAGCCGATGGATGCAAATGGCTAATAGCCGTTCATGATGGCGTTCAAGGGGGGCCTATGTTCAGGAGGCAACTTCTTCCGGCTGATGATGATGATGACATATTATATACATATCAGTTCAGACGCTTTATTTTGCGATGTATTTGTGCTAAAGGTCGTCACCGTAAGAGGTTTTTAGTTTAAACACTACTCTCCCACGTTCATAAAACACACAAACGTCACGGTTTCTGCAGAGTGTTCCGGTGAAATTTTCTAAGGCTTAAGAGCTTTGATCAATATTGTATATGCCTTACCCAGCTGCACTTTAGTACTTATCACTTCAGCGCGTATAAAATATAACCAGACTTTCTCCTTCACAATTTTGATATGATTTACGATGGTATGCGGACCTCAGTCAGAGTTTTGCCGTATCCAGTAAATTTAGATTTACAAAACTCTTTTACCGCAAGATTTGCATAAACAGAACTCTATAACATGTACTAAGAGAAACGATTATTTTACTTCACTTATCGATTCCCACCGTGTATAGTTGATATGTAGAACGGGGACAGATCAATTGATGGTCAATTTAATGCAAATGCTACCGCGCCTTGTACGATTCCATTTATTGAACATCGATGTCTAATGTTAACAGATTTAAAGGGTATGTAGGACGCCGTTTCAAAGTTCCGGTATAAGTAAAAACATTGTTGCACTTGATCTTATTACGTGTCTAATGCTTTCAGTTATGATTGATGGTGGTTTGCATTGACCGACTTATCGAAGTTTCTTCGCTTGAATACTAATTGAGATAAAATTTATCTTTAGGCGCGAGATTTCATATTAATGAAGTGCCTCAATGTGTTGGCCTCGATACAATGTATGGGATCATGTGCTCCCAATCTCGCTTGCAGCAATATAACGAGTACATTGAGTTCAGTGTATCTGCTTGTATGCAAATCGTTTTTTAATCGGAAGTGCTCTGATATTCCCACGGTGTTATGTATGTAGTGGACGGACTTCGCATGTATGTCACTCATAAAATACCTGCTTGTTTTTCCATCAAATAATTATAAAGCATTATACAACAGTTTTTCCCATGTTCCAATCAATTACCTAATTGAAATTAAAAACGAAATCACTCCCCGAGGAAACATAAATTCGTAATGCCTAGTCATCGTCAGGGAAGAGGGCAGATGCTATCGCGTCAATTGTAAAATGGCTTATAATGCACTCAGGTAATATTACTTTAAAACATACTCCTCTATAAAAGTACAACCGCTTCAAATTCGAAACCAGCAGATCCGGCTCCAGAAAGGTGCTAAGGCGTTGTTATCGTAGACAGCAACAAGTCACGGAACACGATCTCAGGAAAGTTAGCTCCATTTAGCTAAAACAAAATTTGTGCTAATTTACCTGGCCAGTGACGTTAACGCCATCCGCCCGGATGCCCATAGATTGCATGTGCGCCGTAGTCAGCCCCGCTTGTATCGACTGCTTCCTCAACAACTCGATGGTCTGCCGAAGCTCCGTTAGCTCCGAGTCCTAAAAACAAACGTAATTAAACAAAAAGAAATAGTGATTAAAAGAAAGTAATTTGCATCCGTCGGAACCGGTAGAACGAGTCACTTGGGGGCGTTCACACGCATTGCCTTTTCTAACTGACAGCGGTTGCGTGATGTGCGGAGAAAAAGTATCAATACATGAGAATTGCTCCTAATGAAATGTTGGCCCAATAGTTCACAAGGCAAAAGTGAAAGAAGCGTGTGTCAGTAGGTACCTATTTCGATGTATGCACAAATGCACATGCATGTGCATGTATATCCTATTTAGTATTTTATAAATTGACATTGATTGACACACATTTGAAGAACGTTCTGAGTTTACTGACCATTATTCTATTATTATTCCATATTTTATGTATTCATTTATCACGTGAGGCTAACAAACAACAAGACTGTAAACAAATATCAAAATGAAAATGAATTCGATTTTAAGTTGTTGAACAGCCAGTCAATAAAGTGGCTTTCAAGGAGTCTTCGCCGGCTTTACGATGGAAAACGTGCAGTTTATTTAATGCCGATTAGCTCAGTGCAGCGTAAAGAGAGAACCAATGTTTATACGCTACTCGCAAGATCAAAAAGCCGGTTTCAAGCACACTGATTCGAGCTCCATTCCGCCCAGTGCTCAGCGGGGCTTCCAGGTGCGATGGGACGTACCGTACGTAATGTCATAACTGACAAGGTTTTGACATAATTCTCACACAGTTACAACTGCGATAATTCTGAGACCAGCCGAAAACCAGAACGTGATTCGAGCAATCTTGATATTTCCTCTTCTGCACCCGTCTGAGATATTTTATTTTCTTGCGAAATGAGACTCGGACACTCAATATGGTATTCAGCACATAATGAACTTATAAGTTCGCGATAAGGAGTAGCGTCAGAAGTCTTGGAGTTTCAGTACTGCCTACGGGGTAGTTTAGATAGGAACCTACATTTTATTTAACAGTCCATTTAGTATTTATTACCTTTCTCTCGGCAGTCGCTGTCAGCTGGTGCAGACGCTGTGTCATATTGGACAAGCTCTGCTCAAACGCCGATACGACGTGTGCCTGCAACAATAAAAACGAGTTTATTAGCCATGAATATCGTTGTAAGTAGTCGGTTTTATTGTCTTTATAATTAGCGCAGGTTTCTCTTGGAGATTGGATAATTTTAATTGTTAGACACTAACACTTTAAAATATGCTATATTGCGATTATTTCAAGATATTTTCTAAATCATATCTATTTAGAACAAAAACTAGTATAGGAG
The DNA here is from genome assembly GCA_931315375.2 of Opisthograptis luteolata. Taxonomy (NCBI): domain Eukaryota; kingdom Metazoa; phylum Arthropoda; class Insecta; order Lepidoptera; family Geometridae; genus Opisthograptis; species Opisthograptis luteolata. Next base: position 6,031,538 of record OV928036.1, read on the forward strand.
TATCTTGTAATCTTGTCTTTTGTTTTCCGTGAAGCCATAGAAAACTTTCGAGATGTAATGTAGAGCTGGATTAGGTACCTCAGCCCTTATAAAAGATAAGCCAATGTAATCTAATAAGCTTTCACAATGCATTTCTAATGTTAATAAGCTTCCTTCTGGTTGACCAACATAACTGTGATTTCTATTCGGTTGAAGTAAGTAATCAAAGATGACCACAGACCGACACGGATCTCTCCATAGCTGCAGATATGAGATGATTTACTTAGTAACCAAACCACACGTCCCTCACCGGTTAGTGAGTAAACTGCTTACAACAAACCGGTCGTAAACGTTAAATTAACGAAATAATTATATTGATGTAACTTTAGTAATAACGGGATCATAAATATTGGCTGAGAACTTTTGATGCGCTGTAGCCGTGACTCACCGAAATAAATTGCTTTATAAACACGTAATAGTGGTGGTGGGCGTCGCTGGACAGGGGACCCTTTGTTTGCCACGTCACAGGAAGGCTCTCAGCAAAATTAAAGCCGAGGGTAACGACCCTCTATAAACATACGTAGTTCCAGTGCGTGCACATGAGGCAGAGAAAGAAATAAAATACCGGCGTTTTTTAATTACATGATACCGAGCAGCTATTTCGAACTAATATTCGAAACATCTTTTTAATAGTCACAATTCACCTGTTCAACTTGCTTAGCCAATTATGGTGTCCGGGCGTCATTGATAGATCCTCGCCAGGACACCTTTTGCGCGTGCCCGAGTAAACGGGCGAACGGGTTGTACCATTGTTGTTACGAATGCAATGGTTCCGCGCAAATATTTAATAGTTTCGAAAGAGATACTTTACCTGTTCCGTGGGATTATATCTCCAGATTTCAGCGTTAAGTAACTCAGCTGCATTCCGAAGCGATAGAAATATTTGGAAAACTAAAATACAGGTAGTGTACAAATTGGCTAATCGTGCTCTCGAATTGCGAAGTTGTCCAATTTAATACCAGTAGATATTATATTCTATTATGAATAGTGCGAAAGTTAAATATTTTCGTGTAAATAAGGTCACAGCATCAAATGCGACAAACGAGACACGGTTTCCACCTGTATTTTAAACATACGGAGGAAAACCCCATATGACGGAATCCTAAAAGTGCATGAATCGTGCAGACAGGTGGTGGATAAATTATAATTCCAACAGCTGCGGAAACAGCCGCACTTCAGAAGCTTAACGACACGATTAAAATAATTCCTAGTCCATTGCGACTTCATATAAAACAGATAGCATATCACATAAACGAAATAAACAAAGATGTAGGCGCTATACATAATGATATCCCAGTGTTAGCAAAGCACGCATAACAAGAGAAATAGATAACAATATCCAGGTCGAGTGTGAGTATTCCTCATTCTCATTTAAGCCCACTCGAACGAAACCCACTGGCGTATTTCACGAATGCAGCGGCATTCTAAACGAACGAGATTATTTGTTCAAGTGCACTCTTCCTTATTCGGGCGGCAACTAACTGTGCTGCACGTCTACGGTCAATTATTATTTATGAACATACCTTGTGGAATAACGACGCAATAAGAGCCGTCAAAAATTAATAAGGCTCCCAATTTGAGAGTTTTATTGACGCAGTTGGTTACACGTTTAATTCAAAGTTGTTATTGTAATGATTTATTATGTGGTTTTCACAGCGTAAAAATATATTACTTTTAGGACTTAGTACTTAGTAATGACTGTTAAAGCGTATATGGGCAACGCCGCCACTTTAGATCCGGCCCGCGGAACATGTCAAAATCATAGAGAATTTCGTTCAAAAATAGTCTAATAATTCGATTGCTATCGATCGAAAGAATGAGAGTTGCATTCAAGCATTTTTGATAACTGGAAAGGGTCAAACCTAAAACTTTTTCTATGCCTATATTCATCGCGTCGTCAGAAAACTTGCCCATACCAGCTTTACAGCTCACTTTTATCGCTAAAAGAAACATTTGAGTGATGACAACTCAATACCTGACACATGTGAGATGAAAATTCCTTGTATGTCTCACAAAGAAAGTCCGCCCGGCCAGAAATAATAAATCCGACTAATGAGTTATGAAACACGTTTAGAAACGGTAGCGCAACTTTTCTGAAAACAATACTCACATAAAACACGCCCTACAAGAAACGCTATAAGCGGATGTGGCTGCGTTAGGAAAGTGTGCCGTGGTCTCGCTCACCACCTTCGGAAAGACAGAGTGAGCCACGCAGGCTTCGGAACGATAGTTATCTCACGTTCGATCCCAATATACTTATACGTGATGCCACTACGCAGACCACCGAGACGGGAAACCGTGTTAAGGTGGAGATCACAACTACATGGTGAAAATTGGGGTTAATTACAACCTTTTCTTTCGCACAAACAACCAAAACATAGGCGATGGTTATTAAAAAAAGAAATGCAATTTCTTATAATGGTGTCAGCCGGTGTTTCTGATTTTCTAATAAATACACACTTGTTAACACATTCGGCTAATTATAAAATACAATACTTAGACGGTCTTCAAGCTCTTTTACAAATATTGCTTTGACTTTTTAACGCTTTCGTGACTAATATAGAGCGGAATTATTTCATTTCCCCCACCCCGACGATCCCTCAGTCGCCTACGTGGGGAGGCTATTGAGACCCCGGCCTTAATGAGACTCTACGGTTGTTATCTGTGAGTACTGAAGAAAATTTTCTACTTATATTTATTGGAAAACATCAAGACGAGAACTGATCGCTTCAAACTGTAGGAACATGTTAGATTACTTACAATTTACAGTTTTATCATATACTTGAACGCTTACACTATGTACATGGACGAAAAGTAGGAAAAGTAAATATTTATTTGCCTAACGTTCCCAAATTCGGGAATGATTGCTCAAGTTCAATAGTGTCCCTTGCGGCATTAACAATGGTTCAGCAGTGGAGGCCATTCGCCCACGCACGCCGTGACAGTATAAAATATTGCGTAGACGAAATAGGATCTACAAACAATGCTTTTATCAGGGGAATTGCAAAACATGTCTCTTTGTACAAGATCGCCTTCTGTGCAAGGTATAGATATTCGTGCGCTAGCAAAGAACCAGTTAAAATATTGGTTAGTAGGTTCAGCAACAACTGTATAAACACTTGTAAAGTAAAAGAGAAAAGCTTTGTGGTATGGATGTGCTACGGTGATATGTAATAATATATTTCAAGCGACATTGGGCAGCGTAATACTTCCTTTTATTATCGTGGGAAAGGATATTGTATAATCAGAATGATCAATAATTATGGTATTTCTCAAGGAAGATTAAATCAACACCTGACCAGAGATATAAAGGTTACACTTTTTAGGTAGCCGAACAGGTAGAAGTTTTTTATGATGGGTCCAAATATAATTTACTGCGCACTGCGTTGCTAGTAGAGCCGGCATTTCGGTTTGTAATAAAAGCGATGATTTTAAAGATTTATATACACCTGTTAAAGTTTAGGAGTGTGAATTGGAAAGCATATTGAATCGCAGATTATGTTCTTGCTTTTTATAGTAACATTGACTATGTCATGTACATGTCCGTACATGTTTACAACGGTGTGCATAATATTAGAAAGTTTAAGGAAAAGTTTAATTATGAATTGAATAAAATAGAGCCACGAAGACGACACTCAAAAAGTACAGCGTCAGGTGAACACGCCACGGTAAAAGCAGGTACATACTACGTTTTTACTCGTGGGTATTCTCCCCTCTGATATTTCAATTTGATAAGTCACTAGCTTTGCATTCTACAATCCATTACTCAAAGCCCGGGGGGAACGTACCGCACCTTAAATGAAAATAAACATGAACATCAAACTCCATAGAAACAGATGCACAAAGACAAGTCTTTCAAACGTTTCTTGCAGTGAAAAATGTAAAAAGTACATAATTTAATTCAAGTTCTCGGCCATTAGACAGTCGAGACTATTAGAAAACAATGGTGCATGCGGTGGATGGCATCTTCTTGAAAAGATACGTGGCTTGAATGCAACGTAGGATAAAAATAGTTATGTCACTATTATAGTTGCATTATTTATTAATTATCCTGAGACATAAATCACGTTTGTGATGATAAAAACTGTTGTGAGCTTACCTCTTCCAGAATGGGACAGCTTTTGTATCGTGATTTCCTTATCGCCAAATCCCACCAAGGCACTGGAGGCTTCGGGCGGAGTATAGTTTGACAGCCAACTTTTGGATCCTGGGACTCGTACAAAGTTCCAAGGGCTCTTGATGATGGGCGAGACGACAATTCTTCAATGTTTTCGTTTGCTGGGATACCTGTTACACATTCGCAGCATTTGTGTGGCTTTTTTGGCATAGTTTGCGGTCTGTAGTCTGCACTGAACGAATGGCGATAGTTCAGCCGTTTCGAGAAACCGTTTGTTTCGCTCACTGATCTCTTAAAGCCATTTCTATTGTTCTGCAAAGGCATTCTAGGTATTTGTTGCACTTCACTCAGAATAGGAGGGTCGTCATTTAGGCCACCGTATTCATTAAGTGGTGTGTTTGGTTCGGAATGGTATCCTATCCGATTGCGCATCAAGCTTCCATACATTGGATTTTCTTTATTTGGCGGTTTGAGGTCTATAAATTTTGGTCTCCGCATATTGAGAGTTGCAAATTTCTGTGGAGATCGATGAAATTTGGACTTGTTTGGCAAGTCTTTGAGGACGTCTTCCGTGTCCGTGGATGGTATCGTCGAATTGTCACTGTAACTAGATATAGGCCGGTCGTTATCGGTGAGATATGAGGAGGATTCCGAACAATTATCTCTATCACTATGGCTTCTTCTGCAGTCGCCTGACGATCCGGTAACGTCTGTGCGTACGGAATGCTGCTCCATGCCATCTTGGTAACCGGCGACGTGCTGTTCGTGCGACAGCCGTTCGCCGTTACCCAAGATTGTGATACCAACTTTTTCGCTGCCTCTTACGTCCTGCTCCCCCGGTAAGTCCAAGCTTCTCAGCCGTCTGCGTGGCTTCGTGTCTATAGAATCATAATGAACTTCTTGTCGGCCATTCAAATATTTTACCGGGGAACAGCTTTTTGATTGAGGCGGAGTAACTTTTGCATAAATAGGTTCTGTAAAACTGAGACGTTTTTCCTCAAATTTCTGTTTCGCTGGTGCATTTGAGACATACTGCACTCCACAACCCTCCAAAAAGTTGGCTTTAGGAGTTCTATTTAATGTGAAATACTCGGAATGTCTCTGAGGTAGATTAACAACAGGATTAGGTTCAACCAAGTTCCTTATCTTGATTCGACTTCTTGGTGCTCTTATAGTTGCAAACCCATCATGAATTGGCGATCCATGATAAGTATGAGAAGTAGTCACAGCCATTTCTGGCATGTTTATAACACTAACCTAGTGTTTTTCACTGAAGCTGCCACAATTACGAGAATAGTCCAAATGTTAGGCATTTTTGATCAAAACTATAATAGTCTACTCGTATCTAAAAAGGTTTATTTTTGGAACAATGTTATACCTACAGACATCCAGTTTAATTTTAACTTTATTTTATTTAAAAATACACATATTGAATAGATATAACTTACATAATGAAAAACTTTGATGACAAAAAAGATAAGGACACTTTTCAGCGTTTATAAAAATACGTACAATATAAAATAAATTATAGAATGATAATAAAAAGGCTAAGTTGAAGTCATTATAATGATTTAGAATATAAGCCGATATCGATTTCAAGCTCTTGACACGTTTAAATGTATTTCGGGTGGATGCTAGAGAGGAAGCCTATTTTAGTCCAGCCTGGTTACATCGGCGGTCAGTAAGAGTATCCAAGATTAACCACTTGAAAGAACATTACGGTTTTTTACAACGTTCATTTCCTACCTCTGTTGTAAATCAGATTTATTTCCAGTTCACTTGCTGCTCTATGAAAATTACATATTGTAATTCCAATAAAGCACCAATATGTATCAAGTCAATGTTATAATTCTAACGTCGAACAGACAGGTTTCATAAGTACCATAACCCTACCTTATATGCACTGATATGAACTTTCTAATTCAGTAATTGACATCAGTTGATTAGTCTACAAGTGAATGTGCATTTAGTTTTATCTAGAGATCACATTTCGCTGCTTATGTTTCTTAGTACTACATGAGAAAAGAGACAGCTTATATCCTGCGCTGTTATTGACATAGCTAGATTCTGAAGTCGTCATTTTTTAATCTTCAATAGGCAATGTATAGTTTCTACTAGGGAATTCGCTCTAGAATAGAGATAGTACATTTTAGTCCCATAAATCTGCAATTATTATTATATTCTATGTTGCCAACGGCTATTCCATTCCTGTCAATGGCCGAACGCGCAGACGAATGACGATTTACTCGTTGTCCTTTGCTTAAGTCGATGAACTAGAAGCTTTGTGCCTTTGTAATAGGAGTGTTACAATAATATAGCAAAATGTGTTCAACGTAATGTCGACTGGAGCTATGACTCATTTTGCCTCACGTTACTACACCATTACGTTTACTGCCACCGAAGCCGTTATATTCCTACTAAGACCAAGGCTGTGGCTTACTCTAAAATTCAACGTTTTCTCAAGTGAGATGATGGGTCGTTAACTCTTCCATAGAAAAAGTTTACGAGACCATTAGGGAAACAAAATAGGTTTTTGTGAAATAAATAACGCTAAATATATTCGTTATTCTATATTAAAGTTGTGGTAAGCTTCGCTAACAACCAAGTGGCACTTAAATATTATTATGACTGTTACAATAATACGCAGCAGTACGTCTTTTCTGCTCAAACTGTTCCTCTATTTTTCAAAGGGTATAAAAAAATACAAGCAATTCAGGTATGTATGTTATATGTTTATGTTATACCTGAATTGATAATGCAGATTGCAGGAAATAAAAACGTCATAACAGGGCCAATGTTTATAGTAAAAACATGTGTCAGAATGCTCTTGAACTTTAACGCCGAACATTTCGAGATTAATGACACCATAGTAATATGACTTATAGGCAATACGTCGACTCATAAAACTGAGAGTTATGAGGGCTGCATTATTCATCTGCAACGCGCGACACAATGGTATAACCGGCTCGGTAAACGGGTCAATGAATAAATTGTAGTCGTGATCAATGACCATATGACTGTCCATCAAAGTGGAGAAAGGTGTTAATTTTTTATAGCCATTGTCTTCGATTTTGGACAGGATATTGGCAAAGTAACAGTAGTGTTATTGTTACAAAAGTATTCAATAATATGTGATACTTTTGGAAGAGCCAACAACTACATAACAAACGTAATACATACTAATAAAGGGCCTAACGCTAAATAATTCAACGAAACAGTGATATTGTATGTGCATATTTGAATAAATTTATTTACTCGAATACAACGCGCATTCGGTAATTTTCAAACCACCTTCTTGGCATTTTCTCTTCACGATCTAACCAAACAATTTTACTACTAAATCATTACAAATACAAACAGATTGAATATTCACCACATTGATTTGAATCTACAAATCAACTATAGTTCATTAGGTACGAGAAAAGTGGGACTTGTCGGCACTACTGGTAGCCAAACAATAGGTAAGTAGTCATGTAATATGCGGGTTAAGTAAAGCCGTATATTATGTGAGGGCCGCTGCAGGACTTTAATCGAATGGGCGACGACCGTGCCACGGGCAAACGTCTTGGGCGATGGGGAGACCGGGAAATAAACCCTACGACCACTACGTCTACTGTCTTCCAGGGTTCTCAAAGTTTTGACATACTATTATTGTTTATGTTACTGAGTCACGAGACGAGTTACTTGTTCACTTTATGGCAAGCGTCACGCGTTCCCATTGCAGTTCAGTGCCATCCAGAATTTTAAACCTGCGCGACAATAATTTTACTAATTAGATAAAGATGGAAATTATCTGGTCTTGAGTTTCTTTAGTGGCAATTTTTTTAATAGAACTGAGACTGGCAGAATTGTTTCTTTGTGGAAATTAAGTTCATTTTTAACCATCGTCCAAGTCCACTGCTGAACATAGGCCCTGAACGGCTATTTGCCATTGGCATCCATCGGCAACGGTACATCTAGTCGGGGGCCTACCTAAAAAACGTCTTCCAGTTCGTGGTCACCACTCGAGAACTTTTCTTCGTTATCATTTCTTAATTGTAAAAATGACATTTAATTTTAATTTCAACGCCAAAATTTCAACATGATTACTATAGACTATAGACGTGAATTGAAATTAGATACATTAATTAAAAATATCTTTTTATATATTAAGGTAATGTGATACACATTTGAGAATCTGTGACGTTTGAAATCGAGTGGGACCAACATAATGTTTATATACCTTTCTCCGTCCCACTAATGCGCACACGCATCTCTTTCGCGTATCAACGACCTGTTTGTGCAGCCTTAGCTTACCGAGGCCGTTGTAACAGTGTGCTGACCACAATATATATTTTCATTTCACGGTCATTTCGTAACATTTCAATAACCCGATGTTGTGTTCTCTGATTGGGCGCTTGTAAATAAACATAGTTACAATGTACCAGTTGTACCACCCAACAACATACGGGCTTACCACAATGGTTTTGATTGCGGGTTCCATAATCTAATAATGGTTTCAATACTAGCCAAACTTTATTGTTATGAATTATAAAGTAACATCTGATAATAACCATGATGTAACAGAAAATACGTTACAAGTTACAACCCATCCAACCCACTAATATTTTAAATGCGAAAGTTTGTGCAGTTTGTAAGTTTGTATGTTTGTTACTTCTTCACGCTAAACCAACACAATGGATTAGAGTGATATTTGGAGAGGAGAGAAAGAGAGAGCTACTTATTATCCCAGAAAATGGTTCCTGCGGGTAGCAAGAAAACCGCAGTGCGCAGCTGGTTAACCATGTACGCATGGCAATACAATATTCTGAAGAATTTCTTGTCCTCAAAAACACCACAGGCAGCTTTATGGCCACCAATTACAAGTATAGGTCAAGAAACAGTAACAAGTATCCACAAGAAAGACACGTGTGTTAAAGAGATCACGACCCTAACGGTCGCACCACGTCTCTTGCCGTGAACTCGTGCGATCACATAATATGAGAATCGATTGTTTAGAAAACCAATAACAAAATGATTATTAACAGTTCTCGACTACTTACCTTTAAAGGGAAACTATATACTAGTAGGAATTGCGTGACCTCAATAATGTATGAGAAATTGTCTGACTCAGATTGCGTGCAATTAAATGAGGAACTTGGATTCCTGAAGGCTACCAGCTGATTAAATTAATTGCCGTGTCGTTATACGTATGCATAAATACATGGAAGAAAAACGAGAAATTGGTCAAAATTTTACAATTAAAAAGAAGTAAATGAATAGATTATAATTTACTTAAATAGGAATAATTTGTCATCTTATACATAAAAAATCAATTGCTGTTCATTAGTCTCGCTAAAACCCGAGAATGGCTGGACCTATTTGGATATTTGATCTTGATAATATTTGTGGAAGTTCAGAGAAGGTTTAAAAGGTGAGTTTTATTGGCGATACGAAGTTCGCCGGGTCAGCTAGTGTTTTATATAAAGTGCGATGCGATGGTGACCGGAGCGGTAACGCACGCATTACAAAGCGCCGACACTGAGTTCGAGTCCAATCGCAGCCCCGCATCTATGACAATAAAATACGCGCGGATTTTCCATTGCTCAAAACGGCGAAGGAAAACATAATTAAGAAAAAAACCGGCATATTCCAGAACCAATATTCAAGGATATGTACCAGCGTGACAGAGTATGGCCCATTCTCTCTCTCTCTGAGAGAAGGCCTGTGTCCCAGCAGTAGGATAGTAAGTAATAGGCTGATGATGATGAGCTCACTTGCATCGAATTTATTCCAAAGCATAGGTTATTACAAACATGCCTTCTAGTAAGACAGTCGACCAGTAATTTGAACCAATTTCACATCACGTCTCGCATTATGAGGCTGAGCAATCTAATTCTAGAGTAGGTGTATGTGTTGCTTGCTTCCATCCTGATATGTTTTGTAAAGAAAAATAAAACATTAAGTATGTTGTTGAGATAATTCAAACAACTCTTGACATAAACGTACAATCTGTAGATAACCCTGAGTTATCGTAATTACGTATTAAGTAAAGTACGTAGGTATCTTGACGAATAAGGAAATGTTCATGCAGCTGAATTACTCGTTCGGAATCTTTATTAATTTAATCTATTTTATGCTCAATAGAAAGTATGGAACAGGTTTCCCCTCTAGTGTTTTAATTTGTACGATATACACTAGCTGCGATCTGCGGTCACACTCGCGCTTTTTCCGTTACGATAAAAAGTACCCTGTTCTATTTTAAAATCTCAAGTAGATCCAAATTTTATGTAAATCCGTTCACTCGTTAAAGAGATGAGTAACAAACATACACTCAACATTTCGCATTTAGAATGATTTTGTAATAATATGACAAGACTTTGTTAAAGAAAAGTATTTTACTTTATAAGTCACTTTACTTCTTAGAACAATTATGATTACTTTAAACTTTATATCGATAAAAAGTGACACAGGACGTTATACTTCGTCGTAAATCTTGGTGTAGGTGATGCGCAAAAGGGTACATGTGTGTAGATATTTTATATAGTGATGATCTCAACGCAATAAAGTCACAATGTAATTATGTATGCTCCTCATAATGTCCTGATATCATGTTAAATTACTTGATTCTAAGGTCAAGTTTGAATACTAACTTAGTCTAGAGAATTTTAATGAAATCATAAAAACGTGTTTTGTAAATGACAACGAATTCTTGGAAGTGATCGTAACATAACTGTTATTAAACCTCAAAGTAGTCTTCAAGTAGAACAAGAGTTGCATAAAACGTTACGATTAATGAGGACAGTGAGCTACATAGGTTATACTTTGGAAAAACTATGAGGCAAGGTTCGACGATCGAGCAACGGTTTGGAACTTAAAATTGAAGGGGAGCATCTGCCGTGCACATGGCCCGGGCACAAGAACATACTCGATGGGAAGACATTCGATACCAACACGAAGTGAACACCAAAACTGCGTCATGTGCGTATTTTTTCTCAATTAAATGCACAAAACGCGGTCATGGAAGTGTAAGATGGATAGAGCACTGTGTACATAATTTATCATGAAAACATCAGAGGTGCCTAATCTTTTAAAGTGGGTTGAGCAAACATTACAAAATTACACGGTGGAACCTCATAATATCACGTTACTTCAAATTAGCAGTGTGGTAATGGGACGATAGTTATCATTAAACACATAATTAGACATGTTAAAAGTTTTCATATGATTAGTGTTTTGATCTAAATTTGTGGGATCATTTCTAAAAGTAGAGTAGAGTATGTGTCATTTCCTCGCTTAAAATCTGTCGCGATTTGAAACGGATTGTCTACACTCTACAGTATAGGTATAATTTGATATAGGTATTTGCTAGTCGAGAGCAAACACGTGACACTCGAATGAATTTCGCTGATTATGAAGAGGGTTATAAAGATGCCATAAAGCCAATAAGCTACATGGGTTGGCCTATTGTCTGCGGTATTGTAACGTAGAGCAACGCGGAATTAAAATTCAGCTCAGCACTAGCGTGACCTCCGACCTCTATACCAAGCTATTGTCATGCTAATGATAATCGAGTTCAGCAATCAACTGTGACGAACCTAAACTTATGTCAATAAATGCCAAGCCACAATTATTAAGCATCGTTTGAACAGATTACTGTGGACTGAATTACCCAAAATGATATCCGAGCTTTGTTCTACCTTTTGTGAAACTGATAAGATAGGTGCAGTCATTATGGGGAAAAGAAGACAAAAAGTTGAGTCATAATAGCCACCGGTCGCTCGTCGACAATGCGGCGCAGTAGAGACTCGGAGCAGAGACCACCGTGGCATATTAGCTTTCATAATTCCTCAGCAGAATAGTGTATACGCTGCGTCTGTGTATTTAAGAGCTTTGTTTATAGTTCATTGTAACTTGAGTCTGATCCTTGGCTTATCCACTTACATACTCTTGCTACCGGCGCTTCCTGAGTAGATACGACACGAACCCGTTTTGTAGAGCTTCCTTCCGCGGCAGCTATTAACTCTGCTCTGTATAGGATAACGGATAAACCACTTAGGGAAGTTGCAACTAAATGGAGAGATAACCGTACCAACCGGACGATGCTTAAGCGATTTACTGACATGCACGTGGGTATGTGGTATATATTTTACGACATTATGTTACAGTTTTTACAGAGACCGTAAATATATTACCCGCCCACATATCGAATAAGCCATAATAATATGCCCACTTTTTAAGGTGGTTGATCAGAATGGTCATCCTGTCAAGGTCGGTTACACGGCTGTTGGTGGTGAGGTGACGCAATAATCGTTGAACGGGTTTTGTACCGGCGGCGTACACGTTTCATTGATGAATCTCCTGTCTTGATCGGGTCAAAATGTCAAGCGTTAAAAATAAGCACCAGTTTTAAAAGTAATGTTTCCCATTCAATGTAAGGTAATCGGTGTTTACTTATTTGTTACAAACAATATATCATGAAAATAGAATAGAACCTTAATCATCTTCTATATTGTATGTCAAATTCTATAAGCACGTGTATGTGTGGACTTCAAACGGCTGGAATAATTCTGATGAAATGTTCAGGAAATCTTCAGATTAGCCCAGTGAATTGATCAACTGATTTTTATATGAATTTTGTTTGGCAATTTTACCATTCACCAGGATTATTTGGCTATAGATAATTAGTGCTACCCGTGCGAAGCCGGGGCTTCGCACGGGTAGCACTAGTAGTATATACATAAAACTAGTAGTAGTATATATATAAAATCAAAAAATACCAATCACTGACTGATTGACTCAAGATTTCCGACGCTGAAGTTTTGCAAGTGTCAAAGACAGCTGAAGGACCAAGGCTCGCTAAGAAATATTTTTTGGCATCTAATCTAATCTAAGAGTGTCCAGGGTGTTAAAGTTTGTATGAGAAAATCTTAAATTCTCGCGGACGGACCCGCAAGGCGGTGTCACTAGTATAACATATTTTATTAAACAGCCGCTTTACATAATTAGAAACCGCCTATAAACACCCGAGTCATGAAAAAGTAGTAGGTATCAATTAAGAGTCCACTTGTAATACAATAGAAGTGGAAGGTACTGATTCGGTTCGTTATGCAAAATAGTTAGCCGATAAAAAGTTAATAGCATTTAAATTGAATACAGTAGTTATCGATCAAGTCAAATTGTATGAGTATGAAACGATTTATGGTGATATCATTTTTACAGCTAAACGAAATAAATACAGAGAGCTTTGTGAATGTGAAGACAGATTTAGATATACAAACGAGCATAGTAAGCAAGAGATAATAATGTCAGATTACATTAACCCCGTGTCTACAAAAAGTTAACCCGAGTTACACAGATAAGAAACACATTATTTACAATTTATATATAGCATTAAGCGTACCATTCACAAGACAGACACACAGAATAGAAACGAGAAGAAACAGGAAAGTCACGAAATAAATTTAATTAAAAGTTTAGAGCCAGATATTACTTTTATGTTATCAATTTTACTGATGCATGCCCAACAAACAATTACACTAGGTACTGAGCTCTTGTACGAGTAGGTTTTTTGTAACCCAAAATTGCTTTCATGTAAATATAGTTTTAATTGTAATTGTTTTTATACATAAAAATACTATTTATAAATATTTGTCTCATAGGTACTTAATTTGTGGGGAAGATTTAGGTTTTGTCAAAGATTTAGGGACAAAAGCAATAATACTTCTAGGTACAGAAAATTTGGTTATGTCTGTACATTATTCAGATCTGAATATGCATTTGGTTTTGCGTTAAAATTAAATATGACGGTTAAAAACAAAATCCAATGCTAATAATATAAAATCATAATTGAAGAATTACTTTCTCATATTGGTCATATTAGACACTATCGAAGATGTTAAATTACTACAGATTCTTAATGCTGTTTCAATTACTTATCTGAAAAATACCAATGATGATGACGATAATGAAGGGTAGTATAATATAGAAACAGCCACGATTTATGCTTTCCAGCCCAATATCAGAGTTACGTGAACCAATAGGTACATACATAACACAATATGTACATTCTCTAGGTATGCTCGATAACTTGTTAGCAGACGAAATTAATTAAGTGGCTCACAATTAACTTGTCCGGAGTGCTTCCTGTTATTTACTAAGGCACCTATCGGTTGTAAGTACGTCACACTTGATTTCACATGTAAGTTAATACGCTTAATTAAGTACCTACCTACATTTAATGTGATTAAGTTTTTTACAACGAGAAAACTTGATTTTGCAAGTTGTGTAAGAACGTGCTAATGGTACAAAAACAGTAGTATTCGTAGCACGGGACAGCATTGTTAGAAAACGTGCCGACGACGCCCAACACCTGATGGCCTTTATGTTGTCTTTTACGAGTTCGTTGTCTCTCTGTAAACACTATTTTCAGTTTTGTCTGTACCCAAATCGGATAAACGGAGTTCGTGTTGTAGGTACAGATTGTTATGTAAATAATTATGCAGACGACCTATTACAAAAACAACAATGCTATATAAAATTCGTAATCAAATAAGAAACCAGAAACAACGTAACTATTATAACTTCAATTAACTAAAAATATTATGTTTCCGGGAAATAAATAAATGAATTACAAGTAATTACATACCTACATACCTCAAGTAACATTTATTACTCTAGACTAGTTGGAAGTCAAGTAGAAAGCTAATATAGTAGTAGTTGACCGTATTACTACGCTAAATGATATCGTCGCCTTTCATACTGGAAATTATTGCAACGAAATAAATTCACAGCGTTTATTTATGGACGAGAGCGCTATTTACTAGGCCATTTAGCTTATTGAACAAATAAATAATGCAGGGGCGCTATCTAAAGATCCCTGGCCAGTCTCCATACGAATTAACCTCAATTGACAGAGTCGACAAGGCGCTCTGCTGATTGAACACACTGTATGTTAACAACCAGTAAATGCCCCTTTCGATGTTACTGCGCCTTGTGAATATTTCAATCCGCGAATAAAAGTGTAAGTGTTTCTAACCTGGAAGCGTAGAGCATATTCTATCGATTTTGTAGATAGAGACTAAGTTTTTGAAAGAGAGTATCGACTGTTCATTCATAATTATTCGGATTGGGTATGAACACTAGTGTTGAATCCCATGAATATTTGACACAGATGCACTAGTGTCCAAACATACATGTATGATTATATACGAAAATTATAGGAAATAAACTATTCGACAAACTGATAAGGCCTAGGAGTGTTCTGATACAAATTAAACACTCGCCATCGTATCTGACTGTATACCTTTGGTGTAAAGTCACAGATATTTTATCAGTTGATAATTTGTACGATAATAACCATATTATTATGAATGACGATGAAACTATAGGTATATAGACGTTATAATAGTATCGCGTGTGTGTGTGAATATTTCTAACGATATAAACTAATTTAAAAATGTTACTTGTCAATAAACCAGACGAAAGCCTCGCAGAATATGCTAAGCAGCCGTCAAAGAACAGTCGAAGGATTAACATCAGAAATGAACTATAGCTGACGAGAAGAAACAATAAATACAAAGATTTTAACGCTGTCCGGTTATGACAAGGATCTTTCAACGTGCATACCGTTCTTGGAATTCTTATCTTTGATGTTGATGATAGATAACTAGAGCAGAAGTGATATTTACATTTGAGTTCAAATTACTGAGACGGTAGCGTCAGCCGCAAATTGCGTAAATAGGACATGAACCGTGGTCGTCCCACTGCTGTGACAACCGTACAAGTGACCGCCACAAGCCGCAAACAAGGCACGCTTACTATATATAATATACTACCCATTTATTTTGAATCTCATAACAAGATCATTTACGAGATACCACGAATAGAAAATATTATAGACGATATAAATACTATAAAGAATGTATGTATATATTACCGGAATACTTTAAGGTATAACAACGATTTGTTAACGACAGTATAATACAAACTATTAACTACTAAAATATCGTAATCGAAATCCAAATACTGCTATCAGCAAATTAACTCGATACAACAAAAATATTATGGTTTTACCGATATTACAAAAAAAAAGTGGAGTCTACAGAAACACTCAGGTACCTCCGACTAGATAACAATAGTTCATATGTAAACATATATTAATATTAGTGCATAGGTCTATAACGAAAGAAACTGACTATAATGAATGTCTCATTAAATGTTCTTAGAGTGATTGATTTACATCAACCATAAACATTTTACAATAAAAAGAATTAAATCACAATACTAAAGATATACATAGGAAGGCCATCAGTTACGTGTACAATGACGTAAAGTTGATGATTTACCGACCCTATAGAGTATTATTGTAAAGGATTTTTCTATTGACTTGATTGCTGTAAAAGCTTTATATAAAACAATAAATTTATGATCATAGTTAAAGGAAAGGAAACGAAGCACGAAAAAAATCGTGAAACAAAAAGTTTAAAGACATCAAACATAAACGTAGTTAAAGAAATTCAGGAAGTAAGTTATGAAAATGCGCGTAAATGTTCAATTTTACTTTGGATAAATGCAAGTAATTAGTAAAACACTGCTGTTTAGTTAGGCTATAAAATGCATCAAACGAGATAGATATCAAACGTTTGACCCCAAATAAAACCAGAAACGGTTGTAAACGGATTTTGGTAGATGACTTTGATGTTCACTTTTATCGCTTGTCTAATGGGACGCAACATGCCTGTGCGCAACTCTTCTCGAATTGACAAATTTCATTGACATCCTAATGGCGTTTGATGTTTTACAGCTGCACACTACATGCAGTGCCACTACCAAGCCAATATGGAAATCAAATCCCTGTTTTTGTAGTACTGATATCTATTTTTAGCTTATTAAAATTATTATAGTTAGTAATAAAGTTGATCATATCAATTTAGTTGATTAAATCTACAGTCTTCTATCGTCTATCTATTTATTCGTTAGACAGTATGTTTTCCATTGTTGTCTTAAATGCGTCTGTCAATAGCTTAAAAGTTCTTTCAGTTTTTCAACTGGACTCTTTTATCTTCATTAAAACTCCGATGGTTCTATAGACGGCCATAATAAATCTTTTCATTTATTATTTTCTGGTTAACATTTCCTGCCAGTAACGATGTTGCATACAAAACAGGGTAAAGCGACTGTGACAAGTTTACTTGTTACAATAGTTTTCGTACAAAAGCTGCATACAGCTCGTTCCCGGGTTCGACAAGGACCTGCCAATAAAGGGGCTCACAAACATCGGTAAAAAATGGACGGAGTTACCCTACCTGCTCCCTCGCTGACTCACATGCAAGGAAGTATAGTAAAAATAATAATACTATCAGTACTTATTATTTAGTAGCTAGCTTCAATAATGTCCTAATTAAGTGTTATAACAGATAAAGTAGAAGATACTCGTTCAAAAATAACGTTACGTAAAATAGTAGAGCTGAGTAGTGCTTATAGCTACGTGTTTATCAGATGTCATCAAAGTTTTTAATTAATGAATTAAGATCAAACAAAATATTTTCGGTGACCCTTATCACTTAATTCATGTCTTTATCGACCAAATATGGGGAACTAACAACAAAATTACACCCGGATGTCTTGGTAACAAAACAACAAACTATAATCAAACGTGTTTTGCTGGTATGGAAATCAAAAAAACAATTGTGCTCCACAAAAAAGGTACCAATTCTCGTTCTGTCAACACTGTATCACTGATAAACACTGAAACTTTTTCACGTGAACCACAGTTTAATTCACAAGTAAGTTTGTTGATAAGCAAAACGTAGTGGTATCAACTGCAAGCGGTCGGTTCGCGGCGAGCACGCGTCCGCCCTCCAAAAAGGCTCAGTACGCACTGGTTCATTTCATTCGCTGGGGCTAGCTAGCTGACTTGCTTGGTTGGTGGATGTGGTGGCTCCGGTTTGCCGGCTGGCTGGCTTGTTTGACTGATGGTGCCGTGTTTCAGTAAACTATTGTACTAATTTTTGGTTTATAAAAGGGATGATAACTCTTTGGTATTGACTATTGGTATCAGCTTGCGACCCGTAGATTGTGAGATCGAATCATGCAATGAACATGAGCTTTTGGACAAAAATGATTGAACCATAACTTGGTGTAAGGACATTTTGTAATGCTCATATTGTCACTTAACGTCAAGTGACTTGTGCCCTGGAAGATGTATAAAAGACAAGTATGACTCAGTAACGGAACCCTAAGAATCCGGATCAACGATCAAACAAGCAACATGGTCTATTGATTACAGACAGGATGGGGCTGGGTGCAATATTAAGGGTGTGGGGAACAAACGGATGGTGACAAAAGTTACATTTAGTAGGATGACTCTGAAGGTTATTTTGGTATGGGAATAACATCTTTGTCAAATCAATTAAACGGGTAACAGTTATAAATTTAACGATGATGTAGATAGAACAAAAAATAGGCACGAAGACGCTATCGTACTCTACACACTTGTTGCGCAAGAGCAGCGGGCACTTTGGACGATTTATGGGGCACGGGCTCGAGTTACAGTTGATAACGTCTCTACGCACACGCGGCTGAGATATAAAGATGTGTAAACCTCGACAGAGCAAACAAACGACAATGGGCTGAGTTGGATCTGTGTGTACAGTAAGCAAACTGGACAAAATATACCTAGTGTTAATGTTTCTAACAATGCTGACACAGATGTTAGACGCGATTAAATTTAAGCACCTTTACTATTTACGTTGATATTCCTGCGTAAGCATTAACTACTGTGCAACATGTTTCGGTATCTGCAAATTCTATCAATACCTATTACCTACTAAAGTCAGCCATAACAATATATCAACCTAAGTAGATTTTATCGGTCGATGCACTGCGTGCTTGTTTCCAATTAAATTGGAATTGAACATTTGAAATCAATCAAGACATGCATCACTGTTAGTCAACTAATTTTAAATGAGTCATTTCGCAGTATATTACAGCAACTTACTGTATTATTACTATGTGTTGTTGTACATATTTACAACAAATCAAACCCGTCTACTTACACCGTTCTTTGTTTGTTAAGTTGGCACATTGCCCAGAAAAACTAATAATGCAAAGTAATATATCATAATACACTCACTATAAATTAAATTCAATGCTTATCCATATTTGTCGGTAAAATAAAAACAAATTGCATTATCGAACAAAGTTAATAAGACTATTAAATTATTTTTTAACATAATAAGTAGGTACTTAGATAAAGTAAAGGTTCACGGAAACACAATATGGATATATCGTAATGAATTACATTTACTTGAAGGTTGAGTTTAGAACTTAATAAGTAATAACATAAAGCCAGGTAGCATTTACAGCTTAGTATAAAGCTGTGATAATGTACCATCACGATAACATTACCTAATCC
The DNA here is from genome assembly GCA_931315375.2 of Opisthograptis luteolata. Taxonomy (NCBI): domain Eukaryota; kingdom Metazoa; phylum Arthropoda; class Insecta; order Lepidoptera; family Geometridae; genus Opisthograptis; species Opisthograptis luteolata. Next base: position 6,051,091 of record OV928036.1, read on the forward strand.
AGAATAGATTCACAAGCTAGACTTCATAAAAATCGAAGCAAAATCAAAACCTACTAAGGGCCGAGTAGAAGCGACGATAAAGGGCAATTGCGATCAATACATCAAATTAAATCGCCATTGAGACCAATTGGTGCGTCGCATGTAACCATCGGCCGAGCAGTCACTTATACGCTTTTGATATTGACATATGACGAGAGCGATATAAAAACTTGTAAAAATGAGATCAAAGCCGTCTTGCTGCCTTAATCAGTAGCTATACTGAATCGATTAAAATAACAGACGCGAAGAAAGGAAATAACGATCCTAATGTCGCTTGTATGGTGTAAAAGCAGCACAGACGGAAATAAACTCTGATTCAAAGAATGATGTATTTGTATTGATGGAGTCGAAATAAACGCCGCGCCAGTGGCCACGTAAAGCACAACAAATGTTCTAAAACTACACAATGGCGTCGCAAGAACAACGATGGACGCTTGTTCTCTCGTCTTGAATTATTTATGGCGGCGCTGCTTTACCGGTCGACTGAATTAGGCGAACAAAAACATCTAAACGGCGAAGGCTCGCTGGAAGCCCAACGTTTCCCTTTGTCCTTTGGAATCGAAACGAAACGAGCGCCAATGAAATCGATAACGTTTACTTTATAAACAACAACGGATACTCATTAATCCGTCCGCTCTTTTTGCCTTATTACTCCCAACATAATTTCGACTATCCGAGATAGTTTCGAAAGACGGCGATCGTTCACGAAATAAATCAGCAATCAATCAAGCTAGAGTTGATTAAATACTACCTAATATGTTTATACAGAACGAAAACATCGATATGTTACTCATTTTACAGTATTTTTATAAATCGAATTCTTCTTCAACTCAAAAACATCACTTTTGCAACGAGGTATGATTCTTTTCAACTTCGCCATAAAGTGTTATCATTCTTACTTACATATAAATTGAATATGTAAATACTCAACGTGTGAAATTAAGATAACGACAGCTTTAGTATTATTATCACGCACATTGATCTTGATTTTTTAATAATTCAACTCAAAATACCAACGAGTACTTTATCAGCCAGCATAAATTAATGGTAAAGGAGAGGTACGAACCGTACCTGAATCAATGAATATTAAACGAACACAAGTACTTCTTGGATATATTTATACATGATGATTACATTATTAAAATCGATTGTTGAGACATCTTCTCGATTCTAACAGCAAAGCCAGTCATGTTCGGTTATGACATATGAAATGCGACATTGGTATTACCTAAACCTAACTAAATTCTAAATATTGGACTCATTACATACATCAGGTTTTAATTTTATCTGTCAAATACATTTTTATCACGACAAACCTAGTTTTTGTTATGGGGCTCCTAGTTAAATCATTGTACAGAAATGACTAAATTATTTGCATATTAATAAGTAGTGTAGATTGATAAGACAGTTATTCGACGAGCAAATCTTTATATAGTTAGGGCCAAATAAAAAATTATTGTTTATCGATTTTTTCAAACAATAAAGATTATACTTATAACGATAAGATAAGATAAAAATTCAGGCGCATGGAGGTCAAACGAACTATTGAAGTGGATAACAAATGCAACAATGATATTAATAAAGTAGACGATTATAACATTTGAACGTAATGTTAAATACAATAGACACAGATAAGTGATAGCGATGATGGCTCAGTGGTAGTGACGTCGGCTTGCGATCCGTAGGACGTGGGTTCGAATCCTACAATGAGCTTGAGCTTTCGGTGAAGGAAAACATCGTGATGAAACCATAGCTTGGTGGTAGGGTATTTTCTAGTACTCGCCTGGCTAGCTACCACCCTCTTGTTAAGAATCTGTCGCCAAGCACCTATCGGTGTATTCCGGCAGCCTCACTTGAGAGCCAGTTCCCAGTCCAGGTGTAGCGTGGCGCCATCTTAGACCACATCGTCACTTAACATCAGGTGACTTGTGGTCAAACGCTACCCTGTAAAAAGTAAAAAAAAAAAAAAAAAAAAAATTCTATACCCTTACATTACTGTGTTTCGAATTGAAATGTTATGTTTCAAGTGAAATTACAGGGCCTAAAGAGATTTAACATAGAACGCAGTACGTGGCCGCAAAGGATTTAAAACTGTTGAAGTTAAAAATTCAGGGTAACCGAAAATTAAATTAAATACACTTCGAACCCTGCGAACAACTATGCTGCTTATGCAGCACTTCTTCGGTAGAGCTTCTTACAAGGACTTAAGTAAGACAAGAACTCGAAATTGAAACAAGAAGATATTAGTCATAGTTCTTCACAGTGTTTGAGTCAAATCACCAGCAAAGGATATTCTTAAAGCAATGCCTTCAGCATGATTCACCTCACGCAATTTGTTTACCCTAGGAAGCTTTATCGCGCTTTACTTGGGCATCTAGCGCGATAGCGTACAGTGGCCGACAGTTGGCATTTGGCACACATTCTTAACGCCCGATATGGCAGCGCAGCGGGCGACCGCGTGTCTCACGGACGGACCTACGACATTATTCAATGACCCCGAGTTGTGACATTTCATGATACTTTCCACGATCCTTGAGCTTATCAGCGAGCCGATATGGTGTGTGTCACCAAATATGTCATATGAGCTCTTCGTGTCCGTTAGGCATCCGTATTATATCTGTGCACTTGGTTTTCTTTCTACACATGCTTGCCTTTGATTAAATGCATATGATAACATTGGATCTGTTCATGTTTTCATTTTGTATTACGGAGTTACGGAGTCAGGAGGTCATTTATTTTAATTAAATTAACATACTTTTGTAGACTTCTCGTTGTCTCTTTTACTTGTTTTGTCGATTACCTTCACGGGCGCGTACACAATACCTCATCGTGATCAGACGAATGATGTAGGAACGCATAGAATACGAACAAAAAAACAATATTCAATTTTATTTCGTAGATCTACTATCGTCTTCTTTTTCATTTATAGCGACAAGGGTGATTTAAAATGACATTGTTTTTTCCTTCACTAAACTAAGCGCTTTTAACGACTGTGTTAAGTAGGTATCAAAATATAGCTTGTTGATTTTTCACATGAGGTAAGATTTTATGAATAAAATATTGCAAGCATTGCGTATATGATTGACCCTAAAATAAAAATTCAACAGGGTGGACATAATATTTTCTCACGGTCGCCGGTCGCAGCCACATAAAACACAGACAGGTCGAATAATATTTTCTTTTATCAACATGGTCCTTCGAGTCAGATGTCAGAGTGAAAGTAAAACGTTACCGTGTCAAGACCTTCCGCAGACCGCAGAATTGGCATTAAGAAATAATAGGAGCTCAACATTTTTAATCTTATTAAGTTATTATTTATATTTAGCAAGCAGCGAACTCGGTGATGTTGCTAACAAACGAAACAAAGCATCTCAAAAGGACGCGAACTGTCTGAACACAATATATTTCATATATATCACGATTATTATCCGATCATTATAATCCGCAATATACAGGAGAAATAGATAATGCTTACTAATGGTAAAGGTTTTAAAAAAGATTGAATACGTTTTTAAGAGTCCAAAACGTTACAACGTTACACGTTTTATAGCGATGATGGCTCAGTGGTAGTGACGTCGGCTTGCGATCCGTAGGACGTGGGTTCGAATCCTACAATGAGCTTGAGCTTTCGGTGAAGGAAAACATCGTGATGAAACCATAGCTTGGTGGTAGGGTATTTTCTAGTACTCGCCTGGCTAGCTACCACCCTCTTGTTAAGAATCTGTCGCCAAGCACCTATCGGTGTGTTCCGGCAGCCTCACTTGAGAGCCAGTTCCCAGTCCAGGTGTAGCGTGGCGCCATCCTCGACCACATCGTCACTTAACATCAGGTGACTTGTGGTCAAACGCTACCCTGTAAATAGTAAAAAAAAAAAAAAAAAACGTTACAAAGAAATTGATGTTCATCAATTATCATAAAATCACAGCTTACTTATCTCGCTGCTCAGCTATCGATTTCATTTTCTTAGACTAACACTTAGATATGAATTTGTGTACAAATTAAGAATAGGATCTTTAACCGACGATTAATAGAAAACTGAGTAGAAAACACAGAAAATCTGCGAAGCTAGATACAATAACAACAATGTACAAATGTTTAGTTCTTTAAATAAAACAAAACGAATTGTTCATATGTTGAAGGGTCATTGGGCACATCATTATACTGATAGCTTTACAAGGTTAGATGTGATTGGTTTGTCTACGATGGCATCAGGTTTCAATGTTGCTCACGCGTCTCGATGGCTACTTGTTGTGACATTGGAGGTTTGTTGTATCATGTTTCGGTTGTTCTTTTTTTACTTTCAAATTTTTGAGTCCTCGTGATGCAGCCTTTTTTTATCTATCCACTTTTGTGAAATACTTTGGTGACGAACTTTTTAAATGAATAACAAAGTCTACTTTACTTACATTAGTAGTGAGCTGCGTAGTCAGCGTGTGCACTTTTTCTTTGGCATCTGCGAGTTCTCTCCTAAGTTTGCGAACCTGGTAGAAAATAGATTGTTTTAGATATTTTTGCAGCAATATTTTATACCACAGAGGATAAATGGTGTGTACATTACAGTAATAAAAACAATTGCCGTTATGTAGTTCAATGTCAGCGTGTTAGAAAATAGATATTTATAATCAACTTACTTCATGGGCTTGTCTTTCTTCAGATCCTGCGCCGGCGGCAAGCGATGATGCGGTAGACACCAATGATGCAGTAGAACCATGCACTGTATAAAAATAATAATGTAGAGTTACATGGTTTTAGAGAAAGGTAGGGAGTGTCAGCGAAACGGTCGAATCACAAAAGGTCCCAGTCCTATGACTCATTAATAGTCATTAGACAACTTAACTAGCTGTTCCCCGCAGTTTCACCTGCGTGGATTAGTTTATTATAATAAAAAGTATCCTATGTCCTTCCCTAGGGTGCAAACCAAATTTTCCATACCAAATTTCATCAAAATTGGCTCACCAGGAGTAACATAATAACATTTTACAAAATATCAGACATAACAATTGAGATGGTTTGTACTAGAGGGTTATCTTGATGTAACAACATTCATTCCTCTTACGGCATACCAAATTATAAGCTTGGACAATGTTTGTACTAATTCCTTTAGCCTTAATAATTTGGTAGCGTAAGTGTTTCAAATGAAAAATGCAGCACCTTGCAAATAATTACCAGCAATGTTTATGTGCGAAAAATCATTTCGGGACGTAATTATGTTTTTACTAAGAGGGCACACATGACGACGATAATTTTCATATGAAATGCTGCCTTAATTCCCAACGTCATTAGTGAAATTTAATGTAAGCGAATGCAGACAATGCGCGCCACATGTTTGCGGTTACGATGACTAGTGCGGTGGCGCATCTGCTCAGAATACGCTGGGACATTGAATTGTTGTGCTTGTGGTAGGAATATGGAAATTATTACTTAAATATGCTTATCTATGTCGACTATAACAAAACTGAGTCACTTTTGCATATCGTCGGCTAGCAAACAACACCGCACAAGTCAAAATCTTGTGGTATTGACATTTTAATGCAGTTTTGACATGCGCTTCTATGAACCTGTCAGTTCCAAGCATTTTTACTAAATAGAAGCCGTTAATTAAAAATTGCAACACACAAAAGTCAATAATTTATATAAAAAACATACCTACAAGTTAAACAGTTTTATGTTTCTGCTGAAAATTTGCAAAATTTGACTTGCGCGGTGTTGTTAGCTAGCCGACGATATGTAAGATATTTTGGAAAATTGCAAATTTAGCCTGATTGTTGGTTGGCATATTTTACTTCTTACTAAAGTGCGGTCGCGGTCCAGGAAGAATTTCGTACAATGACCTCTTAGCCTACTGACAGTGGTCACATACATTTTTGTATGCATTAGCGACTTATTAGGGAATATGGTATTGTTTCAGTGATATTTCGATTTGTATATCTTTTTTGACTTTGGCATTCTACAGTTGTAGGCTAGAAACTTGTCTTCTGTTTTCTTCTTTTTCTCTCTCCCTATTTCTTTCTATTGCACTCGCGTTCTTACTTAGCCATACTAATATTATAAAGAGGTAAAGTTGGTGAGATTGGACGTAGAGGGTAATCTCCAAAACTACTATTCGGATTCCAAAAAATATTTTTCTGCTTAAAAACAAAGTACATACACTATTCCTGAGTATCATAAGGTTATGTTTTATTGTGATCAAAATCCTGTCGCAGTCTCCATGCGGCTACCGCGGCCAAAAGTTAATCACAATTAAAATATCCTAGTACAGGTAGGGAAAGTTTCCTTACCGTCATCATTCTTCTTCGGATAGTGATGTGAATGTCTCGGCGTGTGCATTACATTGCCGGGCTGGTGCGTGGGACTCAGCGCCGATCTCGGAGAAGGTGAGGGAGGCTCGGAGACACCGTAATTTAGACCTGTACAACAATTATTTTTTTCATGAGTGGCAAACAAGCTAACGGCCCTCCTGATCGAAAACGGTCGCCGTTTCCTATGGACATTTGCATTAGACAACACCAGTGGAGTTGCCGATGCGTTGCCGACCCTTAAGAACTCTTTTCACACCCATCTTGAAGGACTGCAATCTGTAGCACTGCAGAAGGACTTGTGGAGGGAGCTCGTTCCACATTTTCCAAGTATGAGGAGTAGGCAATAGATCTATTTTTAATTTATTGAAGCTAATAACGGGTAGAGCGTTTGTTGCCGAACGGTAACGAGTGCATCCTAAAAGGTGCGGATACCGAGTTCGAATCCAATAGTTATGTGCAAACTTGCCATAGCTCAAAACGGCGCACAAAAACATCGTGAGGAAACCGTCATGTCCAATCAAAACATTCAAAAGCAGGCGACATCTACCAATACATTTGAGAATGTTCAGCGGTCTAACTCAGGTCTATTCACAATATACAACGCCCCTAGCCAAGATGCATGTTAACGCTAATAGAAAACAAAAAAAAAATGTATGGGGAATGACATTTCAAAGTTAAATCATGTGGTCAGGACAAACGTCTACAGTGATGATTCCTTGCCAAGATGCATTATGACAAGCTCAAACGAAACGTCACAAAGTGTTTAACGATTTTAGAAAAAGAAACGTTTGCATCTTAAGTAGGCCTCCAGACAAGCTTCGCCACGAGTTTTCCAAACATCGAATGAAACAAAAACAAAATAGAATAAGTTATAGGAGCATACCTTGACCTGCTGGTCCATACTGCACCGGTAAACAGTAATACGGCTCATAATCACTCTCTGAAGATCTTTGGAGCATTGACGGGTACAATTTCTCAGACTTTGTTGATCTGTAATAAAGTTTTACGTTAGAAATGTTTTTTTGATTAAGCTTTTTCACAACCTCCTTTACTTCAAATTGATTGCAATAAATAAAAAAAAGAAATAACAGTTGGATTTTGATTACTCTTCCCCTTTCATAATATATCAGTTCGAAGTTTTTCTTAATATGTAGTTTAGTTAAATTTATATATAAGGTTGTGAAAAAAGCCTTGGGTTCCGTAGTACATTACGACATGGCACAGTAGGTATACATTTAGCGTGTGTACGGCAAAAGCCTATTATTGACTCCAATTGCTTGTTTTGATAAGTCTCGCGCTCTATTTCGTACGCAGCCGACCTCCAACATTGGCAAGGTTTAAGCATAGCTGCTATTTTAAACCAAAGATAAGGTCAAATAAAATTGTGAATATCAAATAATGAGGTGCGCGTTCAGAATATGTAAAACATTTGATAGTGGCATACAATAACCAATAGATGCAATAAAGTTATTGGACTCAGAAAAGTAATTATTAATTAATACTTTATACCTCCGATAGTTTCCTTAATGTGAGAACATGCACAAGATACCTAACTGCGATATCTTACGATCGCGGTTTTGCTCGCTACGTCGATGTCACTTCTATGAAAAACAAATGTGCAAATGTGCATGCATAGTAGCCCGAAATGTATCACAGTGAGGTATCCTTCGTAGAAATGTCAAGTAGCCAAATTTTCGGGTTTAGTGAAAGTTTTATCAGGTGTCGCATTTGCGTACATTTGTTTTACATAGAGGTAACATCGAGGTGGCGCCTTTAACGCGATCCCGAGGTACCTTGGACATGTCCTTACTGTTACAGTCACATAAATCATTTATCGAAGCAAAATTAAAAGTTATTAAAACAGGTAGAACTGTTGATACAGCATACTTTTTAAAGAAGACCAAGCCACATTAACTCAATCACGAAACAAATGAAGAACACGTCTGGTTTTTCCGGTTTAAGCCGGAAGATTAACACGTTTGGTTTGATGAAATAATCTTTGAATCTCCACACAGAAGATTAATCGAGATTAACTTTAATATTAGAGTGCATTTTGAATGTGTAGCCTACACGGTGTAGGTAATTGCAACATAGTTTATTTAGCAAACATTTTAGACAAATGAATTGATCAAAATAATGTATTTACATAAATATGTGGAGGATACAGTAAAGGTGATACTAGGGGGCCAGATCACCATTTTTTACCTTTTGAAGTGCAATTTGACTGCCGGAAATCAGTGTAGACAAGTAAGTTTTTTTAGAAGTGATATCAGCAATGGTAGTTACCCGAATGCGTAAATAAAAGTAAGCCGTGCCATGTTCAAATCATGCATAATTCGTTTAAAAGGTGAAGCGTGCCACATCGAAGCCAAACACTCACAAACTCCAACACGTGTGGCATACCTTGGAAATGTCCTATCTCTGAGGTAGCTAAAAATTCAACATTTAATATTTTACATTGTGTTAATACATTACATAACAATAAATACATATTTCAATATTACAAATAATTGTAATAGTAATAATAATAACGCCAACACAATTATATATATGTACCGTCGAGGACAGAATCCCAGTAGTAGTCTCAAAAAGCAATAGCATATAAGAAAATTGCGCATCTTCTCCTACAAGCCATTTCGGACGTAAGTGTGTAAATGAACCAATCAGAAGAGCGCGGTTACCGGTCGCACACACGCACACCACACACAGAGATATGCGGTATGCCTACCATGCGTGCAACTATGAACACTGAGGTGCTACTGCGATTTTGTCCTCGTACTATACTTAGCTCAGACCCTTAACTAGGATCCCTGTACTTAGGTATTAGAAACTACGGGAATCGGGGATCCACAACAGACACGAAACGAATACTAGCGCTGTTGTAATTTACTCTGATGTATAAATATATAGAAATAGAAAATAGAATCAATAGAACATAGAAGTAACCAATTTGTGTACCAAGTTTAGGCTTTATCAGAATGGAATCAATTTCAAATTGATACGGCTAAATAGACACGAGAGTATTACTGTAGAACATAGGAGATTGGGTATTGATGGCAATATAATAGTGGTAGATTTTGTTTTTTTTATGATGTCGACTGAATTTTAAAATAATGCCCACTTCGATGATCACGAAAACTCTCACAGATTGATCCATTTTTTTATTACATTATAGGTCTGTTGGACCAGTCTTTTTTCTTTATTTTTTCGTCTTACAGTGCAGCGTTTGACCACAAGCCACTTGATGTTAAAAAACAATGCGGTTTAAAGATAAAGCATGCTTGCCTAGAAGGCATCTCTTTCCCGCGACTTGAAGACTCCCAGGTTATAGCAATCGGGAAATAAATACTCCGACAAAGAGTTCTAATCCTTGATATCCTGAGTAAAAATAACTTAAAATTTTCTCATGAGCTTAAAAAATGTACCTACACACAATAATTTTAATTAAATTAAAGCAATAGATTTCTAATAGACCCGGGTCTCGGACGCTGTGCTAACGCGCGCACCATATTAGCTGTGCAGGTCACAAAGTTGCGAAAGGTACTACACCAAAAAAAAAACACTTCAAACAATGATTTGTACTAATGATGAAGACCTACCTAATGCTGTTGCTCCGATTCAACCTCGAGCCCTGTGCGTCCCGGTGCATGATGAGCTTATTGTGTGTGAGTGAGCTGCGATGGTGTGAGTTAGGTGAGGATGTGTGGTTGTGCGCCTGCGCAGAGTGCAGCGACGTTAGCGACTCCATCGACTCGCCCTCCGACAGACGCCCGCTGGCTGAGTATGTGTTGCTGAAATGGGTACACGTGATGAAGAGTGCTGGCCAGCTGTAGATGATATATTTTGAGACTATTTTCTTTTATTTTTTATTAAATAGTGGCAAACAAGCCTGATGGTAAGCTGTCACCGTCGCCTATGGACATTTGCAACATTAGGGGTGTTGTCAAAGCGTTGCTGACCCTTATGAACTTTTTTCACACCCATCTTAAAAGACTGCAATTTGTAGCACTGCAGAAAGACTTGTGGAGGAAGCTCGTTCCACATTTTAGACTAGTGGAACGCTAAACTTCTCTTTGAAGAAACTTGTTTTGTCATTTTGTTAGAAGTTTTTTTAACCATCGGCATCGTAGCTCATTGACGTTTTGACCCTCGCCGAAGTATTTATTTTTCTATTTAGCGCTCAGTCTGGAGCGTCCAACCCGGCGACGCCTATGTTCGTAGTAGCTATTCCATATCGTCACAGAGTGTCTATGTGCGCTTGGATCCCACCAGTTACATAGATAGGTATGCCATAGTAGTAATCAGTCAGTAGAAAAGCCATGTCGAAGGCCTTCGGGCGGCCAGAAAACTCGATAATAGAGTTGGCTACTAACTCATACGAAAGAAGAAGGGATCTAATTATATAGTTACCCTTAGATGGAAGATTCTTTGTCATAGCATTTCTTTTTTTTCTCCATAGTCTGGTGTCACCAGAAATTGGAGAAAAAGATAACTTCAATTTAGTACTCTTTGTATCGTGTTGAGTATGTAGGTAGCTACTACTTTATACTCCCCAGTATATATGCTAACTATTCAAAAATGACTATCGCTAATGCCATAATAATACCTCTATTTTATTAAGTATTTCATTTTTTTTACAATTATTATGTAGATTGTAATTCCAACTGGCCAACGGAAACAGGATTCAAAAGCTCTGATATTGATACAAACAATGCACATATAACACAGTAACATTTACAAGACTCAGCACAAGGCATTAGAAACGCGCAAGTATGCAGGAGGATATATAGAATGATTAGAAACATGGCAATGATCATGGCAATGCAATGAATCAAACAGTATGATTATCACATTCACATCACTGAACAGTCAACAACCGACCATAAACAAAAATAACTAAAAAAATAGTTCAGTAAGTACCTGTGTCTCAGCCAGGGAGCATACGGTATTCCATAGTCAGATTTGACCTCCGAGTATGCCTGCGTATCAGAAAGACTGCCGTCGCTGATCTTCATCCCACCTCTTGGTGTAATCCTGGAATACATAGACAATGTTAGAAAACTAGCTGTCCCCCGTGTGGTCTTAAATTTATCCTGTTAAAAAGTATCCTACGTCCTGTCCCAGGGTTCAAAATATCTGGGTGCCTAATGCCTTTGATTGATTGTTTGATTGAAAGACGCGTGAACAGACATGACAGGGACGGAGAGTTATTTTTGCATTACATACATACACACATTGTACACACACACGCACACACACATTACACACATGCATACATTTATGTATTACATACATTAATTATTGGGGTTGATTCTGATTAGAATTCAGCAAATTCAACTAATAAATATTAAATATGCATAAAATAACACCATTGGTTTTATTTTATCCAAACTTTGTGCATCCTACACGGAATACAACGTCAAACTGACAGGTTCCCACAGGTAAGAGATATTTGAAGTAAATAAACATTGATATTGATAAGAATATTGATGTTTGCTCACTTGTCCATGGCTATTAAATGAAAAATCTACCTAAAAGTATGAGACATCTTCAAGTTATCTTTCATTCACTAACATAATTTCACACCAGACATATGATATTTTTAATTTGTGTTCATAACGTCCGCACTGCACTAAATGTTTGTTCACAATGTGTAATTTATAATTTGTATATACAGAGTCAGATCAAGTGGCAACGTAAATATTAACATCAAGTTTATCAATGAGGAAAGACAATAGGGCTTGTACTGGGTACAGTTAATAACATTAATGTTTTAGATATCGTTTTATTTAGATTAAGTAAACAAACATTGCTTGTGTACCCTATCATTACACTTTATACTGTATGTTCATTTGAATAATTCATACAATAAAATATGGGGCAACAACCTATCAACATATGTATGTACTAGATAAAAGACGCTTAATTTGTTAGTTAAAAGATTGTTTGATTTTAAAGACCAACACTTTATGTATATACAACCTAATTTGCCTAATGGACACATTGATGGTACTGAATTTAATTTAAGTCCTTTTCTTTATCTATGAAATGGAGCCAATCACTATATCAATCAAAACATTATTAGGTTATTAGTTGAAGTGCTTTGATGTATTTTAGATACTCGGTAGGTACTCGCTAATAGCATAAAATTATTGTTGAATACCTACATTAAAGTAATTAAGAGAAAAAATTATATGGAAATATGTAAAAAAAATTCAGCAAAAGTACAACCCTGTTTGTCTAATTTCAAAAGTAACAGACAGTCATTTAGTAAGACAAGAAGCATTGTGTTGTTGTCTCTTGCTTGCTAAATGGGATTAATTAAAAGTTTCAGCGGCATAACAAGATGTCAGCTCAATGACTGTCAAGGACTAATTGAGAATTTACGACTACAGTATCAGCTGATAGCATGATGTTATACTCTGAAGCAAAGACTTTAATTGAGATATAATATGTATATTGAATTTGAATCTGAAATTCATATAATTTTGGGCAAAATGAAGATATCAGGGCATCAAATGCATCAATTCATTTCTAATATGGGATTAATAATTCAAATTAAATTAGTAGGTATTGTTGTGAAAAATAAAATAAATAAATAAATATTGGGGACAGTTGCACACAAATTGACCTAGCCCCAAATTAAGCTCAAAACTTGTGTTATTGGTACTAGAAAACGATATACATACTTATATATAGAGAAATAAATACTTATAAATATAGATAGAAATATCCAAGACTCAGGTACAAATATTCATGCTCATCACACATATATTTGCCCTTACCGGGATTCGAACCCGGGACCGCTAGCTTCGCTGGCAGGGATACTACCAACCGGCTAGCGCGTCGTCAAAATAGTAATAGTAATTTCTTCATTGAATATCAATAAAGCTACTTAATCAATTTATAAATGTAGCGATTATGTCAATGACTCATGATCACAGATATTATATTGTAGACTAGTTTCGCCCGCGGTTTTGCCCTGGTCTTCGCGTTATCCTGCAGGAACCTTTTTCCGGGATAAAAAGTACCCTATGTCACCTATGTGTTAATCCAGGGTATAAGTTATCTCCATTTCAAATTTTATCTAAATCGGTTTGTAGTTACGGTGATACGTGGTAACAAACATTCACACACACACACACAAACTAGCATTTATAATATTAGTAGGATTGTTATTTAATGAAGGTGTCTGTTTTGAGTCTAGCTAGCTTGGTAGTAATTTATTAAATTTCTAGAAATACCGACCTGTGATGGTGGAATAATGCAGCAAATTCATGTGTGCCAGGCTTAGGCAGCGACTGCGAACCCAGTAGCCTCTCTCTAACAGAAGCAGATAGTTGGGCAGCTGCTGTACCACCGAGTGAGAAGGATTTGGGTCCAATTCCATTCTCTGTAAAGCAATGCAACAGAAATTTAGTACTTACTTATCCAAGGAGACATTTTCTTGGAAAATTTGGAATTTATTGAACTATAAATACATACTGTGGATTTGCAGATTTTGAAGATCTTGAGTACAGGTTTGAGTACCACCAGAGACTTTGACCTTTGTTCTAGGAACTGCCGACACTTGGGCCGTCCGTCCACCTGAAATTTAATTGAAATTAATCCTCATAACCTAGCTTGCATTGAACGAAATAAAATTCAAATCATAACGAAAGAAAGTATTTTCCGCTAGTATATAGTATTATCTGTTTTCGCAAAAAATTCACTTGACGACTTGAGGAGAGTTGCGATCGCGTCTTTTTTTGTTTGTTTTGTTTTGTAAACTTTCGCGATAACAATACGTCACAAATGACAAATCAAATTGATTGACAGTTTGACAGTACTGTCAGTCACGAGGTTTTAAGTTAGCGCCATCTAGCGATGAGTAGTAAAGCTTTAAATGTACGGTATTTAATTAAGCTACTGAATAGCAGATAGTGCAAACCTCAATTACCATCCTTAAAATGTAAAATACGCACCGTGGCCTTGGCTATGCTGCGGTGGACCATTAGACTGAGGTGCTGGCTGTTGCACTCCATTCTGCCTTTTTACGTATCCAAAACTTTGAGGAACTTTGGCTTTACTTGACGAACAGGTGCTTCCATTTCCACCACTGGATACACTCGATGGCCTCGATTGGGCACCACTCGGAGATTGGAGCTGAAAAATATATAAGTAGGTAAGCATTACATTTTATTATGCATATCTGTAAACATACTTGAGTGTTGATTAGGTATGTACCTATAATACTCGTATAATTAATATTATTTCGATAAGTAGCATAATAAGTCAATGTTTATTCCCTACCTGTGCTCCACTCCTTGACGAATGCTGACTAGACGAGTTTGCAGCGTACTGAAATATTTAAAAAAATGCAATGAGAATAGGATATACCAACTGTTTCACTCCATGCCTCATAGATCATGGATGGGCATGGGTTTGATGTCGCATGTCCATTGGAGGCAGATCTTAGTAAAAAGGAATGTTTAGAAAAAAATACTTTTCTTTAATCTTCTGGTATTTTTTTTTACTAAATAAGTATAACAAATTAAGTATTCGTAAAGTTCTACCTGCGGATGAGGAGCGATTCCTAGCTGCTGGGCCGCAGTTAGCTTCTCCCGCTTGTGATGCTGAGGAGAATGATGGCCCGTCCGACGCTCGCCTTTGCGTCCGTGGGACGGACTGGGCGGCGCAGGGGCAGGTTGACTCTGAAAATAAAAATTTTAGTGAGGTTTTTAGTCGTCGAGACATAACTTCTCGTGCTTTCATTCGACCATCAAATCATTTAACTAACGTCCTAATGAAAGCAGGTGATACGAGTTGTTGCTCCTTATTCTTCATACCAAGAACTCACAAAGAGAGAAAGACGAGAGAGACGAGATGTTTCTTCACCCACAAAATACCGAGGTAGGTACTAAATAAGTACCTACTTAAAGGACCAAATAATTTCACCGAAATGATAACTTCAAATCACAAACAAACTTCTGAATCTAGACTTGGCTACCTGCAGATGCAACAGATTTAATATCAAATATAATAGATATCTAACTATGTAACTGCTTGTCAAAATCCTTACAGAAATATTGACTTCATGCTAGTTAAGTGCGGCAATTAGTAGGTGTAGGTACCGATAGGTACCTGCCGTAAATCAAGAAGTACCGTCACTCAGTTGCATAAAAAGAATAACTTCCAGGTGTAGAAACAGCAACAAACAAAGAAAAACGCAAGCCTTACATAAAACAAATAAACTACAGTTATTTATTTACCGGAGCTCCGACCCCTGGCGAGTCCGTGTACTTCTTCCAGGTGGTGTCTTGCCTCGGCGCGGGGGGCTGGCGCTCCGTCTGCTGCCCACAGTCAGCCTTGCTCTTAGTGCGGCCCACCACTCGGTATACCACTCCGCTGCCGCCTTCCATTCCTCTGCTGCGTCCGCCGCTACGTCTGAAATTTTAACAAGGTAAGTAAGGCCTTATCTTCATTAGCCTATATTACGATCGATCGATGGCAAATTTTCTCATTTCTCTCTCTTTGAGAGAAAGCCTGTGTCCCAGCCCTTCTCTCAAAGAGAGAGAAGTGGGAAAATTTGCCATAATCAAGCACGCGGGCCTAGCTGTGATTACGCCAGTGTATGAAGGTTGAAATAATAGCCTAGAATAACGCAATTTTTATTTAACTATAAAATTTCCAGCTCATGTAAGTAGGTAATTTTAGTTTTATTCGGTCCCCAAGAGGTGAATTTCAACTGACGGTTATAAGGACAAGATAAATAGATCAACAGAAAAAAATTCTTCCAGATATCTTTCGATATCACGTTCAATATATTCGTGATTCAATCATGTATTATACGATTGAATTGACCAATACATAAATAATTGATATACTCGTTTACCGACGTAAGGTAGCAGGGTTGGTGGCAGGTTCCTCCCTCGCTAGAAACATGAATCAGCGAAGAACACGTGGTAAAAAACTACATTTAATTTTACAAAAGTCTACGTAAAAATACAACTTTAGCTACTTTATTATTATTATTTCGTAAAGCAAAAATTACATTTTTCAGGCAATGTTCCTAAACTATATTCAAATCACGATTACGCAAACGATATGTGTAGAAAAATTCCAATAGAAAGAGATAACCACATTATTACATGCGAAAATTTATACTGGTGTTACCTAGTTGCGTAAGGCTTTAGATCAAAGGAGATTAAACACAGGTCACAGGGCGCTCCAAAGCCTAAGCTTGACTGAACAAATGACTCAAATTGATACCGGATAATAAAAGGGACGGCCTCCTCTTTTTTATCCTTCCCACTGCGCAACATGTCGTTTCAACCTACTTTTGTGAACACATGGTAGGTAATCTAATCCGTTTTCATATCACCCATGTGACGAAGGGGTTAACAGATGAATGTGTTGGAGATCTAAGACAGTAAAGCAGAGACTGCATGATCAGAGAAAGACAGAAGATACACAGTGACTGGAAAAAAATCAAGACTTTCCTGTTGAGTCTTAGTTTCCAAGACCGATTCCTTCCAAAATGTAACCTTTTCCTTCCTTATTTTACCTTAGTTTTCCTTCAGACTCATAAGTCCTTCCCTTTTGACTCAGAAAGAAAATGTATTTCGGAAGGTCTTTTTCCTCCGTGTATCTATTACATTATCTAATGTTCATTTTTTTATTAACTGGAAGATGCCTAATTTATTCTGAACAATATTTAATTTTCTTTTGACAAGACATATTTTGGAATTAAAATCGCGGAAGAAACGTATTAATTTAATATACAGAGTTAATAATAAAATAGTAATATATAATCATTTTAGTACAGCCCTTGTTCATCATCACCAGTTAATATGATTTCTATGCAATTTATAATGCAATCTAAGTAGACAGGACAATAACAGTAGCTAGGTACAACTCTACACCCTACGATTACAAAATAACCAAACGAGTCAATGAACTTCACTATCCGATAGTTTATCTTACCTAGTTATTCATGTTATTGGTTATTATAAGCAACCGATAACATTGTAAACAAACAGCGGTGCATACCTACCTCCTTATTACATAATCTGGAGTTAATATAATTTAATGGAACTACCTATTCAGGAGTGAGTAGGACGCCAAGCGGTACGCGGTCGATATCGATAAATCAACCGCGAGCTTTCGATAAGTGGTGTCAGTCAGTTTATATTGACAGTAGCAATAGCAACCTTAGCCGCAGAAAAGATACCTATATCTCAGATATCAAACCACAACAAAATCCGTCTATTCCAGTTCCGAGTCTATAAATAAAAAAAACAAACAGACTTTTTGTGGGATTAGTTATTGTCATTAATTTATTGTAATTATTTGTTTTTCAAAAATGTATTATAAGTTACATTGCTAGTAACTGTCAAGGCGTCACCTCCTTTGTTTACTAATTTTCCCGCGGAAATCTACACTTATCTATATTGAAAGTTTCAACAAAATTGGTCTAACCATTTTAGCGGGAGAGAAAGATAAACTAACACAGACATATTCAGATTCATATAGTAAGTCATTAGAATCGTTAATAATAGTAACCATTTATGTATTTTTTATTTGAAAATACTTATCGATATTTTTATCGTCCTATCCCTACTCAGGAGGATCATTAATCACATCGTATTGCACTCATTCAAAAGATCAATGAAGTCTTTATGATGAAGAATAGGCCTCATTTATTTTGAATGCTGTAAAGAGGTCGCTATTTTGGTTTGCTTGATAAGGTAAATACACAAAGTGGACTACTACACAGAAGAAAATGACCTTATTATTTTTCAGGAAATAATTGATAAATAACAATTGCATATCATACTTTATGTTGTGTTACTCAAGTAACAATATGAAAATCTTTTTGAAGCACAAACAATTCTAACGTGGATGTAAACATTTGATTTAGTTAGATTTACTTTCACCTATAACTGTTAACGATAAAAAGTGACAACTTCGCCATGGGTGCACGTAAGGTAAGAGTAGGTAATCACCATAAAAAATGTAACAAATTAAACAAACACGAAAAATGGGCAGCATATTTCGCAAACGTACCGATTCAAACAAAAAAATTTCTCAACAAAAAACAGCGAAGTGGAAAAACTCTCGCCCGCAATAAAGATTACGATAAGATGGAAAAGTGCGTAAACTTTTTTTAAGTTACCCACCCGGTTCTGCCCCACTTACGTAAAGTACCACAATTACATAGAGTGAGAAATGCAACCCTCTAAGGAAACGGAAGTTAGCGAATCTCGAGCAGAAGGACTTGTTTTTTTTTCTTGTCCTTCAGTGTATAATAGGTACTGCTTTTTTGAGGTACAGGTAAGACACCCTTGTCCTATCTATAGATAGGACAGGTAAGTATAAAGCAAAAATCCTCTATGTGTTCCAACCGAAGCCTGATGCTATGAAAATAGAAGGTTTTCTAACAGACTTTCAAAAAAGGCCCGATCGACGACGTTAGTGACTTTAGAGAAAGCAAATACTTTAAATAAATATCTCTATCCAAATAAGGTCTCTAAGAAAAAAATCCGGAAACATCGCCTGAAAAATATGTAAATTCGCGAAAAACTGAGGGTGCTTTTTTTCTATGGGATTATTGTATTAACGTTTTTTTGCCTACCCGTGCGAAGCCGGGACAGGTCACTATAAGAGCACAAGAGAGCAAGATATCAAGAATAAGGCGAAGGAGCAGAACACCCTTCTTTGTTTTCCGATAAGTATTATTTGGGAGTCAAGAGTGTGGAGAGTCGAAAACTTGAATAGGTATTGCCGCTAATGAAATAATTTTAATACCAGCCTGCATAATCGAACAGGAAAATCCAGATCAGTCATTATTCATACTTATTCATATTCATGCACGTTCTATTGCCCACATTTTTCTCTCCCTTTGCTACCACCGCTACGTAAAAGGAAAGCATTCCGGCGTGGCAAGGAGATATTGCACTTTTTTCTGAGGCGGCAGGTTAAGCAAACTGTAACAGATTGCATTGCAGAACTTTGCGGTACGAATACCGCAGTGCCCCATTTTACGGGCATCGCAAATGAGATGCAATCTGCATCGCACTTTGCTTTTGAAAAAAAAATGGAGAATATAAACGAGCTCTGCAGACGAGGCTTTCAAATATTGAAATGTTTTTAATTCCAGCCAATTTTCTAAGGCAAATTTTCAAATTTTATTTAATAGGAATTACAAGTAGGTATACTTTTAAAAAAAGCAAAGAAACGTCTGTAAAAATACATTTGTTTATCGTTGGTTAGTTAGGTTTATTTTAAAATAAAATAATTTCTTTAGAAATACTTGAATTTATATAAAAAACAAGTAACAAAACCTTCTTCATTTTTTATAACCTCTAAAAAATAAATTAGTTTAGAGGTATACTCACACTGAGAAACGAGCAAAGTTGCTAAGTTGTTTGTTGGAGCATGATGAATGTTTTGGCATAATGCCATCCATGTTACCTCTTGTTTAACTTTTATAATGGCACTGTACCAATTCTAGTCACAGCACAAATATTTATGCAATACACCATGTGCCAAAAAAATAAGCATTTGAAAACTAGAAAAAGGCCCAACAATAAAAGTTATAGGCCAAGTCATACCAAGTTGCTGATAGGAATGTCCATAAGCAACAGTGACCGCTCATTAATCACCATCAAGTGGGCCGTCTACTTGTTTACCACGCTATTACAAAAAAATGTATTCGACAGATTCTCAAACATGTCGCAGTTCCGAAATGTGACAATTCCGCTACCGTCTTGTCGTATCTCTACCATAAACAAAGGAAACCCAAATAGCAATCGAAATGAGACACATCCTTGTACTACCTCGTTACAGTCGGGGATGAGTTCCCTCCAAGTCGCCTTTATACCCGTGGATCAAGGTTCAACGGAACGTGAATACATTGGAATGTAAGGTGCAAAGTAAATCGTAAGGTGCATTAATCTACGCCCCATGCCTACGACTCCGTTGTCATTTGAAACATTGGAGTCTTAATGAAAACAGAGCGCCTCTAGCCACGTACTAATGATGACGGATCTCTTGAAAGGAGCAGCCTTCTAGTTCTTCATTATCTCAGCGGAACCCTGCAGTCATTTTTGCTAGCTCATCATTATTTTCCCTCAATGATGAATAGAGTTTTTGTCATATTTTGAAGTGAGAGCATTGACAATACGGATTCGAGGCTCGACGAGATGTGAATGAATTACGGGAGTAAACACAGATGCTGTGGTGTGGTCTGAATAAAAATAGCTTGAAAAAAACAGACGGGGAAATTATGGAGGATTCTTTTGTTTCCTTATTTTGAACATGAAACACAAACTGAGACTGAGATTACTTTTTAAAAATAAATAAAAAACACCCAAATCTATATTTATAAAAGTATATGTTTGATTGTTACTTCTGAACTCGGAAACAGCTGAACTGATTTTTAAAAATTTAGGCACACAATAGATACAGTACTCATTTATGTCTAGATTTAACATGACAGTTTTTTTTGTTACTGTTTCATAGCGCTTCTGAGTGTAATCTTTGTTATTGAACACGTAGCGAGCGGAAAAAGCCGCCGACAATAACTAACACAGCAAGTGAATCTAGACTTTGAACTCGCCAGTCAAAAAATACTGAAAACGTATACCTAGAAAAGACAAAGCATTAGCTAGGATGCTGAAATCACTGTTGGCAATCAAATTACGCTGTAAGATTCAATAACATTGCCAACCCAATCGATTTCACTGTTACACTAGACATGTACCTACCTAGCTTCTATATCGACGTAGCTTCATCCTAACGTACAGACCTATACCTACCTACAGTATACAAGTTTACAAATCGACAAGAGAAGTCGTGAAAGCAGACTCCAGAATGCTAGCGCAGGCGGATATCCTCAGCATTTCAACTTCAATACACTTTGTTATTTGCTATCATCAAAGTGCTGTAGAGTTGGCTGTGTGCATCGACGTTTGAAGATACTAACTTACACCTTTGTTAAATCGAGAACGGAGTGGAATACCTGCTCTAGTTTCAGTTTTGCACTGTTATGATTCACAGAAAACAGATATAAAATTTTATACTGGCAAAAAAATATTTCAGTATGCAAGAAAATGTTAAGATTTATTATTGTTTGATGATGTCCCAGAAGAGGAGAATATGCTTTGAAAAACATCACACATTTATACTTATTTGCAAACGTGATATTTTGAGCATCATCTACACAACAAGGTTTTTTTTATTACTGACCAAAAAAAAAACAAATAAGATGTTGTTATAAGTATGAGTATACGCGAGATAGCGTTGTTTTCAAGCTACAATTTTATTGCTAACTTTATTTTACATGTAGTGATTCTCTGAACAAAAACCCATTCTAAGAACAAAAGTTTGGACTGAAGACGCTTCATTAGATCTATTTGGCGGCGGACCGAGAAACTTTGTTGTATCAGCGACCCCACACGCTTACCCTCGTCAAACTTGCAAAGCTTCCTATAAATGAATACCATAGTATTGATGGTAAGATACTTACAACAAAGCTGAACTGATGATATGAATCTCTTATTATACGATAGGTAGCACCTCAGGATGTCACGGAAATAAGTGAAAATATTAGACAAATAGGAACATCTTTTCGCAAGTTTACCTACAAACAATAACATTCAATCACGCATTAATTAGAAAAGATACGACGGTTAAAGACCCAACCAATGTACCTACATAAAAATTTCAGAACGAAACGAAGCTATTTCAGTCTGCTTTTTAATCTCTAGTAAGAAAATTCAAATACTTAAGTAATTTTATCAACGAGCAGTGTAAAAATGAAAGCTCAACAACGAAGTTATCAGCATTGCAAGCGCTCCAGCATGCTCATTAAAATTTCAACATAGGTACTTAGCTGTACAAACAGCCAGGCATGCCCGTATCCGAACAGGAATTTAAAAGTTTTCTGCATTTTCCGTATTGCCTGATGCTCCATTTTTTCGCGCTTTGTTGCAGCTGCTATGTTAGCGTGTTTTGCGTCCGACAGAAAAGTTGATATGCGGGAAAATTTAATTTCCTTTGCCTCTCTTTTAGACAGGCGAGACTGGGCGCGCGGTCAATAAACTTTCCCCGTGAGGCCACGTGAAAAATACTTTCACAGCTTTTTAATTACTACAGTTGCCTGCAATAACATGCAGAGATTTCATAATTCCGAAAAAAAATATGTAGAATATCTACAATTTTTTTTATTTTTTTAAAGTTACACTAAAAATTATGTAAGCAATTAACCATCATCTTGTAATGTACTGTCTAATCTATACATAATTACAAATATAATAAATAAAACGAGTTAACGAGACTATCAAACAAATTTTTTTTGATAGATTTTTTCTACATGTGTAATTTTTTTTGCGAAATTTTTTACTAGGTACACAACTTTTTTTTTTACTAATTATGAAATGTATTTAGGTACATAGTAATGCAGGTGACTTTATTTACTATCATTTACGAATTTAGTAATTAAAGATGAATTAAAAAAAACATATTCTCAGGCTATTCCTTTACTGTAGGTGATCAAAGCAACGTCTATTGGGATTGGGAATCTTCCGAACTATATTAATAGGTAAATATTGAATGAAGTACGCTTGAATGGAATTCATTCTACATTTGTAAATCACTTGAGAGCTAAGTGCACTGTACGGTGTCCAATCACGGGTTATGGTCTGAATACGGCAAATGTGGATCAATCATGGCAATCTGCAATCGAGATGCATTCAGATTGCATCCAGGCCCAGTGGACGCAGGGAGGCATTCATAGATTTTTGGAGCCAAGTATGATTTTCATATTTCATCATTTGGTTAATACGTTTGTTTTGGTTCATTATCAGCATATTACGTTCTCACTGCTGGTACTCGCCTTCTTTCAGAAAGAGAGTATGGGCCGTAAACCACCACGATGGCCCAGTGTGAATTGGTAGATGTCATTTGCTCTTGAGTGTCCACAACATAGGTATCTGTATACATAGGTATCGTTTTAAAGTGATCACAATGTATCCTATTGAATAAAGAAAAATTGACTTTTGACTTTTATCAGTATTTTAACCGACGAAAAAACGGAGGAGTTCTCTATTCAACCATATATATATTTTATGTGTTAGCGGCTAAATTCATCGTGTATGAAGTGATTTTGGACCATTGAAATATTTCACTCATTCATCCTCTCTTAATACTAGCAACAATGTAGATACATTATGTGAAACATAATTATGAAATCATTAGCTTTAACGATCCAGTACGAAATGGGGCATTAATTAGCGTTTGTGTTTGTGCAACTGGCTGTATGACATAAAATCATACAATTTATTTATACCTGCCATCGTAAGAACAAGAAATACTTTCCGACTCTCCCAGTACTGACGGTCATAGAATACAGAATTCACTTTGCTACGAGGATATTATTTAGAATGCATATATCAACTTAGAATGAGACGATTGTAGCAGAAGGTTGATGCACTTTTTGTTACGTAGTTGATACGATTGCTATTCGCCTCGTAGCTCTTATAGAAATCACCTATGTAAGACATACATCTATAGTAATACTAGTTGCGCTCCGCGGTTTTACCCGCGTCTTCCCGTTATCCCGCAATAACCATTTTCTGGGATAAAAAGTACCTTATATGTTAATCCAAAGTATAAGCTATCTCCATTCCCAATTTCATTCAGATCCGTTCAATAGTTTTTGCGTGAAAGAGTAACAAACATCCATCCATCCATCCATACTCACAAACTTTTACGTTTATAATATTAGTAGGATTTTAAAGAGGTAAACTTTTTTGATGACTTTTTTAATAAGTTTGTTTGTTTGGAGGGTAGTCTCCTAAACTACTGAAACGATTTTTTCCGATTCCGAAACTTCTTTGATTATTATTAGAAGGCTACATTATCCCTGAGTTTCATGTATGTTTTATTGTTGTAGAGTTTTTAGTGAGAAATCACGATATTTGTAAAACAAGTCAGCGGTTTGCAGGATAAAAACTAGTCAGTGTTTATCCAGGGCATAAATCTCCATTCCAAATTTCACTCAAATCTTTTAAACCATTTCAGCATTAATAAGTAACAAACATACACGTTCCTTCGTAAAATTTTGAATTTATAATATCTTGCGATATATGAAGTACCTACCTATGTATTGTAAGTATGCTAAAGAAATCTGAAACTATACTTTTATAGCATTTGCGAGTTGATGAGTCAGTGAAGTAGCATTTGGTTTATTGAACGAACTTTAAACAGTTGTTTTGTAGAAGATACAACATGAGCTGAGCTACTTTACTCAGCAATAGAGAGAGATGAAGAAAAAATAAAAACATGTTTTGATTGAATAAAAATAATAGTAAGTTTGCTCATGCAATTCTCGTAACGACGGAGTCGGAGTCTTAACTGATTCTCACGTAACTATTTTATTATTCTATGCTTAACAATAAGTGTGATTTAATAATTCCACGTTCAAGTGAATTCTAACCTTGTCGTTCCCGTTCAGCATATCATGAATCATAAGTACTTAGCCCTCCGCAAGCGCAGTGGAATCGATTTCTCGCTCGTATTTACATCCACCCAAACAAGGGGTAGTAAATTCTTACCAATTTTATACCCGATTCGAGTTGCCCTCGAATGATATTTTCGATACTAAGTATGACTGACTGTATATGGAGATACTCCGAACTACGAGACCGTGTTAAGAACTCAATACTATTTTACTAATTATGACAATTTTGATCATCAAATTATTATTATTACAAATGCGAAATTTGTGATTGGCTGATGTGTACGTATGTTTATTGCTTCTTTACGTTCAAATGATGGATCAGAGTGAATTTGAAATGGGAAAGCTTATATAAGACTTTATCTTATAGCTTGTATAGATGTATAAACAGGAAAAAGGTTGTGCACAGCTAGTGTGTAATAACTTATAACGTGTTAATTTTTCTTTAACTTATAGTGTTTATTCTCTAAGATTAGAATATGTAACCAGTTGCTGTACCTACATGGCGGGAATGTAACGTCAGCAATTATTTATTTACCGTAATATTGTTGAAAACGTTACACAGCCTATGTTGTTTATGTAGCTGTTAAATCACTTTCAATATAGTTAGGCATTGATACATTGGACACCTGTAAACTAATCCCCAGTACTTGATACTTTCAAGGTAAAGGTCGATCTATATAAACAGGTCTTATATAAAACGAGTACGTATTTTTGATATCAATACTCGGAGCCGATACTTTTACCCTACTCAATTTTAATAAAATGTATGGCACTTTGTTTCACATTTATATCGCAAGCATATGTTTAGATTTGATCAGTAAGTTCACGTTTCAGTAAAAGGAGACACGATGAAGTTAAATGTACCGAATTGATAAATTCTGATGTTTTGGTGTTCGTGTCTATAAAATGCTCTCTGCGGGACTAATTTAGTTTTTGTCATTTTTTTATTATTACGCAATGTCAGGAACAGGAAAAATAAAAACAAAAATACGCAACGACTGCATAATTTTTAAGGGGTACCTTTGCTTTGCACATATTATACCTAATCATGTTTAAAAATGTTAAGTAACTCAATTTTGGTCCATTGAGCCGTTTAGGTACGTGTACGTGTTCATTTTCTTACTAGACTGTTTTCATAAACAAATACATATGTAACCCCAATATCTTATGCCAGCTAACGCGAGAAAATACGGTCTTTGCTTGAATCTTTAATAACATTGCGAATTCAATGAAATTGAAGACGGGATCGGACCGGATTTCTCGCTCCGTTCTTGTATAAAACCAATACGAAGTAAGTATTAATAAGGGTCAACCCACATTGGTCAGTACAGAATCAGTTGAATCCGGCTGGAATCAGCTATATGACTATGGCTTTTTACCGTTTGTATTTTTTTTTTATAATATGAAAAGATTGCCTACATATTATCGACAAAACATACAAAATGTGCTTTATTTTTATTGCTTTTCAGTTAAATACAATGTTTTTAACCTGTTTTGTAGCAGTTTGATTGTTAGTCAGGTTAACCGAATTATATACATACGTCAGTGGCAATAGTTTGTAAGAACCAAGGAACCGATTTTAACCCGGTCGCTATGTTTTGCTTATATTTAGGTATGTTATCTACCTAATGTTTGAAGAATTATCTTCAACATAAACTTTACAACGCTAAACGGGGTCTTGAAGGCTATAATGAAGTTGGAGTAAAAAACTTCGCTGCCCATTTAAACGCTGAAGCTCAGAAAGAGCAGAAGCAATCACCATGAAAATGCTTACCTACTATTTGAACCAATAAGGTGAAACGAGTCTTGTTTTATTTGTATCCAGAGTTTTCAAAAGGTTTCTCGGAAACAAAACAAAGCTTTTACGGTCCTGAATTTGTGCATCTCCAGGTATTTCCTCGATTTGCAAAAATAATCCAAAAGTAACAACACAACATTGTATGTTTCACTGCCAGAACTATTTTCAGTTAAACCAATACAAAGAAGTTACAAAAAGACACTAAGCTTTCAGCTTACCAAATAACTAACAACGCGCGATGGCATAAAGACGTTTTATTCAAACTTTCAAATGTTATTTCTTGAACCATAAAATGATAATATATAAACGCGATATTGTGCCCGGGATGGTGACCACATGTCGCATTACAAAACATCGACTTGCCACTTGCGAACAGCCAGATGTTTGCAAGGTTATTGCCTCCTGGACAATCAAATAGACTAATATTTCATTTCAAGCTCTAATTAGACAATAGACCGTTGATTAAAATAATATCTCACCAATTTCGTCAATCCAATATCCATTTGTTACGAAAACATTCACAATAACGTTTACTTCTTACAAAAGTTTTTCAATAAAGCACCGTACGTAAGCTTATAAAGTCTAACGCGAAGCAAAGACACATAGCAAGGCAACACTGATCATTACATTACTTCCGCGGAACTATTCAACTAGCGTATAAAAATTACAGCAAACTATTGTCGTACTCCCGAGACCATGCGGTGGAAGGCACAACGCGAATGGTCCACTACGTGTCTAACACTTATTAACTAACACCATTAAAGAGTCGTACGATTTCAGTTCACGAGATTAGGTTCGGGCGCGATCGTTTCTTAGCGATCCTTTGTTAAGGTCCATGGCGTCAGCTGTGATCGGCGGCTCGGTTCAACCAACACGGAACGATCGATGCCGGCAACAGATTTACATTTTCCGAGGAGGAAATCGGGAAAGTTTGCCACGTGCGTTCGGTTCGGGCGGCGATAACGGCGCGCCCGCACGCTGGTAGTGCGCGCCGCCGAGTGCCGCTCGACCAGCCGCCGCCGCGCCGCCACCGTCGCCGCCGCCGTACGTAGCCTGTCACACGCTACGACACCGCGACATCCGCACACCCGAACCCACATTGACGTTTACACAATCGCTTAGGCACCGCCACTAATCCATTTCAGAACTACCAACGATTAGTTCCTGAAGTCAACTTCAGGAATAGTCAATAGACCAATTCATGTAATACACTATTAGTTAGGATACATCAAAAATCTCATGAGCCATCTATTGACAGAGTTTTCTAGAAACATCACGTCGGCGCGGATGAAATAAAAGGGATTCGGAGAAAAACATGAAATACCAAATAGGGAAAGTACGGTTTTATATTGAGACGGTTAAGGTCCCGAATGGTGTTTTACTGTTAGGGGCGGTTAGGGTTGAAACGATGGTGGGCTAGGGTGCGGGACGCGGGGTGTGAGACGTAGGAATATCGATTTTGGTCACCCCGCCCTCTCCCCTATCGTTGCGACGGTGTGAGTGCGCTGTACGAGTCCTCGCCGGGAGACTGCTGTCTAAACGGTGGAAACCAGCGTCCGAATAAAGGAAGCGTTGGACAAAAGCTTATCTCACACCATTGTCACGTGTTTGCTGTCACCTGTCGACTATCTCAAACGACGGACAAGTGTCGGAGTCACAAGGCAAAAAACAAACGTCTACATAACCGAATCAGCAAAGGCACTCTGCACCGTAGGGCGAAGCCACCACACTCAAGATATTATATAGCCTCCCCTTGCACTAAAGTACTCCTTGGGGTACGTTGTTTACTTCCCGCATCCATGTAATTGTGTCTTTAATTATGTTGGCCTTCTCAGCGTAAACATCCTATCGCGTCTGTAGTAAAATATTTTTTTAAATGAAATTATAACTTTGTTTGGATCTTTGTTCTCATTCAATTGGAAAAAAATATAGTTACTTATCATAGCCACTAGTATCTTGTATACTTAGTCTATTCCCACTAGTTCTTAAATATACGTAGACATAGAAAATGGTTGTATTTTATTTGATAGTGAAGAAAGGCGGGCCGACCACTTGTGGATTTGAAAAGCCCAGCCTGCCAACGAACGGCATTGGAAAATGGATTTGCTCACGTTCATGCTTCTTAGATAATACCACGCGTATGAAATCAAAAAATTGGTAACTATTTTTTCAGATATAATAATATCTCAACACGCCCCTATACTCGTACCAAAATTACATAATTCCTGGCTTTAAAACCCTCTTATGAAAATTCAGGAATTATTACAGTGATAATATATTAATAAACGAAGTGGAAACTGAAAAAACCGGCGTATTCACTTGAATGCCAGCGTGGCCCCCGCCTCACTGCCATTAAAAAGAGCAAGCACTCATCGCGGCAATGAATTTCACGCCTAGAGGGAGAGATTTAATTTGAGTTTTACGGTCACCAACACTGTATTCGCAAAAATAAACTCAAATAAATAAAATCTTACCTTTCGTCCAGTTGCTGAAGCTGTGAAGGCTGCTGGTAGTTCAAACGACGGCCATACAACGATGCACCACCTTCCGACATGTAGCCATCCATGATGTCGTTGTTTCTTTGACACTCCATTTCACCAATGTTGATCCGCCTAAGGCAATCGCCGTCTGACATATAGCCTGATGCAATTTCCAGATCACAGTAATCTGGATTTGAAAACCCTGGACCGTAGTTGATTCTATCTCTGAATCCTGCGGTTTCACGCCCAAAATTGGCTTTTACCGTATTGGCATGATGGGGGTATCCGGGGATATTTTTCTGCGTTAAGCCAGTCGTCCTCATTGGCAGCGTTAAGTGGCTGTTGTATCCACGTAATAATGGTCTCATAGGAAGCACATTCATCATCGGATTCTCATCGTCGCCTAATGAATTGTCACGACAATGTGATGGAGTGCTGGATCGACTGTCACTGTCATGTTTTCTGTTTATTTCTGTCAAGGTCCTGTTAGGATCGAATGATGACTTTGATGGTAAATTTCCCTGTATCCGACTTTGTGAAGCTTCTTTTTCGGAAATTTCTGCTTCGTTAATTACATC
This sequence comes from Opisthograptis luteolata, assembly GCA_931315375.2. NCBI lineage: Eukaryota > Metazoa > Arthropoda > Insecta > Lepidoptera > Geometridae > Opisthograptis > Opisthograptis luteolata. The sequence goes on from OV928036.1 coordinate 6,080,790, forward strand.
ATTAATGTAAGTTGTGTTCATATTAAGCCTCTTATTCGGCATTATATTGCTAGCAGTCTTTGATATATCTGATCCAGATTCACTAGATGGACGGTATATGACGCTACTACTATCACTTGAATTTGAATGCTGTCCTGTTGTACTGTGTGTGGAATTAGAATGAGAACTTTCGGACATCTGTGAAGTGTGACTTGGATTTCCTGGATTCACTGGCATTGGAGATACTGCTAACGTTTGCTTCTGGGTTATTTCTTTACTTAAGTTAGATTGTTCTCTGCTAAATGGAAGTGCACTTACGTTATTAGTAGAATTTAAACTAGAATTGCTTTGTATAGGACTTAATTGACTATTTGTACTTTTGTGTATAATGTGCCTGTCATCTTTTGAAATCTTAAAAGTTCCTTTGACAGCAGCAGTAGGTTTTGGAATTCCAGTATGGTTGGGCGTGCCAAAGTTTTGTCCATTCGGTGGTATTTGTGGCTGGTTAGATTGGTTCTTTGTTAATGTATCTTGATATCTAGATTCTGAGTTATTTTCAGTTCTTTGTTCACTCAGTTTCATTTGGCTTCCCGATAGTTTCATCATTTTTGACTCCAATTTAGATTTTTGATTCCTTGTGTGATCATCAATTTGATTCAGTTTGGTATTGCTAACTGATTTAGGAGCTGCCAGTTTGGATTCTTTATCTCGACCGGGCAATTTAGGACTGTTCCTAGATTTGTCACTACTGCTTGTTTTACTGCTAGTTTTGCTTAGGTTTGAGGAAGATTCTTTAGGGGCTTTTGAACTAACTAACTTAGATTTTAAATTTTTCCCAGACTTATCTCTTGATAATGTATCGTTCTGTTGTCTTATTGTTTTAGGGCCAATTATATTAGATGATTTGATATGTGTGTTTTGTGCGTTGGATGATTCGTTGAGACTTAGGCTAGAGTCGGATCTCTCGCTCTTAGCTGAGGAGAAACCGCTGGAAGAACTAGTGCGTTTTGATACTGCTGTGGTTTTATTTTGTTGTTTTTCATTACTTATTTTGTCTTTGTTGAAGAGTTTCAACTTGTCGAGCATGGAATGCTTTGTTGGTGTCCCATTGTGGCTGTTTGGCGTTTGGGAGTGTTGTTGGTTCGGAGTTGATAAAGTCGATGGTATTTTGCTTCCGGGTGCCAGTAGAGATGAGTTCGGTCGTGATCTATGGACAAAGATTGTTTTCATAATGTAACAACTGCAGCTCATTAGAAGAAAAAAAAACAAATTAAAAACCTAAAAGATGAATCAACAATTGTATGTTACCCTTTCAGATATATTATATTAACAAAAAGAAATCATCATTGAAAAACATCTACTAAAAATAATTCAGCAGTGAACTTACCCGGACGACGACGTTGGCGCTCTCGGTATAAAGCTGACAGCCCCTTGACCCAAAGGACTTGTGGAGCGACTGGAACTGGCTGAGAGGCCACTCTTGCCACCTGCAATAGAACAACATCATTTTACGAGTGTTAACACAGTGGTGGAGTACACCACTTGGCAAGAATTTGTAGATTTTTTATCAAATCTGAGTTTGTTGAGTGCATGATAAACGTGAAAATACCCAAATAATATCTCATTGAGTTCTCACGACGATATTATTATCTCTTACCTCAAGCTGAGTAAATACTATATTACTATCACTATCTACCAACATTCACAATAGATAAGCCCGATATTATATCATAAAAACGGCACGGGTGGCTGACAGTGCGCCAGCGACTGAGCGCTACACCAACCCATAGCATTCAAATCAATTTCAACAAAAATACACTGACCCGAGCATCCCTTTAAGCTTTTCAAAGCGAACTCTTTAAATGGGAGCATTGAATCAATGCTGCGGGTCTATGTAACTTGGTCGCCAGTAGGTATCGATCGATGCAATGCCATGACGACTAAAATTATAATTTGTGACGCACCGCCGTACTTTTAGGTAGAAATGTATGCGTGTGCGTAAAGTAGGTAACCCTAAACACGACATGCTAATGAGTCGATAGTTGTCTAACATGAAACACGAGCATTATAGCTCCCATTGTTTTCATTATTTAGCAACTGTTATGATACTTCGCGAGCCTATCTGCGTAGCGAAAGCAAACACTGTAGAATGCTTATTCTGCTCACAATAATGTTTAGTTATTTACATCCTCGATATTCCCAACGTATTCCTACATCCTCTTTTTGATACGCTAAATTCTACATACTTACATTATTATTGGACAGTTGATTTCGCAGCAGACGGAAAATATATGTCCCCATGCTAATGACTTCTATAGAGAATTAAATCAAGTAAAATTACCCCAGTAATACCAAGTCACGATCACAAAACACTCAGACATTTTTTTTATATTGTCTCAAGTAATACCTAATCGAATCGAATCCTAGTTAGGAGTCAGACCTATGTATGTGATTGCGTGGGTAGTAAAGTTGTTTTATCTGTTCGACAAAGTAAACTAGTACTTAACGACTTACCAACCTCCATTGGGCTCTGACCCTGTCGTCGGTCGTCACTAAGTAATTAAAACAAATTCTATATTCCCTTTCCTACCTACCAACTGTCTCATAAAATTATTAATAGATTACACAGAAAATTCAATAGACAATAACCACATTGTCTAATGCCGAGAATCGCAAGCACCGGAGGGAGGTCAAACGATGCGAGCAGCATTTTCAATGTATTTGGCCGTATCCGTCTGTATTCAGGCCATGCGATCCATCACTTGAGATCGTCCACTTGCCTACCCGTAGGTGGGCAATTGATATGTCAGTGATCGTATGGTTAAAATAGTCACCTAGCGGGCTCAAACAACGGAGATGGAAACGATTAAATAATCTTGCAATCGCTATTTTATTGAATATTCCTTTAAAACTTTTCAAGAGGGACCATTTGTAAAGGAGTCATTCTTTATTTCAGAACTTATTTGCTTATTAAAGTAATTACTTTAAATTAAAACTCAGTCTACTTGCACCTGCTGCAGTTTAAAGATTTAGACGTTTGTCAATTGTTTTATTATGTAACCTAATCAACGTGTTAGTCAGGGTTCATGTAAAATTATTGTAAAATAGCACTAAAAATCAATTTGAATTGCTTCTCTGATAAACAAAAGATTTTGTGAGGCCACCGGGTCAATAGTAATGTTATCGGGTTGTACAAAAAATAAGATAAATTGAATTAAAATCTTCATTCTGTCAAATTTTGTATAGCGCTGAAGTAAAGCGGAAAATATATTTAGTAATCAACTACGGAAATTTCTACATATTTTACCTTAGTTATATTAAATCATCAACATACAACACTAAACAGCTCCAACACAATATCACTGAATAATTAAAATCACTTTTTAAGTCCCGATGCTATCTGCACAATTTTCCAGAGAAAATGAGCGCACGCACTGAGCGATGCCCGTCAACTGAAGAAAGGATGCATCTGCAATCATAACTTCGATACAAGTAAGTGATATTATTGTAACTAACGGCTTGTTTACATTGGTTAAGTAAACGGTCGAGTTTCTACATATAATTATAACATTACAGAGAAGAGAGTATATACTGTGTTGAATTTTGTATGTTTAATGAGTTTATAGATAGCTAATGCAGTCATAATTAATCTAAAGTTTTATTAATTAAATTTGCACTGAAGAAGGCTTAGATTGCCGTAACATAAAAAAGCAATAATAAAAAAAGTTTAGACTCAACTCAACAATATATTAAAATTAGATGATGCTAATGATTATGATTGTTCTACTTTTGAATTTTCTAGCCACCACTGAGTATTTATAGTTAAAAGGCTCGCTATAAAACGAAGTTTTAAGGTACACCAGTTACTGTGCTAATGTAAATATAGCATAAGTGATGTCACTGGAGCGAAGTCGCCAGATAAACTAACCCGTGTGAATAATAACAAGTAAGATGGCAGAAAGCTTGCATTGCTGACTAATGTTACAAATGGAATGAGTTGCTCATCGGTAGACATTATTTTGTAGCGTATATTAAAAAATAGGGCTGGCCTATCCACCGACCCGTACTGGGCCCGCGTGGTTATGACCCATATTTTCTCTCTTATTAAGAGAATGCCTGTGTCCCAGCAATGGGAAAGTAATAGGCTGATATATAGTAAAAATGTTATCAATGTTCTCGTTTCCATTTATCAATGTTTGGTGAGTGAGATTGACAGAAAGATACACTTCAATCTTTAGCATCAACACAGACACACCTACTATTTATGAGTAGGCAAATAAATTATCATTATTAGCAAAATATATATAAACCAGAAACTAAACCATTTAGTAGCCAACATCCGGTTATAAGAACAAATCCGGACAAAGAAGAAAAAACCTATTGACAACAAACATCATATTAACTTCCGGTTTGAACGAGGCAATTTTATCTCGGGACATGTAACGTCTCGACAGAAAAGGAAATAAAATGGCGTGTGCGGCCCTGGAAGAAGCTGAATAAAATAGAAGTACTAGGTTATATAGCAGGTTGCAAAATGGTTCTATATGACAAAAATCTTATCAAATAAATTTTAAGCACAGAAAATGAATAATATAGCTTCTATCCTACATTCTAAATTTCTTATACCTAGTACTTTTTGTATATTTATATATTTAGGGAAAATGTAAAAATAAAAGATTTGATTGTTTGTTTATTCCTGATAAACTTAAAAACTATTGCACCGATCAGGATGGATTTTGGTATGGTGATAGTTTGGACCCTTGGGAAGGACATAGGATCTTACTTAATATTGCAATAAACAGTAGTCCATACAGGTAAAACAGCGAGTATTAAATAAAGTTTATTTCTTTTCAATTTCACTCAGGCACACTAAATCTAACTTTGGTTTTAGATTGTAATGAAATAAACCCACACAAGACGTTCTTGATTCAGACTCTTGGGTACCCAACCTGTAGTCTACAAAGGACTAGAAAGGAAATTCAATTAGGAATGGATTCAATTAATTGTCATCAATCAGTCTCGAGAGCTGGCTACCTATTTGTTGTCCATCGTGGAAGGAGGAAGGCATTACAGAGCAAATTAAATTATGACTTTAATTCTATGTATAATTTATTTTAATTCAAACTCAAACAGTGTCTACAATTGTATTTTGTACGGTCTTGTTTCTTTCTTATCATGAAATAAAATACCTACGAGTTAATAATGTTAAAACTCGTTACTATTTGCATCAGATCAATCGATTTTTTTTTGCAACGAACTGATCAAAGTTCTTTGGAAACTTTACAAGATAAAAAAGACCACTATTTCTTCTTACTTCTTCTGAGCTACTGAAGAAAAAAAAGATGTAAAACTGAAATTCATTACACGAAATACCATCTAGTGACGCATTGCATTCTCTAAATTTTTGCTCCTATTCCTATTTCTTACCATTTTCTGTAAGCGTTTTTTTAACTTAATATTTACCTGTATGAACCGGAGTGGCCGGCAGCGGTCGTTTGTCAGGCGGAGCGCGCCGCACCGCCGCTGCTGAAGCCGGCAGCGGGATCGACGTCTGTAGCACCGACACTTGTCTGTGAACAAGAAACACAAAACGGTTAGAACTTCTTTATTTATCCTTGTTATCATCATCATGATCATCATCAACCGGAAGAAGTTCACTGCTGAACATAGGCCTCCCCCTTTGAACGCCACCGTAAACGGCTATTAGCCATTTGAATCCATCGGCTCCCTGCGACTCTTACAATGTCGTCGATCCACCTAGTGGGGGCCTACCTACAGAACGTCTTCCGGTTCGTGGTCGACACTCGAGAACCTTTCTTCCCCATCGGTTATCGGTTCGTCGAGTGATGTGGCCCTATCCTTGTAGGTTTTTCCAAACTCGTATAATAAAATATATAGAGTTCAAAATGTACAGATTTTTATTAGTTTTGATTGATAGCGTACCTCAAATGCTGGTAGTCTACAACGATGCTCAAGTGTTGATTAATACTTGGACAAATTTGGATGAAATGACAGACTTATCGCTTGAGCATCACTCTAGGTCCAGAATACAAACCTATCGTCTATCTGAGCGAATGTTGGACACAAATTAGTTTCTTTTTCTATGGTAATTTTTTGTAGCATTTTGTTAGCGTCATAATAATTTAAACATTATTTTTTGCCACAGAGCACACGTGAAAGATATGAAATAAGCTACCATATGGAGTACTCCCGTGCAGTTACAATATAGAATACTGCAAATGACGGTTTCTTCTTTCATTTGAGGTATTGGCCATCTCTGTTGTCAAAGTTAGTGGCCAACTGTTTAGTCGGAGTTTTCAGGCCACGCGAAGGCCTGAAAAGGGTGAAAAGGAAAGCCAAGAAAAGTAAAAGTATTAAAGGGTAGTTAACGCATCAGCAACACCCCGAGTGCTGCGGATATCTAGGCAACGTTGAACACTTACAATAAAGCAGGTCGTTTATTTTTTACAATTTCAAAAATCACAATATTATGCCTGGGTTTCACTACCGTACAACACAAAGCTAAATAAATGAATTATAACTAAAAATATTACCTCTAACGCTAACTGAGTACAATTATTATTTTTAACAACGTCTATCATTAGAAAATATGCGCAAACACGTAAAGGTCGCAGTGGTTTTATTCATAGGGTTGCTAATCCTTCTATAGTATTATAAAAGGATTCTATATAATGACCGCGGAGGTGGAGAATCTATATACAATGACCACCTCCGTGTACGACTTAAAAATTGGGTAAGTAAGTATAAAATATAATGTTAATTAAATTTAAGGTAAAACACTGAACTATAGGCGTCGACTGTCCGTTCAACTTACTACACTTTTGTTATTTTCAACCTATATTATTTCAACCTTCCTTTTACAATCTAAATGCTGATTAATTTTGCTAATTATTTCAAAAAAGGACAAAAACAAACAATTAAAAGGAAGCAACTGACAGCAACCAACCCTATTCTTTGTCACTCTGCCCGGGAACGAACAGGTGACTCAAGGACCCTCCGCCTTCGTTTCTGCCGTTTACCAATTAGCGATATTGCTATAGCAAAAATCTCCGGTCGGGTAAAATGTTTTCAAACATAAAATATGGCACCCCTGAAAGTTACTTGAAAGACCTTCGATTATATCGAACCCAAAAGTTATATGGTTCAAAGTTGGGTGAAATTAAATGTCGCACCTTATTCAAGTTTCTACCTTCATTTAAGAAGAAGACAGCAATATTGCTACAGGAATAAAGGCAGGTTAAATATGGCCATTGCAAGAAGGTCTCGTTTTTGTTGGATATAGCTCGTCCTATCCGTCTGTCTGTCTATCTATCCATGTCTGTCACATACAGTCTCGTATGTTATTTCAAATTGTTGAGACAGATATTTCTGTAAACGCTCCAGACGTTATAACATAATTCGTTGCCGAACCTTTTTTGTAATTTATGAAAATAAGCTAGGTATAATCAGCAATCAAAGTAGTAGTACTTGTATAGCTTTGTAAAGCTACTGACTTTGAAATCTTGAAACTACTATATAACATACGAAGATGGGCTTATATGTACGAAGTGCTCGTAAAAAAAATATGTTTTGATAAAATCATCTTCTAAGTGGGGTTCAAACAATCTTAGGGAAGCTGCAGGGCAGGTCGCTTAGTGTCTTATAAAATAAGGACAACCAACAATATAAAGTATCACGTCGCATACAATAAAAGTCACTGTCCTTTCAATTCCAAGCATAAACCAAATTATACTATTTTATTCAATCAATTAGTAATAAGAATAAAATTGTCAATGTGATCGCGCCAAAAAAAAATTACCTGCCGGGCGTTTCTTGCCTGTTCTTTTGCCGGCGTAAGGAGGTTGGAACAGGCGTAGCTAGTTTTAAGTTTGACGTTTTAAAGTGATCACAATGTATCCTATTGAATAAATAAAATTGACTATTGACTATTGACTATTGACTACTGAGTGACAACAACTCTACGCTCTCAAGGGATTTGATTCCCTTGAAATCTCTTCCATGACTCTACTATGTATGGCTTTGGTATATTATTGTGGATTAACGGCAATGAGGCAAGTGCGAGGAATAATGTATGAAGTTGACTTTGTAACAGTATTTTGTTTACTCGAAGAGTCAGATCATACTGTCAAGATTCAAAAAATTATTGAATCAAGTCTTAAATTAATGAGAATTGTGATATTTATATAGAGGTAGGTTTGAAAAGAGCTTTTTACGAACTGTACTATTGTGTATCTTTCCTACACAGTAGGCAGAAATGGGGCTCAAAATACTTAGGCTAACTAACAGTTGACCCATAACTTTATAGCGATGAAAACCTATCTTACTCTCCTCTAAATTCTCCAAAAGCTTGCTCCTTACAAGTATTGTGTTATTTCAAAAGTCGTGACCCACGACACGACCATGCCTAGAAGCTGTCCAAATGGGTACTGTTTTCTACAGGATATGGTTGAGATCCTGCATTAAACTTGCAAACTAGACTGAACTTCTGACCTAGGTATATATTATAGCTATTAGCTAGTGGGAGAGCAGCCAGATTCATAGATATATTAACTACGTTTGTTCTATTTTATTATTTTGAATGTATATTTTTTGCCTCGACTGAAAAACTCTTTCGAGATATCTCATTTGTTCCCAAGAAAAATAATGACACTTGAATACTGAGGCCAATAGATTTTTCCATATAACATTTATTAATATCGTGAAAACTCAAAGTATACGTACTTATTATGGTTAGTATTAATAGGTAGGTAGTGTTTGTCACAATTAAGTTATCTGTTATATGACGATGTGGTCGAAGGTGGCAAAACACACAGGTACACATAAGTAGATGGAGAATCTTTATAATTCATAATTCATCTATTCCAAGTATGTTGTACATATAAATATGAGTTCTTAAAATAAAAATTTGCTCATACATTCTACCATAACACATTTATAAAATAGACACTTTACAGTTGTCGTGTTTTTGTTTCAAGTTTTAAGAGTAACCTTCGTATTAGGTACATATATTGTATTTAGTATCTACCTGTACCATTGTAGTTAGTACCTACCTGTTATAATTTCAAAATCAGTCATCAACCGACATGTGATTTGCAAGATATCAGAGTTCATCGCATTATTCTGCACGTAGTCAAACGCAGTCGAGTCAGACACCACACCATCCACGGTGCGAAATATCCTTCATTAGAGGGGATTAAATGGCCGCAGTGGTCACGAACAGGCGATAAACAACCACCGACTAGACTGCACTCTGCGGGACAAGAGTCTATCTAATATCTGAGATGAAGCTTTTTAGAACAGTTATCTAGTGAGTAAAATTAATATGGTTAAGTATAAAGAAGTATTTTCTCCTAAAAACTAACGATGAAGGCACTCTCCATGTGCTAAGAAAGTAGTTAAGTTACCTGTAAAATTTTCGTTTCATTTCATTTTAACACAATATAATTTTTTTAGAGGCTACAAAACACGGAGCAGATTAATTAAGCTTTTGCTACTCAACACTAGATGGCGTTAGCTTAAGCTAACATCGTTTTGTCGTTAACGACTAATCGAAAAGAAAACTCCAAGATGCATCGCTTTCGAAGTGATACATCTTAATTCAATAAGTAGTGAAGTCTAGTCTAGACGAAAGTAATTCCTTAGATCACTTGACTGAAGATAAATCAAGAGAACTTAAAGGAGAGGAGGTATAATAGGACAAGAAGTACTTATAGTTAGATACAGGGAAGGTAGGATCTACTATAGTAGGAAGGACGGAATGTACTTAAATAGTATATAAAGTACTCGGTACATTTTTTTCCGAAACTTTACCCCAAGCATAATAATATCAGAGAAGTTTTGCCAACGACTTTAACAGAACATGATATCGGAAGTTTCGTGCTTGTTTCTATTGTGTAAAACGGTGATGAAATAAAGGTTTTGTTACAAAATTTCCAGTATACATAAACAAAAGCCAGTATCAATGCTTTGGTAGATTTATGAGCACATCAAATGCAGGCATGCGTAAACCGATACAGTTCATACACGGACGCGCGTGTCGTGTTCTTGCGTCCCCTGCGCGTGCGCTTGTCAAACGCATGTCGTGACGTTAGTAGGGTTGTCACGAACACAACGGCAGTGAAGCTTTTCGGGTGTTAACCAGTGAAATGGGGATAAAGTCTCTTATTATTATTTTTCGTAATGTGCGATTATGTTGTTGAGTTTAACTAAAATAATGTTTAGTAGTGCGATTGTGTCCCCTCAAAATTATTTTTAAGTATGTGTTCGCAATCGAATCATAAAAATTTTGAAGTAACTACCACGAATATCACAGAATGAATATGGTCAAATCTACGTAAAAGCTACATGGCTTAGGTAATCTTCGATTCATGCACAGCAAACGTCGCTTTACTCTGCGGTTCCCTCTCGGATTTATACAATATAGTACCCTCCTATAAACTATTAGGTACTTACTACATAAACACCAGCAGCTGATTCAAAAGCTCCCGAAAATGTATATACAGACACAGACATCCCCCATATTGACAATCGGTACGGGAACAACGCTACTTGTAGCAAGTAGCAACCCTACAACATTGCGTGCGCGCAGCCCTGCCGTCGCCAGATGTTCATTGTTTTGATATCGCCCTCATTATTATCAGCAGCTCGCTTTGATAGGACAAAGGGTCCCTTCGAAATGAATCAATAACACTCGTACTTCGGATTTTTCACACGATTTATCATCGATTTCTGCTATCTCCATTGTTTTATCGCACCTGATTATTTAACAGGGGTCATTGTTAGCGTAATCCAAATTAAATTGAGTTGATTCAACTCTGTCTCTTGAAATGAAAATTATGTAAGTCGGGGATTTTAGCCCATGCAACCAAAGCACGGAAGCGCTCAGTTGAAAATATCATTATCAGGCAGTTAGTGATTTTTATAATTTTTATTCGCTACTGTTTTGTAGTCATGTGCGATTATTCTATTTCACCTCAAAATTTAATTAATACGCAGGAACAGGAAGTATCTAGTCCATCATTTTGAGAAGCCTTTGGTACCGGAAGTAGAGCAGGTGACGCTGATGTGCGACAAAGAATTTACGTTCTATTTCATGCATAAAAACATAGGCAACAAAAGCCTTACAAAGAATTTTAGAGTTAAGGTACGAGTATATAATATACCTACCTATATACCTTTTACCTGTCTAATGTCACATCAGTTCTGCTGGCTGTCTGTTTTTTTGGAATCGGATTTATGAAATTATACTCGTACATTACAAAACTCAACTGAGTCAAAATAAAGTACCCTACTATGTCACTTCTACAATTAAGACAAATCCAATGACACCTTGTATGTTAAAATCTGTTAAGCCATTTAGGCTACAGGCCGTGCCAAAGAAATAATATACAAACATACATACATAACATACATACACTCGAAAAACATAACCCTCCTTCTTTCGCAGTCGGATAAAAAGCCTAAGAGGGTAAATATTCAAAATCCTTTTTAAGCGAGCACTGAAGGTGGCGTCACGCTACGCCAGGACAGCAAACTAGGCCCTCAAGTGAGGTATAACAATATGCTGGTTTATGAATGAAAGGCATTCCAAAGCTTATGGCACACCAAAGCTTGTAAATCAGAAGTAGGTACTCAAAAGCTCTAACGTTACGAAAACATCTATGGAAATCAGAAAGTTTATTTCAGTACTATTTCGATCGGGGTTACTGATTTCAGCCATGTAGCCATGTCACACGCAACGCGAATTTCGGCACGCCCGCACTTTCCGCCCGGAAATGGAGGCTGTCGTGCTAGCGACAAACACGTGAGGCTACACCCTATTTCAGGTCATTTAGGCCTCAAACTGTAATGAACTAGCTGCACCAAGCGAGTTCTTTTTCAGCTTTCCCTATTTTCCGCCGGAAAACTTTTTTCGGTATAAAATGTAGACTATACATAAATAATCCAGAAAATAAACTATGTCCATTAAAATTTTACTGATATCTATTGTGCCGTTTCTCCGTTTATTTGTGAAGAAGCAACAAACTTTTGCTTGTATAATTTCACTAGCTGTACCCCGCGGTTTTACCCGCGTAGACTACAGTTTGTGACGATAAAAAGTATTCTATGTCCGTTCTCAAGGCCCTAACTATGTCCATACCGAATTTCATTAGATTCGTTCAGCAGTTCAGGATATGTGATTAGGGTGTGGGGATATTTAGGTAAATGTGTTTGACTGTTCAAGATCGTTTCATATTTAAGGCTTACAACTTTGTTGGCTGATATCAAGAACTTTTCGAAAAGGAAGGCACTATAAATACTTTGTTTGAATATCTATCGCTTGCACAGATATTTTTAAATGGTCATTATTTACTTGTAGTATGTACAATGTACATGACTATACGGCTTAAAAGTTACGCACTCTCAAATCTCTATCTGTATAGATAAAAATCTTCTCCCATAATAGCATCGCAATCAAACACCTCACCCTCATTGTTTACACCTACACATCCAAGTTTCAGATCAAAGATTAACTCTCGCGTTTTACTTTTATGATATTGATGAAATGTTAGCCGTAAATCCAGCGTGACTTAAAACCGGTAGCTTGAGATATTTTTAGCGCAACGATCTAAGTGTTTTCGAATAAAGCGTTCTCAACCTCAACTTCTTTGTTCTAAGGAGTACTCGTGTTGCTGTAAAATTGAGTCATGTTCGTTGTAAGTTCCTACCTACATAGAAGGGAAAGTTTCGCCGTTTGTCGATACGACATTCTTATTAGAACAAGTGTCTTGAACAATATCTTTTCGGAATACAAGTTTTCCGCACCTTTATTGCATTATCGACCGTAACAGTTAAGAATACAACAGCTTTTCATCTTAGAGTTTCCAACTATAACAGCTATAGGATTAATGTGTCGTGAAACTCGTAAAGCAATATTGTATTTTGTATCGCACTTTTAGTAGTGTAAACGACTCTCAATGTTTATTGGCAGTAAAGCCTATAAAGAGAGAACGCGAAAGTTTTTACTATAGGCACTTTACCGAGGATTTATGATTCTAATACGGGGTTAACCACGGATATAGACCTATTTTAAAACACTTTTTTTAACTATACTTTAGGTATGAGCTGATCTCTGTAGCGATCTTTTCAGGTAGGGCACGTACGCGGATGTATCACATATATAACCGGATTTTAATAATAATTTACATTGGATATCATACCTATTTTACTGCATTTTTTAATAAAATGAGTTGAGAAAACAGCTGATGGCCCACCTGATGGTAACCATCGCCTATAATTGAGCATTACCTTGCAGGTCACGGCCACGGACGTGCCCTACGAGGCCTTGCATTGCGTCCGTCATCTTGACATAGCAATTATGTTGCTTATAGTGGCAGAATAGAGTTGGCGGTAGAACCACCCCTGGACAAATTTGTACAAAGAGATCTACCTACTACATACTAAGTACTACCTTCTGCTAGAAATATTGACAAGAACACGAACCTTTTTCTGGGATAGAAATTAGTGTTGACCCTGGATTTACTCATAGGTCAACATTTATATATTTTACTCAAATTTGTTGAGTCGTTTCAGCGTGCATGAAGAAGTTTAGTAACAAAATAAATTAACTAAATTATATACAATCACACAAGATTTCATATTTTTCGGATTATAAAATGATTTGTGTGATTCAAGAAAACGTTAAAATAGGTTCTTACAAAATTAGATACTGTCTGATTCTGTGAAAGAAAAATAAAAGTCAATAAACTGTTATGTATTACATCAGTCAAATGCTTTTAGACAGTGTTTCTTTACGCCATCCGCTTTTGAAACGCAAGTGACGATTGAGCTTAAGTGGTTCGTGATATTATCCAGCCTTCTTTAACGTCCTATGAAAGACTGTCATCACAAAAATGCTTTGTACGTCGTAAATGGATCTCTCGTTTTTCATATTTTTAAAACGTCGATTCTTTGAAATACTCACGCTTGAAGATTCAATCAGCGTAATATTTCAAACTTCATTACAAGACTAAATTATTCATTAGAAATGTAACAATAGTGCCTACTAGGTACATACTTAAGTAGTTATGTGTTAAATTCAAATTTCTAATGATGGTCATACATATTTATTGCAGTAAGGCGAGAGTATATTAATAAATATTATTTAACTAAGGATTTTTAAACTACCATAAACAAAATACAAAAACATCAAGAAAGTACCTACTTTTCGTAAGCACTTAACACTCACCTCCTGACTTCTGGTGAAGTGGGCAGACTCCGGGACTTTCGATTCTTGCTGTGCTGCCGATGATGGCCATGACCAGAGTTGGTGTTTCCCATAGTTACGTTACACTTGAATATTCACCATGATCACATTGTTGAAAGTCACATAAGCTCTATACTTCATTGTGAGTGTTGTATATTAGTCTATCACGCATGCATAGTGAATTTTATTGTAATTATTCTAAGGCTCTATAATATTTCATGGAACATAGCTTACCTACATGACTCTATCGAAGTTGTTCGCAGTCGTTGAATTAATAATGTATTTACTACGAAATGTTGCTCGTATCTTTATTGATAGTTTATGACAAGACAGGGCTAGGCTAGCAAAGGGAATGCAATAACTAAACTTTAGTAGTTTTAGCTAGCATTAAATTCAAGAATAGTGTTAAACTCGAGAATATTTTTTGAGACAGTATAGAGCTAAGTTCTGCTACCTCTTGTATTTTTATTTTTACCTCTATATATAACAGGAAAAATCTTGATCACAATATAGAAGCGCTTGTTTATTTCGTACAATATACATTCACCACCATAATCGCTAACAGTTCCGACATCCGAGTAGACACACCCAGTCCAATATTGATACTAAACACTATAAACAGCCTAATGCCAAATTGTCGCTTCCACCAAAACAATATCAAGCCTAAATACGGGAAAATGCCTATCCCCATTCATCCTGGCAGTGGACATAGCTGAACAACAAATACCGATGCTGAGCGGAACATAGCTGGCAATGCTGGCATTACAAAGGTCAAAACGTCGAGCGGCCGGCCCATAATTCACTGACCACCTCACCGACTCAGCCGCAAATATTTTATTTATTACTTATCCCCGTAATGTTAATGTTATTTTACTTTATTTTTATATGCAGTTGCCAGAACGTGAACGCAAATTGATGATAATCGCTGCTTGGTTTAATTTAAGGTTTGATTTGGTTCTGATAAGCCAAATGACTCTCGGTGATAAAAATGTAGGTTTGAGAAGGCGTGCGTGCCACTAAACATATTTTTAACTAGCTGTTCCCCGTGGTTCTACCCTCGTGGACTATAATTTATCGCGATAAAAAGTATCCTATGTAACAACAACAACAACTTTAAATTTCTACTTATCCCTTGATTTGATGACCGAGCGGATTTCTGTTCTATTTTCTTTCTTTTCGCCTATCAACAAAACTATTTCAAATTACAATCTTGACATTTTTATCAAAAAAAATGTTTTTAACAATCGTCAATTAAGTTAATAGCTGGATAGAGAGAGGGAACGAGCGATTATACTCGTTATTGTCTCAGGGTTCGTAGAACCGAGGACAATGGAAAAAAGACCCTAATTGCGACGTGTCGCATCGGCTCACGGGTTGTCGACCTATTTATTACACTGTAACAAAGTGAAAACAAATAAAAGTAAAAGAAAGTGAGACAGAAAATTAAAATGTACACCGAGAGTTAAGGACTTGTCGCAAACAGAGAAGTCAACGAACCGACAGGTACATAATAATACATAGATAACAAATTCAATTAGTGAGAATCGAAAGAAAATGTTGTCTATACTTTGCTAATTTATTTCATCTACATTTTCCCAACGACAAATTTAGATTAGGAATGAAAAACCAACCATAAATCAGCATTGTTGTATGAAATTTTAGTACCTATTACAAAAATGCGGTACATATGTGTATTACTACGTATAAAGCCAAATTACTCGAGATTGGAAACTCGATTTTCGAGAGTGCTCTGCTGTTTCCCACAAGCCAATCAATTTAATAGGTGAGATACCTAAACAGGTATCACGCTGTACTCTCTGCAGCAAAAAGCATATTCAAGTCTATTGTGATACTAACTGGAACAAAAGCATAGGTATTATATTTTATATTGAATTGAATGCATTATCGAAATTAACATTGCGGGTGCAGCGCTCGCTCACCGGACCTTGTATGATGAATGAATGAATACACTCCACAGCGCATTCATCGGTCTGTAGAGAACTTTTGTAATGTGAAATTATCGCTATTAATACATTTTTAATACTTACATTTAATAAAAGGGAAGCTTACATCAATGGGTTAGTGTTACAAATTGAAAGATATGTGTTTCCACTAAGTATATAGGTAGTAAGTAGGTACAGAGTTACAACAGTGTACAGAGCTTTAAAAAGACCTCAGATAACTTCATTGGGTGGTTCAACTTCATGGTAATTCTAAGTCAATGGAGCATCTACGTAGGTACTCAATATGGGTATTCTATTAGGCAGAGTATTGAGTTTTCGGTGAAGGGAAACATCGTGATCTTATTTTGTTCAATCCATATTTGGTGGTACGGCATTTTCTAGTGCTCAAGTTAAGACTGTAGTTAAGAGAGTTCTGTCGGCAAGAACCGCTATCAGTGTATTGCGGCAGTACCCAATTCGGCGCATTGTGAGACCACCTTTGACCACACCTATACACTTAACATCATGAACGGTCAGAATTAAAATTGAATTTATTCATCCAAGACACTAAAGCAGATTTAGGTCAGCTAGAAGAAAATAACAAAAACCATCATTTTCGCTTGTTAATGTATGTTCTATTAAAAATAATAGAAAAAGGTATCTATCTGTCTACAGATTTTATCCTACAAATAGAGCTATATTCAACAAAAATATCGAGCAAAAAAAACAATGTTTGCTGTCCACATAAAAATGCTATCTGAATAAGTAATGTAGCGGTAACAACTGGCATTTATTTCACCTATTATAGTGTAAGCCTTTAAAATATTATGCTCCATCAAGTCTGAAGCGTCAGCATTTCATCATACGCTTTTTGTTGAAGCTGAAATGTTTTTTTGCTATGGCCCAATACGTGATATTAAATCCTTTAAATAGAATCATTGAAATGCACGACTAGTGCGACACCTACATCGACGGCACGTGACGACTCCGACGCGATACCGAATCGTGGAATATATAATTTTACATTCATTGAGGAGTCATATGCCGCTGCTTAATTTTTTTATTGAAAGGCTGAGCTTTTGTCCATTACCTAGCTACTCATAAAATGTGTAACCTATTATGTTATCTGTGCCTCGCGGTTTCATTTGCGTGGACTACAGTTTATCACGATAAAAAGTATTCTATGTCCTTTGTGAACCCTGCGTGGGGTTCAAAATATCTACATAAGTACCAAATTTCATCAAAATCCGTTCAGCGGATTTAGACACGAAAAAGTAATAATCAGAGTAAAGAGACAGAGGGAGGAATTTATTTTCGCATCCATACTTTATAGATTAAACCAAAGAAAAACGATATAGTCTTCAAAGAGTGAAAATGAAAAAGAGGTTAACGTAAAAAAAAAAAATTGCTTCCAGCTGTTCAGAAAATTCAAGATTCAAATCATTTTTATTCAATAGGATACATTGTGATCACTTTAAAACGTCAACTTAAAACGCTAAGCTACGTTGTGCTAACGCCACATCCATAATGATCCTAAAATTGATCTCAGTTCAGGTCCTGGTTATAGAAAGTGCTTATGATACATAGAACTTTAAAACTATGAAACGATAATAAATAATATTAATTTAGTTTTTCTTTTACTTTATAAGTTAAATTAGGTACTATTTGCTATTACTCCCAATGATGTAACCCTCTATATTATTATGATTCCCAAGGCACACGTCTATGAATGTCCAAGTCACTATAATGCCAGTCGTATAATAAAACAGTTTACTGACACAGCCAAGGGCGAACCAACATCTCCTGAGAGCTGGTCGTAATGCGGAGGTATAGCGGTAGAGTGGGAGACATCGCTCAATATGGTTACTAGAAAATATTCACAAAAATAGACATAAACTGTATCAGATTCTAACTCCAAAATTTAAATTATTAAAACAAAAGTTAGTAATGGATTCCAATTAAATCATTTTCACTTCACTGTTATCATTTTTTTACATAATATAGATAGATAGATAGATTAACACTTTATTGGCACACCACAATACAAGGAAAATTAAAACTAAAACAACAATAAAACTTAATGGTAAGTGGCACAACGGGCGGTCTTATCGCTCAAAGCGATCTCTTCCAGACAACCCTATAATATCACCATCTCAAATTATTTACGTCATCTAAAATACATGGGTCAGCAATTTACTTCATTTATTTTTTAATACTTATCATACTGCTTCATAAATTAGGTACAAACTTAACAATTTGTCTTTAAAACAACCAACAACTACCAATTCCATATCTGTTATTTTTTTCGTAGCGTAAATCTAAACTGGCACTTCACTCTCCACCAACAATTAAGACAGAGTGACGTTTTTAAGCAATAAGATTCTCCAGTATCCCTTCACCTAAATAAGCAAGCGAAGGTATATCCAGAGGTAAGTAAATAATTCATGAGAACTTCACTTAACCCAGCCTTTAGGCTTATAACGCCCACCATAATGACAATGGACAAATCGCGTGAAAGTACAGTTTACAATCTCCGGAGCGTGTCAGGGATGAGGGCGAGGAAAGATAAATAGATATCTTGTTAAAATATTTAAAACGATTTTTAACCCCCAACGCAAAGAGAGGGGTGTTATAAGTTTGACGTCAATGTCTGTCTGTGTGCGTGTGTGGCATCGTAGCTCTCAATCCGATGGACCGATTTAAATTTGTTTTTTTTCATTTGAAAGCCAGTTTCCTTGCGGGCGGTGGTATAGAATAAGTAGTGTCTATTCTGTCGTGCATATTATATTCTAAAACTAAACTAAGTGTGACAGATCTTAAAGTACCTAAAGCCGTCCTTTTCTTATTTCCTTGATCAGAAAAGTACAGCAATACTTTAAGACCTGTCAAATTTAGTTTAGTTTTAGAAAATGCACAACAGAATCGGCACCAATATTTAATTACTTAAACACATACATGCACATGCATGCATACGTAAACAGCCTTTACATTTCCCTCGGCTCAGACACGGAGAGTGTAAACGAAACTACGGGATCGCGGAACGGTCGTGAGATGTCAGTTGTCGGTCGTGGTTAAATCTAGATCCACGAGTAATACACTGAGGTTTAACTGGATTTAATTTAGGTAAAATACCAATGAAAACCTGTGTTTTATCTTTTGTGCATCGTTCATTCATCACGCTACCAAGAATCGTGTGTCATCTCATCTCTGGTTTATTTAACGGGCAGCCGGGCGGTCGGACTGACTGATTGTATTTCGAAGCTAACATTGCTGCATACCAGATGTAATTAAGGATGGGTAGGTTTCTATTTTTTTCGTTGCTTTGATTTAAAATCGAGTAAAAGGTAGATATTTAAATATTTTGTTTAAGTATAGTAAAATGGCATGTCCAAGAACTGCAACATGCAAGGGCATTTGACATCTACCAACCCGCACTGGGCCAGCGTGGTAGATTACGGCCCATACTCTCTTTCTCTGAGAGGAGGCCCAGCAGTGGAAACGTAAAAGGCTGATAATGATGATGATAGTTAAATACTTTTTAATTACATCAATAGATGGACATGGATTATTTGCATAGTGACTACAAAAAGCTATATATATATTCCCTTTGTTATGTTGATACTGTTAATAATTTCATACCGTTATGAAGTTAGCATCGTGATTGTAAACTCAAGTGAGTTAATTAATCTCTTTATTTATGGACACGCAAAAGAGCTTCGCTGGGAAGTAGGTACTACATTATAGGTAGTAGTTACCCATCCAATTGCTTTGTAATAGCTTTGTAGCGTTCTTCGTAGCTCGAGTAGGGATTCAGGGCTTGACTCGGCATAAAAAGCGCCTCAATATTTCACCCAATGGTGATACGACGAAACAGTAAAGGGTGTTCACATAAAAGCAAATTAATTAAGCCCATACAATGCCGGGATATAAACAGGATGTTTGTTTGTGGGACGCGGGCCTCGCAAATGGCGGAGAAACCCATAGCAATAGCGTGGGTGTTAAGTTATGAAAGGTTGCGACTTGAGACTCGAAGCAATACAAAAAGGTTGACCTAAGGATCGGAAATAAGTTCTCGTAACTGTTGTTAGATAATAAATTCTTATTGTAAACTAGCTTCGCCGCGCGGTTACACTCACGGGTGTTCCGTTATTTCAGCCTTTGTCAGGGATAAAAAGTAGCCATTGTTAATTCAAACATTCTAGTACATTTATCTGCTTAGACGCATACAAATTCAAGACTGCCCGATGAAGTATTAAGCGACTCCATTTAAAAATAGACATCAACATTGTTATTGCACTCCTCTGTAAAAAGTTATGTGGTATTGTGGACAAAAAATATACCTATACGCGTTAACTTGAGAACCTCGTCCTTTTTTCATAAGTTAAAATGATGTCAGACAGGAATGCAAGATTACTCGCTTACGTTTTTGACTTGTACTGTACGTTACGCAGCAAAAATCATTTAATATCATCGGCGCCCTGTTAGGCATAAAAGCTTTTGTGCGAGATTCCAATGCGAAATATCTCAACATGCCTTTACTGCGGCGGCCGGCGTGGTTTATGCCAGAGTTTAGCAAGCACTTAATGGAGAGCAATAAAATTGAAGATGTTTATTAGCTTGCTTTTTGTTTTAGCTCGGCGTAAATTAGAAGTAAATGCAAAATAAATCTCAATATAATATTATTGAAGTAATAAGTTTAATGACAACCTTTTCTAAAGTTTGAGAAGGCACTTTTTAGGTTTAATTTTCCGTTGTTGTGGTGAAACAATAAATCGTTATCTATCTATCTACATTTAAGAAAGTTTACAGGAAATTCATCGATTCAGTCACATTTCATTTCCTGAAGTCGATAAATTGATCATAAATTTGCCTTAGCAATAATAATAACGCCCACACAATGTACCTAAATTAGACCCCTAACTAGAATTTCCTGAATCTATAGGACGCATCAAAGACAGTACTTTTAGGGTATCAGAAAACAACGCGGATCGGGGATCTACAATACCCAGACATGGAACAATAATTGATTTTTTTTTACCCGATTGCGAAAGAAGGAGCGTTGTGTTTTTCGACTGTATATGTATGTATGTATGTATATTTCTTTGGCACGGCTTGTAGCCTAAATGGTTTGACGGATTTTAACATGTGAGGTGTCATTAGATTCGTCTTTATTATGGGAGTTACGTAGGGTACTTTATTTTGACGCAATCGGGCTTTTTGTTCCTTTTGCAATGTATACTTTTCTCTAAAGGTCTATTGCGCCATATCGGTCGTCCAGTGAGGTGCATCGGAAAGAATATATTGAAAGGACACCCATTTTTAAAGTGAGGTACAAGGTACGACTTAGGAACGACTGGGCATAATCTGCGTCGCCGCGAAGAGAACATAATAAAGGAACGTTTCGAGATTTCTATAAAAAAATGCTAGTTAGGCCTTTAGATTGTAGATAGGCACGGGTAGGTGTTTATATATTGTTAGTAGGAACTGTAGGCACTAGTAGGCATGACGTTTATCTCGCTAAACCAGTTACATCGGAGTGGGCGTACGGGCTGGCTCGGTGCTCGGTGCGGGACTGCAATGCAACACGAATAAATTTTAATATATAAATATGTATAATAATATGTTTGTATGTATACGATATATATACGCTTCGTTTTACACCAGCAAAGCGAGCTTTGCACGGTGCTTTCGCCGGGTTTAAACTTTTAAAGCTTGCTCATTGAGTTTTTGCATTTCAAGCATCATGTGAAATTGTGAATCTACATTTTAATGAAAATGCTGGGTGTATGTAGATTTACACTGTAATTTATAGAGACGGACAGCCGAGTTTTTTAATTAATCTCTTTTAATTAAATTTAATTGTATTTAATCCTACGGAAAATAATTTATAGCTCTGTACTTCTGCAGCCTTATACAAATCATTGCTCTTTCGGAATAGGTTATGTTACGTTAGTATTTAAACAGGAGCCCTTCACTTTTGTAATCTGCACCAAGTTAGATATCCATTTACCAAGTCAAAGGCAAATTACACAACTAGGAAGTTTTCGAGTTAGTTAGTCGCACTAATTTACCCCAATAATAATATAAGCCACTTAAATTCAACGGTCATAATAATATATTTTGTGTTAGCACAGGCACATATCCAGGATTTCATTCAGTGGGGGGAAGGGGCAATTTTTTGTGTGAAACTGATAACTTAATAATTTATTGACTGATAATTTATTTCACAAATATAAGTAGTAACAAATAGTGCAGTTACTATTACAATTAGGTTTTGAAACGGGATAATTACCATGTATTTGTTTTGACCATAGTAGTTTCAAAGAGTATAGTGCAGTTACTGTAAAGAAAACCCGTCGTGCATCATGGGGTGGAAATTGTACCCATTGCCCCTCACCTGTATCCACGCCTGTGTCAACGGTCTCCGGAGTATTTAAAGTGGCAAAAAAAACAAACGAGACTTTGTCACGCTTACGAAAACAAAGACCCCCTAAGTTTGTGTAATGCGCTACTCTTAGATATTCTGTGGCAATGCCCTCCGCATCTACCTTACCACAGAACTGAAACAATAAAAACTCAGTAACATCCAAAACATGCTTAGTATTCACTATTCAAATTTTACGACATGCGTGCAATGGCGTGTTGTTTAAGTTTGAGTATTTGTTACAATATATTTTCTAAGCAACTTCACGCACCAATATGGTCTGTTTTATTCGAAACTAGCAATCCGTCCCGGCTTTGCACGGATAGGAATACATATATAAATAATTAATTAATTGATGTTCTGCAGCGGGCCTTGAGTTCATACAAAAATCCTATTTAAAAAATCCATTTTCGGGTAATTGTTCCATTTTTTCTTTCCTTAAAAAACCTTATTTGGAATATTAAATAAGTGTAATAATATTTAATAAGAAATAACTACATTTTTTTTTTTGTAAAACAAACTTTCAATCTAATCTAATTTAATTCTGTGGTAGATACACTAAAATATACTCATTTTTCGGATCTCGAAATTGCTTTTGCTTATTTAATTGTGTCCTTCGCAACATTATCGTTAAATTTGTGTCGTGGATTTAGTGCGTTTTAATGTGTTTACACCACAAAAGTTCGACCAAGTTAAACGGCGGTGTATTTGTTTGTTTCGTTTAGGAGGGGCGGCCTCCCCTAAGGATTCTGCGCCCGTCTACTGAACAACAATAGTTCACACGGAATAATCGATAAAACCCATTGCTGGATTTGCCCGTTTAGTTGACTATTGAGTCCATGTTGAAATTATTAATTTTATGCGCATAAAAATATTGCGTAGCACATGGCACTTAACTACACAGTCTACGGCGGTGTATGAAATTAGTACGACTAGCGTACTGTTTTTATGGTATTTTCTTGATAATCACAAATGGAACAGGTTACCCGAGGAAGAAGAAGTCACTGCTAGATCCGTGAACTCTTTCATAAAGCTGGTTGCGAAAGAAACAGTTACCTATCTCTTGCAAAAATATAAGGACACTATTATAGTGAAATTTTGGACATTGCTAAAGTTCAACACAGCATGGCACAGGCACATCAGCCTCAACCTGCTTGCCTATTATTATTAAATAAATAGATATTCCACCATACACATTTTTCTGGGCTCGTGAAAACTAGAAGGCATGTCAGAACGATGGAATATGGGCCGAGGGAGAACCACAGGGAGAAAAGTCAAGAGGCGGGCTACTCTAGAAGGATCAAGTGAATAGAAGAAAGAAGAAAAACAGATGTACCTAATTCAAATGGTACTTTAGTGCGTGAAATCGGGAAGGGTGGCATGAAAAGAGGAGGCCTTTACCCAACTGAAGGATGATAAGGCTAAGAATATGCCTATAAGGTGACCTGGTACAAAACATTGCTGCCTTGGCTTCAAAGTACCTGTGTGATAAATACAGAAAATATCTCAATCAAGATTTAATATTACTCTTATATCAGAAAAAAATACTTCACTTATACCAAAAATCTCCTAATTTCTTCACAAAACATGAGTAATAGAATAAATAAATTGCTATAAACCAAAGAAAACTTATATCTCTTGCTTATACATACTCAAAGAGGAATTTACCTTTATCGGAAACATTAATTACCTATACGTACATGGATGTTAGACGTTCGATTTATGCGAGATGCGAAACAATCTTGCGACGTGTTAAATTAAAATCAATTAATTTATCTTTCGAACATGTAACGATAAAACTTAATTAACAAGTGGACATGTATATTATTGTATATGTTTACAAAACGTAGGTACTATCTAATATACCTACGTTTTGTTGCAGAGTTTACAGACAATTGTTAATTAAACGACCATTTCAAGTACTTAGTCACTAATTTTTGCATGGTCTGGACATAAATGCTAGATTAATTTTACGTACGGTACTAATTAACTGCAAATAAAATTTGGGAACTCGTGATCTCACGAAATCTCAATAAACTGATAGATCACTGTAGATTGTAGAAATAAAGTTAAGTAGTGTCAATTGTATTTAGCTACGTCCCGAAATTTTCTCGCTATCCCGCAGACACCTATATTCGGGATTAAAAAAGTAGCCTATGCATTAATTTTGGGAAAAGCTATCTCTACTCCAAATTTCACTCAAACTCGTTGAGCGGTTTCAGCATGAAGAAGTAACAAACATACACTCTAATTCACTCACATCTATAACATTTTTGTAAGGTACTGCAGCATTTAAGGTTTTTAGGTTCTAGTATCTTTTTAGGTTCTATGACTAACAACTGAAAAAAACTGTGATGGCCATTAGGGTATGAGACATTTCAAAAGGTTAAAGTTAATGTCCTTCAAATTCTCGTAAAACTGTGATAAATACGAGAAAATATGCTCGAAGTAAGTTCTGGAAAGTTTTGTCGTGTCAGGAAAAAGGGCCAAGAGGGGTTGGCGTGATAAATCTGACTTAACGTCGCGTCGTGCCACCCATGCCCCAGGTACTCGTCGCTAATGGAAATATATGGAGCCCGGTGTATTTCCTGCTAATTTGTATGAAAAATATTTTAATCCAAAGTATTAAATGAGTAGTTCTTATGGAGGTATAATTATACATTCTAGCCATCGCAATCGCGTTCGTAAATGTATGAATACGGAATGATATTTAAGTTTTGATTTGGAAATCGATTGGTCAGAAATTTGAGCATAACTCGCGAAAGCTAAACGACCTGCCGGGCGTGTCTTGCCTGTTATTTTGCCAGTGTAAAGAGGTCCTGTTCCTAAAAAATAAATATATTTTGAAATTTGCTATATATTTTATTATGCTACATTTTGAAACTTTAATAGAATATTTATACAGATACCTACTTACTTACTCATCTCTTGGTTTACAAAATTGAAATATGTAATAGCTACATAAAATGTAAATAAGTGAGTATATCTTTAGGAAAGTTATATTACAATTTAGTGTTTAACCACAAGACATGATATTAAGCGTCGATGTGGTGGAAGGTGGCGCCACGCTAGACCTGGATTGGGAACTGCCTAAGTGCCTGCTGAGGCTGCCGGAACGGCCAACACACCGATAGATGCTTGCTTATCCAAGGTATGTATTAGTTAAAAGATGCAGTGCTTTCAAACTCTTAACCTGTCTCCTTAAGAGCAATTGCTCTTTGAATCACATTTTCAATTCAAGTTGCGAAAGCTTTATGCTTATTCATGTTTAAAATGTCACTCCAACAAAGACTGCCCAATATATATCTACTTGTTGCAATTACGAAACTAGCAATGTATAAATCGTCTGTAAGCACAACGTACATTGTACCTATATAGTACAGTCATCATTATTGTATTATTCTCTACGCGTCTGATCATGCCTACACCTCAGTAAAATAATTTACCTTTAGAAAAAGACTATAGCTGCGCCCCGCGGTTTTCTCATAGGACCCTTTCCAGGCTATAAGCTGTCTACATTTAAAACTTTATTCAAATACAACGACAAACATAACTGTTTCAGTGTAAATAAGTAAAAAAAGTATGTACACAATCACTCACTCACACTCACCCAGAAACTTTTACATTTAGAATATAAGTGTGACTAATTTTCTGCTTAAACATTTGATTATATATATATTCCAGCTTTCGAAGCGTATAGAAGGTTTGTCTAGGTAAAACTATCAATAACGTATAGGTATCTGTCCGTTTTCAACGTTTCCAATATATATGTTAAAAATTAGGCACTGTAAGTATACTAGTAGGTACTTCATAGTATTTAAAGCCTAGAATCTATTTGAGATAAACAAAAAGATGCTTAATGCATGGCTGTCAATATATGCAATGTATCATTCACAACAAACAGGACATCTAATTCATGCAATCATACACCTAATGAAATATTATTCACTGCACACTCCCTCAATAGCACGATCCAGTGTTTACTGCTAATAGAGTCTCCAGCTATTAATAGAAAGGTGTTATTAGATCCTAGGAGACAACCTACGTATCTATTCCAGTTTACCACTTCCCACTCGTGCCTTCTTATTCATTCAATTTAATCTACCCACCATCTTCGTCTTTTCTAATAAAAAATCTATGAAACTTCCCAACCTCTCATTTCTTGAGATTGTAATCTCTTTCAATTAACATAAGGAGCTAGGTTCATACAATAAAAGTTTAATCAATGATTTGATTTTCAATCCATTCAAAGCATTTTAAAAATGCCTAACTGAATAACTAATTTACTTACTTAAATTTACTTATAGCGCTCAAGAAAATAACTCGAGTTTCTCTCATCGATAAAGTCCGAAAAGCTATTACCCGCGCTACAGGGGACCTATTTGGAGGCATCAGGTGGTTTGTTAAAGATCTTTATTGGTCCTGACTTAAGACCAGTCTAGGCCCGTGGGCGTAGGATGAGATAGCCGTCCTGCCTTGGCCAGAGGTAACAAACTCAATAACTAAGGGAAACTCGTTGCGCTGCGACTCCTAACATGCGAAGAGACTGGTTCCAAAAGATTAACGACCGGCTTCGTTCCGATAACCTATTATATATATGGTATTCTTCATTAAATTACCGAGCTAAGACAGTTTTACATCCATTATTAGTCCTTCTCCTGATAAAGCTTTAATTAAGTAAAGACTCAATTTAAAAGCAGCTGTTCTTCATCAACCATAATTAGAAAAGAGTGACCGGTCATCTACAACTTTTATGACAAAATACCGTACAATGAACAATCCTAATGCAATATTCGTCTCATAAATCGCAAGAAGAAAGGGAACCTAATTGGCAAACGCATGCAACAGAAGATAAATTTAATTTTCTTAAAGCTCGAATTAAGTCAGAGCTTGAAACGTGATTCACGAGTGTGCGAAACAAAACAAGCATTCTGTAGAATAACTCTAAATAGGTATAAAACGTAAACATGAAAGCCGTTGCGTCCACTCGAACAACTCCGATTAGAGCGTCTATAAATAAGTAGGAAGCTTTGCACACCATAAACAATAATCTTTAACACAATTTGTCACACTCGCGGCGCGGCGCGACGAGCTTCGTGGCTCGTTTCACTCCACGGTTCAGGAGCTGGCAGCGCGTGCGTCGAAAAGCGTACGGAAGCGTGCACGCGCGGCCATCGCGTCCACACGACAGACAAAACAGTCGAGCAGTCGACGAAAGCGCAAGGAAGGGCCTTCGCCCCTTCCGAAACCGTGATCGCGCGGGATGCAGCGAATGCTAATACTGTCTCATAGGGCTGCCGCGGCTGCCACGCGCCGTTCCAAAGGTGTGAACGCGCACGATACTTATTATATTACTATCAAGTATCATACACGTGCGATGTTTTTTCATAAACATTTTTATATTAGGAGCGACGATTACTAGAATAAATAAATATTGACGAGCAGTTTGCTGTTGATCTTTAGTAATGTCCAAAATTTAACTACATTTATATCTTTGTTAGTTTGCAAAAGATAACTGTTTAGTTTGGCTGTAACTTTTACTGTTTATATTGATGTACAAATTATCTTGATATATTATTTAAAATCTCTTCTAAGTTCTAATGAAGCCTGCCTTATTTATGTTTCAAGAAAAGCTTCTCACACAAAAAGTTTCTGGTAGCAATCAATTTCAAAAATGCTATTGTAGTACGTATTACGTATCGAACAGCCCTAGTATCTAAGAGATATATGAAAACTGAGGGCTCGGGTGCCATCTGCGCGAGGCCGAGGGGACCCTTGCATTAGTGGGATGACGTTATGCACTCCCTCAAGGGTTCACGGGGTTTCTCGCCTGCGCGGAATCATTTACACTGATAATGGTATTGGCGTAATACAATTTTCTTGGGATTTGCTGTATCCTACCAAACCTTTTTTAGTATGAACAAGCAGCCATAGGCCAATATGAAGAAAAAACATGTTTACTGTATGTGAGGTGGTAATAATTTTGTTGGGGACAGTAAATCCCGACTACACATCTGTCTGTCACGCTATCACGCCTAAACAACTGAACCGATGTGAATGATTTTTGGCACGGAGATGGTTTGAACCCTGGGGAAGGCAACTTTTTATCACAATAAATTGTAGCCCACGCAGGTGAAACCGCGGGGAACAGCTAGTATATAATATATAAACCTTCTGAAAGAGAGTGAAATTCTCTTTAACCGTTCAGTTTCATGAAACTGAGTGCCAGAAAATATATCTCGACACTACTGAAAAGGTCAACAGCTTCAGACAGATGAAATAATCTTTCCACCAGGATTCATTTTACAGCCGCTTAGGTCCAGGGCCGTTTTGAGAAGGGTCCAAACGAAATTACTGTTCACCCGTGAATTGTATATCATTTTGGGTGCTTATTCGTGTAAGAAACCATAGGTTAGGGGTTAGGAGTGCGTAATCATATTTATAAATAGATACGTAAATTATCTTCTTAACTTTATTTTCATGCGCGTTGATTTTTATGAGCCTCCGGTTAAAGAAGAATATTCTTAGGACCAGTTTACGACTTTCATAGATACAAAATTGAGCACAATTCCTATGTTTCTGCTAGTGAGTTCGTAACAAAATAAAAAGAAGCGTAAAAAAGCAATAAAGTAGATAAATTGCCAAAAACTGCTGATTTACAATCGTGGCTACCTCTCGCATAGCAATAAATATTTCTATTGTAGTAATAAGGGAGAGGGGTCGTGCTTGCGTCACTATGAATTTATACTTATCGATAATGACGTCAATATCCATAACACCACCCCCTATATATGAACTGTTTATTGGTAAAACCCATTAAAGCCTGTATATTAATTTTAGTTACTGCATAGTGGCGAATTTGGATGAAACCTGAAATCCTTGTTACATAATATGTGCACTGTATCACATAACAGTATTTATTGGCTTTCCGACATTGCGCTTCAATACATTTCGAAATTTGTTTTAACTTTCCAATAAGTATTTGCCTAGAAATTTAATTTGAGCAAAGTTGCAACATTTTCATAAAGTATTATCTTAGCAATATTTTTTCAGTCTTTTAACTTACAAAGTCTCTCAAAAGTTGTTTATAACATTTGTTATCTTGACTCTTGAACATATTGACATAATAAGGGATGCTCTTTGTGCAAGGGGCGATAAGAAGTACAAGCAAACACTATAGAAATTCAGTAAGAAACACAAACAATGCATCGTTTGTTTTACATATTTACTAAATCAACACACTTAGAAGCTAAAAATACAGGCGCGTTTTTTCATCAAATGATTGTGTTCGATATGTTTAGGTTATAACATGGTATTAGTCATTCACATTAAAAATAAAAAAGTATTTCAAAAAAATGAAATGAATCCTAATGACATAGTATAATATTGAGATACTAATGAGAATGTTGAGATGGATGTGTAGAGTGACGAGAATGGATAAAATAAGGAACGAGTCGAGTTTATTAGAGGAAGTATGAAAGTAGCATCAGTGACAGAAAAGTTGAAAGATAATCGTTTGGTTTGGTGTGATATGTTATGAGGAGGAAAGAAAGTCGTATGACCAAGAAAGTAATGAACATGAATGTTGATGGATGTAAGGGAAGAGGAAGACCAAAGAAAAGGTGATTGTGTAAGAGTCGATATCAATGGAAGGGGGATGATGACAATGCACTGACACCAAATAGATGAGACCAGGGCAAGAAGAAGAAAACTAGGAAGACATAATACAATAGTACTACGGGGAAACTCCTTACTTGTCTGGCACTTGTGTGTCTCCCAGAAATAAATCCTGAATCCGTCCTTGCTTGCAAGCGTAGCTGAACAAACTTGAGCGACTGTCGGCAAACACTATGAAATTTTCAGTTTCTGTACCCTGGAAGATTGCGACCTACGTCTTCCTGTATTATCTGTGGTATTGTGTTATAACGTAGATGAATTAACTTTGAGTAAACCAAAAATAAAGCCATGAAAGTAAGTAGGTAGTAGTTAAAGTATAATTGAAAGTTAAAGTATATTTCAGTCAGACGGAAAGTCGCATTCTTCAGACTCCTCACTTAAGAGCCAGTTCCCAATCCAGGTTAGCCGTGGCACCACTTTCGAAAACTTCTTCAGGTGACTTGTCTTTAAACGGAAAGTACCAGAAGTATAAAAGTTATTAGAAGAAGAAAAAAAACTTTTGTGACAATGGCCAACCCCAAACAAAACAAAAACCATCTGGTTCAAAATACTAGTTTACGAGAACGCGGAAATGTTCCGTTTCGTCCTAAGAATCGACTAATTTGATTCCCCTTGCGCTTGTTCACGAATTCAACTATTCGTGGAACGTCTTAATGCATTAACTGATTTATAATAGAAACGTGAGAAAATATGAATTATATTTTTGTTCTCGAGTTGTGATGGGTGTAGTGAACTTTACGAGAAGCTCCTGTATTTATAAACTGGCAGGTACTTTCGGATGAATTTAGTTAGCTACATAAAGCCGT
This sequence comes from Opisthograptis luteolata, assembly GCA_931315375.2. Lineage (NCBI taxonomy): Eukaryota > Metazoa > Arthropoda > Insecta > Lepidoptera > Geometridae > Opisthograptis > Opisthograptis luteolata. The sequence continues at coordinate 6,111,885 of OV928036.1, forward strand.
TGCAGACGGTCTTACTTAAGAAGGACAGGTACATTTCTATTATAATTTGAATTCCATCGTTACATAATCAAATAAGTAAAAAAGTTAGCTACTAATGCTACTGAGGAATCAATTATCGTGCTATTCTATTCGTATTCGCTTGTACCAGCTTCATAAGTTCGTAAAGAAACTACTACGTGGTCTAAAGGGGCTGATTGAGCTTCTTTCAGCAGCTTTTTTAACTACGTATATATAGCAAAAATGTTTCAATTTCTCACAAAACCAATAAATATGTATTATATCAATCTTCAAAGTGCGGATGGCTTTTTCTCGAATACCAAAAAACTAGAAAATTAGTTGGTTCATTTTATTTGCACATTGATTACACGTAAATAATTTTATTTTTGTCTTTATAGGAATAAAAGGGCGAATGATCCAAAGCAATGACCTCATAATCCGTAATTCAAGAGGGCGTAAATACCTAGTACCATAAAATAAAATGAAATTTCCAAGAGGCCGTCTTGTCCCGCTATAAAATGAATCGCTGGGCGTGACGTGCTAAATACGTTTTGTGTAAATGCCAGGCATTATGTTGGTGTAGTTTTTATCTTAGATGTAGTAATTATAATATAATTTTTACCTACAAAAAAGGCTTGCATCTTGATATTTACCCGACTGCGAAAGAAGGAGGGTTATGTTTTTCAAGTGTATATTTCTTAGGAATGGCCTGTAGCCTAAATGGCTTGACGGATTTTAACATAGTGTCATTAGATTCGTCTTTAGTGGAGTGACATAGGGTACTTTATTTTATCACAGTCGAGTTTTTTGTTCCTTTTGTAATGTATAGGTAATCTTGTTTTTTTTTTTCACCACCACTCCTCAGCAACAAAATCATTCACAACTGGAGCAGGTTGCCTGAGGAGATAGTTACTGCTAATTACGTGAACTCTGTGAGTGGCAGTGGGCTGGTCATATAAGCCGCAGAATCGACAACCGTTGGGGTAGACGTGCTCTTGAGTGGAGACCGCGTCTTGGCAAACGTAGTGTAGGACGCCCTGCGACAAGGTGGAGCGACGACTTGCGCCGAGTGGCTTGCAGTGGTTGGATGACAAAAGCCGAAGACCGGGCTCAGTGGCGTATAATGGGAGAGGCCTATGTCCAGCAGTGGACTGGTACAGGCTGATGATGATGATGACAGCTTGTGAAAAAAACTGTGGTATCTTGGAAATCTATGAAAACATAGTATGTACATATTTATAGATGTAATGTAAACTTTGCTAAAGTTTAACACAGTATGACATAGATTATACAGATAATATAATAGCCGCATGCTACTTATAAGTACAAATTACCAAACATAATCTGAAGCAAGTTCTAACTATTTCCGTATTCTCTCTTTAACCCAACTGTTCCCACTTCATTGATTCCTACTAAGATCACTTAACTCACTGAACCTATTTGTGTACCATCGAGAGGATTTGAGTACCAAAGCTGGGTTCGAAAGCTATATTTGTTGACAGAATGGATAGGGATGTGGAAAGAGGAACGTAAACAAAGTTAAACATCAAGTGACACGGCCCGCCTGCTGATGCTGACCGCATCGAAACAAAACAAACTATCATTTAATCTACGGTAGGAGAAACGTATACAAACTGTTTTACTATCTGTGGTTTGGTGGTAGAAACTGTTCACAATCTGTGGTTCCAGTAACGAGCGCGAGATACGAGTAGCTTAGGGGCTTGAACCCTGCGGTTTGTAGCTTAAAATGTTGTAAACAGTGCATCGACTGAGGAGCATAAATAGTCAAGTCGTTCGAAGGTTGAACTTAGCTTGAACAATAAAATTAAGAAAATAATTTCTAGTAGCAGTCAATAAAGTTAGATATAAAAATATAGAAGGTCGTCGAACTTCTAGAAAATTTTAGCGAAGTTTCCTACGATCAAATCTTACACTCTGAGTATTAATGTACCGTAATGGTACTTGCTCCAATTCATCGTGTGTAAATCTGATTTACAACCTTAAAACTAACGAAAAAGTTGTATTCGCTTTGATCTTTGTTACTTATATCTCAACTCAGCAGTGGTGAAAGGTATAAAATATTATTTTCTACATTATTCACACCCTCGCGCCTCTAATTGGCCGCTGGGCACCCCACCTGTAATTTGACTCTCACCCTGAGATGAAGGAAATCTTGCGTTACTCAGAAATAAGATTATTTCAACAAAATGATTAATGTTTTTGTTATATAAGTAGGTACGTCTTTCTTCAAGAAGTACGCATAGGGTACAGGATCATTGTAGGCTTCACTAGATTCAGAAGTTGTAGTGTTAATATTAAAATAATTATGTATACAAGTAACTTCACAACAGTTTGTATTCGGTTTTGTTCACCTCCATATATGGGTGGAATTTCAAAAACCCTTTCCACAAGTCAATAGACGATGTGAAAGTACTTACTACCTAGTATGTTGTGTTGAAGGTGGCATCACGCTCTCACGCTACGCCTGAACTGGGTCTACCTATTTGGTAAAAATTAATCTAGCTTCTATTAACTGCAGGACAACTAAGCGCCAAGGCTGATTTTCAAACTTACGCATTGCGTTGCAAAGTCACTGCATTGCGTTCCTCTCCCTCCACTACACCTTCAAACCTAAAAATCTTTCTTCGGTTCAAACCAAACACACATTCGAGTTGACAATTCCGTATAAGGTGGTTCCTTCTAAGGAAAGTGGTTCCATTGTACCGTCCCGCCAGCGGTTGTTACCCTCAAGAAAAACTTGCGGAATTCTAAAATGGACCGGTCGCTGGCGGGCGCAAGCTCTCACTTTTGGAATTTGGATTCAATTTTATTTTAGGGCCTCCATGTGAGTCTGCCGAAAATGTTTAATGATGTCTACCGATCGCATCACTCCTAATCAGTCATTCTCTGAATTCTGAACCTAGAGTGTTGTTGGAGATAAAGCTAGCGGAACTTGAGCATCGATGAAAAGTTGGCAGTGAGTTGTGAACCATAAAAATATTTTATCGACTACAATTCGGAGAGTGTGTCCAGGAACAGTATCGGATTTCTTTTCGTCATTGAACTATAACGAAACGGAGAGAGACAATTCTTTGTTCCTGCCGGACCACTATATCCATCCATATCCATCCGTCATTCTTTCCATCATTTGGACAGCTAATGAGTAAAACGCTCTACTAGTAGGTACCTACTTACTAATTTCATGAAAAAACAAGCACTTAGTTTGGAGTTACATAGTAGATTCTGAATAGGCTTACGCACGTCCTGGGTTAGCAGTCTTTGCTTCTAAGATCGCATCTTCTCTCGGAATTTATACGATGACGTCATTTGTAAGCAGTGCATTTTCCGATTCTACTTTCTTGCCAACACAGAACTGATAATACAATATTGTGACAAAACTTATGTAGGTACTTATTTATTAGGCTGTGTGGTAGTATTACATACTTTCTTGCGGCTATCAAATTTTAAAGAACTTTTACATGTACCCGCACGCGCGCCTTTTCGCCCGTGACAGTCAACAAACGACAGACAATGGCTTGTTAACCCGTCGTGAGTCAAGTTCGGGAGCATGACGTGACATCCTCGCTTTGTGTGCGTAATCAGGGAACCATTGAGCGGGCGTGAGTGCAGGGAATTATAAGGTGGTCCTCACAGTGTAAAAGGGTATTTAATTTAAACTATTGTTTTTTTAAAATTCAATAACAATAACAACACAACACAACAGCGCTAGCCGGAATGAAATATTTTTTTAAATATTTTTAGGTAACATAGGTATTCAATCAAAATAAGTACCAACTTGATGTTAATGCAATATTTAGGTAGGGAGACTAGATAGCCACTAGGTACAATGTTATGGTTACCCAATCGAATTCTTTACTAAGTTGTTTTTAGAAAGTTTATGTATAAGTGGCAAATTTTCCAGAAAAATTGAAAAAAGTAAAATATTTCGCTTCCACAAACTGTCTGAAGTGTCAGAATACTTCCAATTCACAAAACACAATATTTGCGCTTTTCGTCATTGTTTACCAACATAGAATATGAGTAAACGCAGCTCGGCAAGTCGCCAATAGAGGGCGCTAGCGACAGAAATAGACGTGTCACTGGCGCCGTAGACAAGAGTTATCGCTCTGTCTGCGGTAGGGTAGGCATTTCCGATCTTCCGAAATACGGTTTTAGCTTTGTATAAGCTAAAATCGTATCTGTGGTATTGTACGTGTTTTTTTTTGGTGTTACTCTGTTTCCGTGTAAGATTTCATAATTATTGATTAATTGTTTGTAAACTTACCAACCTTATATGTAAATGAAAGAAATCAATAAATGTACCTTCATAAAATTACTAGTAAATATAAAAATTTAGAATTCTAAGATATCTGAGTGTACCTACCTACCTAAATATATTCTACTGAAACATCTTTTCACGATTGTAGTTGTTTTTTTGCAACCAATGGTGTCGATTCTGTCATAATTTTCTAAAACTGAACTAACTTCAACAGGTTAAAGTTTTGATGTCCTTTTCTGACCAACGTATCATAAAAAACACAGCTTTTTTACTTTTAGACTTGCATAAGTACAATACACGGATAATAATTGAATGAATTGCAAAAAGCGACATCTAGTGAGTTTTAATGAGAACTGTTTTACTGCCATCTTGTGAGGAGTACCAACACTAAAAGATACGGAGTATAGAACACAGATGGCGCTTTACTATATAATATGTTACGTAGATACGATTTCTATGAAAATTAATCCGATAACAAATTTTTTATTATTTGAAAATAAATCTTACCTGTTGGCTGTCAACGTCGTCATTTCGGCGGCACTATCTCTAGATGTTAAAACTTCATCGCAGCTGCTGCCACCTGTGATACGTTGCACGGAGCTCAGTGAGACGTCTTCGGTCGAATTCTTTCCACTGTTCGAAGCATTGCTACTAGATGGCGCTACTCTCTGTTTTGATGCTTGTTTGTGGCGGCTGAGCGCGAAAAATAGAGCAAGAACTGCTTTTAGTTTTGCGTCTCGGATATCAACAGCTGTAACTTGTTCCAATCCCTGGACCTTTTGGGCGTGGAGGAAGTCCAGGCAGCACTGCACGTTTTCCAACTGAAATGAAAGAAAGGCGTTCCTTGAATATCCATTTTAGATACAAATTATAGACCATGAATCTACCTAATCACATTTTATTCACATTGAGCTAGATGATTCCAATGAGCTAGCTTATGATAGGCCTTGAAACCAACTATCCAACAATTTATTCTGACCGTATTGACATTTGGAACTACTGAAATTGTATGTAAATGGCAGCGGAATGAGTGACAGTTGCGAGCACATTGGCGCACTGGCTGCATGTAATATTAAAATCGCATCGTACCTACACTATTGATACCGATCTTTTTAGTAGCTTAATAAAAACAATAGAAGATGGATAGGTAGCAAATGATTTATTATTTCATCACAACAACATAGAAGGAAAGAATTTAGAGTACAATAGGCAGTCTTACCACTCAAAGCGATTTCTACTAAGTACACAACTTTTGGACGGAAATCTTTTAATCTTTGCCTTCCTTGGCTTAACGTATCCATATAATATATATATATATATTCATATAATATCTTCTTCTTCTTTATATAAAGGTATTGTTTATAATTAAAAGTTCTGGCTCACTGGCATATCAACGCACAGCCTAAACCAGAAGCGATAGGGACGTGAAAGTTTCAGATTATGTAGCTTTTTTGTAGGGGTACGCAAATAATTTTGTTGAAAATCATCTTCTAATGGGCCAAATAGAATATCAAAATTTGGTTCCAGCGAACGAAGCCGCGGGGCAGAATTAGAACTCTAACATCGACGGACAGAAAATGCACAATCTAAACAATAAGTCGTAGAAACAAACTTGGACATGTAGTACCTATATAGGTTCATTATATAGAGTGAACTAAATAAAGATATTTTTCATTGGGTGTTAAAGTTTATATGGAAAATTAAATAACAATATCGACGCAGGCATATAGACTTATACAGAGTTATGTACCTATTTATTATCTTAGGTTAATGATCTCCGGCTGATTCATTGTTAGTTCAAAAGTAGGTAGGTTAGACAACGGTTTATAGCAAAGATAAGAGAATAACGTACATAAATGCTCAGATTAAATGTATAAGTAGATACTTAATTCATACTTTTCTCTTTTTCCACAAATACTGTCCATTCAATCACTTATCTACATAGCTCTTTTTTCTGTAACAGAGTTGCAAACAAGCAGACGACCCGCCTGATGGTAAGGTCATCGCGCCTATAGTAGCTCTGGCTCCATTGTCCCCAAATATGATTGTAAACAACACCAAATCTGTTTCTAGGTAACGAAGGAAGGAAAGAAGGAAAGTCCAATGAGATCGTGACCTCCAACCGGTCAACTGGGCTCTGTGCAGGCCTGTTACAAAGCGGCGTTGCGCCACCGCCGGCGCCGGCCCTTACATGGGGGAGCCTGACCACTGATCGCATAGGTCATCGGTACCTACATTGATTTCCAGCTACTTACAAGATATCCCCAACTTACCTGTAAGTTTTTTTATTTCATACCACCTTTGCACCACGGTTTTACTCTCATGGCGATTCTCACAGAACTTTAAACTTAGAAATTACACTTAACACTTACACTTTACATTTATAACTTAGAACTTAGAACATACTATAAAACGTTTGAGGAACATTTGAGGCTTCCTAACAGTGAAAGAATGATCAAAATAGGATCAGTACTTCTCGAGATTAGCGGTAACACATTTACAAGAATCACAACTCACAGCTAACTTTATCTCTTAAAAAATAGTAAGTTAGTATATTAGTTCAGATACGAGTGGTTCAGTAATATTAGTGACTAGTGACGTCGGTGGTGTTGAATCTAATACAAGGAGCTTGAGCTTTCAGTGAATGAAACGTCATCATGAAACCATAGCTTGGCGGTTGTGCATTATCTAGTGCTCGCCTGACCAGCTACCCTCTAGTAAAAAAACACAACAATGTAGGTGCGTCAACAACCTCACATAACAATCAGCACCCTTTCCAAGCATGGAGTGGCGCCTCTTTCATCACGATACGCCTTGGGAAATTTGGAAATTATATGGTATGTACAGAAGGTGGACCGACGTAAGAGTTGCAGGTAGCCGATGCATGCAAATGGCTAGAACCCGTTCACGGTGGCGTTCAAAGGACCTACGAGTGTGTTCGTATGTTCAGCAGTGCACCTTTTCCGGCTGATGGTGATGATGATGATGATTAGGTACATTTTTCCATTATTCAGCCCGATTTAAACCATGAAAGTTAAATTGGAGGTGGAAAGCACAGATATGTAGGTATTTGTGTAGGCAGCTATAATACAAATATTACAGGCAGGATTGAAATTGGCTTAGTCCAGAAATAGAACAAGAAAATTGTACCAATTATGTCACGCACGACGTTATTTCAATTAGACACTAAATTGTGACAAATTGGAAGATTAAAGTGGACCTGCTGTCCAATGGAACAGCTTGCGACTGGTTCCTAGTAAATCAGTACCTACTGCAAAATTAATAAATAGCTTCATGCTAGATAATCGGCGACATGGCTTCGCATTCGCACTTCTAGGCAAAGATTTTGACATCCGGAAGTTCTCTCGATATAAACGCTTTTTGTAGACCTACTACAAGTCTACATTTATTTAATGTACTTAGGTATATGCGCCTCATATTAGAAACATAATTTCAAAATTTGCAATAAAAACTGTTCACCGAGTAAATTTTACTTAGCTGCGTTATCGAATTTTAACTTGACCTTATTTCTGTTAGAAAATTAGCTACCATTAAGAGAAACAATTGAATGTCAGCAATTAGGCTGAAATCGTTTCAAATGCCAAGACAATTAATAAATCATTTGTAACTCGGTAGTCTTGGACCAAACAATAAGCTTAGTTCGAAGGTAAGTATCAAGTAGGTATCTACTTTTAATACCGCACCCAATTTATCGATGGTAAAGTACTTATATTCAAAGTGCAATGAGGCGGATAACTATCATGCTTAAGTAAAAGACAAGTAATTAACACATTGCAGCGCTGCATTTTATTTTGCAGAGCCCACCTGGGTAAGTATACCTCATCTTTCCCAGTTATACAAACGCAAGGACTGGTGTGATTAGAGGGCAATGTTTCCAGTGAAATTATAATACATGTATGTACATACAAAAATTTACATTTAAACTTATATCTCAGGGCGCATTGTATTGCCTCGCAGGATTTTAAAAGGATTGTTAAAGTTTAAAGTTTAGAGCGGTGCTGGATTATAATGGGCAAGCGTTACCTTACCATCAGACTAGTGACTTGTTCGTCTAGTCACATAGTTGTATAATAATAAAATACATGCTGACCGCGTGAGGCTATTACAAAAGTTTTAATCGCAAGGCATGTCAGTTCTCTACATTCGAGTTTAATATTTGTAAGTAAATCTTCTCAGATTACACCAATATCGCGTAAAGTCTAAGGGCATTCTATAAGCTATTTCATATAGCCGGTTAGCATAATGAGGGCCAAGGTTTCTTATCGTAAAAATGGAAAGTAATCCACCATATCGGGGTGGCGGCACGTGCAATCTTGGCTGTAAGCTGACTCTATGCCCTTTAGAACCTACCTGGTGGTGAATGGTAGCTTAGGGCTTTATACCTACCATATGTATATTGTTTTTTAAATAGGTACTCAAAAGAGAATTGCCTTAATTCTAGTTTAATAGCTAAGTTTAGCTCTTTATGCCCATGACTTCGCTCGACTTCGGGCCTACTTAATAGCTGAAATCTAGATGCAAATAACCTGGTCATTAAGAGAACCTCTAGGTTCTGAATAGAAAAACCAGTGCGTTGCTTAGTTCAAAAACCTTCGACAGGTTTTAATCAAATTATTGAATAAATTAAATACACTTTCGACCTTTACAATGTTGTTATCTTCTTCTATATCAAGAATATATATATCGTTATAACAAGAATGTTATTCAAAATAAATAACCGTACGTATGATTTATAAAGCTTGCCACTCAAACGTCGCGACACAAAAACCTCTGAAGTAGAGTGAAACATCTGTTATTTTTTTTTCAAGAAATCTTTGTCCTGTCTCGTCCTCCAGACAAATAAAAGATTTGCACTAAAAAATACCAAGAAAACATATACCAGCGAGAGCACATCTTCATTTTTTTTGAATAATCAAATTATTATCCTTATCCTCTATTATAATTATAAATGCGAAAGTAGGAAAGACCCTATAGGACGGCATTAAATACTTTTTATCGTGATAAACTTATTGTCCACGTGCGAAACTGCGGGAACAGAGTGAGTGGTATTATTAATTTTGAAAACAAATCGTGACATGTTGGAGTGTGGAGGATGGAGAAGAGGTTGTAATACTATTTATTAACATGATAAAATCGTAAGTTCTAATATTTATTATTCTTGATACGCATAAAATAAATCATCATCACAAAGACGGTCCAAAAATGGCAACCTTAAGCACCAAAGTCACCTATCAAACCAGAACGAATAAAAGGGTGGTTGCGTTGCATACATAGGTGCACACTACCTTTTACGCCTATTGCAGACGATTCAAGCACTGTCCGTTTAAGACTGCATACCATTTACGTTGTTCGTCGTTAAGATATGTGTGATGGAGCCGTTTAATAGGTTTACCATGTCATAGATGCCAAACGAAGCACTGAAAGTCAATTGCAACCCGTTATTCGGGGTTAGGTCATGGCTCACCGCAAGCGTGCCCAAGCGCGAAACAGTTGACAATGTAGGGCAGTGATTAAAGTTCAAACGAGTTCAATGGATGGATGCACAATTGCACATTATAATTAATTAGGCGGACTTGAAACAAGCCGGCAAGTAGCGGTAACAGAACGGAGAAGGAGCGGCGTCGATGATTTCACTACACTGACTGTCACTCCAGTTTGTGTTTACAACGTTCGGCCACTTGATGTGGTCAAAGTTGGAGCCACGCTACACCTAGATTGGGAACTGGCTGCTGAAACACCCCGATTTGTGCTTGGCACAGATTAATGGTTGATTGTTTATACACGAGCTGGCACTCTGCGATTTTTCATTTCGAAGTCGACTCGGTGAACTTTCCAGCTCCATCGTTTTATAGTAACTAGTATTCAGAGCGTGAGTTTAGGTACTGTTTCCAAAGTTCTGTCGCAAGTGTGTCGTGACCCTGCACAAAACTCGAACGAGCCTTATCTGTGTATGCACAATCATTCGCACCTTACTACGCATGTCAAGCTGTGATTTTTCCACATTGCAAATATCATATTATCAACGATTGCAATCGCAAATCTGCGTTAAGTTTAAAACATTAAATTTAAATATAAACAGCATGCCGTGAGTGTTGTTTTGAGTGAGCAATAAAAATTAAATTAAATTTTACCTTTTTACGCGGGAATTCAGTGTTTACAACCAGTGTTGTTGAGCTCAAATTACTTTTGGTAAGCAGTTGAAGGTCTGCCGCATGGCATCTTGGGTATTTTGCGATTCGGATGATCATTACTGCTTGCGACATCTCAATGTCTACATACAATATTTTCGATAATGTATCCAACACGTTTATTCCTACGTTTAAAATTGATTTGAGTTTTACAAATGTTTCCTAACATTAATTAAACCAGGCATTTTAGATTATGTATCTACATATTAGAATTAGAGCTGACAACTGTTTTCCATGTATAAAAAAAATACAGATTTTGAAATTTTGGTATAAACTGGTATGATCTGTCTGTATAGAAATACATAAGTTATAACTGATTGAAATTTAAAGGGTAACAGTATAGGGAGGGGTGCACTAAAAAAATACCTTTTGGAAATCACCGCCTAAGGTGACTCCTTTCTTTATGAATTGTGCCTAAGTACTATTTACTTTATCATTAACACGACATCGGTCATATCACATCATAACACACTATATAACCACTTAAAAAGAAAGCAATAACAAAACGTAAAGTACCGTTTTAAAACAATGTCACCGTTGACTGTCCGGTGTTTACGACATCATTTACAGGTTATTAAAGAGCTATTCTAGTAGGCAAAGCTTTTCCACCTGTTATGGACTGCAATAAATCATGATAACATTCCCCTACAGGTATAAGGGGAAGTGAAAAGTGGATAGATAACAATTTAACAGTACATTTTGTCCCGACGTGAAGTGGTCACGCGATCACAAAATATACTTACAGACGGTACTTTATCTTTCGCGTATGGGAAAATGCCTGTATAATTTATTTGATGATATTCGATGAAAATTGCGAAATTATGGACGTTTTTAACGCTCTTATTATAAATACGATAGTTTGTGTATCAGTGTGTTTGCATCCTCTTCACGCCGTAGCAGCTCAATGAATTTGAATAAAATTTGGAATGGAGATATCTTAAAAGCTTGATCAACACATCCTACTTGCTACTAATATTATAAATGCGAAAGTTTGGGTATGAGTGTGTGTGTGTATGTTTGTTACCACGTAGCACCGTAACTACTGAACCGATTTTGATGAAATTTGGAATGGAGATAGCATAGACCATGCTAGATTAACACATAGGGTACTTTTTATCCCGGATAAAGGCTACTACGGGATAACATGAAGACGCGGGTGAAACCGCGGAGCGCAACTAGTAGAATATGTACTTTTATCCCAGGAAATGGTTCCTGCATGTGTAACCGCGGAGCGCAGCTAGTTTAGTATTTAATTTCTTTTTAAAGCTGGCGACGCATTGCCAACATAGCTGAATATCGTAAAAATGTGTGAGTAACATGTAAAGTCAAGTCTTTTGTACGTCAATTGACAACTGTGAGAGTAACCATTCTATTGTGGCGCCATTGGAAGACGTGTCCGACGCGTAATAACTAGCTATTATGGGCATTGTCCAGCTGAAATTTACTTTGACCGTGAATGCGGTTAGTGTTGTATTGTGCATTCTTTCTTATGTATACTCGTACTTAGGTATAATGCCGCTGGACAATTCCATTCGTTTATTAGGGTTAAGAGTAAAATAACAAAGTAAGTAAATAAGCTGATGAGGTCGTGATAGGTGTGTGAAGTTTGACAGCGGGTATTGTATACCTACTTTTCTTTACGGCTTTGAATATAATATTATCTTGGAACACTTATTTGACCTATTCACCTATCCGTTTTTTTACAACAAAGTCGAGATGACGAAATTAATAGGTAAAGAGTTATCTCTTACAATAAACAAAGTTAGCTTTCATCTCATGGCCTAGTGAAAAAATTCCAAGTCTTCAATCACACTAATGTTATACCTAAACGCGAAAGTTTGTAAGTGTGTGTGTTTTATGTTTTTTTATCCCTTCACGTTGAAACAGCTTAACAGATTTAAGTAAAACTGGGAAGGGAAATAGCTTATAGGCTACTTTTATCCTGAAATAAGTTCCTGTGGAAGGACTGGCAAACCGCGGTGTCGTAGCTAGTTAATGCATATTATAATATGAGATAGATATAAGTATAACAACCTAGTTATGTCTATTATACTGGCTATCTCATGAACCTACCCAGATTATGAATTCACATTTCCTTTGTTTCAGTAGACATTAATAATGATTTCACAAGAACGTTGTGCAACCGGCTGCTGCTCACCGAGATGACTCTACAATCTACACATTAAATTAATAACCTTATTGCATTGCATACATGATACCTACATTATTTGCATGAACGTAACCCACTGACACGGGCAGTTTACTCCACTGATATTCATTATCCAGCGACTTTCGCCATCGAGTGCCGTACTCTCAATTACATACTGTAAGTACCACCTTCGGAGTAATAAATCTGTCATATGGAACAAATTAGCTCGTAAAGGTTAAGTAGACGAGATGTGATTGAACGCTCTCGTAAAATTTTGGAAATCAATTTCTTCAGTAACCTTTTGGAAAAGAGGGCTGGCGTTACAGTTTTCACATTGCACTAATTTATGAAAACTTGTGAGTGAGTGCGTATGTTTGTTACGTCTTAACGCTGAATTTCCGCATCTGTTTTGAGTATAATTTGATTTAAAATATAACTTTTTCTTCTTCTTTTAAAAGAATTTTCAATCTATTTCGATCCTAGGCCATCTTTTTGACCTCTTGTTAGGACATGATGTCAATCCTTTCTTTGACTTGGTCTATGTATGACGTATGTCCTCTGCGGTCTACCTATCCCTCTCTACCTTTCGTACTAATAACGATGACGCTAAAAAGATGCTCGTCTGACAAAGCTTATTCATTTCTACAGAGGTGTGGTAGATATTCGTTCAACACCCGGAACAAATCACGGAATGAGCGAGTTGTTTTGTCTAACATTGCATTACAATGTATGTACTTACCGATATCCATTTGAAGTGCTGTGAGAAATGGGAGACCATTTTTCTTTTGAACACACAGGTAAGTACATATTTAATGTTTTAAATTCCAAGTGGTGATGTAGTAATGTTATTTAAATTCCGCATAAAGCGCGAACGAACAATGGTTAAATTGAAAAAAAAGAAAATAATTATAAAAGAAGTAACACCAACTCAATAACATATGTACATAGCTCTGACCCCTATAATAATTATAATAACTAAGAAGTAATACATAAGATACCCTGTGTCTAGGGTATCGGAAATTACGTAAATTGAGGATCCACGACACACAGATTAGGAACAAATAATTGCGTCTTTTATTGTTTATGCACAAATATTTCCTGTAGCGGGAATCGAACACACGGCCTCAAGCTTTGCAGCCGGCGTTTTACCTATTGCACCACATCAGTCATTAAAATCATCTCACGTTACAAAAAAAATGAAACAACTAAATTAAATTTTAAATAGAATTGCAGTCATCTGTGTATAATCTCGTAGACCACGCAATCGCACGCATCATTCAGATGAGCTAGGGGTCAAACGCGAGCTCATAAACAAAAGAATAAACACAAAAAAGGTTGAAAGTTAAACAAAAGTAATTTTGGTTGCGATCAATATTTAATCGCGTGTTGATTAATAACAGTAAACAATCTATATCTGCCAACCGGAAATCTAAAACAATGAACTGGCTACACTATATACAGTTCAGATTCACCGTTGTTTAGGTCTAGCCGGTCCAAATCCTGACATTGATTGCAATAATAACAGTGCAGATAGAACCTAACTCCTCCAACTGTGGCTTGACTAGCCGAAGGTACTGTGATTGCAGTTTGCACTCAGCCATTATAGGTCCCTACTACCATACCGCAATAACTATAAAATCTGTGCTATAGATAGATTACCTTACTCTTTATTGGTACACTACAATACAGACAATTTGAAAACTAGAACAACTAAATAGCTTTAATTTATGCTTTTAAATGACAAAAATTTCTATTAATCTAATGTACTAGCTTTGCAACCTCAAAGATAAGGTTGAGCCTACGACACTCAGGGATTGTATAAGTTTATAGCCGTAAAAGAATTTTCAAAATTAAATTACTAGTTTTCTTTTAATTTTTTTCCTCTGTATGTAGGTACTTATCCAACCTCACAAAATTTATATTTTTATTACATAAGTTTAAAAGATAAGGAATGTTTGAAAGTGTGAAGTAATATGAACGAATTAATAACCTTGATGTATAAATTTAACCTTTAACAAATGATACATTATTTTGTACCTGTTATCCATAACAATGGTTTGTTTAAATTGTCCGAGTAAAAATTAAACAACAAATTTCACGTAAGTGATCGTATTTTCTATGTAATGTAAATATGTAATAGCATGCAAAGGTCGTTGGGTTCATTTGAGTTTGATAGTGGAACTGAAATTGCCATTGAAAAAAATGTTTTGTTTTGGGTATTTTATTCTCGTGTCTTAGTTAGAACACAAAGCTATAATTAGACGACATTCTACAAACAAAACGTGTTAAAATAACCAACATTGTAATACGTAAGTTTATCCCATTCAATGTTATAAAAAACATCCGCAAGTTTCTCAAACACGGCTTTGTTACGAAAGGTCGATGTGCCAAACTGCCAAAAGTTACTATAAGATAATCTGTGAAGACTTGAATGATTGACATGAATTCAATGGATCACTATAGTATGGCAGCTACCGGTTGTTTCATTTACGAGCTCAGTGTACCATAAAAAAATTCTAAAACGAAGACTCAACTGATATCTAAGTCCACTACTCCACAATTTGTTTTTCATAATGCAGGTTATGAAAAATTAATTGCGCAAGTGCATATTCAAATAAAATATTTAAACAACAATGCCATTATAATTGCAAGTACATAGTAAATTTTCTTCATTAATTATTCAAATATACGTAAAATGACATTCGTTATGTTAGACGTGTAAATAATTTTGGCAGACTTCAGATATTACAACTTATGTACCTATCTACTTAAATAGATCGCACACTCACACTCACACAACTTTTTCAATTAAAACATATATGTTATATATATAAAATATGTACGTATATATATTTATGTCAAAGCTTGGCCGTAATTAAACTGGACTAAAGCTGCCACACTATTCTGATCTAAGTTCAGGGTCGAATCGCCGACGGACAGCTCCGCAAGTTAAATACATAATATGAAACACATGCTTAGATTTCCGACAGCTATGCCGAAGAGAGGTTAAAATGCGGTAAAAACCTATGCATCGATAAATGGGCTATGCTATTTACTTATTATACTACTACTACTTTGCCATTTAGAAGCTGTGAGATTTATGATAGTAACACTAGGCGATTAGCATCAAGCTCTTATCGTTCCAATAAAATCTATCGTAAATTTTTGGTTTCTGGTAATTATAATTTCCTGACACGCTTTTTTAAATTATTGAAGCCACATACTAACTCTAGCAGATGCTAGAGATAAGGGAGATCTTAATGACGATATCTTAGATCTAAAGACGATATGATAAGAAGTCTTCATCCATCAATCTAAATGTATAAAACCGACATGTCGCTAATTGACTAGATTGACTGATAACCAACGCACAGCCTAAACGATAAGTCCTAGATATGAAACTTTTGATAGTTTTAATGCATACGAGTATATGTATACTAGATATCGGGGACCATTGCACACAAATTGACCTAGCCCCAAATTAAGCTCGAAACTTGTGTTATTGGTACTAGACAACGATATACATACTTATATAGAGAAATAAATACTTAGATATCCTACCTATACAATGAAACGAGCAAGTACATACTATACTCATATAGGTAAGTGGTAAGTATAGGTATGTGTGGTGAAGGAGTGACCTAAAAAGGCTTTTTTAACCATCCCCTATTAAATATTAAACTAGAACATCCTAAAAAAAAATTTTCACGTGGTTGAAGCCACACCGTAGAAATGTAGTTAAAAATGTACTGAGCAAAATATTTTTAAGGGCTAGATATTTAGGTCCTTCAAAACTGTCTAGACCGAGTACTGCTCTGGTATGAAGAATTATGTGCTTATATTGTGTGGATTGGTGTGGGTGGAATTCTTGCGGACGTGACAATTGTGCGAGAGATGTGACACCGAGTGATCTCAGAGAGGGAATTGGCAGAAATGGTGGGCTTAGCGGATAAATATCTAGCCTTCACCTCTTTTGTATTATTGTTCAAAATCAATGGACATCCTTGCCACGAATATTTTTAAATTACTTAGATATGTTTGTACCTAATGCTTTAAAAGTGTATGTGGAACTAGAAGTTTTCAAAACAACTTTATGTCACATTGTCCATAAAACATTGTGAGGTTGACATTTAATTTTATACTTATTAGCTTTGGAATATTATTAATTAGTAATCTTAAAGTTTATTGCAGCAACAATTAGTATTAGTTCTACGACACAATTCAAAATATCCCATTAAAACTGATCTATTATTAGAATCATCTGACTGTACGTTCTTAGAATTAAAGATAATTCGTTTAGCCACATTGTTGTTACCAGTGATTTCGTAGAAACATGGACCTTCTAATTGTGCTGAGCAAAAACACGTTTCAATGATTGTTATTATTTATGAGCTCACTTGAACAAGATCGGCTTTGTGAGTCATTTTAACGCAAAATGCGTGTAGGCCTGAGTTACTGGCTAAGTAAATGAGGAAAAAGCAATGAGTAGCTATCCTAAATCAAACAATTTATGTAATTGTGTCTGAATCCGACACCTACATACACTACACAACATACTACCATACTATGACCTACATTGCATTTTATCTCTTGCGTCTACATTTTCTACCTTTTTGAGGATTACTTATTAGTGGAGTACATATAAGTACCTTTATATTTACCTAACTAGTCGTAGCTAATCCTAGTTTACATATTCATTATTCTGCACTAATACTACGAGGCGTTTCTTTTTTTATTACCTGCGCTCTTACCTCTAGATAGGGTCAGAATCATCGAATATCCGTTATTTGGTACCTACGTAGAATGACCAAGAATCACAAAATTCAATGACACGCGACATCTACCAATACCAAACTGCACTGAGCCGAACCAGTACCTACTCTTTGCGTCTTTTTTCCCATTTACTTTCCTTATTTATCTAAAAGCATGATTGCAAAATGATGTCAGTGGTCACCGCAATATTTTTTTATGATATAGAGTAACCGGTTTAGCGGTTAAATCGTAGGTCAACCTATAAAATAAATATTATCTATATACGCTATTCAAGTCAAGTCTACCAAGAAAATAAAACCACTGACGAAAATAACTGTAATACCGCTTATAATCTGCAATCTATCCAAATGTGACTTATTACTACTACTTAGCTATAAGATATAAACAACTTTGGAGAAATCATAACTTTTAACTTTAACTCCTCTTTAATCTGTGGGTTATTAATCAACGCGTCCCAGTTGGCGTCTGGTTTTTGGCAATTATAAATATAACTATACTTATATATGTATATATGTATTTCTGTATATATGTCTGTATATATATATCTGTATATATGTATTTCTACATATGTTAGGTATTAAGCTCTCTGACATTAAATCTGCCACTCTTTAATGGTCGTGACAGTTCAAGGAGAATGGCTGGCGCCTGCGCCTGCGCATCGACTGTTAAGGCGCAGGTTTCCAAAAATGGGGTTATTTAAAGCTATCTTTCTGTGTAATTCTGGTCTAAAAAAAATCTAATAAAAATATATGTTGATCTACTTGATATATAGCAGGACACCTTCAGGCCGAAAAATGCAAAAAATGTATTTATATATTGAAAACAAATGTGCAAAGTCCCCATTTCCTAAAAGTTTAATACTACTTTACTCCTAAACTATATATGTAACAAAGACTTGTTAATACCATCAGCTTATAAAAAAATATAATACCCAGGACATCTTCAGGCCATTTTTTGAAAATACTGCTTTAATTATTTTTTGCGAATTTTTTACGTATTTCATACTCGCAAATCGGCACGTACACCCCTCATTCGCCCATAAAGTCAGTGCGGGACGAGCCGCCGTGCTGAACGGACCTGTGCCACTTTTCTCCGCATATTTTTGTAGCTCAAAATCGTACGATGAACTACCTATAGGCTATGAGTGGTAGGTGCATAGTGCCGCGGCGAGTTAATTGCCTACTCTTGCGGTGATGCATAGGGTTGTCACTTTTATTTTTAGTTAAATACTAGCTGACCCGGCGAACTTCTTTCCGCATAAGAGGCAATAAATGAGCAGATTTAGGATTTTAAAATTAATTAACGTTAGTAATAAATAAACTCGCATAAAACAAAAACAACTTCAATTCACAACTTCAATATCAACCATAGACAATATTACGTTTAGCTGTCAGTTGTGTTTTGTTACACCATGTCAGTTGCATTTTGGTATACCATTTACAACAAATGAATGATTAATTTTATTATTTATGAGTATTATATTTTATCTTATTCCGGACGAAGACAAATGCAAAAAATCAAAGATTATAAAAATCGGTCCAGCCGTTATCGACTTATACCTAAGTGTTGTAACTAACATGCCTTTTTTTATAGATTATATTATCTGTGTATTATAACAGCGCAAGGTGTTTAATCATGTAATTTATTAAAATGTTTTACCAATTCATAAATGGGTTGCATATTAAAGACATTTTAATAATTATAAATTAATAAATACGATTTATTATAAACTATACGAATGAAATAGTCAGTGAGAGCAGCAAATCCGAGCGAGCGAGCAGTGTAGTACATAAATGCGCGCGATCAAACGCGTGGCACAGCCCTACTGAGTCCCAGGCCGGTCCCTGCGTACACGGCGCTCGCTACTCACTCACGCGCACATTCAAATGGCGCGGCAGTGACTACTAGCCGTGCCCCGCGGCTTCGCCCGCGTGGGAATTGATGTGTTGTACAAACTTTAGAACGCCATTGCACAACCTCTAGGGGTTTTCTTAAATATAAAAAATACGTATTTAATTATTTACTTTATAGTTTATTTGTACCTACTTTTAAGAAAATCCACATAAGGAATAAAAAAAGCCATACAAACTTTAAAACTCTATGGCACACCCCGTAGAAGTAATACATATCAAAAAATAAAAAATGCGTTTTCAATGATTTACTTTAAGGTTTATTTGTACCTATTTTTGAGTCAATCGAACCAAGGAATGACATTTTTCATACAAACTTATCTACCTTATTTAACCCCTTTCAGAGTTGACTTTTCAAAATTAGATTAGCTTATGTGTTAGTCCAATACCTAAACTGTCTACATTCTAAATTTCATCAGTCAAATTCGGTTCAGTAGTTACGTGGTAACAAACATTCACACACACACAAACTTTCGCATTTATAATATTATAGTAGGATGTTGCTACTGTGTATATATGTAGATACGGCGGGCTCGATTAGTAGAGGTACCGCGCCGCGCCGCATGGCGAGAGCGTCGCTTCGGGCGCGTTGGCCGCAGATCGCGTAATTTTGGTGAGGGGATGCGCGGAGTGCGCGGAGCAGTTTCACTTGATCAAGCAAGGTCAACGACGTTATGGAGGCTCTTAAGGGACAGGCAGTGTAATTTCATTTGATCATTTTTACAGCTGCACTTACGATCAAGAATTGATTTATTGGGGATCGCCTGGATGTGCGTTTCAACAGTCGCTTGTTTTGTGTTATGTGTCGAGATTATCATTAATATGATAAAAGTACCTATACATTACCTACCTAATTCGTTTTTCTTACAATATAAATATTATGTTGACCAAATTCTAGCAACTGCTGTTCTCTACGGGTGAAAGATAAAATCCTGTAGAAATCTCACATGCACATACTTACAACAAACTTGTATGCAGATATGTGTAAAATAATTATCAAGAGCCAGGTAGGCCATAAAAATATAACTTCATAATCGTATTAAACCATGGAGACCTGTTCTCGATTATTACAATCATGACCTAATTCGTGTAATTTAAATAATATTCATACTGACCTTTAATTACAACACCCCAAAAGTAAAGCCGGCATACAAAAAGTTTAATCCAATCAACAGGTTATAAGATAGACAGGATAAAGGTATATAACATAGACAGCGTCACTTCACTACACTTTCCAACACTATTTTTATAGCACGCGAATTGGAACTGCGGATCGATAATTCAAAATTAACTCGATTAATTCTGTTTATCGATATCAAACATCGAAGTCGAACATTCGGAACGATAGACGCAGCCGCTACCGAGGCGAGCTTACGCGCGAATGAATGGGAACACTTGGCTTCATATCGGACGACTGGCGGTGTAGGCACTTCAAGATTATCGTCATACCGTCGGCTTTATTTTATAAGTATTATTATATAACGAAACAATTAAAAAATTGATGCATTCTCATGCAATTTTTGCAAGTATTCTCGTTGATGTTCACTCAAGAAAACTCGTTCGGCCACAAACGATATCCAAGCAACCTTATGAGAAATAACTCCTCTTAGAACTTTCAGAAATACTGAAACAAAGTTTACAAGACTTTTTGTTAAATCTTAAATTCATAATTAGTTCGCCATCAAACATCTTCAAAGGCAAAATATTCTGTATCAGATTTTTTATATAAAAACATAGCATTATGATAAAATTGTAACCTTGACATTAAGAAAGAATGTATCGGTAAAATTGGACCGGTATAGAGTATAATATTCATGGCTAATATCAAGTTTTCTATTTCATAGTAATGCTAACAAACGTGAGAACGAGTTACGTTAGATTTTTCTAATTTCTCGAAAATTACCTCAAAAACTGTCCAACAATGGATTTCCTAATTCCTATACACAAACGATTTTAACAGAGCCGTTTCCTAACTTAGTAGTTAAGCAACATAAAATATTTCTCTTTAACAGCCAACGAAACATTTAATTTTTCGCTTTAATTAAATTACGATAAAACATGAATTGCACAAATAATATAAAACTATCGTTTAATGATTGATCTTCAGCCGTTTAACTCAATATTATTTGCTCTCCAACCGCAAGCGGCAGAGCTATAAATCAATATGCTATAGACAAGCAAACAATACGTTTGTTTGTCAGCCACCAGTCATTACAAACTAACGATCTATGTTATATTATAACGGGTGGCTGGTAGATCGCAAAAAAGAGGTCAGTTCTACGGTTAATTTAACAGGTTGTTTACAGCTGATGAAGAACTTATGTTCTCCTCACCTTTTTTGTAGTGAATTTTGTGTGTTTTGTGTAAAGCTTTTTACTATAGGTATACTATCCTACGAATGATTAAGATAATTGTTTGGTACTCTATTTAAATTTTTAATTTTCCAGATATCAAAATTGGAGCCCTTATAAAAAATATGTCACCTTCACTTGAAAGGTGGTGATTAATTTTAGGGTCGCAAAGTCATCTCTGGACTATCGTAGTATCTACTATCCCGACTAAATAAAAAAAGAACAAATACATGTTTTTGTTTAATGTTGGTTTTCTAATTTACTTTTTTACTTATGGTTTTTAAGAAATTAATTTGTTTTCGTGATCATTTGACAAGTTCGAGGTTAATCGCCGTTTAACTTAAGAACTTGTTGAGTTGTTGATTGAACCAGGGTAAATATTTAACTGTTTAATTTTTTGCGTGTCTCAAAGCGTTGAAAGGTCGCTCTGGGAGGTCGGTGCTCTTAGACCCTAATTAACAAATGAATGGGTGGTTTTATTGAAAATTAATAACATAGTTTGGGAAAAAACTTTGGTCTTTTCTTTGTTTTTTACTTAAAGTAGATAGTTTATGTTTACATTTTTTTTATTAAAAATAGAGGGTTGCCTGATTATTGTTGTTGAATAATTAGGTGGTACCTTTTTAGAACCGTATCTAATTTAGTGATATTATACTACTTTAGTAGTGTTATTATTACTTATTCCTGTTATATATTAATACACTAGCTGCGACCCGCGGCTTCCCGTTATCCCGCAGGAACCTTTTTCCGGAAAAAAAAGTAGTCTATGTGTTAATCCAGAGTATAAGCTATCTCCATTCCAAATTTCACTCAAATCCATTCAGTAGTTTTTGCGTGAAAGAGCAACAAACATACATACATACACACTCACAAACTTTCGCGTTTATAATATTATGTAGTAGGAAGGATTAACCAGAACATTCCTTAGGTCAAAATACAATCAAAAAAAGGTCAATAGCATAAAACAGTTAAATAGGAACTACTAGACCAGAAGCCTGTCGGATTTCCTTCAACACTTGCTCAAACAATGCTCCTATAATGTATGCAAACAGCCGAAGAAATGCGAGAGCTATAAAATACCAGAATTAGAAAACGTTATAACAAATCCTTTTATTTTTCAAGCGCCGGTCAGTTCAAGTAGGTATTACACGAAACTGAGTTTATTGTTATACTTTTTCTGTGATATAGCTATAAGTTACAACCAGAGCTTAAACAATGAGACAGGGCTACATAATTTTGTTTAGGTAAGTACTAGTTTTAGTAATGCACCTGCAATAGGTACCTACATACATCTACTGGCTGTAAGGGCATTTTCACTAAAAATAAGCCCTAGCCTTTATTCCCTTATTTACAACTCAGAATATTAATTCAGGGAATCAATGAGTTGACATTGTCATAAATTAAATTAAGATTACTACACTTAATATTATAAATAGTACTATTATAATCCATGACTAGCCCAGATTTTCCTGTTGCGTCATCAGCATCACTCAGTCATCCATCACAGCGTTTCAGGCTCTCGGCCACATCGTAGTCTGATTGGCTTACTGCGTTGCGTCAGCCATTACTAGTTACTACAAGACGTAAGCCTTATCGTTAATTGACTGCAAAACATAATTAGAGTAATGTCTAGGTGACAATAACTTCAGATAGGTCTCTCATTATCATCATCACATCAGCCTGAACTTCGAGCCCCTTGAACCCAGCGACTCTTACGATGTCACCGGTCGACGTAGTGGGGAGCCTACCTAGAACACGTCTTCCGGTTCGTGGTTGCCGCTGGAGAACCTTTTTTACCCATCGGCGACCTCAGGTGTTTTTTTTTTGAGATTTGATTACTTAAATGAAATCAGTTTAACTATTTGCTCAGTTCGCGTAATAAGATACAAATATGTTTATGTATTTATACCAATCCACAATGCTTCCCCATCGATAAATTACTCCAAGCTTACCCATACAGAGTCACTCTTAACGATGTGTATTGGTATTAGGTTAGGTAGAGTGGTATAAATAATTTGTACCATAATCGAATTAACTTGATTTACAATCGTTTTACCATTTCCCGATTTCTAGTTCATGTTTAATAACCTGTCAGCTTATCGTTTAGCTTTACGACTTATTCTTAGACCTGAGGTGTTATGGTCAAATGCACATTAGCATGGTAATATTAAAGGGCAGGGTTATAGCCAGGATCGATGGTCGAGGGTTCTTAGTTCTAACTAAGAACTAGTCAGAAATATTCAGTACCACTACAGTTATAACTGGCATTGAAAATGCCATATTTTTAAAGAATGACCTATCATCACGTCATGCAAATATAAACGCTGAACAGAAGATTTAAGGAATTTTATTAATATCAAGGAAACTGTGCGGCGATAATTTGAAACTTTGAACCCTGGGTGAATTCAAAGTTGTGGCTACGTGCCTGTTAACAAGGGCATGGGAACGGTCCTGAAATCAACAGTTCCGTCAGAGTGGTAACAAATCAATGGGATTGAGTTATGTGGCCACCCGTTTTATGCGATTGTAAAACTCTGTGCAGTTGAAATATTGTTACCGAAGAAAGTTTTTATGGACATTTTATGTGTTGCCGACGAGGAACTCAATTGTGGCTACTTTGTAAGATTTTTTTATCAGGTTCATTATTTGTGCTGCCTTGAGTGCCGCTTGGCAGACAACTTCAAAATATTACGTTACGGAATTCGAGATGAATGGAAAAAGTTATCGATAGGTATAACGCAGATTGTACATTGAAATGATATAAGATGTACGTGATTTAAAAGTATTAAAAAAAATAAATTAAATTAGTTGTACGTGGGCAATAAAATAAAAGAACTGCCGTAAATCAAGACCTATTCTAAACTAACTAACTGAGATGGAGCAATGAACCAAAGTGAGTCTTGGCCTCTGATAAATCCAATAAAAGATGCCACTTTGGCATGTCCTGCGCCACCTCCTGCCAGCCCTCCACCTGGAGCTCGCGCAAATCCTTCGTGAGACTTGTTAAGGTACTAAAGTTATAGCTCCTGCTATTATAATACCTACTTAGATACAATTTAAAATGTTGAACCATATTATAGTGATCGCCTAAACGGCAACTAACTCCCTGACGACCTGATTCCCAATAGTGGGAACTGGGAACACAAAGGGCGATAATAATGATGCTACTCAATGCAAGGGTCATAAAAATAAAATTCTATAGCCAATTGACATCGGAGTCCACTGCGGATGTGGTCGTCACCTACCATTGGCCTCCTTCACCGCAAGACGATCAAGTTACAAATCATGCGAATAAAAGCCTAGCATATCTATTACTGTTTTTATTATGTAAGTTCCTAGATATTGAAACACGTACTCACATAGGTATACTGCGTAAAAAATAAAATAAGAATGAAAACATTTTAAACAAATACAGTTTGAATGACACGCATTTAATTATTTTTGACATATCATAGAAGTCACTACAATCTAATGTTCAATCTACGTGGACGATATTATAATAGCTATCACTATGGTTACTGAAAAATGTACAAAGTTATTTTCAAGTCACACTCTCATTCCTTCAAAGAATACGCATAAGGAAGAGTTGATTACAACAATAGCTACCTAAGTACGTGAATTCCACGTCTCAACTTTTACTTCGAGCCGTGGTGTAACAGGAAATTAATAAATCATACTACATGCAACCTCTTCCTAATTAAGATATCTGCATTAAATTTTCCACTTTCACAGGCACGGTCCTTACTGCCGGAAACTCATCGTTGGTTACTAAGCACGGTATGGACGTGGATATGGGTTTCTGTGTTACCTATCACATTTGTTTGGCTTAAAAGGTGCTGCATGGGTACAGTTTAACACAGTACACAAACTATGAACAAACACAATTTCTGCATTCATACTTAAGGAATTATTGTTAAAACTTTTAGTATTTTTTCTTATCCTAATATAGGAAGGTAAGATTAATATTCGTATGAGTAATCTTGATCTGGAAAGGTTGATCTATATAAAGCTTATGAAATGAATGCATGTGACATTTTTAGACGAAAGCTCAAATCCTTTTACAAAAAAATAATCACGTCTTAATTAGGAAATAACAGTGAACTAAGGTGATCATAAAAAAGAACAAAAATATTTCTGCATTATTATGCATAATAAATTGTCACAGGATCCCCCATACACTGATTATTTCTCATAGCCACGCGCCGAACACACACTTTTGACCATAGGCACTAAATAATAAATATCTCAAAATATCTCGAGCTTGAGTACTGATTAGTGTTTTATGCTGTGGTGCAGATACCACTTTGGACCCCATCGTGTACCTGCCGGAATGATTTGTGGCTGATAGCTATTTCTGGTAAACCAAATATTCCTGTCCGCTTTCATTTTCGGCTGTGAATAATAAATAAACAAAATGCGCCGGATATAATGAAAGTTTTGTTTTAACGTGTCGATGATCGACTTTATTACTTAGGGGAAAATTAATAAGGTCGTCATAAAAATTATGGGCGTTTAGGGATGACGCAACATCTACGGGATCGCTTTACGTTGTATGCAAACTCTCGGTTTACGAGATGTAGTATTTAACATCGTATGTTGACCTAAATACCTACTGAATGAGATTGCGCGTTTACCTTGCAGATGTTGTACAAACTAAAGAACAACTTGGTAATGTCATAGATTAGAATTAGAGATTTTGGTATAGAAGAACACTTGATTACAGCTGTACGCAACGTCTTAGCATAATTTAGCATTACGTGTTGAAAGTAAGCATTCTGAACTAAGTACAGTCAACGACAAAAGTAGCTGAACAAAAATATTTTTTCCGATTCTCTTTATCATCTTAAACACCAACCTTCGAATGAATCAACTAACATCAGGTGTGTTGTGTTGTGGTCAAACGCTACCTTGTAAGTTGTAAGGAAGAAACAAACATTACTGATCTAATACGCATTTGGAAAATCGAGTATGATCAGCTACTTTTGTCGTTGACTGTACCTACAAAAGTTTTTTCACGCCAGACTCAAGAGCTATTTGCTAAGAGTTCTATTAAAGCCTTCAAGAAAGTTTGTGGGGAGCCTTGGTTTAGTTTAGTGTTTAGAGCATGTAGCTATAGTAACGTGTCAAAGCTATTTCCTCAGTTTCATTGTTTTCTTCAATAAGGTCTGTAGGAAAACTTAGTCTATAACTTCCAAAACTTACCATTTGTTGAGGGTTCCGTGGTTTCCGGTGCGTTCTGGGAACTTTCAGGCCAGTGACGCCTTCCAGCACGTCTGCTAGCAGCAGGCCATCAGCGCAGTCTCTTGCTAGGCCTCCGCCAGTTGCGCCCGCGCGGCGACGCGATCTGGCGCGCTCGAGGTAGTGGTTTGCCCAGTCTGTGTAGATCTGTGGACAAGGAAGAAGCTATGATATCATGTTCTGAAAATGTCAACTGGATGCTTCGAGAACACTTCTGCTTTTTGGGTGGCACTGAACATTAACGTGCAAGCGGAACGCTTACCATCCAGGCGCCTAGTCACTCAACTGCTCGAAAATGTGTTTTAAAAAACACAGTCGGTTTGATGCTCAAAACAGAATATCGAGAATCTTTAAATGAAAAATGCAATAAGGCTAGGTATGACAGGTGATAGATGAGCCATGTATATGAAAACTTGATCGTAGCATTTTTATAAAACCCATACGGGTTTTTAAGGTACGCTCTTTGTTTAATGCACACATAAATACATTATGTATAACGCAAGATCATTGTAAAACCAGAGAGAGCTAAGCTTTCTCATCTTGAATGTTAGATACCAACCTCTGATATAAAGTAGAAGCTATGTTAACAGTGCCAAGCGATAAATGACTAAAAACAACCTATAAAACTTGACATTCCACCAATATCTCTGTACTAAATAACCTGACAGGTAGTAAACAAGTAGTAAACACTGTTGACATGTTGACTAATAAGTGGCGTCGAATGGATAAGACCGGTGGTAAAATTGTAGCCGTGTGACGCGAATTGCTAGATAAGTGCTAAACTTTATTAGTTGTTCTTGGCAAAGGTCTTGAGTACTAAGTACTAGGTATTCGTGTTCTTGAGTGGAGACCGCGACTTGGCAAACGTAGTGTGGGATGTCCTGCGACAAGGTGGAGCGACGACTTGCGCCGAGTGTCTGGCAGTAGTTCGATGAGAAGAGCCGAAGACCGGGCTCAGTGGCGTACCTTGGGAGAGGCCTATGTCCAGCAGTGGACTAATACAGGTTGATGATGATGACTAGCTATTATGCTGGGTGTAGGTATTAATAATAATATTTTTTAAAACGCAAGAACAAACTACACATTTGCCTAATATTCACTTACTATCTTTTAATTAAAACGCACACTGCTGATGCGTTTTCAACACGATTTAGGCTTTATCAACTTGCGACATGGTTCATAATAATTTAACGGTTATTTCACAGATAATAAATCATATTTAGCCACTTCAACACGATTTTAATACCATTGTGACGTGATTCTTCATAAGTTCACAGTTATTGCAAAGATAAATAGCAAAAAGTACTGCTACATAAATTGTAAGTAACGACGCATTGTCGGCTTCTTATAACTCCACTTAGGCGTTTACGACTTAGCTTGTTATATTAAGAGTTAAAATATTGAGGTGCACAATTTACAGTTCATTGTGTCTGTAAAGAGTGTTTTTTTTGTTCAATTAGTAGTTGAGTACAAAATAACAAGTACAGGCTATAACTTAGAATAATACAACATAGATTACATTGAACGAGACTGTAGTAGAGTACAGCAGACGTTTTAGGCAATACGAAATTGTCATTCGTACTCTGCCAAAATCTTAACACTACTAAAAATAACTCTATGACTAAAACCAACAAGCCTGCTTTTTATTTGTAAAATTAGTTGTCGAGTACAAAATTGTAGGTAAGCACAATAGCCTAGATTATCTTGGACGTGTCTGTGGTAGAGTAGATGATACGTGTTTGAGAGTTAAGAATAGAGTTTGAAGCAAAACTAAATTGTTATCTGTACTGTACAAAAGTCTCAGCTCTACTAAAATAATTTAACCTCTACGATCAGGGACCGGACTAAATGTAAGTAAATAGGCTGCTTTTCACGGTCTACATCAAATTATGAACTCTACCAACCATTTCCTTTTACAGTACCGAATAAAGAGACTTTATTTATATTTTTCTCTGTCGTTTACTCCACGATGTAAGGTAGCGTTTGATTCTGCAATAAAATCCTACTGTCCCACTAGAGGTAAAGGCTATGAGCTCATCTGCCAGCTATCTGAAAGTTAATAAGCGAGTGTCGAGTGAATTCTTAAAAGGATTAAGTCATGTTGAAGACAATTTGCTGAGGAGAATGGGGGCAAGTGGACGCGACAGTCGGTCGCCGGCACTGGCTCATACGACAAGTAGGTAAGTAAGCTACTGTGTGCAGCTGTAATAGGTTCTCGTTGGAACCTACTTACATTTTATAGCATTTCTAATTTCTACTTTCACTGACTGCCAATTTTATGATAATGTTTTAATAAGTAAAGCTCCAAAAATCATTAAACTTGGATGCGTATTTGAAAGCTCGGCATTACTCGTTGCTGAGTAAGATTTTTTAAGGTACTAAACCTTTTAGGTATGATACCTAAAAGGAAACGCATTGCATTTTCATGGCTTCTAAATTTTAGACAGCCGAATAACACTTATCGCGACAAAAAACATTATATCACAGAATAGATCTATATAGATTACATGCTTTTTTCAATGATTAAACTATCTTCACATTAACTTTAATCAAGATTGGAAGATATTATCGATACGACTTAGTTTTTTTCCGATGTCGCATATGACATTGAAATTTATGGTAATCGCAGAGCCTTTCCTTAACAATCGATATGCTATTATGAATCGATTCTCTGATCGCATGTTAATGTACATGTCAATAGCATAATCATGACATGTAAGATTTAAATGTAATATGCTTTTCTAACGACATGACATTAATATATCTATAAAAATTATTACAATCCAATGCTCGAAGAATAGAAACAATTTAAGATTTTTTGTAACATTTCGATATTATATTGTTTATACATACTATATTTGCCTGAATTGTAATCGATATTTCAACTTTTCTCTTTCCGTTTTATTTTTTAAGAATATCCAAAAGCCAAGCAAGCCTAGCTTTCCGCGATTACGTGTACGAGTCTTGATTTATCTCAATCGAGAGCCAGTTCGACCATATCGTCGCTTAGCATCAGGTGACTTGTGAATCAAAGTTAAGTGTCAAAGTCAAAGTCAGGTGAATCGAAGTTTCCCTATTTTCAATACAGTTTTGTACAGCACTATAACGTCATACGGCTATTCACACAAAGCGTCTACAAATGGCTTCGATTGTAATAAATTTATTTTGACTGACCGTTTTTATAGAGCAGCTACATTAAGAAGTGGCATCCGTTTCCTAAACAACAAGGCAGAGGATGTTACTCTTTTGTGGTGCCGCAGATTACATTTGAGGCATAAGTTTATGTTCCATTGAATTTTTAGTATGGACTTGTGGAATTGGCGAGGCAATGAATTTTCTTCAACATCCAATGAACGAATAGATCTTTGATAACGCAGTGCTATTTCCTGCGCCTCAGCGTATGCCATCTCAGCTCTTATTTCACTGGAAACATTGCCATTCAATTCGTAACACAGTAATTTTTGCACTCTACTTTGTTAGTACCTACTTATTTTTATTGTGACTAAGTACAATCAAGAAGTGACTACAATCAATAATTTGCATATTTGATAGATAATGCCTGTGTTGAAACAATCTGGTCCAATTCGTCACCTACTATGAATTCGTATTTACCAATCATGGGACGAGAATTGCTTACTTAAAATATGTTATAGACCTATCACATACAGTTTTCAACCGCAAAGTTTTTACCTATACCTACTTATGAAGATAGTTGACCATTATATTCCTACATGACATAATATATAGAACGTAATGCGCTTCACACATACCAGCATACATTCAGGGATGTAGCCACATAACTTCCTTTGCTAATATCCTTTGTGTCCAGCTCCAAAGCGCCAGCCCCATATGTCGCTTTATTACTTGGCTCTGAACAGCTGAGCCCCCACAGAGTCGCTTTGTTTTAAAGCAGCTTATTTTCCATTTTAAGTGCATGAAAGCATCATAAATTATTTTCCACAATAATAATTATTTATATGGATAGGTATCAATAGCGGTTAATACTCAAGGCTCTTTGGGCATTCTGTCTGCAGAAAGCGATCTAAATGACTGCATTTAAACCTTTTTTTATGTGTGTTATTTTAATGTAACCTTTAAAATTATTACTTGGACAGGTACTCAGTAACAGTTGGAGTAGAACCAGATGCAAAGCGTTTTCATCAGCTTTTTGGGTATTCTACCTTTAGAAGGTGATGTAAATGCTGTTTGTTTAAGTTCTAAAATGCGAAGCGAAGCGAAGTACTCAGTTTGTTTATATAGAGTGTGCGTGTATTTAACTTTCAAATTAGATACTAAATAACATTTATTAATATATTACCTACAATAATCATAATATTATATTATAGCGGGTTTCTTGGTGCTATTCAAAGAAGGTGGTTTTCTTTAGAAACTATTCTATTACTATTTATAGTATAAACATATAGGGAGGATAAGACTGGGAAGTGAAAATAATGATGAATTCCTTGGGAAAATTCTTAACTTACGCCATATGTAGGTATTTTCATTCGAGCCTTGTTTAATTTTCATAACAATGCGTTTATATTTTCAGCTTCCACAACACACGCGTTTCATATTTACGCTAAACAAACGTAATTTACGCTTACAATGTGTAGCGTAGCGTAACTTTACCAGTGCGTCCCCGCGTGAACGGGAGAGCCTAAATAAACAATCTATTACTTTATACCGTGTGTTGTACAGGATGTGTATATCACTATCAAAAATGTTTAACATTTATCATTCTTTTTTTTTCTTTTTTTTTCTATTTACAGGGTAGCGTTTGACCACAAGTCACCTGATGTTAAGTGAAGATGTGGTCGAAGATGGCGCCACGCTACACCTGGACTGGGAACTGGCTCTCAAGTGAGGCTGCCGGAACACACCGATAGGTGCTTGGCGACAGATTCTTAACAAGAGGGTGGTAGCTAGCCAGGCGAGTACTAGAAAATACCCTACCACCAAGCTATGGTTTCATCACGATGTTTTCCTTCACCGAAAGCTCAAGCTCATTGTAGGATTCGAACCCACGTCCTATGGATCGCAAGCTGACGTCACTACCACTGAGCCATCATCGCTATAAAATCATCGCATTCTCTTATAATAAAGCCTAAACCCAAAATGCCATTGCAGTTATAGATGCAGACTGCATGTACAATATGGCGGCGAATAACATATAACAGAATCAAGTATAAAATATTGTAAAAAATAAATAAATGGTAAGAATAAAATTAATTCATTAAAATAACGACCAGAATGATAATAATAGTAATTAAAAAAACGCAGAAAGTAACAAAACAATTAAAAATTAAAATTATAAAAAGGATAGAATACTAATAACGACATTTACTTTTTAATTTCAAAGGTATTCAAACGTTTGTCTTATTGTTACAAAATGTTTTAACACAATTAAATTTACCATATATAAAGAGTAAATACTAACTTCTTATACTTGTTCAACGTAGTATGTACTATTTTGGTAAATAAAGATATTTTCATTTTCATTTTCATTTTCAAATATATACCTAGGTACTGTCGTTATTGCAATACCAATAATTAATTAAAATTATATATATATATTTTTTTTTTTCCGTTTAGTCAAATTCAACAGAAGGGCAGTGTTTATCGATCCATACTGTAGGATTCTACTCATCTGTGTACGTACAATCACAAGCACAAAGTTTGTGTATATAGGTGTAAAACATTGTAATGCATGAAACTGCAGAAATACATGCACCGAGTTCTATTAAAAATTATACATCAACTATTAGTTTCTATTTTTGTAAATTCATGTAGGTACATGATTTTGTTATTCTATTAAAAATAAGAAAGTTTGAGCCCTTAGTGTACGTGACTGTACCTAGTCGGTACAGCTCGTATGGTGCTGTGCGGTATGTTGCGTATTACCCAGACGACTGTAGCTCCGGGCGTACGAGTATAAAATATTTCATGCTCGCTTAATTAGTTGCCTTCCTTAATTATGTATTCGCTTGAATTTGAAATGAACAAAACTAACTTTTTGTTTCTTAAATTAAGGTTTAAGGATTGTTAGTTCCTATACTTGGTCGAAAAGCTTTTTTATGCAGACCTAACCGGGCCGAGTGATGATCGACGCACAGTAAGGTAACGCTGGAACAATGAATGCATGACTGAATTGCGCGGTGGACACCGCAGGAAAAGGCGCAAAACAGACCGAAATGGCGTCTTATTAATTATCGGAGGCCAAAACTCACTTTGGGTCGATGCGACACCTAAATTAGGTTGCAGAATGCAGACAGTAGGTATTTTTTATTACCTTATTACATAATATTAAGATAATCATCTCATAGGAATAGAAACAAAAGCAATATTGGGTCTAATTGCCTCCTTACTCGCAGGAGGAAATTTTATCACATAAATATAAATATTTACGGTTACACATAAAACTTTGACTCAGCTGGATTGTATTTTACAATACGTTAACTTTACGGTATTACGGCCAATAAAATGTTCTTTGACGATCAGATTCAATTAGTTATTATATACTTGGAAGCTTGGATGTTGATCGTTTTGACATTGGTATTGTATTTTAGACATTGAATAATTAATTTAGTGAATACGTAGGTAGTAGGTACTTTGGTTGAAATTGGCGCTATATTGCGCTTGGACCAAAAACTGAATCTCAAGTGAGGCTGCCGGAACACACGGATGCTTGGCGAGAAAGCCTTATCTTGAAGGTGGTTTTCTACTTGTCAAAAAAGAAAAAAGGGACTAACGTGACCCGAAATCACGTGAGTCCGTGTGATGGGGAAGCTTTATAAGTTACATACACTAGGTGGCAACTATCGTCTCGTCTATATACCATCAGCTTGTTTTGTTTTGTAATCTTGTAGGTTCTCAATTAAATGAAATGAAGAATTCAAGAATGGTGTGAAACAGAAATATTTTGTTTGATCTTGAATGGCGATTAGAAAGTTGTGTGAACTGTAACCATATGGAATTGTCAAGATATTCCGAAAAAACCATGGAAGTAATACGCTTGCAGTCAAACATAAGCCTTTATAATATAAGATTTCAGTGCACCATAAATACATATCACTATGCAATAAACATTTAATTATTATGTGTTGCATTAATGTGCAGGTATTATTTTATTACCTATAATTTAGCAATTATCATAAAAATGCCTCTTTCAATTGAGCCCAATATAAATTAACTGGAACAACAATGACGAAATTGCGGTCGATGAAATTATTTGCATACTTTAGAGATGCTTTTTACTGTAGACAATTTAAAGCATCTAGACGCAAATTAAGCTGTTAGTCTGTCTATTAAAAAATGAGACAGCCTAGAGTCAGTGGGCTCGGTGAGTAAATTGCGCCTGATTTAAAGGTTAAAGCAATAATAATACATATAACAGATTCAAGACGATGATACAATGAAATATGTCAAAATGGCCCAAAAATTGCCTAGTCATTATTGCTGTTTACTTTATTCTTTGCTTTCTATAGGTAATGTTTTAGGAAGACATTAGAACATCATCCACTTTAATTCGTTTTCCAGTGATACTAACGTCGACACAATCACATGATTTATTAGACATAGCCGTGACCCCTAACTAGGATTCCTTATATCTTATAGGGTGTCATAAACTACGTCGACGGGGTCAAAAACAACACCCAGGCGCAGTTTTCTTTTTACCATTTTAATGTACAGTTGTATGTTTCGTAGCGGGAATCGAACACACAACTTCACGCTTCGAAGTCAGTTATTCGCCTATTGTGCCACGTTGATCTAAAACGACCTTGTCATAATCATAACAATGTGTGCAATAAAATTTTACGTATTAGGTATTATTTTTACGTTGAGCAAGAACGCTCTATCAAATAGTGTACCTACTATTAAAGTACTATCTTATAACAAAGTACACTACCAGTAAAGTAGTTTACCGATATCGATTTACGCCAACACTGTAAACTGTAACACGTAGAAGCGCTTAAAAGCGTAAAGTGCGGAAGAGAAATGAGGTCGCGTAGCTTTTAATATCCCTGGGCGGGACTAGGGAGTAGGGACACAACACTACTACTAACGCTTTTAGCTAAATCTAGCACATCGATCCTACGTTTCGTAAAGGCTTCTGTTGGGAACGATCAAACGTGGTTGGTTTTACGTCGGTTATTCGATTGAAAATGTTTTTAACGCGAACTCATGAGATGAAAATGACTTTTAAGGATTGCAGTCATCAAACACGAGAGTAACAACAATGTATTTGACGACTTGTATTTTTTATCCGCTTAAAGAAAAGTTCTACGAGTGATGGTGATTGTGATGGTTAGAGGTGTTCGTCACATCTATTTATACGGTAGTATCATAGTTTTTGGACTTCTTGAATAAACACTCAAAAATTTTGCACAAAAAAAATATCATGATCGCGTTGTTGGTACAGATGCCGACGATGTATAATCACATTATTTTATTGAATAAATAAAATATGATGACTAAGTTTGATTGTTTCAGGGGACCTCGCACAGTGTTAGAGTCACTTTCTCCCATTTTTTGTTAGTTTAACACAACTATAAAGCAACAGTTACCTGCACGATGGAGCGTGTCTGTCTGGTGACGTCATCGGTTGAACCCTGGATGGAACGAGGTGCTCGTATACAGGTCGGGATCATGATCACAATGAGAACGTGACGTAATATGAATAATACCACATGTTTTCATTCGATAATATGTTGAACAACACTTCCATAAATCACATTATTTTTAAGCAATTTCCACGAGATTTCCGTCCGAAGCTAGACAGCACTTTTTAGAATGAATCTTCAGATTTCCATATTTGTGTTCGCGTTCAAAACCTGTGGCCGCCTTCAAACCCCCAACACATTCCAATTACTAGATACGATTTTCATTCAGATTTCCGAGCAGAGACAGTGGTAAACAAATACCGAAATAAACACCATAGCTCATCTCGATTTAGTAAATGTTACACGGGGATTAGTTAAAAGATGTTCCATCCTTCAATGATATTTATTAACAGATCACAGGAACCAATCTCGTATGTTTAACTAAGTGTCGCGTATTTTTCTTCGTCCCGCATGTTTAGAGATGCGATGACACAATGTGGAATAATAAACCAGCATAACATGACCTGCGAAGGTCTCCGGACGTTAATATAAACAAGAAGGATTTTTGTGCGCGTGTCACGGTTCATGAATGAATGGATACGTCTGATGGTAAAGTTCTGGGAATATTTACTCTAGGAACGGCGCCGCCACCGCCTACGCTGATGTCGCAGTGTGAGACAGAGACTAATCTTCAACAAACATATACTGACTAAACTTTTAAATACTGTAAAGAGATTATTCATCCCTTGTATTACCTATCGGCGAGTGATTCATGAGTATGCTGAAATGTGCCCTTTCACTTTGTAATTCATAATCAGAATTTTGGCTGATCAGTTTGGTTTTTTAACAAATATTTTACTATACTCGATATTGAGTCCAACTTACTGATAAAACTTATAATTCTGGGTAAAGAGCGCAGTGCATTGCCAAACAGACTTTAAATTTAAGTTCAAAAGTCTGCGTGGTACTAAACTAAGTATCTAAGTAACCAAATCTTCAAATAAATGTGTAGTACAATCATTCTCACTGACATCCCAATAGATAGACTTCGGGTCTTTTGCTCAAAAGCGTCCACACCAAAAGAGATCTAAAACGCGAAAGGAGGACCGTTCCACTAATTGAGAGATGCTGATGAGGCCGAGCTAAATACGTAGCAAGCAGTTTATATGCTATTTTTAAAACACTTTTATTATATTAAGGGTATTATCGTCCAAACCTCAACAGATACCCTGGAGCACAGATAAATAGCTATTACTACTCTCTACTCTGGGTCAGGGAACAAGAGTTCGTGTGCCAGAAAACACTTCCCCAGAACTAATAAAGTGAGTAATCGTTTCAAAATACACGAGAGCATAGTGTTGTGAATCGTATTAATATTGTTAAATAAATCTAAGGTGTATTGTTTTAATTGTAAATTATATTATTAGAAAAGTATAAATCTAAGTGAAGTTAGTCTATTTAGTGATGTAAAAATAAATACGTTGTTAGTTTAATTCGTAAAATATGTTTAATTAGCGATTATTTTGTATCTATTAAAGTAAAATAACATTTTAGGATGATTTTAGTTCATGTAGATATTTGTATAATAAGAATAAATATTAATAAGTAAGTGCATTGTAAAATAAACATTAAATTAGTTAAACATAGCCATAATAAGTAAGTCAATTGATTGTAAAAATATCTTGAGTGTGCTCTCATTGGCTGAGGGCGTACTGAGAGGCGGAGTGGGGGAAAAAGAGCGATGAAAGAGTTTGGTCGATCGAGGAGCCTCATTCTGGTGTGCAGCTTGTAACTGGTTAGACATAAGACGAAGTGATTGTGAGAATTATACCTGAAAGTATCTAACTAGTGGTTTTTATTTTAAGTCAGAAGTGCTAAAGACCTGCGAGCCATATCGGCTAGAAAACGTGAGTATTTTTTATTTATTTTTTAATTAGCTTTGTGATTAATATAGTTAACAGTGGTGGTTCTCAAAGTGGCGTATAAAGCCTATAATTTAAAGAAATATAAATGTCTAGCCTTAACTAAATTTTCACTCGGCTGTTTCAAACATTGCATTGATACTACGCACTGGTAATTTTGGTCGGGGCAACTCTCCGACAATGTTGCCGATGCTAGAAGTGATTGTTCGTGTTGCGATACAATTTGATCGGGGCTACCCTCCGATAGTTAGATTGCAACTCGAACAGTCAAATTTCATTAGCATTTCCCATGTGACTCGAGTAGTATTTGGGGCAATGTAGGTGGTACTTTTGGTCGAGGCAACTCCTTGATATTGTTACTGTTGCATTGCCCTAAATCAATTTGAATAGTGCTATAAAATATGGTCGGGGCTACTCCCCGATAATCCGATAGTAATATAAACTGGAACAAATTGAGAACATGTGGAAATTCCAGCTGTTATTGAGTTAAGGCAGATAGTTGTAAGATTTGAAAAATGTTGTTGCTTGGGAACCACTTAATGCCTTAGAGGTGTTATTTTTCTGTTGTTGTGGTAAAACAATAAAGCGTCATCCGCATATCTATTAAACAACAGCTATGTAGGTGTAGGTGAGCTATAGCATAGAATTTTGAGATGCCAACTGAACAATAGCCAGATGGTGAGCTGTAGAAAATATTTTTTAGAAGTCAACCGTGCAACAGCCGTGTAGGTGTGCTGTAATCTATAATTTTAACAATGCAACAGCCATGTAGGTGTGCTATAGCATAGAAATTTGAAAAGTTAATTATACAACAGCCATGTAGGTGTGCTGTAGTTTATAATTTGCAAAAGTTAACGATACGACAGCCATGTAGGTGAGCTGTAGTGTATAATTTGAGAAACCAACTGTCCAGCAGCCATGTAGGTGAGCTGTAGCATAGAATTTTGAAAAGTTAATTATACAACAGCCATGTAGGTGTGCTGTAGTTTATAATTTGCAAAGTTAACGATACAACAGCCATGTAGGTGTGCTGTAGTGTAGAATTTGAGAAATCAACTGTCCAGCAGCCATGTAGGTGAGCTGTAGTGTATAATTTGAGAAACCAACTGTCCAGCAGCCATGTAGGTGAGCTGTAGCATAGAATTTTGAAAAGTTAATTATACATCAGCCATGTAGGTGTGCTGTAGTTTATAATTTGCAAAGTTAACGATACAACAGCCATGTAGGTGTGCTGTAGTGTAGAATTTGAGAAATTAACTGTCCAGCAGCCATGTAGGTGAGCTGTAGCATAGAATTTTAAAAAAAAATATTTATACAACAGCCGTGTAGGTGTGCTGTAGTTTAAAATTTGAAAAGTTAACAATGCAACAGCCATGTAGGTGTGCTGTAGCATAGAATTTTGAAAGGTTAATTATACAACAGCCATGTAGGTGTGCTGTAGGTTATAATTTGCAAAGTTAACGATACAACAGCCATGTAGGTGAGCTGTAGTGTATAATTTGAGAAACCAACTGTCCAGAAGCCATGTAGGTGAGCTGTAGCAAAGAATTTTTTAAAAAATATTTATGTAACAGCCGTGTAGATGTGCTGTAGATTATAATTTAAAAAATTAACAATGCAACAGCCATGTAGGTGTGCTGTAGTGTAGAATTTTCAAAAGGGCAACTATGCAACAGCTATGTAGGTGTGCTGTAGTATGGTATTATGAGTTTAACATACGGTGGTCATGTAGGCTATAATGTGAATTCTATGCATAATAAAAAAAAAAAACATCCAGGTTAGCTAGAAATAAATACAAAAGTACGAAACATAAATTTACTTTGCTCTTAATGCCAATCAAGGCCTTAACCACAACCATGTAGGTGGGTTTAGTGAAGATTGGTTTATTGAATTCCTTGACTTGATACATATTGTCCCAGTGTAGGCCCGATACATTTATAATGATTATCCAAGAAAGAACATTAACTGCAAACCATTTCAGGTGACGGTGATGGAAGCCATACACCGGAACTTCCTGATAGGAGACCTAGAAGGTCCAAATCTATCGAACCTGAGGAGGTGCCGAGCAAAAGAACGAGACCTTCGGGAGGCATGACATCGGACGATCTGCTGAAAATTGTAACCCTGCTGCAGGAAGCTTCAAGTAAGAATACACAAACGAATAATGTTGTACCAGAGAGTGGCAGACTAAATTTAAGAAAGCTTTTCCAAATGATGTTAATTATGGTATGATATTAGAGGAGATCTTAGGCCGAAAATCTCGCACTGATGAAACCCTAAGAGATCATTTCTATGACAAATTATCATTATTGAGCAGGTGTGAGATTGTTGGTCGTAAAGCAGTCTATTGTATTATATACGGTATCTCTGACAGTTCAGTTAGGAATGGGGCACAGGCTCTAAAGTGCGAGGAACCAGAGGATCTGTTAAATTATTTAGCGTCACAACAGCCCATGCAATCAAAAGATCATCGAGGGGTACCAATTAATTCGTTTAAGCGACGGGACTTCCGTCCAAATAATTTCAATAGGCCTACAACTTCCAGCAGAGACACTGAGTTTGTGTGCTTTAATTGTAACTAGCGGGGCCATACTTATCACACTTGCAGTAAACCCTTGACGAAGTGTGTAAAATGTGTTAGAGTAGGTCACAATTCTGATAGTTGCATTAGAAAGCCACTACAATCACATGAAGTCAGTGTTCAGAACGGTCAATCATCCGAGAAGAGGGTTTTAAGGGTTGTAGCCGGCGAACCTTTAGATAAGGATGTAGCTTGTACGATTAGTCATTTAAACGTAAGACTCTAAACTTGGCCATCACCTTGAGGACGAGATCTCTCATAATTCGAGTATCGCGGGGGTAAAATGATGCTAGCAATAATAAATATTATAAAGACGCGTGTGTTAATGGGAATATGCTGAAAGCATACATAGATTTCGGAAGTGAATGTAGTCTCATAAAGTATTCAGATGCAAAAACTCTTGGTCTCGCGGAACATAATACTTGTTGGCTTGTTGTTGATTGTTGGTACTTGTTGTTGTTGGTAACTCAGCAGTCATACCCAAGTTTCAATCCTTCATCCAAATCAAAATAGATGAAGTCGAAATCAATTTGGAAGTTTTGGCTGTTTACCGAAAATAGTTAGGATAGGGGAAATAGGGAGAATAGATAGAAAGATAGATAGATTAACTACAATACCAAGCTTGTTTGTCATCTAAATAGTCCGATATTTTATAATAAGCTTTACTAATAAGATTTCTCTTTATACGGACTTGAAATTTTGCCATCGATAGGTCTTGAATTTCACTTGGGATTTTGTTGAAAAAGCGTACACATTGACCTTTGAACGAGTTGCTAACTTCATGGAGCCTAGTAGTGGGTACAGCAATTTTATCTTTGTTTCTAGTATTACAATTGTGATAATCACTTCTCTTTTTGAAGCTATTTAAATTTTTCCTTATGTACATTAAATTTTCATAAATGTATTGACAAACAACTGTCATTATCTTAATTTCTTTAAACTTAGTCCTTAAAGATTCTCTGGGGCCCACCTTGTAAATCGCACGAACAGCTCTCTTCTGCAAAACAAATATGGTGTTAATATCAGCAGTGTTTCCCTACAGCAATATTCCATAGGACATAATGCTGTGAAAATAGCTGAAGTAGACTAGTCTGGCTGTATCAACATCAGTAAGGTGACGGATCTTCTTTACAACATATGCTGCAGAACTAACTCTGCTCGATAGACTGACAATATGTGGACCCCATTGCAATTTGTGATCTAAAGTTATACCTAGGAATACTGTAGTAGTCTCTACAAGGTCCAACTCTTCGTTCTTAATCTTTATTTGTTTGTACTTCTTTAACAGTGGGTAGCATAAATCTCGAACATTTGGTCTTTTCATTTAACATCAAATTGTTTGCATCAAACCAGTCTGTAACTTTGGAAGGAGCATTGTTCACGTCGTCAGAAATGTTATGTTGTCGCTTTAACTTAAATAAAAGCGACGTATCATTGGCAATCAATACCATCTCGTGATTGTCACTAACAAGGCTGGGCAAATCATTGACATAAACTAAAAACAGAAAAGGTCCGA